>CM076574.1:207872103-208520419 GCA_034641835.2 Pinus albicaulis | reverse complement strand
TATTTCAAGAACCTACCACTCAATTTAAATTAAATGATCTAGCTTGTACTTGGCAATTTTGCGGAATTATTTACTTGAAAGTGGTGTATGAATTTTCACTTTTGATGTGTCTTAAGTTCATTTTCTCTTGCTGAAATTGAACATGTATAACAGCAACATAATGCAGCAAATAAGTATTTAAACACAACAACAAACTTAATCTAGGAGTTCACTCGAAATATCGTGGGCTATGTCTCCTTTGAGCTTGGTCATCTTGACTCGGCTCTTTGGGATTATGGTAAGTTTTTTTACAAGTAAATACTTAACTCTAATGAATACAACAATGATCCAAAGGACTGAAAATACCATCAATATCCCTTTAATGGTTGTCCAAATTCTACAAACAGCTTTAGGCTCTTGTTGACATGATTCCTTCCATCGATGCACTAAGCTAATTTGAGCTTCTAAATGGCACAAAATCCCTTATAATTTTGTTTCTATCACTAAAACCAATCTTGATGTATCCAACACACATCAGACACCAAATATCAGCTGATAAATTGCTCAAATCAAGCACTGCATCCCCAAACTAGGCTATCCTCCACGGTTTGCCCAGGGCTGCCCAAAACTTCACATCAGCTTCTTGAGCTATATAAGTTCTCAAAACGTTCTAAAACCAATTTAATTGGTTCCAAAATTTCTTAAATAGTAAATATATATTTTTCATTCATCAAAAATGGCCTCCGACTGCTCCGGTTTTTCCTCAATCACCTATCGGCACCTCTTGGCACTAGGGTCAATGAAAAATTCTCTACTGAGTTTTCAACCTCTAGAAGTCTAAAAAACTTTCTGAAACCTCTTTCATTAGATTCATAATGATGCTTTCAGTTAATAATGACCACTGGTTCACTGCATATGGTCTCAAGCAGCTCTGGCTAAGCCCTGCACTGTTGCTGGCAAAAGTTAGCAATAATGGCCCCTGGAAATTTACTGAAGCTTTTTGAAATTCAAACGTTCTCTAAAGGCTCTGAAAACCATTTCATCAGATTTATAACATCTGAATTATCCAATTTATACTATTGGAACTCTAGAAAAGGGCTCTAGCTCCCCTAGCTAGGCCTCAAACTGATTTGGCCTCATGGTGGCCCTAATGGCCCCTTCATCTTCCTCGAAGAAAAAAGTACTGAAGATGACCTCATTTCGACCTGAAACCTATGCCAAACTCTTAATAATTTCCAAGAGACCCAAAATTGACTAAAATTTCATCTTTTTTGGTCGAAAATTGAGAAATTAATGGAAAAACAATTTTTTTCCCAGTGTCCCCCAAAATCCTCCTCCAACACTGGAGGAACTCCAGTTAACTTGACTAATCTGGAAAATCCTACCGGAATTTGTGGAACGTGCCAAAACTGGTGGAATTTTAATGCTTACAATAAATGCTAAGTGTTATGGTCACATGACTGTTTGAACTCGCCGGAACCGTTGGCCTCACCATTAAACATAACCGAAATTTGTGGCATTAAATGTCATGACATAGTTGGTTACATTTTTTGTTTGATAATCATTTTTTCCGTGGTTTTAAATACTTTATGCGAGGGTTATGACACCAGTTTATATGGCAGGTCAGGCTAGCCCCTTTATTTTTCCACCCAAATCATTTTCAAACAACAAATATGGATTGCCGCCTTTGACTTTCAACATCTGTCTAGTAGCCCAATCGGTCGAGACTTTGAGTTACCATAGAGGAGGCTAGGTTCAAAACCTGTGCCATTGCAAACCTTCTACATAGCCCATCTCCTGCGGTTTGGGGCCACGTGGGGGCTTCCGAGCCTACCATGTGGCAGCTCGTGATAGGCCCAAAAATTCTCTAAGTCAAACAAACTTCGAATCAGGATATACCACTTGTCCATAAATGATTCACCCAAACTGGAATATTCCACAAAATATTCTAGGGAATATTCTCTTTTTTTTTCCAAATTAATAAAATTCAAACTTGGTCAACTGAATTTTGGAGTTTACTGGAGATTTCAAACCTCAATAGCTTTCACATACAACCTCAGTTTTGAGAACCGTTCGCGGCGCCAGAATTGCAGTGAGAAGACCTTTCCGATTTTTTAGGATCGACACTCTTCCGAGCACTTTGAATTTTGAGCTAACATTCTGGTCCATGATCCAGTTCTGATCATACCTCACCACTAGGAATATTTTGGACCCCAAAAGACTAATATACTGAAACTGATCTATACGGTAAATGAGAGTACAACACCCTCTTCTCTTCAGCCTCCAAACACTTTCCTTGCATGGCTAGTGACTTTGGATCGCAACTAGAAAGCAATTCACACTTCCCTTCCTCGATGCGCTTGTCGTCCTGTCAAGAACTGTCTTTCTTGCAATCACTCAGAAAATTTCTGGCGAGAAATTTGCAGAAGGAAACTGAACATCACTGCCTTTATCAATGATCAAAGGTGGCTCAAACAAATGAGATATTACAACATAAAATACATGCATACAACCAAAATTTGCATATGTATAGAATTAGTACGTCTTAATGTACTAAGAAGTCCATCCACTTCTGACCAAGCCACTTCCATGGTGACTTTTGCTGTTGCAACTCTTCCTCATGTGCAACTTCCGTTTTCACATCAATAATGGAATCCTTAGTTCAACTTGCGCCAATCTTTCTATCCTCTTGCTGCATGTGCTTGGAATGACTAGTTGGATGCAAATTCCAATAATGGGAGACAACATGTCCCCTCTTTTGGAAATATGTGCAAATATTATGCACCTTCTTCAAGTTCGTTGCTTTCTCTTTTATCCTTAAACAAAATCTGCACCATGTCCTTAAATATAATAAATTCATGCTTCATATCATCATCCAAGAATCTTATGAAGGAGGAAACTTAACTTGTAGAAGTTTTCATTATGATTTCAATGAAAAAAATAACTTCAAAAAATTTCTCAAAGCTTTCAAAACAAATGAAAAATATTTTTTTAAACCAAATGGCTATAGAGACAAACTCTTATTCAAGCAGCCAAAAAACAAACAAACTCCAAGAGCTTCTTAACAAACAATCATCAAGAGGGTTTGTTCCAAAAGTGATCTTGTGGTCCCTTGGGGTAAGGAAGATGAAATCATGCATTTTATTCCTTTTTGTCCTCTCTAGGACTTAGCTAATTAGTAGCTATCCCAAAATCTCAAGCAAACTCAAACAACAATCAATTTGGAAACAGTAAAACAGTCAATCTTTTACACTATTTAAACACCTTTCAAGATATACAATCAAGCAATTAAGTTCTCTGTGAAGCAAGAAACTATGCTTTGATACCAAACTAATCTGAAAATGGTCTGGATAACTTGTATGTATTTCATGAACCTACCACTCAATTTAAATTAAATGATATAGCTTGTACTTGACAATTTTGCGGAATTATTTACTTGAAAGTGGTGTATGAATTTTCACTGTTTATGTGTCTTAAGTTCATTTTTTCTTGCTCAATTTTAACATGTATAATAGCAACATAACGAAGAAAATAAAAATTTAAACACAACAGAAAACTTAATCTACGAGTTCACCCTAAATCTCGTGGGCTACATCTCCTTTGAGCTTGGTCATCTTGACTCGGCTCTTTGGAATTATGGTAAGTTTTTTTAAAATTAAATACTTAACTCCAATGAAAACAACAATGATCCAAAGGACTAAAAATACCATCAATATCCCTCTAACAGTTGTCCAAATTCTACAAACAATTTTAGGCTCTTGTTAACACGATTCCTTCTGTCGGTGCACTAAGCTACTCTGAGCTTCCAAATGGCACAAACTCTCTCATAATTTTGTTTCTGTCACTGAAACAACTCTTTTTGTATATATCACAAATTAGACACCAAATATCAACTGATAAATTGCTCAAATCGAGAACTACATCCCCAAACTAGGTTATCCTCCACGGTTTGCCCAAGGCTACCCAAAACATCACATCAGCTTCTCAAGCTCTAGAAGTTCTAAAAATATTCCAAAACCACTTTCATTGGTTCCAAATTGTCTGAAATATTCAATATGGACTTTTAATTCATCAAAAATAGCCTTCGGCTGCTCCAGTTTCGCCTCAATCACCTATCGGCACCCCCTGGCACTATGGTCAATGAAAAATTCTCTGCTGAGATTTTGACCTCTAGAACTATTCAACACTTGCTGAAGCCTCTTTCATTAGATTTAGAATAATTTTTTCAGTCAAGAATGACCACTGGTTCACTGCATATGGTCTCAAGCAGCTTTGGCTAAGCCTTGCACTACTGCTGGCACTAATGGCCCCTGGAACTTTACTAAAGCTTTTCGGCCTTCAAAAATTCTCTACAGGCTCTAAAAACCATTTCATCAGATTCATGACATATGATTTATCCAATTTAGACTATTGGAACTCTGGAAAAGGACTCTAGCTCTCCTGGCTAGGCCTCAACCTGATTTGGCCTCATGGTGGCCCTGATGGCCCCTTCATCTTCCTCGAAGAAAACACTATTGAATATGACCTTTGTTTGACCTGAAACCTATTCCAAAATCATAATAATGTCTAAGAGACCCAAAATTGACTAAAATTTCATTTTTTTTGGTCGAAAATTGAGAAAGTTACAGAAAAACAATTTTTTTCCCATTGTCCCCCAAAATCCTCCTCCAGCACTAGAGGAACTCCAGTTAACTCGACTAATCTGGAAAATCCCATCAGAATTGGTGGAATGAGCCAAAATTGGAAGAATTTTAATGCTTAAAATAAATGCTAATTTTTATGGTCACATGACCGTTTGAACCCGCTGAAACGATCGGCCTCACCATTAAACATAACCGAAATTTTTGGCATTAAAATGTCAAGACATACGTGGTTACATGGGTTGTTTGATAACTATTTTTTCCACGGTTTTAAAGCATTTATGCCATGGTTATGTTGCCAGGTTATATGTGGGTCGAGCTATCCCTAAGGGGCTAGCCCCTTTAGTTTTCTGCCCAAACTATTTTCAAACAATAAATATGGATTGCCGCCTTTGACTTTCAATGTCCGTCCAGTAGCCCGATCGGTCGGGACTTTGCATTACCATAGAGGAGACCAGGGTTCAAAACTTGTGCCATTGCAAACATCTTACATAGCCCATCTCCTCTGGTTTGGGGCCACATGGTAACCTCCGGTCCTACCACGTGGCAGCCCGTGATAGGCCCAAAAATTCTCCAAGTCAAACAAAATTCGAATTAGGATATGCCACTTGTCCATAAATGATTCGCCCAGACTAGAATATTCCAGAGAATATTCTAGGGAATACTATTTTTTTAATTTTTCCAAATTAATAAAATTCAAACTTGGTCAACTGAATTTTAGAGTTTGCTGGAGAGTTAAAACCTCAATAACTTTCACATACGACCTCGGTTGTGAGAATCGTTCGTGGCGCCAGAATCGCGGCGACGAGACCTTTCTGGTTGTTCAAGTTCAACACTCTTCTGAGCACTTTGAATTTTGAGCTAACATTCTGGTCCATGATCCAGTTCTGATCAATAAAGGAAATGGAAAAATTCACAAAAGGACAAAGTTGGATCTAAGGCATAAAAATAGTGTGGATGGTAAAAATGCAATATCAGC
The DNA here is from genome assembly GCA_034641835.2 of Pinus albicaulis. Lineage (NCBI taxonomy): Eukaryota > Viridiplantae > Streptophyta > Pinopsida > Pinales > Pinaceae > Pinus > Pinus albicaulis. The sequence goes on along the minus strand of CM076574.1, from coordinate 208,514,821 downwards.
GAAAACTACCTACCCCTATATTCCAAGTTCAGAGAAACAAAACTAAGTTTCATGGATGTCGCAATCAAAATACCACCCTATACTATAAAAAACATCTAGAAATACCACACCCATGGTTAAATCACACAAAAAAAAAAAATCATGGACGAGGAAAATAAGACATATATTTTTGGCTTTTTTTCGAATTTTGGCATAAATAAGGCATGAAAAATACTCGCATTAAACACCAAACCATAAATGGATAAAGCATGAAACTTATATGTAGGATATGTATAAGCGCAACAAATTCCAATAGGTTACCCTAATGTTCTCTTGTCAGACATCAATGTCTAGAATCTTACAGCATGTTGCTTCAACCACCTCCTTTATCTTATTCTGCTATTGTACTGCCTAATTCCTCTTCGAGATTTCTTGTTTGAGCTTTTGCTTCAGTGAATATCTCTCTCTGTTACCCTAAATTTTTAATTGCGAAGTGAGTTGTTCACGTTGCTTCAACTCATCTATGATCTCTTGATGCAGCTTGTGTAATCTTTGAATCAAAACTGCTACGATGTTCATGTTCACATACCTCCACTCTTTGGCCCACTTTTGTACCTTGGCAGATTCAAACTGCAGGGCTCTGACAGGTATCAGTGCTATTTGTGCCCCAAATGTAGGCTCTACTAGTCTTTCCTCTCTAATATTCTCATTTTCCTGTACTGGTTTTCTGACTGTCTTTGCCAATACTTTCAATATTTCAATGCACTCTGTGACACTTGTTCGAAATGCAGTGTGGCGATCCTCTAGCTTGTTCTATGATTCTGTTGTTGCCTCCTAAATTTTGTCCCTAATTTGGTCCAATTCCTCATCATTTAGGACCAATGTTTTTATTTCCCTTGTCTTCTATGTCTTATGCTTCTTTTTTCTTCTTGTGGCAACTTCGGCATGTGCATTAGGGGAATTTTAAGGTCTAAAATGGGCCTCCTAAGGAAATTATAAAATAATAGTGGAAATAATAAAATAAGATTTGATTACGTCATCAAATTTTAGAGAGAAAAATGAAAAATTACTTTCTCGACTCATATTTTCAACTTATCTCCCAAAGTTTTTACTCAAATTTCGAGGATTACTCATTGGATGAAAAAATTAATTCCTCATCCAAGGATTACCCATGTTACATACTTTTGATGGGTCCTACTACATGAAAAGTGAGAAATACATGAAAAATGTGATTGTAATTGCGTTCTTTTATGTATTTCTCATTTTTTTTGTAGCGGGGTCCATCAAAAGTATGCAACATGGGTACTCCTTGGATGAGGAATTAAATTTTTCATCAAACGAGTACTCCCGTTCGAAATTTGAGTAAAAACATTGGGAGATAAGTTGAAAATACGAGTTCAAAAAGTAGTTTTATTATTTTAATATTTTTAAATATTTTTACCCTTTTACTTAAAAAATGGTAAATCATCTCCCATGGTTGAAATCATCATCTTGAATCTTATTAATTCTTATAAAGTTTATTTTTGTTGCACATTTTTCTTAGTAGGCCCATTTTAGACCTCAAAATTCCCCTAATGCCTTCCTCTTTTCTATGACAGATGGGTTTGTCTCTACCTTTTCAGACTCTTTGTTCTACTTATCACCTCTAGGAGGATCCTGGAGACCCTTGTCATATTGCTCTTGTTTTTTTTACTCTTGTTCATCCTTATCCTTCCCACTCGCTTCCCCATGTTGCATCCTATTGTTATTTGTCGGAGTATCCTTCATCTATGTCTCCAACGTAGTGATCCACTCCATGGGCCGCTGCTATATATGTTATAGGAGATCCTCTTTTGTCACTAAATTGGAAGGGGATGACATGTCTTCCTTGAGTCCCTATGAGCTTGTATGTAAATTTTGTGGAAGTCATTCTTAAAATTTGCAATAGAGCTATATTGATTGTATAGGCTCGGTGAAAGGCGAGGGTGCTGGTTCACCAACATGTGTAAGTCCTCATAGTATAAAACAAAAAAAATTATGTTATATTGTGCTCGCGCTGGATCAATGGCATACCACAATGAGGAATATCGAGTGGTTTCACAAACTTTCGAGGCTAATGGAGGGAACTGTGAATATTTCGGCTCTCTCCATGCAATCATTGAAATTATCATAATTAACCATGCACATTGAAACATAATACCTTTCTCCTGAGCCTCGCAATAGTCGTCCAAAACCTTTCTCCTGAGCCTCGCAGCAGTCGTCGAAAACTATTTGCATAGATATGTGGCCCAGTTTTACTGAACCCCATTAACTCACTGTGGAGCTAATGAAATCACTTATGTAGTGACTTCATTATCCTAACACTTCCTCATGATTTTTCCAACCAATATATGTGTTGTGAATCGAACTCCGTGGTCATTGATCGAGTTGATATCATAAACTCGCTTCCCTTTCGTCAGTCCAAAATTCTTCTTCGTGTTTTATACTATTGCTCTATCCTGATATTTCCCAGAAAATTCCTTTGTGGGGCTCAAACCTTGATACGATAGTATTTTGATTCTCCATATTAACATTGTTCGATAGGGATCCTCTTCCCCATCCATAGGAATACATTTTGCACCAGCAAGAGCAGTTGTCTCAGACAAGTTGTGATTCCTAGAATTTTTTCGATGTGAGGTGCATTCAACATATTCAACAAGCCCGACTGCGTCAATCCACCTGCCCAATGCTATGGGTCTAAATTCCTCAACCCACTCTCAAGGTAGTGAAATTTTTTTAACTATTTTTCTGGTGTGAACTGCAAATATTTATTTTTTTCATTGAAATCAATGTCCACAAACTTCAGTTGCAGAATATTTCCAAGATTTTCTCAATAAATCACACTGAATCTAGCAATAAAGCTCTGAAGGTGCCATAATTTGCATCCTTTGACTCTGTCACTAGTTTTTCATTTGGTTTTCTTGGTAGAATATATGGTGGGAGAGTTTATGGAAACATTGTGCCATCTATTTCCATTCACACTAGCTCTGCTTCTTCCTTACTATTTCACACATGTTCGGCCTCTTTCTGAGGCTCAACATGTTTCTTTTCTTGTTTCCTCTTCATTCTTTCCTCTCTAGTCATTTTATTTCACATAGATATCCGATGCGTGTGTTTAGGTGATGGTGATGTTGTTTCCAGCATTTCAGATGATGCTTCCACGACTCCGGCTAAGCCCTCATCACTAAATCAATAATTTCTTCAAAGGAATCCTTAGATGACATACGACAACGATATTCGAACTTCTCTACAGTAGAAATATTCAAACTCTCAGGACAACAAAGTGCCAAATCTTGGTGGGACGTAGCTTTTTAATCAAATACGAATTTATATGCTCATCATTAGCTCAAATTTTGTTCATTAATTGCATATCTTTCACTAGATATGATCAATTTGTGCTCATAAATGCATCTTTTTGTGTGTTTCAATGACAACTTTCCTTTTTAATGGTCATATTTTCCCGACAAACTTGGACGCACCCCATATTGTAGTGAAGCAACCCCTATGACATAATACAGAATGTAGCGATGTATTTTCCTACATCGAAGCTCTCTCTGCAACATAGTTTGTAGTTCGGTGCCCACTCTCAACTGCAGGTGGCACTAAGAATTTTCTACTTTCTTCAGAGTGAAGTTGTAGGGGTAGGGTTGTCCCTGTATAACTTCAACCTGCTGCCATTTACTCTTCCTTCAAAAAATTCTCCATTTAAGTTTTCTAATTTAATTGCACCTCCATTAGTAATATTATTGATAATGTATGGGCCCAAAAAATGCATCTTGAATTCTCCTGGAAACTTTACAAACTTACTATTATAAATGAGAACAAGGTCTCCTACTTGGAACTTCTTTTTCTTAATTTCCCATTTTCTCTTTATTTTTATACATGTTGATGGAATCCTGCTATAAATATATCTTCCTCCAAAGCAATAAATTGTGACATTCTTTCCTCTATTATATCAGGGTCTTCCATATCTTTTAAAGTTGAAATCCTCAAGATAGGAACAATTTACTCCATGGGCATCACAACTTCTTGCCCATAAACTAAACTAAAGGGTGTCTAACTTGTAAAATTCTTACATGTGCTCATATAAGCCCATAGCACTACTGGAATTCTAAGGTCCCCGTCATCTCTATTCACATTTCATACCTTAGTAAGTGTAGTATCTGAAATATTATTAAATGATTCTACCATTCCATTGGCCCAAGGGTGATAAGGGGTACTCTTCTGATGATAAAATTGGAACTCCTTAGCCAATGCTTGAATAGTCTTATTTACGAAGTGTGAACCTTGGTCACTTATAAAAATCTCCAAACATCCAAATCTAGACAATATGTACTCAAAAATAAACTTTGCAGCAATCTTTGCGTCGCAGTCTATTACTGGTTGTGCTTCAGCCAATCTTGTAAAGTAATTAATCTATGTAACTATGTACATTGAACCAATCCTCTTTCTAGGTGGGTTGATGTGTCCAAAAAATCAATGGCCCACTTATTAATGGCCTGCAATGTGACTTGTGGTGCCAATGACATCTCATCACTTCTATAAGGATTCCATGTTCTTTAACACACATCACATGCTCGACAATACTCCTTTGCATATTTATGTAGTGTAGGCCACCCCAATCCTGTTCTCAAAAGCTTCTTAGCAGTAGTTTTTTCTGCATAGTTTCCACCAGTTGCGCCCCCATGATCCTTTGCTAGAATCATTTGCTATTAATTGTCCCATCTTATATAATTGTCCTGCTATTAATGAAAATTTAGTTGCCTTAACCACCAATTCTTTTTTTGTTGTTGTGTAGTATACTCTAAAGGATCCATTCATGTGGTCAAAAAATCAATGATATATTTCAAATGTTAATATTCCACCCTTATTTTAAATAACTACGCATCAGGGAGATTATCATCTATGCTGGTTGGTTCTTCCCTTGTTTCCATTCTTGACAGATGATTAAGTCATGCATTCAGTCTCCCTCGTTTAGAAATTATCTCAAAGTCATATTTTAAAGTGCAGAATGATCTGTAAATATTTTAAAGTGTGACCCCATCATCTAGGGTCTAAAATTCTACAAAGCATACACCATGGCCAACCCTTCCCTTTATGTAGCGTTTTAATTATTTTTGGCTTTAGATAAATTTATACTTGCAAAAGCAATAGGATGATCAATCTCTCTTGCACTAGGTTATGCCAATACCGCTGCCAGGGTTATACAAGAGGCATGCACATGAACATGGAATTCGTTGTTCCAATCATGGAACACTATTATAGGTGCAGTTACCATTTTTTCTTTCAATATGTTGAGGTTCTTCTGACATTATTCATTCCACTGAAAATTTATATCGTTCTTCAAAAATTTCTCCATATGCACAGTGATCTAAGAATACCCCTTGATGAACTTCTTGTAATACCCAGTTGTCCCAACATAGTGCAAAGCTATCTTATTTCCTTAGGTGGAGGAAATTTTACAATGATATCAATCTTAGAAGACTCCACCATTAGTCCTTTCTTACAGACAATATTTCCCAACAATATGTTGAAAGGTACGAAAAATATGCACTTATTTATGTTCAAAGAGATGTGATATTGTCTACATGTGTCAAGCATAAGTCTTAAACTTCCAACATGTTTGCTCAAAAATATAAATACTGTCCAATCATCAAAATATGCTTCCAAAAACTTGTGGATGTATTTATTAAAATCTGTGACCACCACCCTAGAGAATGTAGTATGGGCACTTTTTAATCCAAAAGGAATTACTATGTATTGATATGAGCACCATTCTATAGCAAATGTGGTCATATGTTGATCTTCAGGTGTAATCTTAATCTAATAATAACCTGAGAATACATCTCTAAATGAGCAGGATTCCTGACCTCCTATAATTTCTATCACTTCATCTATGAAAGGGGTAGGGAAGGGATCATGTAAACATGCATCATTGAATTTTCTCAGATGAACACGAATCCTAAATTTTCTGTAATATCCCAAAACCAGTATTTTCTACAACAATAAGAATACCTTAACGTATTCCAAATTTGGAGAGCAGCAAGTAATCAACTCATGTAGTTTATTTAAACACATGGATTTCATAGAACAATCACAACAACAAACTATGGCTTTGTACAATGTCACCAAGTGGGGAAAAGTAGCAATTTTGGCCCCAAAAACGTTATTTTCTGAATATTGAGTTATAACAGTGAAAAATAATGGTTGTGTACCTTATAATAGACAATATAGGACATGCATAAAAAATGGTTTCAGAAACAAATGCCTTTATCCTATTTAAACAGGCCTCCCATGCTCAAAACAGCTTAAAATTTACAAAACCCCAAGACTGCAACACAAAGAAATTGCTACATAAGAGACTACACAGTCTAATGGAGGTAAAAATCAGAAAATAGAAAGATAAATCATATATTCTTATTATATTACTCAATGAGGCATGAAAACATAGATCTAATCTCTTTTATACAGATCCAAGAAGACCCAGCAAGGGTTTCTTGATAGAAATGATACACATGAAAGAGCTGTTGTAGATCTATGGCTGAATCACATTGTGTAGCTGAATATATACATAATAATGTATAAAAATTCAAATAAATGGTTGTATATGCTTTCCCTAGCTTTCCCAAAGAAAGGTTGATCCTCCTCTTGGGAAACTAGCTCCTGAAAATGGGGTTTTGACACCTCCCACTACACACCTTAAGAAATAATGTAGTTTTCTGAAGGGAATATGTTTTTTTCTGAAGGTAGGTGCTTGGCCCAACACCAAGTAGTGGAAAATTCAGACCATAAAACTCCTCTTAGATTTATTATATAAGATCTCCAAGAAAGAGTAGGGAATCCCCACCTAGGAAAACCCTTGCACTAAGCAGTGCAAAAACTTAGCTAAACATCCAAGTATGTAGGAAGTCTAAGTAGACCACATAAAATTATAATATCGAATATTTCCATATGCTTTCCATATAATCCATTATATAATTGATGAGCTTCCTCACCAAGGGTCCCACCCACTAGGAGGTTGCTTCCATGCAAATATTCCTCCATCACAATTACGTTGTCTTCATTAGTGAGGGTAATCCTTTTATAGCGCATTTTCATTTAATCAAGCTTGACTGGATCAATCTTGATAGGGTCATCCTTGACTGAGTCTTCATGCCTTGTCTCCTTTCACACTCAAGGCGTCTTCATTTTAGCTAACTAGCTTGATTTTCATTCACATTGAGCTGTCTTTATTTAGATCCACTCTTTTAGGATAAATCATGTTGACTTGGTCAAACTTGACCTTGTCCACATATTTTAGATCTTGTTCACACATGTGGATGCTTGATCTGGTTATTCCATGATCCCTTTTCACACTATGAGGGATTTTTATTCTTACTTGAGAAACTTATGAGCCTCTTTGCCTATTTATTCATTCAGCTGGATTTAAAAGGAAAAATTAATATTCCTATTAGTTGCATGCTAATTTAGGAATATCATAGTCTCCCCCTTCCAAATGTTGCTTGTCCTCAAGCAACTGCAAGTGTGCTGCAAAATCTCCCCTCTTCTCATTGTGGCCTTCTCAAGACAATCATGGGGAATTTCATACTCAATGAAGGCCTTCCACCTCCATGCTATCATCCAAAGAAAATGAAATACCTCCCTGCTTGGTAATTCATAGAGAAGCTCCTCCCAATGGCTCATGAGAGGCATGCTCCAAGTGCTCCAACCAAACTTATGGTCCACATCATAAAGAAACAAGTGGTATTCAATAGTGGCCATATAGTTTTTCATGCTCCCCTTAGAACATGAAGTGTAGAAAATGTAGGGAATTTCTTTCCCCAAGGACACACCCAACAAATGTGTCTCTTTTCCAACCATGTTCCCAAAAAACATAATAACATATTCAGCTAATGGAATCAGAATTAGAGTAATGATATTTTTCATATGCAATAATGGAGAAGGACAATTCTCCCTCAAGTGCAACCAGCACAGTTTTATTCCTAACTGCCATAGGATATGATATGACAAGTGTTTTCCCCAATACTTGCTTGCTGCCTCATCCTCCTTGCATGCTTGGAGAAGGTGTAGGATAGTTGGTTTTGATGAATCACACCATGAAGAGTACATCATCTCTCCAAGATATCCCAAGGAATGGCCAACATCACCATTTTTCATGGCCCAAAGTGGCTCATGAAGCCCATCAGAAAAAGTGCCCCCTTTTGGAGACAAGACCGGCACATGAGTGTTAAGAAAATAAAAGTATATAATAGATACATCATGAGATTTAGCAATACAATGTTTATCATACACTTGTTCCATATCAGCAAGGTATCTCGTGGATGAGATCCTCCTCACACTCAATGAATAAGGAGGTGGTAATGATAACTCTTCCCAAGAGCTTTGTTCCTCCTCAACTAGCAAATGATCCATGCACTTCCTCATATGAAAGTGCACATCCTCTTTGAACTTATCCCGCATGAATCCATCTAAGATAGTATGATATGCTTTAATGAAACCAGTGGGTTTTGAAAGCAAGACCTCATAGGTTGTGTTAAGTAGTTTTTTCTTGAGCTTGGAACCTTTAGTTAAGTAGATCTGATCATGAACATAAATGATTCCATTAACTATCTTATACTTTCCATCCATTTATTTCCCATCAAGAACCTTACATGTGAATAGGTCCTTAGAATATTCCATCAAGAGTTGGGACTCCCAATAAGGGTCTAGGATTCCCAGCATTGACAGTGCTGTAGAGGTCTGAAATGAGGTATCTGTCATATGATAGATCTCCTCCTTGACATGATGGATTTCAAGGTGACATGTTGGAGTATTCCCAACTTTCCTTTGCTGCCCCTCTTGTAGCTGATCTTGCTCAAGACAAGATTGAAGTTTAGGAGAGTCACCCTCCTTTCGAAAGGTTCTCTTACTCCAAAACTTCCACAATTTTGATCCTGCATACAAAAATGGGAATATATTTTTGTTATGTTCATAATTTTTCATTATATATTGGAGTATCCTTTGCTTCTCCAAAGCTATGGAGTGGCCATTTGATACTATGCTCATATCAACACAAATTTCTAAATCTATCCCTTCCAACGCAAATAGATGAATGGAAGATAGTGAGGTCAATATCAGAAATTTTCTTAGCCTTCCATCAATGATTCTTAGCACTGTAGTGGCTCCTTTCAAGGCTCCCTCTCTAGAAAAATATGTTACTACTGCATATAGTTGAGAGAACACTTTAGTTTTCCTCCAATCAGGAGGTCTTACTGTTGAAATGCCTCCTTGTAAAGAGGCATCAAGGCATAGAGTAGGATGTGGATGTAGGTGGACAGATTTTCCCCTACCTTTATTGCATAGGTCCCCTTGCCTTATTTTTTCTTTCAAGCTTTGAAACAGAGAAGGGTACATGCTCTTTATCTTGTGATGCCCTTCTTCCTCTTTTCCTCCTTCTATCCTCAAGATCTCATCATTTGACAATGATGGTACATGCTGCTCATGTGTTATGCCAAGAGCCCTATGTGTGAGACCTTTTGGAACTCCTTGCAAGAGTGCAAGCGTTTCTTTTCTTAGAGAAAGTTCTCCATCATCTTCCCCATGAGGTTCTTGAGGTGCCATTTTCATGACTCTGTTATCTTCTCTCGTCTTCCCTTTCTCCTCTTCAATAGTTTAAGTTGCCTTTCCTCCAACAAGAGACACTAGATCTTGGTATTATTTTGAAGAAGGAATCTTCATGTCTTAATTTTGAGAATAAAGCCCTTCATCCAAAGGAGATCTTGCCCTTGGAAAATTATCAAACAAGCTCACCTCCTCTTCAGTGGTTTTCAGAAATGGAGTTGGATTTATAGACCCTCCCAACTCATGCAAAAGCTTTGTTTGATATGGTCTGATAGTTTCAATAGAGGATGTTTCACATGAAATTCCATCAAACCTCTCTACTAATCTCTTAATGAACCTTGCATAAGTATATGTATTTGAATTATTTAAGGAAAATGATTCAAACAACCACCACGCATAGGCCTTACCCTAAAAATGCAACACTGCTACTTTGATGGCTTCAATTTCTGAAACTTGATGTTGTTGCACAAAGGTGTCTAGCTCCTTCACCCAAGCCCTAGCCAGACATAGAGGTGATCCATCAAAATTAGATAGAAAAAAATCTACCCTTACCCTGCTTCTTTCTCCTTGTGCTCCTTTCCTCCTTCATTTGGAAAAACCCTTGGAATTTCAATTCATCTCTGAACTCCTTAGATTGAGCTTCATAATCCTCCAAATAATCACCAAGAGTATCTCTCTTTGGCACACCTCCTTTCTTCCTCTTCATGAAGAAGTTGTTGATAGAACGTGGTAGATATAATGATATGGCTGAGTGCTCATATCCATAATATGAGGATTTAGAATCTTCCTCTTGTATAGATCTTGCTGAGGGATTTCAGGTTTCTCCCTCCTCATTTCTTTGATGCCCTTGCTTCCACCCTGCAGATTTGGAAATAGAAGTTTTGAGAACCTAATTTCTCCAGAAAATAAGGGTTTTCTCTGATTTCTTCCGTAAATCTCCTCCTCCCCATGAGAAGACTCCATAATGCTTGAAGCTCACAAGCTGAGCCAAGATTTTTGCTTTGATACCACTGTAATATCCCAAAACCGGGATTTTCTACAACAATAAGAATACCTTAAGGTATTCAAAATTTGGAGAGCAGAAAGTAATCAAATCATGTAGTGTATTTAAAAACATGGCTTTTATATAAGAATCACAGCAACAAACTATGCCTTTGTACAATATCACCAAATGGGGAAAAGTAGTAGTTTTGGCCCCAAAAACGTTATTTTCTGAATACTGAGTTATAACAGTGAAAAATAATGGCTATGATCATTATAATAGACAATATAGGACATGCATGCAAAAAAATTTCAAAAACAAATGACTTTAGCCTAGTTAAACAGGCCTCCCATGCTCAAAACAACTTAAAATTGACAAAACCCAAAGATTGCAACACACAGAAATTGCCGCATAAGAGAATACGCATTATAATGGAGTTAAAACTAAGAAAATAGAAATATAAATTATATATTATTATTAGATTACTCAATGAGGCATAAAAACATAGATCTAATCTCTTTTATACAGATCAAAGAAGACCCAGCAAGGGTTTCTTGACAGAAATGATATACATGAAAGAGCTATTGTAGATCTCTGGCTGAATCACACTATGTAGCTGAAGCTCTACATAAGAATGGCTGAACATGCAAATAAATGGCTGTATATAATTTCCCTATCTTTCCCAAAGAAAGTTTGATCCTCCTCTTGGGAAACTAACTCCTCAAAATGGGTTTTTGACCCCTCCCACTGCATACCTTAAGAAATAACATAGTTTTCTGAAGGGAATGCATTTTTACTGAAGTTAGGTGCTTGGCCCAAGACCAGGTAGTGGAAAATTCAGATCAGAAAACTCCTCTTAGATTTCTTAGACAAGATCTCCAAGAAAGAGTAGGGAATCCCCACATGGGAAAACCCTTGCACTAAGCAGTGCAACAACTTAGCTAAACAGCCAAGTATGCAGGAATTCTAAGCTGACCACATAAAAATATAATCTCTAGTATGTCCATATGCTTTCCATCTCCTCCATTATATAATTGATGAGCTTCCTCACCAAGGGTACCACCCACTAGGAGGTTGCTTCCATGCAAAGATTCCTCCATCACAATTACGCTGTCCTCATTAGTGAGAGTAATCCTTTTATAGCGTAGTTTGATATATTCAAGCTTGAATAGATCAATCTTGATAGGGTCATCCTTGACTGAGTCTTCATGCCTTGTCTCCTTTCACACTCAAGGTGTCTTCATTTTAGCTAACTAGCTTGATTTTCATTCACATTGAGCTGTATTTATTTAGGATCCACTCTTTGAGGATAAATCATGTTGACTTGGTCAAACATGACCTTGTCCACATAGTTTAGATCTTGTTCACACATGTGGATGCTTGATCTGGTTATTCCATGATCCCTTTTCACACTATGAGGGATTTTTATTCTTACTTGAGCAACTTATGAGCCTCTTTGCCCATTTATTCATTCAACTAGATTTAAAAAGAAAAATTAATATTCCTATTAGCTTCATGCTAATTTAGGAATATTACATTTTCCTTGAGTCTTCTTCTCTTACACCACCATAGGACGCACCCATTCCGATTCTTCTACAGGTTCAATAATTCCTGCTACTATCATCTTATCAAGCTCTACTTTCACTTTCTCCTTATATGTAATATTCCCAAATGGGAAAAGCAAGAATATAGTGCAAAACCATGGAATAATAGTGTAAAACATTACATGAAAATAGGAGACCAATATTGGAACCTTATAATCATTATAACAGCAGCAAAATATGCATAACAAATGGGCCATAAGATGTACAATAAGATAGAACAAGCCTCCAATGGACAAAAGCCTCAAAAGGAGGTGCTGCTACTATTGATCAAAATTCCAGAAGACTGATTTAGAAAAGGAAGATAAAAAATAAAATGGGCTGGTATATGCCTCAAAATATAGATCCCATACATATCTAGACCTTATAAAACCTCCAATGAAGAACCCCTCAAGGGTTTTCAGCAAAAAAACTTGTAAAATATTGGAATCTAAGCCCTAAGGCAAAAGATCCATTGAAACATATAGATATAGAAAGTGTGGATGATCTGATATAAGAAGTAGTGCATCCTCCTCCAACAAATCTCCTAAATGAAAGGAAGATCCCCTTCACTAGCAAACCTCCTCTCCAAATGGTGTACTAAAACCACCCAGCAACTCCTCCCTAAAAATAATGTAGATCTGGAAAGAAACTACACTATAGGGGCAAATAAATATGTGGCCTAATGCCAAGATCTGAAAATATGCACAAGGGCCTTCCTTACTATCCTCCCAATAGAAAGGAACCCTTCTCCACTGAAAATAAGTAGTGAAGTGACCCAAATATGGTCTCCACTGCTGCAACCTACAAAACAAATCAACCCTCAACAGGATCTGCATTGTAGATGTTAGATGAAGCTTTGGTCAAATTCATAATAATGTAAGTGATGTATAAGACTCCTCCAAGAGATTCTCAATGGAAGAGGTGGGATTCTCGATCAGAAACACCCAGTGCTAAACAACACTTGCAATCTTAGCTAAACAACCAAAGAAATTTATATGTCGAAACAAACCATATATTCAAAAATATCATAAACCAATACATAGTGAATATGGCTGCCATCCTCTTTGTTATAGGTAAATTTTGGCATCATTCCCAATGACCTGGTTAACTAGGCATCATCTCCAGGACCAATGACTAAGGGTCTATCATCCCCTATCATTTCAAGTTGCTACATGCCCTAAGAAAAGAACAAGACAAATCAAGCATGACTTTCATCAAGCAAAGGTTTCTAAGGTTTGAATTTTATTATATAGCATATGAGAGATCACCAACGTTGCCTCTAAGGGGACTAAGTGTGTTGCATATGCAGGTAGCCCCATTCAAGGCTTCTCTGCAAATCACTTCCCGACATTCACAGGTGCGTTGCTGACATTGGGAGCGAAATTCTCATTGTTCCAGAATCTCCACTTGGCCAATGCCTTCTAGAAGAGTTCACATGTGTCAAACTTCGAATCCAAGTGTCCATTTTGCATATACAATATTGGGAACATGTCTTGCCTATTATTGGAAAGTAATTGATTGTAAAACCACCTCGGCTCCTATATAAATTGAGCACAGATCTGAGTGCTTGAGGAGGAAGAATTTTAGTAGAGAAATGCTGGTGGATTTTCAATTGAGAGTTGGATTTGTGTAACATTTTCTGGAGATATTTATACTGTGATGAGGCTAGGAATGTTGCTGGAATGGTCACTTAAAATAAGTAACTAGGTTGTAACCTCCCCTTTTATCATCAATAAAGAATAGAACTTACTTTTCCCTATATGCATCTGTATTAGCTTTGATTTTCCATATTTTAAGATCTTAGTTTATTTGTATGATTTATGCTTTACTGATTTAGCTAACTAACTTGAATAGACATCTGTATTATTGCTATCTTCTACTGTTTTAGTGTTCTTTCTTGCAGGAAGAATTTTTCACAAACCACTTGAATTTGAAGCTACAACGGAAGCGAAAGAAGGAACCATTTAGAACTAATTCGATTACAAGTAAGATTGTAATCTATTCTGTGTGTTTGTTCTTAGTTAGGAGAATAATTTGTATAGTATTTAATCTTTTATTCTAGATTATCACCTATCTAGGGAAGCGTGTTTTATCCATAATTCACAATTATGTCCAACACTCTTCATTTTATAATATATGAGCTTCCAAACCCTAAGCTCCATTCATTTATGACCCTACTTCCATGCAAGGTGTCTCCATCTAAAACTGCGTTGTCCCTCATTGATTGCCACTCCTCCATGACAGTGCTGTTGATTTGGTCAAAGTCGAACTAGTCAAGATGTTCTAGGCCCTTTTCACATGTAAGGGTGCTTAATTAAGCTGCCAAGATGTTTTAATTTTACATTGGCATTTATTTATTCATTATTAAGGAGACTTATGGACCTCCATTGTCCTCTTATTCATAAACAAAGAAAAAAAACAAAAATTAATATTACAACTAGTTCACCACTAATTGGGAATATTACATTATATTTCGGGTTCAACATGTAAGGTATTTGTTTGAATGGATTCACATAAGGCTTAAGGGGAATATTCATGACCCCTAGATATTTTATTATACCTTTAATCTTTAAAAACTTGGTGGGAACAAATTCTTGATATTCATGAAGTAACTCTGTAACTTTATCGACTATCTCCTCATCCCAGTAGTCTCCTATTGTTGCAAGCTTGGGTTCCTTCTCTGATCCTATGTTTATCTTCTTGGTATTTAGTGGCTTTGTCATGTTTGGTATCTATACATCAGGTCTAGTTACTTCGTGGTATCCTTCTGACTCTACTATGTCGATGTTGCAAGGATATTCTTCTTCATCTACAGTAAGGTTATATCATTACAGTGTATTTTCTATCTGCGCAACATAGTCAGGTTGTTGGCATGTCAGTGGGGTTAGATTATCAAAGATACTCTTTTTGAATATCTAAAGGACCAAGTCTATATATGAGAAATATTCATCAAAGATGAATGTTAATATGAAGCCATCAACCATGTCTACCCAGTTCATTGTACCAGGTCAAAGCTCCATTTCAACGTACCAGTTCTTAGGGATTATCTCTAATATATGAATGAATCTGTGTACCCATTCTTGATCTAGAATATCCTTCCATGTTGTAATGAATATTTGGATATGCTTCCTAGGATTAGTTTCACTATCATATTTTATCTCCATCTTTGTATCTATCTATCCTAACCTGATCAACATCAGTCTTTGACAATCCTGCCAACATCCCATATTATTCTTGTGTGCATTCCACCATCTAGTAGGGGTAGCTCTGAGGGCTACGTGAAAGGCTAAAATCCTTTGATTTTATGGAACTTGTTCTTCATAATCACTAATATAAGTATTTACATCACCTAAGGCATCATAAGAAGGTAGGTTACATACCTTAGATATCATACAATGAACTGATTTGGTAATTCGTGCACAATACCTTGTGGATACATCATGTATCCTTCTGGCAGTTCTCTAACTCTTCTTATGAGTCTGAGGTACAACAAATATCATGCTTCCAACTCAAAATTCCATTTGTAGTAGGGTTTGTTAGTTCCCAAATCTGCCTTAGGCTGAAGGAAAGTAGGATTTCAAGGTAACATCAAACCAATCTCAGCCTCATAGCTAGCCCTACGGGGACAGGAGAGGGCTCTCTCCGAGTCAACTCAGTAAACGGTGTTCAATAGGGCGTGAGATGACCTATAGTGAATGCTGATTTTAGGGTAGTAAATAAATATGGAAAGAATTATTTTGATTTTTAGGCTGAGTTTCCTGGGCTGTACGGAACCAAGGAACAACATGAGCAAAGAAGTTAAATCAAAGACACAGATTATCTCATGAGGCAAGATAGGCAATAGGTTTAGCATTCAAATTGAAATTATATGGAGTGGAGAGACTGCTGAGAGGTTGACAAGGGAATAATAGATGAATCCTTATCAAACAGAAGAAATTACACAGAAACATGAAAAGCTTTCCCAAGGCAGAGCAGTAAACTGGATTCTGCCCTTCTCACTTAAAAGCATTCAATTGGAAATGATTATGGATGAATTGTAAAAATAACAAGATACATATGAAAACAAAAAGAAGAAACACCTTCTAAATTCATTACCACAGGAATCTCATGAAACAGAGCTGTATCATTTCATTAATCCTTAGCCAAAACTGTACAGCAAAGTTTTCCTCTACACTTTTTCCATAACTACCCCCTTAAGAAATGATTTACAATAATAAATAAGCTCAGAGATGGGAAAACAAATTAATGAAAATAAGGAGTTGTTTCAACTAAAATTACAAGAATAGAAAGAGTCATCCATTTGTTCTAAAAATAGAACATCGTTCCCCTTGAATTCCTCTGATGGCCAATTGAAAGACAAAAACTAGAGCGCAGATCCATTTGAATTATTAATTGAAGTAATAAATAGTAAATCGAATCCTATTCTTCTGCTGTGGTAGGTATTCTGCGTTTTAATTTGGCTTTCGGTTTTTGAATTTGCACCTTCCATCTGCCATTTGAATGAAAACCAACCTTTCAACAAAGACGCCTTTGAACGAATACTTTACCTTTGGAAAAGGGAATAATACAACAAAAATTTGTTTGCCAACGAGATAACAAGATAATTTCCACTTCTGAACTGAATAAGGTATCATAGTGTTGTTGAAAATATGTGTAAGACAACCAGAATATCCACCGGCGACATGAATTTGATTGCCATAAGAATGCCGAAATTCCACCTGTACATCTACATTTCTGTAATAATCCACGGTCCAAGCTGCAATTTCTCCTTTAACACCAATGAAAATATATGCACTAATAGTTCCTCCAGAGTTGAACATTTTGACCAGTCTAATGGGAGCAAAAGAGATGTCGTTGGCTAACCTCTTCAGAGGAACAACTATGAAAACTTCATACTCCCGTGCTTTAAAAGTAATCGGTAAACCTACACCTTTAGAAAGACAGACAAGTTCTTCCCCTCTGTGAGAGTATACAATGGAATCACCGTCTCAATTTTCATCTACAATCTTTGGTAAATAATCTACATCCAATGAGAGAATGGCACCAGAAATAGCTTTGGGTTGGGAATCGTGAACCAGGTTCTTTTTGTCAACCCTACACCACCGACACCTTGACAGGATTTATTTGCAATTTTTCAAGAAACTGATATTGTTCCTAAGGAGGAGATACAATGACACCGATAACACCATTGACTGTTCCAAATATAATAGTACAAATGTGGCTAGATTCTGCATCCCAAACAATGTCTAAGGCCCCTCCGAATACTTGAAAGCCATTTGCGTTGCAAATCTTTTCCTGTCATCTCCATGGATAAGGGTTCAAAGTGTATAGATGGATCGAGATGCACCGGTGAAGTGAAAGCAACAATTTTCCATCCCTTGGGAACCTGACATCCTTTGATGTTTATTTCCTCTATGAATTCTCGAAACAAAAATGCACCTATGTTTGATAGGCGTAAAGTCTCCATAATTACATTGCTTGTGAATGTCATCGATTTATAGTACTCCCATAAACTGTGAATAACTCTTCAACAGCTTCTGCGACTCGACAGTTCCAGAATCAAAACCAATGATATGTTTCATCAGTGTGTTGAATGATATTTGGAGCGGAAAGATTTGTTTGATTTTATAAAATTGAGAAGCAAAGTATAAATTTCGGACCGGGGGCTTAATGTGCTGTGTGCAGGCCCAATGCGCCGCGGCCTTTGGGTGCGCCGCGCCTGTGGCAATTTCAACTAACAATTTTAGCCCAATGCGCCGCGCACCACTTCAATGCACCGCGCTGAACTCTGTCACACAATCTGCCCTGTTGTGACTATATAAAAACTTTAAAGTCAATTGTATGGGTTTTTCTATAGATAGAATTCCTTTTATCTTCAATAATATTTCTGTGTAAGCTGACTCTTTTATGTCTGTTAGATTGGTTTTCCCATTGCTAACAGTCTCCACCATGCTATTATCTTCCATATGGACATCCTCAGATGTTTCCATTGCAACATAGGTGTCAGGAGAAGCAATGCTACCAATATCAGGAGCATTTAAGCCATTAGATTCAACACATGTTGGTAATTATGATTGACTAGAACTTGGGATATTGGATGAATAAGTTTTGGACTCTGGTAGTTGATCTCTAACTTTCAAAAGGAAAGCCCAATACTCATTCTCAAAAAGATCAAAAGCTACTTGAAAAGCCATCAAATGCCCATCTTTATCCTTGGACTCTAGCAAGTTTTCCTAAATATTTGCAACACTTTCAGGCTCATCTAAGAACATAAGACACTGGCATATACTCAGATAGTTAGGCGAGGGAAAAATTTGATAAATTCTAACAAGGAGATGAAGAACCTCAGATCTGTACTTTCTTATATGAACAAATATTTGAGAGACATTGATGTAATAAGACAACATTCCAGAAACATTATCACTCTTCACAATTGCCTCTTCCGACTTATCAAGCTTTTTGTATTCAAGTGCGATGCCCATCGCCTGCTGAAATTTTCTTTCCAAAATGCATTTCTCTAGCATTATTTATACAATTGCCTCTAGTCTAGGGTCCATCTGAAGTGTCTCTTCATTTGACTCTACTGCTTTGAATGCAAATAAGTGAATTTATATACGTATAAACCCATCTTTAGAATATTTTTCATTGTGACTTATTTCCTCAACTCCGCTTTGGGAATTTTGTATCATTGTGCTTCTGATTGACTGAATGATGGATTTTTGTTTGTCTTACAGGGTATGGAGCTACTGAAGATAATAAGGTGACCAGGGCCTGCAATTTGAAATTCTTCATGACGGAAGACTTTTAAAAATACACTTATTACAAACAACTAATTTGACATTTTCTTCTCCAAAACAAAGTTTTGGAGAAGAATCAGCCTTGTGCATTACTGATGATGAAACTATTGAAATAAGAAAATTATTAAACCTTCCTCTGGCCTGCAGGTATTATTGAAGCATTTTGAGAACAACAATTTGCAAACCCTAGACCTAATGACCAAGTTGAGTCTTTCTTATCAAGCGACAAAAACAAGACTGTAAATGACTGCATTACTGATTTAGAGCTGAGCCAATAGGTACAAATCATGAGGGGAACAAGAAAACCAAAGCCTTCCATCAGTTTAATGGCATGCCCCTAACGAAATGCAACGAATGAGCGAAATGAGACACCTAAACAATGAAATGCAGAAAGAGAAATAATCTCTGATGGAGGACAGACAATACCGACTCTAACATTGGCTCCAATGGGTATGTAGCTCCCTGGAGGTGCCAAGAAAAGCAGATCTCTGGTAGAGCTAGACAGTGCCTACATCCATTGGGCTATGGAGTCCATTATTTTGAAAAAATGACTAAAGACTGATGACTCAATTTATTGACTGGAAATTCGACTCAAACTAACTCGATACAACTAAAATGACTGAAACAACTTGACTCTAGCAAACTAACTCAAAATAACTAAGACCTAAACTTAAAACTTAAAACTTGATGGCATTACATAACCGCCTGTGTTTCTTACAAGACAATATACCATCAAACTATATCATAATGCCAATGTAACCAATCAAGCAGATGCCTTCTTGATTGATTCTCCCGATCAGATCTCCTGGTCAACAATAAATACTGGTAACTGGGCATCAAAAAACATAATTGACCATGATCTCCTTCATCACTAAATACAACAATAATCACCTTCACTGCTGACTACAAAAAATCTGCCATTGGATCCTGAAAAACATGAAGATTTACCTCCTGCTGAAAGAACAAGGTGTCTTTTTCTCCTGCTTCTGATCTTCCTCCAGTAAAAGTCCATTCCTGGTCTTTAAAGAATTCTGAACAAGTAGTTGAGCCGATCTCCTCTTGGAAAAACATTTCAAAAAATGAGATATATGAAGAAGAATCTGAAAGGCAATGCTGAATGGTCTGATCTTCTATAGTGTGAATGTACTATAGGTCATCTTCATATGATATGACAGCTAGATTATCATGTTCCTCATTACATTAATTAATCATAAGAAAAGAAACTTCAACTGATTCTTCATGCTCAAACATGACATTTCTATCATCTACCCTAAATTCATCCAAACGAACTTCTTCACTTACTTAAACGAAGATATCGTCTTGTTTTTCATGAACTGACTGGATTACCTCCTCATGCAGGCTGTGTTCTAATGAACTGAGAACATTTGGATCCATAATTGTGTCTTCTTCATTCCAGATGATTTCAACAGCAGAATTCTCTTTCATGGGATTCAGCACAAGGTGTTCTTAGTCATCACAATCTAAATCTGGATCTGGAATAGCTGACTGACATTATCACTTTCTGAAATTGAAACTTGACTTCCCTGCATGCTATCTTCTTCTGAGGACAGATCTGAAACAAAACTTTCTCTTTCATTATTTTCAGTCATATGGCCATCTTCAACCTGCTGATCTATAAAGCTGCTTACAGGACCGTCATCCTTTTCAGAAGAGGAAGAAGTTCCACCATCACCTTCTTGACCATGTGTACACTACAGATCTGAGTTAACTTGAGTTGGAACGTGACCGTTCAAGAGTTGATCTATCTCGTCTTCAGATAGAGGAGATAATACCTTTTGTTTTCTTTTGCTCAAATAGTGATTGACTTCATTGATTTCAAGTGAAGGAGTATACAGATTTTCCTCATAATGCTGATCCATTTCATGTAATTCCTGTTGACTGTCAAGATGCAAAATTGCTTCATTTTCCACCGTACTAAGATCCTGATCCTGTTGCAAATTTTCATGATCATCTTTATGCTGCTGAAATGGATTTTCATACAGGGCTTCCATGATCTCATCATCCATGAAATTATCATCTTCATAGTATTTCTCAAGGCTTTCAATAAAAGTAGAAGCATGTTTGCAACAGTCATGAACTAAATTTA
The DNA here is from genome assembly GCA_034641835.2 of Pinus albicaulis. Taxonomy (NCBI): domain Eukaryota; kingdom Viridiplantae; phylum Streptophyta; class Pinopsida; order Pinales; family Pinaceae; genus Pinus; species Pinus albicaulis. The sequence goes on along the minus strand of CM076574.1, from coordinate 208,493,755 downwards.
ATGATGGATAAGATGCTTGATATTTTTCAATGAACAGGGCATGAAAATCCTTTAAACAGTAAATACAGGCTGACAGAAAATTTTCATACCAAGATTGGGCTTCACCTTCCAGAGTGGTCAGGAATATCTTCATCAAGAAATCTTCAGGAAAATCCACCTTCAACTTGCGAATATGCATGTGAAATATAACCAGATGTAAAGCAACATCCTTCTTACCATCATCGTTAAACGTAGGCAGATTCCTTGACCAATCTACCTTCAGAATTTTATTTGGAAAGCATGGAATGTGATCTCGGCTCATGGGAGCATATCTTCTTGCAATTCAGTCCATCTTGACAATATTAAAGCTACTGATCTCCCTACAGTAAAGTCACCATGAAGCATCGATTTCTGGATTTTTCAGTGAATGAAGTCACCAGGTGAATGATTTCAGCCTTGCGGTGTCTGATCGTTGTTCACCATCAACGATCAGATCTAAACTTGATTACATGTACTTGGGCAAGACAATCTACAAATCGAGTGTCACATCAACAGCAAACCATCGTTCCCCAGTATGGTCACCACTATGTTAGTTCCCAAATTTGCCTTAGGCTGAAGGAAAGTAGGATTTCAAGGTAACATCAAACCAAGCTCAGCCTCGTAGCTAGCCCTACGAGGACAGGAGAGGGCTCTCTCCGAGTCAACTCAGTAAACGGTGTACAATAGGGCCTGAGATGACCTATAGTGAATGCTGATTTTAGGGTAGTAAATAAATATGGAAAGAAGTATTTTGATTTTTAGGCTGAGTTTCCTGGGCTGTACGGGACCAAGGAACAGCATGAGCAGAGAAGTTAAATCAAAGACACAGATTATCTCATGAGGCAAGATAGGAAATAGGTTTAGCATTCAAATTGAAATTATATGGAGTGGAGAGACTGCTGAGAGGTTGACAAGGGCATAATAGATGAATCCTTATCAAACAGAAGAAATTACACAGAAACATGAAAAGCTTTCCCAAGGTAGAGCAGTAAACTGGATTCTACCCTTCTCACTTAAAAGAATTCAATTGGAAATGATTATGGATGAACTGTAAACATAACAAGATACATATGAAAATAAAAAGAAGAAACACCTGCTAAAGTCATTACCACAGGAATCTCATGAAACAGAGCTGTATCATTTCATTAATCCTCAGCCAAAACTGTACAACAAAGTTTTCCTCTACACTTTTTCCAGAACTGCCCCCTTAACAAATGATTTACAATAATAAATAAGCTCAGAGACGGGAAAACAAATTAATGAAAATAAGGAGTTGTTTCAACTAAAATTACAAGAATAGAAAGAGTCATCCATTTTTTCTAAAAACAGAACATCGTTCCCCTTGAATTTCTCTGATGGCCAATTGAAAGACAAAAACTGGAGCGCAGATCCATTTGAATTATTAACTGAAGTCATAAATAGGAAATCGAATCCTATTCTTCTGCTATGGTAGGTATTCTGCGTTTTAAGTTGGCTTTCGGTTTTTGACTTTGCGCCTTCCATCTGCCCTTTGAATGAAAACCAACCTTTCAACAAAGACGCCTTTGAGCAAAGACTTTTCCTTTAGAAAAGGGAATAATAAAACAAAAATTTGTTTGCCAACGGGATAACAAAATAATTTCTACTTCTGAACTGAATAAGGTATCATTGTGCTGTTGAAAATATGTGTAAGAAAACCAGAAGATCCACCGGTGACATGAATTTTATTGCCATAAGAATGCTGACATTCCACCTGTACATCTACAGTTCTGTAATAATCCACGGTCCAAGCTGCAATTTCTCCTTTAACACCAGCGAACATATATGCACTAATAGTTCCTCCAGAGTTGAACATTTTTACCAGTCTAATGGGAGCAAAAGAGATGCCATTGGCTAACCTATTTAGAGGAACAACTGTGAAAACTTCACACTCCCGTGCTTTAAAAGTAATTGGTAAACCTGCACCTTTAGAAAGACAGACAAGTTCTTCCCCTCTGTGAGAGTATACAATGGAATCACCGTCCCAATTTTCATCTGCAATCTTTGGTAAATAATCTACATCCAATGAGAGAATGGCACCAGAAATAGCTTTGGGTTGGGAATTGTGAACCAGGTTCTTTTTGTCAACCCTGCACCACTGGCACCTTGACAGGATTTATTTGCAATTTTTCAAGAAACTGATATTGTTCCTGAGGAAGAGATACAATGACACCGATAACACCATTGACTGTTCCAAATATAATAGTACGAATGTGGCTAGATTCTGCATCCCAAACAATGTATAAGGCCCCTCCAAATACTTGAAAGCCATTTGCGTTGCAAGTCTTTTCCTGTCATCTCCATGGATAAGGGTTCAAAGTGTATAGATTGATCGAGATGCACCGGTGAAGTGAACACAACAACTTTTTAGCCCTTGGGAACCCGACATCCTTTGATGTTTATTTCCTCTATGCATTCTTGAAACAAAAATGCACCTATGTCTGATAGGCACAAAGTCTCCATAATTACATTGCTTGTGAATGTCATCGATTTATAGTACTCCCATAAACTGTGAATAACTCTTCAGCAGCTTCTGCGACTTGGCAGTTCTAGAATCCAAACCAATGATATGTTTCATCAGTGTGTTGAATGATATTTCGAGCAGAAAGATTTGTTTGATTTTATGAAATTGAGAAGAAAAGTATAAATTTCGGTCCTGGGGATCAATGTGCCGCGCGCAGGCCCAATGCGCTGCGGCCTTTGGGTGCGCCGCGCCTGTGGAAATTTCAACTAACAATTTCTGCCCAATGTGCCGCGCTCCACTTCAATGCTCCGCGCTGAACTCTGTCACACAATCTTCCTTGTTGTGACTATATACAAACTGTAAAGTCAATTGTATGGGTTTTTCTCCAGATAGAATTCTTTTTATCTTCAATAATCTTTCTATGTAAGCTGACTCTTTTATGTCTGTTAGATTGGTTTTCCCATTGCTAACAGTCTCCACCATGCTATTATATTTCATATGGACATCCTCAGATGTGTCCATTGCAACATAGGTGTCAGGAGAAGCAATGCTACCAATATCAGGAGCATTTAAGCCATTAGATTCAACACGTGTTGGTAATTATGATTGACTAGAACTTGGGATATTGGATGACTGAGTTTTGGACTCTGGTAGTTGATCTCTAACTTTCAGAAGGAAATCCCAATACTCATTCTCAAAAAGATCAAAAGCTACTTGAAAAGCCATCAAAGCCCCATCTTTATCCTTGGACTCCAGCAATTTTTCCAAAATATTTGCAACACTTCCAGGCTCATCTAACAACATAAGACACTAGCAGATACTCAGATAGTCAGGCGAGGGCAAACTTTGATAAATTCTAACAAGGAGATGAAGAACCTCAAATCTGTACTTTCTTATATGAAAAAATATTTGAGAGACATTGATGCAATAAGACACCATTCCAGAAACATTATCACTCTTCACAATTGCCTCTTCCGACTTATCAAGCTTTTTGTATTCAAGTGCGATGCCCATCGCCTGCTGAAATTTGCTTTGCAAAATGCATTTCTCTAGAATTCTTTCTACAATTCCCTCTAGTCTAGGGTCCATCTGAAGTGTCTCTTCATTTGACTCTACTGCTTTGAATGCAAATAAGTGAATTTATATACGTATAAACCCATCTTTAGAATATTTTTCATTGTGACTTATTTCCTCAACTCCGCTTTGGGCATTTTGTATCATTGTGCTTCTAATTGACTGAATGATGGATTTTTGTTTGTCTTATAGGGTATGGAGCTGCTAAATATAATAATGTGACCAAGGCCTGCAATTTGAAATTCTTCATGACGGAAGACTTTTAAAAATACACTTATTACAAACAACTAATTTGACATTTTCTTCTCCAAAACAGAGTTTTGGAGAAGAATCAGCCTTGCGCATTAGTGATGATGAAACTCTTGAAATAAGAAAATTATTAAACCTTCCTCTGGCCTGCAGGTATTATTGAAGCATTTTGAGAACAACAATTTGCAAACCCTAGACCTAATGACCAAGTTGAGTCTTGCTTATCAAGCGACAAAAACAAGACTGTAAATGACTGCATTACTGATTTAGAGATGAGCCAACAGGTACGAATCATGAGGGGAACAAGAAAAACAAACCCTTCTGTCAGTTTAATGGCATGCCCCTAATGAAATGCAACAAATGAGCGAAATGAGACACCTAAACAATGAAATGCAGAAAGCGAAATGATCTCTGACGGAGGACAGACAAGACTGACTCTAACAGGGTTAACACAATCTTTTTCCTTCTTTGTCATTTGATAAATATTGTCTATGTCAGCTACAAATTATTATTCATTGACTAGATCTTTGTATCTCACTCCTTCTGATGGATCAAAGGGAACAATTACTCTCATATTTTTTTCTTCAAATATCATATTTCTCTTCTTTAGATTAATTATGGCCATCATTGTCAAATTCCTAGTTAATTACAAGCAATGCAGGATAACAGCTATTGTCATAGACAATCTCTATTACTTTAAAATCAATAGTAGTGAGAACCCCTACAATATCCACTTTGATGCCTAGTAGTATTACCATAGGGAAGATATTTTTCTAATTTTCCATCCTTAACTGAATAGGTGACCACTGTAGCTTCATCTTACCCATTAATTCCCATGTTTACTTCATAAAGACATTAGCATTAGATCCCAGATCCAGAATAGTTTGATCCATATCATACTCTCCTATTTGTGCACTAAGCCTTATCTCTCTCTTCTGGTTCTCTTCTATCGATGCAAAATATTGACTCTGCGCATCTTACTTCACAGTGTTTCTTTGGATGCATAAGAATCTATCAACTCCTAAATCCCTTATATAGCATTTCGATCTCTTAATGATCTCATAAAATTCTGTAGAAAATACTTTAAAACTCCTACTTGATTTTATGAATGTTGGTCTTGCATTGGAGCTCGGTTCTATATCGAAGCTGCAAACATGTTGCAGTTATTGGGCTTTAGCTGTGCGTTAGATGTCGAAGCCCCAACATCCATAAAAAAATTATTTTCTTCCATACATATTATTTTTATTTTCATATATAAAAGACAAGAGATTTCTAAGCAGTCTTTCTGACCCATGCACTTTCATATTCATTTTCTTCATCCGCTTTACTACTACCAGTCGTAGCTCCACTTGTAGTGACAATGCTAACTAGAGGTTCGTTAGTCCTTCTTGCAACAGTCATCATTTGAATATTATGTGTTAGATGATGATTCCTCTTTTCTTGCATCTTCATCATAAGTGCATACCATTCTTCAATTACATGGTCAAAGGATTTATAATACTTACATGTCATTGTGGGGTTTTGGCAGTATCTCGCAAAATGACATGGTTGGATGCAATTATAGAAAATGATTTTTCCACATCCTTAATTAGATCCACCACCTCAGCCTCTTCCTTCGTAACCTCCCCGACCACCATGCTATCAATTTTCCTCATGTTTATGCTCTTCTTATTTCATTCTATAAGCATCATCACTATGCTCCATCGTTAGTTTGTAAGAACAACAATTATTCTCATCGCGTCCTACTGATTTACAAAATTTTCAATATAGATTCCTCGGAGTCTGTACATATTTCTATAACATGTAACAATATTATGAATAATGTTGACCTCTAGTCTTACATACTTTTTCACCACAGGTTGGTTCCTTCATTCAAGTAATTTGGTGCCTTACCAGCCATGTAATCCAAATAGATAGGAAATTTTTCTTTAGAATGGACCTCCGATTTTCACTTCGTACACCATACTTCTTATCTAACTTCTTTTATTTTATTTATGTCTTGTATATATAGGGTAAGGTTCACCTTTTGATTCTGAATTTTTTGCATTCCTCCATTATTATCTCCTATAGGTGAAGCTTTTAATTTCATCACAATCTTTAGAGCTTCGGCTTGACTTCCTATATTTTGTTGAATCAATGAAAATATGATATGCAATTGCAGCGTAGCTATAAACCATTCTTGATGTTTCTGTAGAACTACGTAGAAGCTTACCTAATCGAATAAAACCTTAAATCTCTGATAAAACTCCCAAACAGACTCAGTGGGTTTCTTTTTTATCTCTTTCAACTCAGTGATGCACTATAACTTAGACTTTGACTTCATAAACTCTCTTATCAATTTCTTTTTTATATTTACAAACGTTTGGTTCTGATTATTTGAATACTTCATGTACCATGAAAATTCTCTATCTCGCAACATCTTAATGAGTTGCACTTTCTTTACATTCTCATATTTGATTTTCTTTGTTGTCCATACAACTTCAAATAAAAACCAAAATTGTTCTGGATCCTCCAATCCACTTCCTTTGAAAATGGGTAGCTTAATATTTTCATCCATACTTGTTCTTGGAGGGGGAGGGGGATGAGTATGGGGAGGGGGATGGGGGTAGGAGGGGTAGGGGAGGGAAAAATCCAATACCCTAGATATTGCTAGATGTATCCCTACACTGGGGTGAACCATGTCCAATAATAGCCAATATATAGAGAAGGTACTAAAATACTTGCATGAAGAACTGACAGGTGGTCACTATGCAATTGACATAATTGTGCATAAATGAATGACTTATGGATACTATTGGCCCAGTTTATTCAAATATTCTCATGCTTACATCTGCAAGTTCCCAGCTTGTTAGAGATGCACTGGTTAGGACTAAAATTCAGTTGCTCCACTGCTACTAATAGAAGTCGAGGAACATATTGCATCATAATTTGCAAGGATTTGTTGCTTCATGATCTAGTATCTAATTATATCACCATAAAAAAAGAAACAAGACTAATGAAACAATCAAGGGATCCCAATTGTGAATGATTAGACTTGAAACATGCAACCAATTTTATGCTATAAATAAGATAGATTTCACTTGGCCTCCTCGCAGCCTGGGGAATGGTTTTGAGCTTAGTATAGATCTTGTGCTCCACTCGAACGATCTATCACATCTACACCAATCTCTTTTCCTTGCACATAATCACAACCAAATGGAGAGGATAGATGATCTTCCTTAGAAGATCATTAGATCAAAGAATTAAAACTAATTATAAGATCTGTTGAATACAAAATCATGTAAGGGAAGGAACATGAATTTTGATTAATATTATAAAAGAATAAAAAACTTATACCTTCACCTCAAAGCTTCCTCTCCTCTAGCTTGTAGGATAGTCTCCTCTCCTAATGTAATAGAGTTCTTGCCCTGTACTTTGGATACTCTCCCCAAAACCATTTCCTGTTGGTGAGATTATATAGGCTCATTCCATCCTTTGGGAGACTGTATATAAACATCTAGGGGCTTGAGAATTTAGGAAACTTCTACAATAATGGACCCCTAGCCAACTCATACACAAGTGGGTCAAGTTGATCTCCTTGGGAATGGAAAAATCTAGAAACATTTTTCACAATTATGATATTTTTCTAATTTATATCAACTATGAAATAATTATTATCTCATAATTATAATATTTTGTCAAAATAATTATGAGAAATTTCTCAATTATATAATTCAACCCTTTTATCATGGGATAAATCTTACATAAGTAAGATAAAAGGTGAAAATGGGTGCATTTTATCCAAAAAAAATATGTAAGTTGATATTGGATTTCTCTCACTATAATGGAGTGGAAAAATAGGGTTATAACATATGCCTTTTAATGTATTAAGTAAGAAGAGCAACTGATGGCCAAAATGCATGAAAATAATACTCAAATCTTAAAATGGGAGCAAGGAGCCAAGACTATGAAGCTATATCGGAGGAAATCAAGTGCCGAAGTCTCAACTCTGATGATAACATCCCTGAGGCGGTAATACCCATGGTCAGTCATAATAAAATATAGAACATGGCTGCCAAAACATGCGTTGTAGATCATCAGATCCATGAGATGAAGTGCTAGAACATGGCCAAGAAAGACATACACAATGGATACATGTGACTCAATAGATAATTCATATCCACTAACAAATACAATTGTGGATATATGTCACAGTATACATTAGTAGGAAAATGGACCCATGACATTTAGAGAAGTGTCTCAAATATCCCTCAAACTACATAAATGACACATAACTCCCATGCATTCTAGGAAATATTTCATATAAAAGTGAGATGTTCCTAACCTAGGGTCTTCGACATAACCCAGATGGTATGAATATACAGATGAAAATAGATGAGTTGAAGTCAAGAAAGGTAGAAAATGCCTGACTACCAGTCAATGAGGTAAATCAGTAATAGACACGAGGGAATCCACTAATGAGAAAAATGGATCCCAAGGTACATATTACAGTCCATTATGTGTGAATAAATGAGTTGACGTTGAACACCTGTGAAATCGACCAATCAGAAGCCAATGATTTAAACCCACTTTCGATCACAAGGAAGCCTGACACTGAGCTCTACAAGCTCCAAGGTACGACCGGTTCCTAGATCACACTCTTGGATAATGAGATGAAGTCTACATTAGAAAATATGTCAAAGGATGTCTTTCATGTATCCCTAATCAATCGACACAGAACCGACTAGGATTGTGATGTATGGATGAAGTCATGAAGTGATGAAGTACACTTAACACATGCATGGCCGACTCAAAAAGGGCCAACAGGCTACTAGAGATGGCCAACAGAGGATGAGAATTCCCTTGAACACATAATGGCATGAAACAAGAGTGACTTGGAAGCATGAATAATGAGCACCATGTGATATCATGCAGTGGCACAGGAGGCATTGAGGAATGATCCATATGATTGGAAGACTAACCAATTGGAATAGTAGACAGACTCATATGTATGGTACAACTCTAGGAAAGTTAAAACTGAACTGTGTGATAATGAAGCAGAACAGTTCCATGTTCAAGGGCGACGTGAATGACGTTGCCATTTTGATGAATAAAGGAAATACATGTTCCCTCCCTTCTCTTTTTAGAAGTTCCTTTTTCGTAAAGTTGTCCCCCAAGCCCGAAAAAGAGATAAAAGTATACAAGGGAGAAACTCCTAGCCATAGTAAACTAGGGTATTATTTTTTTGTAGATGCTCTATCCCAGTCTGGAAAAAGGTTAAAATTACACTGGGTAGATGACACTTCAAGTAATTTAACGAGTGTGAAGTAGACAAGTTCACTCGAGAATATTTTCTAAAAATAATTCAGTTAATGCGATGAATCTGAAAACTACATCACAAAAAAATATAGATCACAGAAGTCTGAAATCTAAAATCTTTTCTAATTTAAGGATTCTAAAAAGAACTTGAAGTAAACTCCTCCTAGAGGAACAAGTTATATAAAGGATAGAAATGGGTTCTGGTAATGGTGGAATTTCTCATGACATAAATAGGACAAGAGGTTGGCTAATAGGATCACTCATCACAGCAGTTCCTCCAAGAAAGGTTAAAACACCAAGTGAAAGAGAATGGTAGGCCAAGAAGATGATGATGATCGAATGTAGAAACCAAGGCTCACTCTGCAAAAATTGGGTGATAAAAAGTGGAAATAACAAGGGAGAAAATACTAAAATACTCTTGGGGTATGGAATTCCAAAAGATAAAAAAAAATGATTGCATGGAAACCAATTCGGCAAGAAGGTGCTAACTAGCATATTCATTAGAAGGTAAGCTCTATCGCTAGGGTACGACATTCATAAAGGGAATGGAAAAAGTCACAATATGAAGGGGTCAGACCTAAGGCATAAAAATAGTGGTGACGGTCAAAATAAAATATCAACAAAAATGACCTATCCATGTATGCCAAATTTAGAGAAGAAAACTTAAGTTCCATGGATGTAACAATAAAAAATCCACCCTATCCTATAAAAACCATCTCGAAATACTAGACCCATGGTCAAAACATATAATGAAATAAATTATCATGGACGAGGAAAAAACAAGACATATTATTGGTTTTTTTTTGGATTTTTGGCATAAATAAAGCATGACAAATACTCGCATGACACACAAAAAAAATGGATAAATCATCACACTTCTTTATACAATTTGTACATTTGCAACATAGTCCAATAGGCCATGCTAAATTTTTCCCACAGTAGAGCACATTCCAAGGGTTTCTATATGAAAACTAATGGAGGTCAAGGGAACCATATGGCTCACCAAAGTGGGGCCATGCCAAAGGAATTCAAACTGCCCAATATAGAAAGGTTGACCATGCCAAGGAGAGTCTAATATAATCATCCTCTCTAAATTATTCTGAGGACATAAGGGAGGATCATGACATAATGGAGGTGCAAGGTGCTTGTCGACAAGTGGTGAGGGAAATTCGTTGGAAAGTTTAGTAGTAGAAGCCCAATAATTGAATCGATCCAAGGGTGGTACTTCTAAGGAATTGAGGAGTTTTATTTTGAGTCGATTCAAGATTTAAAATGACTGGCTTGACTCATTCCACATCGGGGAGATTAGAGGCATAAAGAGCCATAAATTCCCCAATATTATCAATGGAGGGATCCATGAGTGTCAAGTTGACTGGACAAAGGGGTTTTTCTATGAGAGAGTTAGGTGGAAGAAGCAGATTGGTTGCCCATGTGGGTGGAGGATCATGATCATATTCCATATGATGATGGAGTTTCTGACCAGCGTTAAGAGGGACTGTCGGGACTGCAAAAGAGGAAATCTCTTCAACAACAAGTGGCGAAGGGTGCTCACTAAGTTTATCATCTTCTATAATAACATGCGACACCACCCATGGATAAGGAGGTATATGGGGTCCACAAGTGCTAGAAGAGATCATAAGCTTAGGAGTAGTGGTAGGAGTTGAAGGATTTTTTTCCAAAGGGAGTTGAGGAAAAACCCCCATAAGAGTAGAAATTTTAAAAATTCTAGCTCCTACATTCTAAAATTGAGTAGGGTGGTCTCCCATGAGTGGTAAAGAATTCCCTGTGGTGGTAGTCTAGGTAGATGACAAAAGATAGTTAAGCTGATCTATGGCGAAAAATTTTCGTTCATGAGGAAAAAAAATTAGACTGAAAATAGACGAGATGATAGTGGTCATCGCATAAAACCAACAACGAACAAGGAGTAGGTTGTAATATAATGAGGTGTCAACAACATTGACAATGACATATGAATTTTTTCCACCTAAATCAATCGAAAAAATTGGAGGAACCCCTTTGGGTATAAATTTATGACTTTCAAAGGCTTGGAGAATAGTGTTGGACATTGCGAGTATCTGAGAGTCAAGAGCCTTCAATCAGGATAGTGAAATTACATATGTGGAAGAGCCCTCATCCACAAAAGTGTGATGAATGTCCTTTTGGAAAACACACATAATGATATGAAAAAAAAATATTATGGGAAATACAAGGAGAAACTTTGTCGGAATTGAAAGTGATGAAACTAGAGTTAGATAAATCAACTCCACCAATGGAATATAACAAGGCTATGCATTGTTGAGGAAAAAATTGAAAGACCTCCAAGGCAGACATTGCACAAGGAACTTGGGAAAGATATTCAACAATATTGTAATGTTGAGGGGCCCTAGCATATGGATTGTGTGTCGTCTTACGAAGAACAACCTTGGGGGGCGATAGATAGGTTCCAGGGCCTTATCCAATGTGAGAGGTCCAATGGAACTAGGTGGAGCTGGTGAGTCCTTAGAAGGATAACTCAACTCAGAAAAATCATAATATTTGGCTCGAGTAGTCATATTGATATCTTCATTGCACATGAAGATGAGTGAAATATGAGGGGGATGGGAAGAGGACCTCTCATTTCCCCCTTGTAGAGGTTAGGAAGGTTAAGAAACCATCTATTGCTGAGGTTTTTTAGGGAATGGATGAGTCAAAAAAACAAGTTGTTGAGTAGCAGTGGTGAAAGAAGCCTATGGAATTCATCCATTCAAGGACACTCATGAGTAAGGTGATCACCCTAGCAAATTTTATAGGGAAACTTGAATTTCCAACAATGCTCAAGGGTGCCCCTTTCTTGACTATGAGGATTAGTTTGAGACTCCTAGGAAGGCTAATTCTGTTGTTTATTTATCTTGCTATTTTTTTTCTTACCATTGGATTGAGATTTGTTCTTCGGTTGAGTGGACTTCACCATGAGAACATCATTGGACATCACAGGAGGGGGTACTTTAGTAGAGCCATATGCACTTTTTTGGGCTTGAGATGTAAGAATAAATTTCCCAAGGTGGGAATAAATTTGGTGTTAGTCATCAGTATTTTTAATTACTTGTAGATGACTATATATTGGATCTAGATTTATAAAAACAACATTCTTTGAAAATTTTTAGTTTTAGAAATCTCAGTGCCTTCGTTATCCATATAGGAAAATTTTCACTATTATATCAACCTTGTCATTTCATGGTCACCCTACCACTCCTAAAAGACTCCTTATGGGCTTGTGCCACTCGTCTCCATCCTTTTTTCCTACCTATGACTTTAGTACTTTGTTTTTTCCCTTCCCCATGACTCCACTTTGCATCTAGGGTTACCTATAGCCTAACTCATTCCCATGATCCCCAAGTTCCTCAAGCATTGATGGTCCCAAAAATATCTTTGTAGGCTCTTTAGATAAATCAAGTACATTGGATTTTGGATCTTCAATAAAACACTTTGGAAAATACTTTGTTTTTCACTTGAAGCCTCCAAGCCAATTCTCAGTCCAAGATCATGGTCAAAGGACCCTCCCACTAGGTGATTAGGGTTTCAAAAGTTGTAAGGTCATCATTGGCATTTCAAACACTATTTCTCCTTTGATAGAAGCTGGCCCAAATGTAATAGAATATCAACACATGGTTATCAGAGATTGTTGATGAGATAGGGAAAAAGGTGAGGTGAACTGGATAGAAATGAATGAACTTGAAAGATTTACAGAGAACTTAGAATACAACACTGATGATTGTCTGAAAACACTCCAAACATCTAGGGTTTTGGGAAAATGACCAAAAAAGGAAAAAGAGTGATTTGAGCTCCATGGTGGAAACAAGAGAATACTTTGAATATGCCATTATGTGACCATATACCAAACTTATCTAATGAACTTATCATGGCTCCATCATTTTCCAAGAAGTCATTCCAAAGGACAAATCATTTGCCACACCTAGGGCCAGTATTTCTTCAAACTATGTTTCTAACCAAACAGAGATGAATTTGAAAAAACTAAGAGAGGTTTTTGTCCATAATAGGTCCAAGAAGAAAAAATTCCTTCATATGTTACATAAGTGTCATGGTTTTAGAGCAATGTCAAAACTATAGCTGTCACGAGAGAATTGCTACACTTGTGGAGTGACCTTGGTAAAATCAGGTTTTCTCATGGCTAGAGTGTCCAAATGACTTCTATTGCAGGTCAATTTGGGCATCATCTCTAGGACCAATGACTAAGGGTCTATCATCCCCTATCATTTCAAGTTGCTACATGACCTAAGACAAGAACAAGACAAATCAAGCATGACTTTCATCAAGAAAATGTTTCCAAGGTTTGAAGTTTAATATATCATATGAGAGCTCAACAACACTACCTCTAAAGCGACTAAGTGCATTGCATATGCAGGTAGCCCCATGCAAGGCTGCTCTGCAAAGCACTTCCCAACATTCACAGGTGTGTTGGTCACATTAGGAGCGAAATTCTCATTTTTTTGGAATCTCTACTTGGCCAGGGCCTTCTAGAAGAGTTCACATGTGTCAAGCTTCGAATACATGTGTCCAACTGACATATACAAGATTGGGAGCATGGCCTATTATTGGAAATTCATTGATTGCAAAACTACCTTAGCTTCTCTATAAATTCAACAAAGATCTTAGTGTTTGAATAGGAAGGATTTGAGTAGATAAATGCTAGTGAATTTTCAATCGAGAGTTAGATTTGTGTAACAACTGCTGGAGATATTCATACTGTGATGAGGCTAGGAATGTTGCCGAAATGGTCACTTCAAATCAGTCACTAGGTTGTAACCTCTCCTTCTATCATCAATAAAGAATACAACTTAATTTTCCCTATATGCATTTGTATTGGCTTTGATTTTCCATATTGTAAGATCTTAGTTGATGTATATGGTTTATGCTTTACTGATTTAGCAAAATAACTTGAATAGAAATTTGTATTATTGGTATCTTCTGCTGTTTAGTGTTCATTCTTGCAGGAAGCATTTTGCACAAATCGCTGGAATTCGAAGCTGCAATGGAAGTGACAGAAGGAACCATTTGGAATCACTTAGATTCCAAGTAAGCTTCTAATCTATTCTCTGAGTCTTTTCTTAGTCAGGATAAGAAGTCGTATAGTCCTTAATCAGTTGTTCTAGGTTGTCACCTTCTAGGGAAGCATGTTTTATCCGTAATTCACAATTCTGTCCAACAAATTGGCTCCAATTGTGCTTTAACCCTTTTGCCTAGCATTACCATTTTATTTTGTTTATTTGTTTTTGGTTAAAATAAATCAGTAATCATCGAAGAAAAAAATCCTTTCCCCCGTCGTTCACGTAGACTAGCATTAAAACCACCTTTACCACCAGAACTTACTTCTGGTAGGCGAAGGCAATCACGATCTTCCGAACCAAGTACAATTTGTACCTCTGGTGAAACATCATTTTCCAATAAACCATAGTTAGCTCAATTTTTTTCTACAAATCTCGGTTCATCTACTGTTGTCAAAACGGAGTCTTCACAGCTTCTCGTGGTCACGATCCATCCAATCAGTGAGACCACACCTCCTAGACCTGATGTTGTTCAACCACAAATTTCTCCAAATCCTAACTCTTCTTTTCCAGAACATCTTAATCCTGAAGTCGAATAGCCGAAAGTTGTTCCTACCTTGGTCATCCCACAAATTTTTGTAGCCATTGAAACTCCTATATCACACAATAAGCTTCTTGAAATCTATTTTGGGCCTGAAAGTGAAATAATTCCACCTATTTTAATTGTGATTGAAGAAATCCCACAAGACAATACACCTTTAACTTCAACCCATTTTGGGGAGCACCTTTACATGTATGAGTCTTTTTCTCAATCGACACCATCTGCTTTTGTTGATCCTGTTCCTTTTCAAACTCCCGTTGATGCAAAAGGTTATAAATTTGGTTAAGTAACCATGACTAAACCAACATCTTCAGTTGGGCCATCTATTCCAATTACGTTAGCTCCCGCCCTAGCTACCCCGTTGATGTTTACAACTTCACCAGAGTCATATTTTCATGGTGGCCCTTTGGTTTGGTCCCATTAGGTTACAAATAATTATCTAGAATTTTCTCTAGTGCATCTTCAAACCCATGGACTTTACCAATTTCATCATCCGGTATTTAAACTGGTAATCCTATAGTAAGTATTGAATGACTTGATTCATTATACACATCTTCAAGGCAATATCAATCAGGTCCCTCTAGGTCAATTCCTTCAAGTACCATATAACTTGGACTCCCAGCATTCAGAGAACAATATTTTCCATATTATTATCCTCCTCATGCTGTGGGGAAATTTTTGGTCACCCAATATGACAATACTCCATCACTTTTTAGTCAATCTAATGTTGAAATGAATGTTTTTCAATGGCAACCCACTCTGCTCATCCAACCACAAACGGTTGTACACTCGTATCAACTAGTTAAACCTGTTACACCCACTTCATTACCACTTGTTAATACATATTTACCCATGTTACAGAATCAAAATTTTGTACATAAACCTTATCAAGCGGGTCCTTAAACCCAATACCATCAAATGTTAGGTCCAGAGACTCCAAATCCTTTGGTTAATTTACAACAACCTGTATCCGGAATTATTTATTCACAATTTGGTCTACCATTTTATGGGATGTCATAACCAAAACCTGGTTATACATATCAAACGGATCAAAGTTATACTAATTCTGGTTATAACATTGCTGGACAAACCCCTTGGAAACCTCAGGCGCAAATGCCTCAAACTTCTTTTCAACAAGTATCATATCCAAGTTTTGGTCAACAAAATCCTCAAGTGTTTGTTACGAAAAACAACCCCTATCTGGGTTACCATCAGTAGATTCCTTATGCTCGTGTTCAAATGCCTATTTCTCAAGCAATTCCATCTTACGTTGGCTATGCTCAACCTGCCCTTAATCGATAGTTTCCCTTTGTTGCAACTTTAGAGTTAGCAGATTTAAATCGGCTAACTAATGATCCAATTAATTATGCTCCTTAGTGGCCATTGATATCTCACAAATTACCCTTGGATATTCCTAAGTTCAATGGAAACCCTAGAGAAGATCCATCGACTGATGTTAGGACTTATCATTTATGGTGTTCATCAAATTCCCTGAATGACGATTCTGTTTGACTATGTCTTTTCCAGCATACGCTCATAGGTCAGACTGCAAAGTGGTACATTGAATTACCTAGAGCTTCTTTTGATAATTTCATAGCCCTAGCTACTGTCTTTTTGACTCATTTCCAGTTACTCATCAGATATGAAACTGGAATGGAACTCTTGACTAGTTTCAAATAGACTAATGCTACTCACATCTCTAATCATATTCATGAGTGGCATCCTCATCATCGAATGGTTAAAACCTTTGTCATGGATCACCACCTTGCTGAATGGTTCATTAAGTCCCTGCTACCATCTATAACAAAGGATGTGGCTAAGGGTGGTGTTGTCATAGAAGAGCAATTTATCACTCATGCCCAATATTTAGACTTGATTTATACTCAGTCTCGCACACTCTATGAAATAATTCCTAATGCGTCGAGATATAATTTCAATGTTCCCCCTCAATTAAAGGACTCTCATGATGGAGACGGCTTGATAGGCACTGCAAGTACACACCACACTACTGCATCTAATCCTATTCCTATTTCTGAAATTAATGCCATGTAATTTGACAAAGGAAAAGGTGACAAGCAACCAGGAAGTAAGAAAAAGGGGAAATCTAAGAAAAATAAAAATTCTAACCCGCAGGAAAGCTCATCTAATCAATGATCTAGATCTTAGAAACCTCGTTATCCATGCATAGTTTGTAATGAGGAACACTTTGTTAGGGATTTTCCTCGCTGCCCTGAAGTCTCAAAAATCATCAAGACTTCCCATGTGTCAGCTATGTTGACAGACCCATTTCCAAATCCAGACACTAATTTGGTTGCTACGGATCCAGCTCCTAGTTTCCAAGCATTAATGTTATCCATTACAAAACCTTCAACAAATATTTTTGTGTCAAAGAATAATAAATATTATGGTATTCAGGCCACTGATAAACCTACTACCTCGACAACGAATCCCTCTATGGAATTATTACCACCTACTGCTTTTCCTGAATTGACAGTCAAGCCACCAAAGTGAGTAATTCATAAATCAACATATAATCCTCGAGCAAGAGTTACACTATTATAGGTCAATTTGGGAATCATTCCTAATGACCTGGTTAACTGGTCATCATCTCTAGTACCAATGAATAAGGGTCTATCATCCCCTATCATTTCAAGTTGCTACATGCCCTAAGACAAGAACAAGACAAATCCAGCATGACTTTCATTAAGCAAAGGTTTCCAAGGTTTGAAGTTTATTATATAGCATATGAGAGATCACCAACGCTGCCTCTCAGGGAACTAAGTGCATTGCATATGCAGGCAACCCCATGCAAGGCTTCTTTGCAAAGCCCTTCCTGAAATTCACAGGTGCGTTGGTCACACTGGGAGCGAAATTCTCATTGTTCTGGAATCTCCACTTGGCCAGGGCCTTCTAGAAGAGTTCATATGTGTCAAGCTTCGAATCCAAGTGTCCATTTGACATCTACAATATTGGGAACAAGTCTTGCCTATTATTGGAAAGTCATTGGTTGTAAAACTACCTGAGCTCCTCTATAAATTGAGCACAGGTCTGAGTGCTTGAGGAGGAAGAATTAGAGTAGAGAAATGTTGGTGGATTTTCAATTGAGAGTTAGATTTGTGTAACAGCTGCTGGAGATATTTATACTATGATGAGGCTAGGAATGTTACTGGAATGGTCACTTCAAATCAGTCACTAGGTTGTAACCTCTCCTTCTATCATCAATAAAGAATACAACTTACTTTTCCCTATATGCATTTGTATTAGCTTTGATTTTCAATATTGTAAGATCTTAGTTGATGTGTATGGTTTATGCTTTACTGATTTAGCTAAATAGATTTAATAGACATCTTTATTATTGCTATCTTCTGTTGGTTTAGTGTTCTTTCTTGTAGGAAGCATTTTACACAAACCGCTTGAATTTGAAGCTACAACAGAAGCGATAGAAGGAACCATTTAGAAGTGCTTGGATTACAAGTAAGCTTCTAATCTATTCTGTGTGTTTTTTATTAGTTACAAGAAGAAGTCATATAGTATTTAGTCTGTTGTTCTAGATTATCACATGTTTATGGAAAAGTGTTTTATCCGTAATTCACATTTTTTTCCAACAAATTAGCGACTCCGTAGGGGAGAATTTCTCTTATTTCTAGGTGCTTTAGCCTTTGATTTTATTTGTTTATCCACCCAGTAGTTGTTATTCACAAAGATAAAAAATTTTGAAGTATTAATTTGCAAAAGAAGTGTGTTAAACAGTGGTGTTTTTCCTTATACACTGCGCCCAATGCACTCTTGGACAAGACACAGTGCTTTGCAGAGCATTGTCTCCCTTTCAGGCCTGCGTTTCAGAGCACTGTGTCCTCTTAGAGACTGTGTTGCCTCCTGAAACCATCCAGATTCCCTTGAATTTGTCTTTGAAAATTGATTCAATTTGTTTGCTGCTGTGTTTTGAAAAGTTTGAACCTCATATTGACCAGTGAATCTATATATTTCTTCCTCCTTTGAAAGAAAATTTGTTCAATGTTTATTTAAAGCATTTTTATTTATCATTGGCAATTTTATTTCAAAGTATTTTTATTGTCACATTAGATCCATTTGCTTTTGAAAAATGAAATTCTCGTAAAATCTTCATTTCCTGATAGGATAAATTGTTGTTTCATTCCTCAGTTTCCCTTCAAAAGAGAAATTGTTGTTTGTATTCCTCATTTCTAAAAAGTAAAAGGCATTTGATTTTGTTGATTTAGTGCACTTAGTTTCTTTTCTGCATTCATAACATTAAAGTAACTGAAAAGAAATATGCATTTGCATGTAGTGGTTTGTGCTTTTTGGAAAAAGGAACAATTAGGAAATATGCATTTAGTTTGTGTTTTCTATTTTTTTTGCTCACAAATTGATTGGTATTTCCCTCTAGTAGCTAGGATTTTCATTGAAAAACTAAAAGTGAAAGATTGCTTATCATTATTAGTTGCATTCTAGGAATTTTCCAAATACATCATCGCAGTGAACGTTTGAAAGGAAAATTGTTAAGCAAGATCAACATAAAATTTATCTCAATTTACCTAACAAAGCATTGGAACCATAATGATAACATTTAGAAGGTCTAGGCTAGAGACGTGTTCTGGCGTCATAAAACATAGCAGTTGTCATTAACTTGTCTACGATACATTCTGAGAGTGATAACTCACTCCAAATACGTAAGTATATCGTAGCTCGTCCACGTAATTTTGGGTATATCAGGTGGTGTAACAGTACGATAAGTATAAAGGGGTGCTCTCACTATCCAGTTTCACATCATATAGCACTAATACGGACTTGGGCCTCCACGTACCTTCAGGTATATTTGGGAGGAAAATTTTTAGGTGTTATCCATCCATAGTGAATTGAGTTGGCTGTCTTGTAAATTATGATACACCGAACACAACATTCGGGGAGATTTCCTGCCTGTACTTCTTGGTTCACCAGGAGGTATTCTGCATTTCACAGTTTCTTGGTAAACCCTTTTTCCTAGCATTACCCTTTTATTTTGTTTATTTTTTTTGGTTAAAATAAATTAGTAATCGTGGAAGAACAAAATCATTTCCCCCATCATTCGCGTAGATTAGCGTTAAAACCACCTTTACCACCAGAAGTTACTTTTGGTAGGTGAAGGAGATCACAATCTTCTGAATCAAGTACAATTCGTACCTCTGGTGAAAAATCATTTTCACATAAACCAGAGTTAGCTGAAGTTGTTTCTACACATCCTGTTTCATCTACTATTGTCGAAATGGAGTCTTCACAGCTACTTGTGGTCACGATCCATCCAATCAGTGAGACCATACCTCCTGGACCCAACATTGTTCAACCACAAATTGATCTAGATCCTGTATCTTCATTGCTAGAACATCTAAATCCTGAAGTTATACAACCGGATGTTGTCCCTACCTTGGACATCCCACAAATTTCTGTAGCCATTTAATCTCCCATATCACACACTCAACCACCTGAAATATACTTTGGGCCTAATGGTGAAATACTTCCCCCTGGTTTAATTGCGATTGAAGAAATCCCACAAGAAAATACACCTTTAACTCCAACCCATTTTGGGGAGGGCCTTTACCTATATGAGTCTTTTTATCAATCAACACCATCTACTTTTGTTGATCCTGTTCCTTTTCAAACTCCCGTCGATTAAAAAGGTATACATTTGGTCAAGTAATCATGACTGAACCAACATGTTCGGTTGGGCCATTTGTTCCAATTACGTCAGCTCCCACCCTAGCTACACCGTCAATGTTTAAAACTTCACCACAGTCATATTTTCATGGAGGCCTTTGGTCCCATCAGGTTACAAATAATTATCTGGAATTTTCTCTGGTGTATCTTCAAATCCATGGAATTTTCCAACGTCATCATCTAGTATTTTAACTGGTAATCCTATAGTAACTATTGAACGGTTTGATTCACTATATAAACTTTCAGGGCAATATCAAGTCGGTCCTTCTGGGTCTATTCCTTCAAGTAACATATCAACTAGAATCCCAGCATTTGGAAAGCAATATTTGCTGTCTTATTATCCTCCTCATGCTGGGGGGAAACCTTTGATCACTCAATATGACAGTACTCCATCAATTTTTGGTCAATATAATGTTGAAACAAATGTTTGTCAATGGCAGCCTAGTTTTCCTATCCAACCACAAATGGTTGTACACTCGTATCAGCTGGTTCAAAATGTTGCACCCACTTCATTACCACTCGCTAATACATCTTTACTCATGTTACATGATCAAAATGTTGTACATCAACCTTAACAATCAGGTCGTTCAACTCAATACCATCAAATGGTGGGTCCACAGACTCCAAATCCTTTAGTTAATTTACAACAGCTTGTATCCAGAATCATTTATTCACAAGCTGGTCTACCATTTTATGGGATGTCAGAAATGCAACCTAGCTATACATACAAACTGAATCCAAATTATTTTAATTTAGGTTATAACATTGGTGGACAGAACCCTTGGAAACCTCAGGTGCAAATTCCTCAAACTTCTTTTCAACAAGTATCATATCCAGGTTTTGGTCAACAGAATCCTCAAGCATTTTCTATGCAAAACAACCCCTATATGGGTTACTAGCTACAACTTCGTTATGCTGGTACTCAAAGGTCTATTTCTCAAGTAATTCCATCTTACCCTAGCTATGCTCAACCTGAACTTAATCGACAGTTGCCCTTTGTTGCAACTTTAGAGTTACCAGATTTAAATCAGCTAACTAATGATCCAATTAATTATGCTCCTTCGTGGCCAATGATACCTCACAAATTACCCTTGGATACTCTAAGTTCAATGGAAACCCTGGAGAATATCTGTCGACTCATGTTATGACTTATCATTTATGGTTTTCATCAAATTCCATGAATGATGATTCTGTTCGACTACGTCTTTTCCAGGGTATGCTCACAGGTCCGGCTGCAAAATGGTACGTTGAATTACCTAGAGCTTATTTTGATAATTTCACAGCCCTAGCTACTGTATTTTTGACTCATTTCTAATTACCCATCAGATATGGAATTGGAATAGAACTCTTGAACAATTTCAAATAGACTAATGCTAATCATGTCTTTGATCATATTCATGGGTGGCATCGTCGTCATCGAATGGTTAAAACCTTTGTTACGGATCAACTACTTGCTGAATGGTTCATGAAGTCCCTGTTACCATCTATAACTGAGGATGTGGCTAAGGGTGGCATCTTCACATAAGAGAAATTTGTCTCTCATTCCTAATATTTAGACTTGATTTATACTCAGTCTCGCATGCTCTATCAAAACATTCCTAATGCTCCAAGATCTAATTTCAATGTTCCTCCTCAATTAAAGGACTCTCATGCCGGAGACGACTTGATAAGCACTGCAAAAAAACATCACACTAATGTATCTGATCCTGCTCCTACTTACGAAATTAATGCCATGTCATTTGACAAAGGAAAAGGTGAAAAGCAACCAGGAAGTTAGAAAAAGGGGAAATCTAAGAAAAAAAAAAAATTAACCCGCAGGAAATATCATATGATCAATTCTCTAGACCTAGAAAACCTTGTTATCCATGCATAATCTGTAATGAGGAACACTTTGTTAGGGATTGTCCTCACCATGCTTAATTCTCAAAAATCATCAAGGCTTCCCATGCGTCAGCTGTGTTGACAGACCCATTTCCTAATACAGACACAAACATGGTTGCTACAGATCCAACTCCTAGTTCCCAATTGTTAATGTTATCCATCACAAAAACTTCAATAGATATTTTTGTGACAACGCATAATAAATATTATGGTAGTCAAGCCACTGATCAACCTACTACCTCGACAACAAATCCATCTACAGAATCAGTACCACCTACTGCTATTCTTGAATTGACAATCAAGCCACCAAAGGGAGTAATTCATAAATCGACATATAATACTTGAGCAAGAGCTGCAAAAAATTAGAATATAGTTGAAGATTGGCTCAATCCCCTTCAGCTATGTCTGCTCTTAAGGTATTACAAAATTGTCCCTCCCAAAAATAGGCTTAATTTTCGACTATTGGTGGAATTGATCTAACTAATTCTAATCTTGTCATCTTTAATCATACGGGCTATGTGTCGCGACTACCAACATAATTGGCGTTCTCCATACAATTAAATGTTCTCAATCACCTTGTTCATTGAACTATTATTAATGAGGGATCATCTAGATGCATGATGTCTCTAAATTGTTGGAAGTCACTTGGTTCTCCACACTTATCACAATCATCAACAACATTGAAGGCATTTGATGGACGTACATATAAACCTTGTGGTTTTATTAATAACATCCATGTTGAAATAGGGGGGAAAATAATGAATATTGATGTTGAGGTTGTTGACGGACCCCTTGAATATAAAATTTTACTTGGAAGGCCATGGGTATATGCAATGACTGCAACTATTTCTACATATTTTAGAATGATTGCCTTTCCACATAAAGGTACAATCACAGTCATTAATCAACTATCCTTCTTTGCCTCTGCTTCGCAGGTAACTGGAAGCATTTTGTTTGTTCACATACCCTAACTAGAACTTCATAACATTGGTTTAGGACTCTTAAAGGATTCCACTCTTATGGGAACCTTTGCATTACCACCGCTCGCGATGTCGGCAGAAATTGCAAGTATAAAGACCTGCTACATGATCTTTTCCACTCTATCTAGCTTAAGGAAGAGTACATGTAATTCTAATATTTCTACGTTGGATGAGTTTCTACCACCCAGCCCTATTGAGCTAGCATAACAATCAATCTATCTGGCTTGAGTGGTAAATCCAAAATCAACGTTGCCGAGTGTTTGGGTTGATTGTTCCTTAGATTTTGGTACTCCATCTGATCCATTTTCCTCAATGTTCTTAACAGATGATAATATTTTCGAAGCCATGATGTCAGAAGGAGAACCATGGGAAGATTATCATCATCCTTCCCATATTCCTGATTATGAAGAAAATAATCTTAGTGAACTATATCACCCATCCATCAAAAATGTCTTTTTGAATTATTTTCCCATTAATGTAGCCGATTCCGTGTGAAATCTGTCAAATATTGAAGAAACCATTTCTATCAATATTTCGACCAAACCTAGAATTGTAGAGAATATTCATGTTGGTGTATCTTGTTCTCCATCAGAACTTAAATCATATCTCTCTCTCTTTCATGAATTTCACAATGTATTTGCTTGGTCTTATGAGGAAATGTCAGGCATTGATACTAGTATAGTTGAACACACTATTAATATGTATCCTAATGTCAAATCGGTTCAACAACTTTGTCCTATTAATCTAAAGAAAGCCACTGCCATCAAAGCAGAGGTTGAAAAATTTTTGCGTCTTGGTTTCATTTACCCTATTCCGCTAACTGAGTGGGTTTCCAATATCATTCCTGTCATGAAAAATAAAGGAACCATTAGAGTGTGCATCAATTATCAGGATGTTAATCATGCTTGTCCAAAAGACAACTATCCTACTCCCTTTCTCGATCAAATTATTGATGATTGTGATAGATGTGAAATATTTTCTTTCACGGATGGATTTTCTAGCTACAATCAAATAAATATCTGCCCAGATGATCAACATAAGACAACATTCATCTGTCCCTGGGGCAGATTCCCTTATAGGAAACTTCCATTTGGTTTAAAGAATGCTGGGGAAACTTTTTAGAGAGCAATGGATTATGCTTTCAATGACATCAAGCACATTTTTCAACCATATCTAGATGATTTTCCAGCACATTCGCGAAATCAAACTGATCACCTGATGCATTTGAGAGCCATTTTCTTATGCTGGCGACACTACAAAATACGCCTCAATCCACATAAATGTGTGTTTTATGTTGGTTCTGGTCATTTTATTGGATTCTTAGTCTCAAAATAAGGAATTCGAATCGACCCTCTGAAGGTTCATGCCATTCTTGATTTGCCTATGCCATCAAAATTACTTAAGATACAAAAAATATAAGGAAAGGCTAACTTCCTAAGGAGGCTCATTACAAATTACACCGAAATGGCTAAAGGATTTACTCGAATCTTGAAAAAGGGGGTTCCCTTCCATTGGGAACAAGTTGTGCAAGCTTATTTTGATGCTGTGAAGGACACTCTTGTCTGAGCGTCATTAATGTATCCCCCTAATTATCAAAAATATTATTTCCTATATATCACCACGGCCGAAATGACCATTGCTATGGTATTGGTCCAAGTAGAAGATGGAATTGAACATCCGATATACTATTTGAGTCATAATCTCAATGATACGAAATTTAAGTAATCATACGTAGAAAAGATTGCCTTGGCAACTATTCAAGTTGTCCAGAGATTTTGCCATTATATCTTGCTCTGAAAAACAACAATAGTTTCGGATTACAACCCCATTACTTATATATTATCACATCAATTGCTGGGGGGAAAATATTTAAAATGGATTGTCATTTTTTAGGAATTTGATTTGGAATTTATCAAATCCAAGTCAAAGTAGTCTTTAGTTTTTGCTAAGCTTCTATGTGACCTTCCCTCTGATAGTACTGCAACTACGCCAGAACCATCAATTCCTGATGAGTCTCTGTTTCTGATCGGATCATCTGATCCTTGGTATGGGGATTTTATCATTTATCTCCAAACTAATTTTTTTTTACCTAATACCTCTTGCTCTAAACAGTGACGTATTCGATATCAATCCAAATATTATCTAATCATCGGCGATACACTTTATCGTCGTGGTGTCGATACCATTTTAAGGAGGTGCCTCACTCATGAGGAGGCTAGAAAAGTGTTAAATTATTATCATGTTGGGGCTTTTGGTGGAAATTTATCTGGATATGATACTGCGCAAAAGATACTCCGCGCCAGTTACTTTTGGCCTACTATTTTTTGAGACTGCATCCTCGTAGTCAGCAGTTGTCATGCGTGCCAGATTTTTAACCGTAAAATCCAAAAACTGTCAGTGCCAATGCATCCCGTTGTATCTGTAGGACCATTTACGAAATGGGGTATTGAATTCATGACCTGTAACCCTGGTTCATCTGGGGGGCATAGTTATATTATTGTTGCAGTCAACTATTTTACCAAATGGGCCGAAGCGAGCCCTACATTCAACAACACAGGATAAAAAACTACATTTTTTTTATTTAATCATGTTATTGCACGATTTGGGGTCCCATAGGCTATAGTTATAGATCATGGAAAGCATTTTCACAACCACATGATTTCTGAATTGACTGCCAAGTTAGGATTTTCACATGATATTTCTACTTCTTATTATCCATAATCAAATGGACAAGTTGAGGCTATCAAAAAAAATCTTAAACGAATGCTTCAACGAATGATAGGAGTTTGTAAAAGAAACTGACATTTGATCCTGTACTCTGCCTTGTGGGCGTATTGAACGTCGGTGAGAAACGAGACTAGATTTACTCCTTTTCAATTGGTGTATGGTCTAGAATTTATCTTACCAATCCAATGAGAAATATCATCATTAAAAATCACAATAGACTTGTTACCTAACACCTGAGAAGAAGAAGCACGTCTCCTTAACGTCATCCATCTTGATGAAACTTGTCATGAAGCCCACTTGGCCAACGAAGACCATAAGAGACGTATAAAGGCGCAATACCACAAAAATGTCCAGCCTCGCATTTTCTCAGAGGGCGACTTGGTCCTTCTTTACGATAAAAAATATGATGTAATAGGTATAGGGAAATTTGAGGCATTATGGCATGACCCCTATATTTTCAAAAGAGTTCTTGCTAAGGGTGCCTATGAGTTGGTAGATTATGATGGAATTCCATTGGTGCAACCTAAAAATGGGTTTTATCTGAAACGTTTCTATGCTTAATCATGAGCATAGTAATTTTTTGTATTATATTGTATATATGTTGTTGATTTTCATTCACTATATTAATTTGTTTTCAGATTTTTCTTGACGTTAGTAATCCACTTTACATTTCATCGCAAATGTCTGAATCATCAGAACCCTTTGTTGGATATGCTGATGGTGCTAGTCGTAGAACACAGAATCTATCCTCTACAGCGTGGGCCATTTTCGCTTCGAACGGTGAGTTAGTGAGTTTTCAAGGGATTTGTATTGGTAGATCGACAAACAATATCATTGAGCATAGCACATTGATCAAACTTCTCTTTGATGCCATTTCATTTGGTATTAACCATATCAACATAATGTTAGACTCACAACTTCTGGTATTGCAACTTAATAGTGTTTATACTGTTAGAAATCCAACATTGCATAGATTATTCCTTAGAGTTCGAATTTTGGAGAGACACTTTGATTTTATTCAATATCAGCACATTTCCAAAAATTTGAACACATTGACTCATTCATTAGCTAATCAAGTTTTAGACAGACATTTGCAACATATGTAAAGAAAAAATTCACATCATTGAATAGGATTACACAATAAACATAGGAAAAACTCTGAAATCATATAGATAGATAGTTATAGGCTTTTACAAAAATTTGTGCCGAAGACACATTGGTCATTAGACTTCAAAATGTATGTAAAATGTCACAAGTATACTAGTGGTGCTCGTGGTAACATGCTATTCATCTAGCTATCCTACGAAGTAACCGCATCCAATGGTTAGGAACCCCAATAGTGTGTCGTTGCAGTCACATAGGAAGCTCTTTGATCCGAAAATCAAAAATCTCGAAGGTGAAACCTTCTATGTGCTATTGAAGCTCAATCAGAGTCTCAGCCATATCAAGATCCTGAAGGACTACTCTCTCGATAGCCCTCTCTGCTAGTGCATCTGCTTCGTGATCTAGTTTCACTACTGGTTGAACATGACCAAGATCGTCATTACATCGGATATTTATTTTAGTCTTGGGAAAACATCAAAACACAAATACATTGTATAAACCTTAGGAAAACCAAAAAACATGGTCAAAACATTCTTACCCATTGCACCCCACTGAGCACCTTCTGGAAATGCTAAATCTAGATCTCCTCTGAAATCAATGCCTATGTATGCGTACTCATCGATGGTGACAATATATCGTCAGAACCAGGAAAAGAATGTGGTAGCGAACACAACATTCAATTGTCCTGCATGCCAACCCAAGAGTTCTACCCATCTCTGCATCCGAGGATCTCCAGGACTAGCTATATCCATTGTTACATGTTGTGGTTGCATCAATGGAATCTGTTCTAAAGCGAAGGATATAAGGATAGAACCATAACTGAAATTATTCTCCCTTCCTCCCTTTGCTTTATTCAGTTGTTCCTTTACTTAAGATAGAACAACTTTAGACCAATTGGAGATTGTTGGCTCCATAGACTCTAGTGCATACTACATATACAATCTATTCGCTACATGTAGTGTAATGGTGCCAACAAGTTTAATGATTGTGAAAAGGATAGTTCTCAAAGGAAAATATCTGACATCCCAGATGTTTATTTTTCCATCTTTGCTAGGTTCTACCCTTGGATAGAAATACTTCAAAACATAATCCCTAACTGTCTCTCCTCCAATGGTAGACCTTGAGAGTGAAATGGGAAAACCTCTCCTCGACAAACCTATGAGAAAATACACGTCCTCAAATATTATGGGAACCACTTGGATCTTCATATGAAATTCCTCTATCTCCGAATCCCATGCTCTAACGAAGAACTCTAATAGTTCTATTTGTTGCCTTATCCAAGACAATTTGAAGTACTTAAGCAGTCCACAATCTTGCAGGGCTCTTACTGTACCCAGATCGTTTAAGAAAATCATATCCTATTCTTCATGTTCTCTTTCCCTCTGTGTAATCGTCATTTTAATCCAATGTAAACCTCAAATAAAACCATAAGATCCATTAGATTCCATTCATTACAAAAAACTAGGTCAATTTTGGGCATAATGAGAAAATAAAAAACTTAGACTATGTCTAACGCACTCCCTAACAAGAGACAATGTGTTGCACATGCAAGTACACTTCATTGTAGCTACTATGCAATGCAGGTTTCGACATTCAGGGGTGCGTTTCCATATTTTTGGGTAGAATTTACACTAGGGACCTTAAAACCCTACAAATTTGTAGAAATTGGAGAAGAAATGAATACCAAAGGAAACAAGAGGTTCATGGCACTAACTTGGATCAAACGGTGATGAAATCCGTCCACAGAAACGATCACAATCAGTAGATGAAGTTCGAGGGAAAAATCAGATTCAAAGCTCCAAAATGCAAATGGTAACTATGAAATGGTAAAAATGAATAGTAAAACTATTTTTAATAGTCATTTAATTATTTTCAAATTGAATTTATTGCTATGACTATAGTTTTATTATGTTTTTATTATGAGACAGGTATTTTTAATCCATTTGATGTTGTTCTAAATAGGAAATACAACTGATGAACAGATTCATCGTGCATATTTATTTCAACGAATGAATTGACCACAAAGCATAATTTTTCTCCTTATTTTTCGAGCTTTTTTAAAAACAAAAAAGGATTTGAAGCACACTTTATCTCTTTTTCGATCTTCGATAACAACGAAAAAGGAACCCCTCGAGTCTTCTTTTAGCTCTTTTCAGACTCTGATAATATGAAAATATTTCCGAGCACTTTTCTTTTCGAGCTCGTAAAAGTAAATGAATTAATATCTACTCAGTATAAGTTTAACCCTTTTCTGGACTGAGATAGATTATTTATGAAAAAGGAATACCTTGGTTAAACATGACCAAAGAGGTTCTCTCAGATATTATTTTACACTTTTTCGGATCTAAGTGAAAAATTTAAGAAAAGTACTTATGGAGCTTTCTTTTTTCCTCTTTTTCAAACTCTTTAAATATGAAAAAGGATCGGGCTATCACTGTGATTAAGCTCATTAAAACATAAAATAACAACGGGTATGTCGATCATGGCAAGAATCGAGTTTCATTCATCGCTAGACTTGTTAAATTATTAAATAGCGATACTTTATTTGCTAAAAGGGTTGAATTATAGATCAAGAAAATGTTATCCTCCTCAAGCTTGTTAAAAAATAAAGAGGTACTAGTCGACAAATGACTGAGGAAAATTTGGGAAAAGTGAGCAAAATTTATTTATGGTAGCAAGTCGCTCTTGACCATGACACTTCACTCCATTTCTGTGACTGTTTGGGTTGGGTAATCATCTTGATGGTTCATTCATACCTATGGTTCATCATACCTTCGCTTCGGTTTTGGGTCAATGCTGCCAACTCATCACTATGTCGCCAATATGTTCAAGAGAAGTCATCCACTGAATAAACTCATCCTTATGCAATACTCGTAAACCTTCATTCTCATGACCGTCATCCCTCAAAATTTATATATCAAGTCATACCTTTGTCTCGGAAATTAGTAACTCTCATTTTGCAATAAGGTGACTTCCTGTCGATGAAAAATCAATATCCAGGAAGCTCACTTAGAAACATCAGATTCCAGTACCATGAGGCTTGTTACAACATCGACAAGATCCTCGCTTCCAGATCTTTGATTGAAAGATTTTGTTTGGCGTTCGACATCAAATCATATATTCACACCTTACGAAATGTACTACAGTAGCTTGAGGACCATTTTCATTAATGGTGGTTCTCTCACATTTGTTAACAGCTTACATCATTGGCTGGTAATCAAATGATGTCTTTCCATGTTCGACGACAAATCATATATTCGCATGGATAGACTTGTACCCGAATGATCGAGTGAAAGAGAAAAGAATACCCCAGATCTAGTTTCAGCCATCCAGGCTGTGATTTTAGGATTTTTGTATAGATCATCTATACGGTGACCTTACATACAGATCATCATCCAAACATGGGCCTATATTTGTAGGCATGTCTGCATTGGGATACATTTCAATGACGATGAATTTTTGAATTATGTACATGTTATTAGATTTTTTATGTGCTGAACATGGGAATGCCTACCCTCAGCAATTATGATCGAAGATGATATATCATGATGTAATGAATTGTAATATTGATGCAGGTGACCACTCTGCTTCATCTCCAACCCATCAGAATGTAAAGCATCTTAATTAAATCTTTTTATTAATTTGACCTCATGCTTTAGAGGGAAATTGTTATAGGTAATTTTTGGCATCATTCCCAATGACCTATTTAACTGGGCATCATCTCTAGTACCAATGAATAAGGATCTATCATCCCCTATCATTTGAAGTTGATACATGCCCTAAGACAAGAACAAGAGAAATCAAGCATGACTTTCATCAAGCAAAGGTTTCCAAGGTTTGAAGTTTATTATATAGAATATGAAAGCTCACCAACGTTGCCTCTAAGGGGACTAAGTGTGTTGCATATGCAGGTAGCCCCATGCAAGGCTGCTTTGCAAATCACTTCGCGACATTCATAGGTGCATTGGTCACATTGGGAGTGAAATTCTCATTGTTCTGGAATCTCCACTTGGCGAATGCCTTCTAGAAGAGTTCGCATGTGTCAAGCTTCGAATCCAAGTGTCCATTTGACATCTACAAGATTGGGAACATGTCTTTCCTATTATTGGAAATTTATTGATTGTAAAACTACCTCATCTCCTCTATAAATTGAGCACAGATCTGAGTGCTTGAGGAGGAATAATTTGAGTAGAGAAATTCTGGTGGATTTTCAATTGAGAGCTAGATTTGTGTAACAAATACTGGAGAGATTTATACTATGATGAGGATAGGAATGTTGTTGGAATAGACACCTCAAATCAATCACTAGGTTGTAACATCTCCTTCTATCATCAATAAAGAATACAACTTATGTTTCCCTATATGCATCTGTATTAGCTTTGATTTTCCATATTGTAAGATCTTAGTTGATGTGTATGGTTTATGCTTTACTGATTTAGCTAACTAACTTGAATAAACATATATATTATTTCTATCTTCTGATGTTTTAGTGTTCTATCTTGCAGGAAGCATTTTGCACAAACCGCTTAAATTTGAAGCTACAATGGAAGCGACAGAATGAACCATTTAGAAGCGCTTGGATTAGAATTAAGCTTCTAATGTATTATGTGTATCTGTTCTTAGTTAGGAGAAGAAGTTTTATAGTCTTTAATCTATTGTTCTATATTATCACCTATCTAAGGAAGAGTGTTTTATCTGTAATTCACAGTTCTATCCAACATGCACACAATTATAATATAGTTGAAGATTTGGCTCAATCCCCTTCAGCTATGTATGCTCTTGAGGTATTACAAAATTGTTCCTCCCAAAAACAGGTTTTATTGTCAGCTATTGGTGGAATTGATCCGACTGATTCTAATCTTGTCATATTTAATCATACGGGCTATGTGCCACAACTACTAGCAGAATGGCATTCTCCATACAAGTAAATTTTCTCAATCACCTTGTTCATTGCACTATTATTGATGAGGGAGCATCTACATGCATTATGTCTCTAAATTGTGGGAAGTCACTTGGCTCACCACGCTTATCACAATCATCAATGACGTTGAAGGCATTTTATGGAAATACATATAAATCTTGTGGTATTATCAATAACCTGCATGTTGAACTAGCGGGAAAAATAGTGAATATTGATGTTGAGTTTGTTGACGGCCCCATTTACTATAATATTTTACTTGGAAGGCGATGGTTATATGAAATGACTGCAATTGTTTCTACATATTTTAGAATGATTTCCTTTTGACATAAAGGTACAATCATAGTAATTAATCAACTATCCTTCTTTTCCTCTGCTTCATAGGTAACTGGAAGCGTTCTGTTCATTCACATACCCCAACTAGAACTTCAGAACATTAGTGTAGGACTCTTAAAGGATTCCGCTCTTATGGGAACCTTTTCATTACCTCTGCCCATGATGTTGGCAGAAATTGCAACTATAGAGACCTGGTACATGATCTCTTCCACTCTATCTGGCTTAAGGGAGAGTATGCGTGATTCTGATATTTCTACGTTGGATGAGTTTCTGCTGCCCAGCCCTATTGAGCTGGCATAACAATCAATCTATTTGGTTTGGGAAGAAAATCTAAATTCAACATCACCGAGTGTTTGAGTTCATCGTTCCTTAGATTTTGGTACTCCATCTGATCCATTTTCCTCAGTGTTCTTGACAAACGATAATATTTTGGAAGCCATGATGTCAGAAGGAGAACCATGGGAAGATTATCATCATCGTTCCCATCTTCTTGTTTATGAAGAAAATAATATTAGTGAACTATATCACCCATCCATCAAAAAATTCTTTTTGAATTCTTTACCCATTAATGCAGTCGATTCTGAGTGAAATATGTCAAATATTGAAGAAACGATTTCTATCAATATTTAGACCAAACCTGGTTTTGTAGACAATATTCATGTTGGTGTATCTTGTTCTCCATCAAAACTTAAATCATATCGCTCTCTATTTCATGAATTTCGTGATGTATTTTCTTGGTCTTACGAGGAAATGCCAAGCATAGATACTATTATAGTTGAACACACTATTAATATGTATCTTGATGTCAAACTGGTGCATCCACGACTTCATTCTTTTCATCTGAAGAATGCCGCTGCCATCAAAGTAGAAGTTGAAAATATTTTTCATGCTGGTTTCATATACCCTGTTCTGCTAACTAAGTGGGTTTCCATTATCGTTCCTGTTATGAAAAAACAAGGAACAATTAGAGTGTGCGTCGATTATCAGGATGTTAATCATGCTTGTCCAAAATACAACCATCCTACTTCCTTTATCGACCAGATTATTGATGATTGTGCTGGATGTGAAATATTTTTGTTCTTGGATGGATTTTCTAGCTACAATCAAATCAATATCCACCCAGATGATCAACATCAGACAACATTCATCTGTCCCTGGAGCACATTCACTTATAGGAAACTTTTGTTTTTTTAAATAACACTTGGGAAAATTTTCAGAGAGCAATGGATTATGCTTTCAATGACATCAAGAATGTTGTTCAACAATATCTAGATGATTTACCAGCACATTCACGAAATCATACTGATCACGCAATTTATTTGAGATCCATTTTCATACACTATCGACACTACAAAATATGCCTCAATCCACACAAATGTGTGTTTTGTGTTGGTTCTAGTCATTTTCTTGGATTCGTAGTCTCAAAATAAGAAATTCAAATCGACCCTTTGAAGGTTCAGGCCATTCTTGATTTTCCTACACCATCAAAATTACTTCAGATACATAAAATTCAAGGAAAGGCTAACTTCCTAAGAAGGTTTTACTCGACTCTTGAAAAAGGGGGTTCCCTTCCATTGGGACCAAATTGCACAAGCTTCTTTTGATGATGTTAAGGACACTCTTGTTCAAGTGTCATTAATGTATCCTCCTAATTATCTAAAAGATTATTTCCTATATATCATCGTGGATGAAATGACCATTTCTATGGTATTGGTCCAAGTAGAAGATGGAATTGAAAATCCAATATATTATTTGAGTCGTAATATCAATGATATGGAATTTAAGTACTCATACGTAGAAAATATTGCCTTGGCAGCGATTCGAGCTATCCAAATATTTCGCCATTATATCCTACTCCGAAAAAAAATTATCATTTCGGATTGAAACCCCATGACTTATATCTTATCACGTCAATTTTGGGGGGGGGGAATATTCAAAATGGATTGTCATTTGTAGGAATTTGATTTTTCATTTATCAAATCCAAGTCAAATAAGTCTTTAGTTTTGGTTGAGCATCTCTGTGACCTTCCCTCTGATAGTACTGCAACTACGTCGGAATCATCAATTCCAAACGAGTCTCTATTTCTGATCCGATCATCTGATCCTTGGTATGGGGATTTCATCATTTATCTCCAAACCAAAAATTTTCTACTGAATACCTCTCACTCTGAACAGTGACATATTCGATACCAAGACAAAGATTATCTGATCATCGATGATACGCTTTATCGTCATGGTCTTGATACCATTTTAAGGAGGTGCCTCACTCATGAGGAGGTTGAAAAAGTGTTAAATGATTTTCATGCTGGGGCTTGTGGTGGAAATTTATCTGGATATGCTACTGCGAAGAAGATACTTCACGCTGGTTACTTTTGGCCTACTATTTTTTGAGACTGCATCCTCGCGGTCAGAAGTTGTCATGCATGACAAAATTTTTATCGTAAAATCCACAAACCGCGAACGCCAATGCATCATGTTGTCTTTGTGGGACCATTTATGAAATGGGGTATTGACTTCATGACTTGTAACCCTCTTTCTTCCAGGGGGCATGGTTATATTATTTTCGCAGTCAACTATTTTACCAAATGGGCTGAAGTGATGCCTACATTCAACAACATAGGATAGATAACTGCATTGTTTTTCTTTAATCATGTTATTGCACGGTTTGGGGTCGCACAGGCTATAGTTACAGATCATGGGAAGCATTTTCACAACCACATGATGTCTGAATTGACTGCCAAGTTAGGATTGTCACATGATAATTCTACTCCTTATTATCCACAATCAAATGGACAAGTTCAAGCTATCAACAAAATTCTTAAACGTATGCTTCAACGAATGATAGGAGTTCATAAAATAAAATGGCTTTTTATCCTGTACTCCACCTTGTGGGCATATCGAATCTCGGTGAGAAAAGCAACCGGATTTACTCCTTTTCAATTGGTGTATGGTCTGGAAGCTATCTTACCAATTCAATGCGAAACATCATCGTTAAAACTTGAAATAGACTTGTTACCTATCACCTTAGAAGAATAAGAATGTCTCCTAAACCACATCCATATTGATGAAATGTGTCGTGAAGCCTAATTGGCCAACGAAGCCCATAAGAGACCTATAAAGGCACAATACGAAAAAAATGTCCAGCCTCGCATTTTCTCATAGGGCGACTTGGTCCTTCTTTATGATCAAGAAGCTGATGTAATAGGTAGAGGAAAGTTTGAGCCATTATGGCATGTCCCTTATATTGTTAAAAGAGTTCTTGCTAAGGGTGCCTATGAGCTATTTGATTACAATGGAATCCATTGGCATGGCCTAGAAATGGGTTGTATCTGAAACGTTACTATGCTTAATCATGAGCATTGTAATTTTTTGTATTTTATTGTATATAAGCTATTTATTTTCATTCACTATCTTAATTTTTTTTTAGATTTTTCTCGATGTTAGTAATCCATTTTACATTTCATTGCAGATGACTGAATCTTTGGAACCATTTGTTGGATATGTTGATGGTGCTAGTCATAGTACACAGAATCTATCCTCTGCAGCATTGGCCATTTTCGCTCTGAACAGTGATTTAGTGAATTTTCAAGGGATTTGTATTGGTAGATTGACAAACAAGATTGCTAAGTATAGTGCGTTGATCGAAATTCTCTCTGATGCCATTTCATTTGGTTTTAACCACATAATCATAAGGTTAGACTCACAACTTGTGGTATTGCAACTCACTAGTATTTATATTGTTAGAAATCCAACACTTCTTAGATTGTTCCTAAGAGTTCTACTTTTGGAAAGACATTTTGATTTTATTCAATATCAACACATTTCCAGAAATTTGAACACATTGACTAATTCATTAGCTAATCAAGTTTTAAACAGAAATTTGCAACATATGTAAAGAAAACATTCACATCATTGAATAGGATTACACAATAAACATAGGAAAAGCTCTGAAATGATATAGATATATAGTTATAGGTTTTTACAAAATTTGTGCCCAAGACACATTGGTCATCAGACCTCAAAATGTATGCAAAATGTCACAAGTAAATTAGTGGTGTTCATGGTAACATGCTATAGATCTATCTATCCTACGAAGTAACCACATCCAATGGTTAGGAACCCCAATAGTGTGTCGATGCAATTGCATAGGAAGCTCTTCGATCCGGAAATCCGGAATCCCATAAGTGAAACCTTCTATGTGTTGTTGAAGATCAGTCAAAGTCTTAGCCATATCAAGGTCCTAAAGGACTTCTCTCTCGACATCCCTCTCTGTTGGCACATCTGCTTCGCGCTCTGCTTCCACTACTTTTTGAACATGACCAAAAACTGCATTACATCAAACATTTAGTTTAGTCTTGGGAAGACATCAAAATACAAAGAAATTGTATAAAACTTAGAAAAATAAAAAAAACATGGTCAAAATATTCTTATCTATTGCGCCCCACTGAGAACCTTCTGTTAATGCTAAATCTAGATCTCCTCGGAAATTAACGCCTGCATTTGCGTACTCATCGATGGCGACGATCTGTCACCGAAACTAGACAAAGAATGCAATAGAGAACATAACAGTCAATTGGCCTGCGTGTTGACTCATGAGTTCTACCCATCTTTTCATCTGAGGATCTCTAGGACTAGCTATATCCAGTATCACATGTCATGGATGCATCAGTGGAATCCATTCTAAAGCGAAGGATATAAGGATTAAACCATAAATTAAATTATTCTTCATTCCACCCTTTTCTTTATTCAGTTGTTTCTTTATCTTAGATAGAATAGCTTCAGACCAGTTGAAGACTATTGGCTCCATACACTCTAGCGCATACTACATATACAATTTATTTGCTACATGTAGTGTAACAGTGCCAGCAAGTTTAGCGATCATGAAAAGGATAGTTCTCAAAGGAAAATATCTGACATCCCAGATGTTTATTTTCCCATATTTGCTAGGTTCTACCCCTGGATAGCAATACTCTAGAATATAATCCCTCACTATCTCTCCTCCAACGGTAGACCCTAAGAGTGAAATGGGCAAGCCTCTCCTCAGAAAACCTTTGAGAAAATACACATCCTCAATTGTTATGGGAGCCACTTGGTTATTAATATGAAATGCCTCTATCACCGGATCCCATGCTCGAACTAAGAGTTCCAAGAGTTTTATTTGTTGCCTCATTCTCGACAGCTTGAAGTACTTAAGTAGTCCACAATCTTGCAGGGCTCTTAGTGTACCTGGATTGTTTAAGGAAATCATATCTTGTTCTTCATGTTATCTTTCCCTCCATGTAATCATCATTGTAATCTAATGGAAACTTGAAATACAACCATAAGATCCATTAGATTCCATTCATTGCAAAAGACTAGGTCAATTTTGGGCATAATGAAAAAATAAAAAACTTAGACTGCACCCAATGCACTCCCTAACAAGAGATAGTGTGTTGCACATGCAAGTACACTTCACACTACCTGATATTCAACATAGGTTTCGACATTCAAGGGTGCGTTGCCCTCTTTTTGGGCAGAATTTACCCTAGGGACCTTAAAACCCTAAAATTTTCAGAAATTGGAGAATAAAGGAATACCAAAGGAAAGAGGATGTTCATGGCACTAACATGGATCAAACGGTGATGAGATCCATCCACAGAAATGATCGCAATCAACAGATGAAGTTTGGGGGGAGAATCAGGTTTAGAGCTCCAAAATGAAAATGGTAACTATGGAATGGTAAAAATGAATAGTGAAACTACTTCTAATAGTCATTTAATTATTTGCAAGTTAAATTTATTGCTATGAATATAGTTTTATTATGTTTTTATCATGAAACAGGTATTTTTAATCCATTTGATGTTGTTCTGAATAGGAAATAAAATTGATAAACAGATTAGTCGTGCAGATTTATTCAAAGAATGACTTGACCGCAAAGCATACTTTTTCTCCTTTTTTTTCGAGCTTTGTTAAAAATGAAAAAGGAATTGAAGAGCACTTTTACCTCTTTTTCGAGCTTAATTAATAGAGAAAAATGAACCCCTAGAGTCTTATTTCAGCTCTTTTCAGAATCCGATAATATGAAAAGATTGTCGAGCACTTGCATTTTTGAGCTCGTAAAAGTAAATGAATTGATATCTACTCAGTATAAGTTTAACCCTTTTCCGGACTGAGATACATTATTTATGAAAAAGGAATACCTTGGTTAAACATGACCAAAGAGGTTCTCTCAGATATTATTTTACACTTTTTCGGGTCTAAGTGACAAATTTATGAAAAATTACTTATGGATTTTTCTTTCGTCCTCTTTTTCAAACTCTCTAAATATGAAAAATGACCGAGCTATCATTGTCTTTAAGCTCATTAAAACATAAAATAGTGACAGGCTTTCCGATCAGGGAAAGAATCAAGTTTCATTCATCAATAGACTCATTAAATTATTAAATAACGATACTTCATTCACCCAAAGAGTTGAATTATAGATCAAGCAAATGTTATCCTCCTCAAGCTTGTTAAAAAATAAAGAGGTACTGGTCGACAAATGACTGGGGAAAATTTGGGAAAAGTGAGCAAAATTTCTTTATGGTAGCAAGTCGCTCTTGAACATGACACTTCCTCCACTCCATGTCCATGACTGTTTGGGTTGGGTAATCATCTTGACAGTTCATTCATACCTATGGTTCATCATACCTTCACTTCGGTTTTGGGTCAATGCTGCCAACTCATCATAGTGTTGCTGTTATGTTCAAGAGAAGTCATCCAGTGAATAAATTCATCCTTCTGCAATACTCGTAAACCTTCGTTCTCATGACCTTTATCCCTGAAAATTTCTATATCAAGTCATACCTTTGTCTCCAAAATCAGTAACTCTCGTTTCACAATAAGGTGACTTCCTATCGACGATAAATCAATATCCAGGAAGTTCACTTAGAAACATCATATTCCAGTACCATGAGGCTTGTTAGAGCATCGAAAAGATCCTTGCTTCCAGACCTTTGACCGAAATATTTTGTTTAGCGTTCGATATTAAATCATCTATTCACGCCTTACAAAATTCACTATAGTACCTTGAGGGAAATTTTCATTAATGGTGGTTCTCTCGCATTTGTTAACAGTTAACTTCATTGGCGATGTCTTTCCATGTTTGATGACAAATCATATATTCGCATGGCTAGAATTGTACCTAAATGATCGAGTGAACGAGATAAGAAGGCCCTGGATCTAGTTTCAGCCATACGGGCTGTGATTTTAGGATTGTTGTACACATAATCTATATGGTGACATTACATATAGATTGTCATCTGAACATGGGCCTATATCTGTAGGCATATTTGCATTGGGAAACATTCCAATGTCGACGACTTTCTGAATTATGTACATGTTATTAGTTTGTTTATGTACTGAACATGGGAATGCCTACCCTCAGTAATTATGATCAAATAGGATATATCATGATGTAATATATTGTAAGATTGATGTAGGTGACCACTATGCTTCATCTCTAGCCCATCACAGTGTAAAGCATCTCAATCAAATGTTTTTATTATTTTGACCTCATGCTTTAGGGGGCAATTTATTATAGATTAATTTGGGCATCATTCCCAATGACTTGGTTAATTAGGCATCATATCCAGGACCAATGACTAAGGTTCTATAATCCCCTATCATTTTAGGTTGCTACATGCCCTAAGACAAGAACAAGACAAATCAAGAATGTATTTCATCAAGCAAAGGTTTCCAAGGTTTGAAGTTTAATATATCATATGAGAGCTCATCAATGCTAGCTCTAAAGGGACTAAGTGCGTTGCATATGTAGGTAGCCCCATGCAAGGATTCTTTGCAAATCACTTCCTGACATTCACAGGTGTGTTGGTCACATTGGGAGCAAAATTCTCATTGTTACAGAATCTCCACTTGGCGAGTGCCTCCTAGAAGAGTTCACATGTCTCAGGCTTCGAATCCATGTGTCTATTTGACATCTACAATATTGGGAACATGTCTTGCCTATTATTGGAAATTCATTGATTGTAAAACTGCCTCATCTTCTCTATCATTTGAACACAGATTTTAGTGTTTGAAAAGGAAGAATTTGAGTAGAGAAATGTTGGTGGATTTTCAATTGAGATTTAGATTTTTGTAACATATAATAGAGAGATTCATACTGTGATGAGGCTAGGAATTTTGCTGGAATGGTCACTTCAAATCAGTCACTGGGTTGTAACCTCTCCTTCTATCGTCAATAAAGAATACAACTTACTTTTCCCTATATGCATCTGTATTGGCTTTGATTTTCCATATTGTAAGATATTAGTTGATGTATATGGTTTATGCTCTACTGATTTATAAAAATAACTTGAATAGACATCTGTATTATTGCTATCTTCTGTTGTTTAGTGTTCATTCTTGTAGGAAGTAGTTTGCACAAACTGTTGGAATTTGGAGCTGCAACGAAACAAATAGAAGGAACCATTTGGAAGCATTTGGATTTCAAGTAAGCTTATAATATATTTTGTGTTTCTATTCTTAGTTAGGAGAAGAAGTCGTATAGTCTTTAATCTATTGTTCTAGATTATCACCTGTCTAGGGAAGCATGTTTTATCCGTAATTCACAATTATGTCCAACAAATTTCTTGATGAGTCAAATGATAACTAGACTAGAATATATTTAGAATGAGCTATCATGAGCTCAATTTGGAGTTTCGTAAGGCCTCCAAAAGTTTCCTGCACCAGCACTCTACATTTCTACACCATCATTCAACACTTTTTGACCAGTCTTGGGAGAATAAACTTTTGATGGGTCAAATAAACTCCAACTAGTGAAAAAAAGATATATTTGGAAAGCAGACATGACAATATTTCCCATGCACTATCATGGGCCCAATTTGGACACTAGGAAGGCCTCCAAATTCTCTCTGTAAAAGGAATTGCGTGTTCATGAATTGGCATTGCACGTTTAGGAGTTGGCACTGTGCCCTCAGCACTGGCGCTGCATCCTTGGATAGAGAGGCCTTCTAAACCCTATAACCACTCAATCCTAATCACCTTCAAATATTTGTGAAAGGCCTTCTAAATATATCAAGTGGTAATTACTTAGTACAAACCCTATTTTAATTCCATTTGGTGAATTTTTAAGTTGAAAGAGATCAGACCCTAAGGGAAAACCTAGGCTACAAACTTGAAATCACGGATTCCACCATTACTTCATCTATTTGAAAAGAGTATCAGTCAAGAAAAGGGTGCTTACATTGGTTTAGGGGGTTTTCATTCATCCAAGTTGGTCATAACACTCATTCATTTCACCCCCTACATTGCAAAGGCTTCAATTCCATTACCTCTTTCATCTCAATTTTGCATTTAACCCTAGTGTTTCAAAAACATAGTTTAAATAGATGTAATAAGAGGGTTATCATTGAATTGTCAGCCTATCCCTCATTCTCATATACTTACACCCTCACTCATTCATATCATTCACTTGTAAAGGCTTCCATTTCACCATACCTTCATCTTATTTCTATTTACAATCCTAGGGTTTTCTCAAGGCAGAGTTTTCAAAATGTCAGTGAGGGAGAGGGAAATGAGAAATCAAGTAATGATGAATCAAGAAATGAAGAAGAAGGAAACAATGAGGAAAATGTTAGTAAGGCTGAGATCATTGAAGCAAAGAGAAGTGGGGATGATGATAGTAGATCAAAGAGCCATGATGACGGTGATGACAATGAAGCACATATCAGTGATGATGTTGGGACTGATAAGGTTGGCAGTGATGATGAAATTCATAATAGAATTAAGGGCAATGAGGAAAATAGTGATGATGCAAAATGCATCAAGGAAATGAGTCATGATAGCAGTGGATCAAAGAGTAGTGAAGAGAATGGTGAGGCTCAGCAGTAAGGAAAATAGTAGTGAGGATAAGGAAAATGAGGCATATGACAATGAGGGAAAGCCCTCAAGGAGTAAAAAGATAAATAAAACCTTGAAATCCTTGCTGATGCATACCTACAGGCATCAAAAACATAATTAGCAAGGAAAATTAAAATTTTGGCATATTTTTGTAAATTTTGACTTTTTACTATTTTGAAGGGCCAAAGGCACAACGCCACTGCTGCTGCACTATTTTTTGGGGCACTAAATGAGGGAATGGTTTACATTTTAGTGTTCCTCTTACCAATTAAATCACTCATAGAAACTTTGAGCTCATTTGGAGAAAACTTGGTCCTCCAAAAGTACCAAAAACACCCAAATAATCACCTTTCTACCCTATTTTCAGAGCTGGCGCTAACCTTGAATAGTCTTGGGAGATTGAATTTTTTAGTAGTTAAATGAATTCCAATAAGAAACCTAAAGGTAGTTTTGGAATGGAGACTGGAAAATCTTTCCAATTAGCTATCATAGAGCTCATTTGGACACATAGAAGGCCTCCAAATTTTGGTTACAAAACAGACAATATTTCTAGTGCATGCGTTGCGCCCTTAGACCTTGGCACTGTGCCCTTTCCTGCAAAGTCAAGAAAAGACACAAATTTATTGAAAAAAGGATATTTTTGAGGAATTTTAAGGCAAATCACTCCTATTTAGTTCATAATTTTTTTTATAAGTTATTGTTGGGTGTGGAGCCTGATTATCTTGTTTACTTTGTATCACAGCATTGGAACCCTGTACCTTAAAAGGGGCAGCAACGTCGCCCATAATTAATTGCTACTGTGGGGGGTCTAGGGGGGGTGGCAGCGCATTTTGGAGCCCCCCCTTGGTGGGGGGTTGGGGGGCAGCACCCCTGAAGCTAAAAATAGATGTAAAATTGCCTTGTAAAAGTATAGTAATTTCTAGTCAATCTAGGCCATTCATAGGCGGATGATCTGATGGTAGAAGTTATGTCTAGTTTAGGGTTTTTTTCCCTAGAAGGAAACCCCCTTGTATATATGAGGGTATTGTATTGTGGCTGTGTATCATGTGTTTATTCTCAAAGCGAGAAACAGATAGGGAGACTGTGAGAGAGAATAAAGGATATTACAACGGATCTGTCGTAGGTTTTGTCTCTTCCATTTTTGATAGATAATAGAAAGGAAGGATTGGCTATTCGGGGTGGATGTAGCCCAAACTGGGTGAACCACGTACATTTGTGTCTCTCTGGTTTTATGTGTTTTGTGTGCTTGTATTTTTCGCATATTTTATGTGTTGCATTGCTCCATAATATATAATTTTTTAACAACTGGTATCAGAGACAAAGGTCTATTTGGCTGATAAACTCGCAGGAAAGAAGGGTTCCTAGTTCGAGTGGGAGAAATGGTGGAAGATGGTAAATTTAGGGTCAAGAAATTTAATGGCCAAAACTTCCTGTTGTGGAAGATGCAAATGGAGGATTATCTGTATTAGAAAGATCTGTACCTACTATTGAGCGGAAAAACAAAGAAGCCGGTGGCCATGACAGACGCAGAATGGAACATTCTCGATAGAAAGGCACTCGAAATAGTACGGTTGTGCCTTGTGGCATCATTCGCCTTCAATATTTTGAAGGAAACAAAAACAAAGGGTTTGATGCAGATGTTGGCGAAACTATATGAAAAACCCTCAGCCTCAAACAAGGTATTTCTTATGAAACGATTATTTAATATGAAGATGTCGGAAGGTGGATCTGTTGCAGACCATTTAAATGATTTTAATACAGTTACCAGTTAGTTAATTTCTGTAGGGGTAAACTTTGATGATGAAATTAGGGCTCTTTTATTTCTGTGCTCATTACCAGAAAGCTGGAATGGTTTAGTTATGGCCATTAGTAACTCTGTCTCTAGATCTAGTACTTTAAAGTTTGATGATGTTTTCGGTCCTATCCTTAGCGAGGAAATGCAATAGAAAAGCTCTGGCAAGACATCAAGTAATGCTTTGAGTGTAGATTCTAAGGGAAGAAGAATGGAAAGAGGAAATAGCTTAGGTTATCGCAGTAAATCAAGGAAAGACAGATCCAAGTCCAGATCGGGGATAATGTGCTAGAAATGCAGAAAGAGAGGACACCTAAAGAAAGATTTTAGATCTTGGAAGAGAAAAGAAGGAGATGCACAGTAATAAAACAATCATGAAGCAAATGT
Organism: Pinus albicaulis; assembly: GCA_034641835.2. Taxonomy (NCBI): domain Eukaryota; kingdom Viridiplantae; phylum Streptophyta; class Pinopsida; order Pinales; family Pinaceae; genus Pinus; species Pinus albicaulis. Next base: position 208,449,278 of record CM076574.1, on the reverse strand, counting down.
GACAGGTGATGTGTTACAAGATTCTTTGATTCTTTCTTTCGAAAATGTTACTGATTCTTGGGTTGTAGATTCAGGGGCTTCATTCCATGCCACACCTGATAAGAAATATTTTCATGACTATGTTCAAGGAGATTTTGGACAAGTTCGTTTGGGTGATGATAAACCTTGTAAAATTTTTGGAATGGGTAAAGTTATTGTAAAACAACAGAATGGAAACCAATGGCTACTAAAGGAGGTAAGGCATGTTCCAGATCTGAAGAAAAATTTGATTTCAACAGGGCAGTTAGGCAGTGAAGGTTGTGTGACAACTTTCACGAATAAAACTTGGAAGGTCACCAAAGGAGCCCTGGTAATAGAAAAAGGTGAAAATGTTGGTACATTGTATTTATGCAATAGTATTTCTAACTCTGTAAATGCTTTAACTTCCAAAGGAGTAGATGCAGCACTATGGCATCATAGGCTCGAACACATGAGTGAGAAGGGAATGAATATTCTTCACTCAAGAAATTTGTTGCTAGGTTTGAAGAATGTTGATTTGGATTTCTATGAAAATTGCATTTATGGAAAACAAAAAAGAGTCAGATTTCTCAGAGTTGGGAAAGAAAAGAAGAGTGAAAAATTGGAGCTTGTGCATACAGATGTATGGGGACTTGCTCAGGTATCATCTCTCAGTGGCTCTCACTATTATGTTTAGTTTATTGATGATGCAACTAGAAAAACATGGATTTATTGTATTCAAAATAAATATAATGTATTTGATACTTTCAAGAAATGGAAAGCTTTGGTTGAGATTGAGACAGGAAAGAAGTTGAAGAGTCTCAGATCAGAAAATGGAGGTGAATATTGCAGCAAAGAGTTTGATAGGTACTGTTCAGAGCATGGAATTCGTAGAGAGAAGACATTTCCAAGAACACCACAAGAAAATGGTGTGTCAGAAATAATGAACAGAACAATCATGGAGCGTGCAAGGTGCATGAGATTACATGCGGGATTGCCTTTACAATTTTGGGTAGATACTCTAGATACTGTTGTTTATCTAATAAACAGAGGGCCTTCAATTTCCTTGGATGGTGGTATTCCATAGGAAGCATGGACAGGTAAAAAGGTAAACTAATCTTTTTTAAAGCCTTTTGGCTGTGAGGCCTTTGTCCATATTAATAAAGAAAATAGAACAAAGCTTGAGGAAAAATCAAAGAAATGTACCTTTATTGAATATGGTGTTAATGATTTTGGATATTTCTTATATGATTATGAAAAAAAAATCATTAGGAGTAGAGATGTAATATTCAATGAAAAGGTCTTGTATAAGAATCAATTGCAGGAAAAGAAACAGGAAAAAGAAAGCAAGGAATACACGGTTCTTGATGAGATAACTGAAAAAGTAAAGGTGCCTGAAAATAATAATAATCAACAACCATAGCAGCAACAACCACCACAACAACAACATGCACCTCAAACACCTGAAAGTGTTGTTAGAAGATCTACCAGGATAAGTAGAACCCCTGAACGATACTCTCCTTAATTATATTATTTATTGTTGACTGATTTTGGTGAACCCGAATGTTATGAAGAAGCAATGCAGGTTGAAAGCAAGAAGAAGTGGGAGCTAGCCATGAAAGAAGAGATGGACTCCTTAATGCATAACCAGACTTGGGACTTAGTCAGGTTGCCTACAAGTAAAACTGCATTATAGAATAAATGGGTTTACAAACTGAAGGAAGAAGATGGAGGAAAACAGAGGCACAAAGCTAGACTTGTGGTGAAGGGGTTTGCACAGAAGAAAGGTATTGATTTTGATGAAATATTTTCTCCTGTTGTTAAAAGGATTTCAATCAGAACTATTTTAAGTCTTGTCGCGGCAGAAGATTTACATCTTGAATAGTTAGATGTAAATACAACATTTCTCCATGGAGATCTGGAGGAAGAGATCTATATGGAGCAACCAAAAGGATATGAGGTCAAAGGGAAAGAAAAATTAGTGTGCAGGCTAAAGAAGAGCTTGTATGGCTTAAAACAGGCTCCATGTATGGCTTAAAACAGGCTCCAAGGCAGTGGTATCTAAAATTTGACAAGTTTATGTCTGAACAACGATATACTAGATGTCACTCTGATCATTGTGTTTATATAAAAAGGAAAAATGATGGCAGCTATATTATATTGTTATTGTATGTAGATGAAATGCTTGTTGCAAGGTCTAACATGCAGGAAATAAATGTGCTCAAAAGAAAATTGGAAAATTCATTTGCAAAGAAGGATTTGGGAGCTGCAAAACAAATCCTTGGTATGAGGATAGCTAGAGACAGGAAAAATCGCAAATTAACACTGTCTCAGAATGAGTACATAGAAAAGGTGTTGAAAATATTTAATATGCAGAATGAAAAACTAGTTAGTACACCTTTTGCTAGCCATTTCAAACTTAGTAAGGATATGTGCCCCAAGACCCAAGAAGAAATGGACTATATGTCTAAAGTTCCATATGCATCAGTAGTTGGAATCTTAATGTATGCAATGGTTTTCACAAGGCCTGATATTGCACATGTAGTGGGAGTTGTAAGCAGGTACATGAATAATCCAAGAAAAGAACATTGGATGGAAGTAAAATGGATTCTCAGATATTTGAGATGTACCACCAATCAAGCATTATTCTTTGGTGGTTCAAACATTTCTCTACAGGGATATGTTGATGTAGATATGGCAGGTGATAGAGATAACAGGAGGAGCACTACAGGATATGTATTTACTGTAGGTGGAATAGCTGTTAGTTGGGTTTCAAAAATCCAAAGTGTTGTTGCACTTTCAACAATAAAAGTATAGTATGTTGCTACTACAGAGGCTAGTAAAGAAATAATTTGGTTACAAAGGTTTATGGATGAATTGGGTAAGAAGCATGATATGGACACGTTATACAGTGATAGCCAAAGTGCCATTCATCTTGCAAAGAACTCAACATTTCATTCTATCACTAAACACATACATCTCAAGTACCATTTCATACGGTCAGTATTGGAAGATGGAGAGTTGAAGCTGGAAAAGATACACACTAGCCAGAATCCTATAGATATGCTAAAAAAAGCTATAACCAGGGAGAAACTGAGAATGTGCTCAGTTTCAATTGGTCTTCAAGGATGACGATGAATATGAGGAACAACCATGTCCAAAGAGGAGTCATTGTCCAGCAAATGAAGCAGTGGTGGAGTTGCTACAATTAGTCTCCAAGTGGGAGATTGTTGGGTGTGGAGCTTGATTATCTTGTTTACTTTGTATCACAGCATTGGACCCCTGTACTTTAAAAGGGGCGGCAATGCCGCCCATAATTAATCGCTGCCGTGGGGGGTCCAAGGGGGGCTGCAGTGCTTTTTGGAGCCCCCCCCTGGTGGGGGGTTTCGGGGGCGGTGCCCCCGAAGCTAAAAACAGATGTAAAATTTCCTTGTAAAAGTATAGTAATTTCTAGTCAGTCTAGGCCATTCATAGGCGGATGATCTGACGGTAGAAGTTATGTTTAGTTTAGGGTTTTTTCCCTAGAAGGCAACCCCTTTGTATATATGAGGGTATTGTATTGTGGTTGTGTATCATGTGTGTATTCTCAGAGCGAGAAACAAATAGCAAGACTATGAGAGAGAACAGAGGATATTACATCGGATCTACTGTAGGTTTTGTCTCTTAAATTTTTGCTGGATAATAGAACGGAAGGACTGGTTGTTCGGGGTGGACGTAGCCCAAACTGGGTGAACCACGTATATCTGTGTCTCTCTAGTTTTATGTGTTTTGTGTGCTTGTATTTTTTGCATATTTTATGTGTTACATTTCACCATAATATATATTTTTCTAACAGTTAGTTTTCATTTAATGAATTATGATATTTGTGCCTTGGGCCTTGCATGGTCTCATAGGACAAATTTGGCATTTATGAGTAGTTAATGGTTTCTAAGACCCTAGTTAGGGTTTTGGTCCTCTTTTCAAGTTAAATACTGCATTGAGGCCTCATTATAAATGTTTTTTGGTTGCTGAGCATAATATGATCTAAACTTTGAGTTTATTGAAGAAATTGGCTTTGGTGTGTTGTAATGGTTTTGGATGGAGCATCAATGGATCAAGAAAATTCCTAGGATTCATGAGCTTTATTAGATGGTGATGTTATTACACTCATGTATTTGTTTCCTTCATTTTTCATTATTTTCATGGTTTATTTGATCTTAGGACATAAATTTTAGAGTAGGATATGCTTTCTTGGCACCCTACTTCTTTCTGCATCCTATTATCTCTATGTTTTCTTCCCTGAAGTTTAATTAAATAATCCTTAAATGGTCTTTAGTTTCACTAAAATTTTATGTTAAAAGCTCTATTTTTTTGAAATTAATGTTCAAAGAATTCTTAACTACTCTTTAGGATTACTTGTCTGTTGTTTTTAAGGTCTATTAAGCAAAAGTCTAGTTGAATAATCCTTCATTGCTCTTCAAGTTTTACTATGCTATCATATTGAAATATTTTATTGTTTCTAGTATGTTGAAGGATCCTTAGCTTCCCTTTGAACCTACTACACTCATAACATCATGTTAAATTCACACTCACTAAACCTACTTAGATCCATTTGGCCTTGTTAACTTGCCCTATGAAACACCCTTGACCCCTTGTTGTACTTTTCAAGACCTTTGCAAACTCCATAGCCCAATGGACTTATTCTCTCTCACTCTACCTATTCTTCTTGACAACCTATCCAACCAAACAAACAAAAAAACCAACCCTAATCCCATAATTAACCTAAAATCAAAACCCTAAAATTGTACAAGTTACATCTTTCACACAAACATAGAGAGAGCCCTTTTTGAGTCTAGGAAGGCTAGATCCTAGGAATCCAAAGACTGGTTTGATGTTACCCTTATACATTTGTCCTTGCCAATGTGAAAAATTATGAGAACCTAACATAATGGCGATCACGGTGGGACTTCTGAGTTAGTGGCATCTTAAGTATTCCTTAAGACCTCATAAAACCAAAAACATCCTTAGATTGGTATCCTGTTATTGATGGTGGACAACAAGTACATCCTCAAAACATTAAGAATAATCCACCTGGTGACTCCACTAGTCTTTAGTAACCCTGTTGACCCCACTAGTTCTCACAAACTCCCCTGGGAATGCATCAATTAATCCTAATATTGTTGATGGTGGACAAAAATTTTTAAATCTTCCACCTGGTGACTCCACAACTCTCAATAGGCCTAAATACCCCACTGGTAGAAGACTCTATACTAGTTATAAATATGCAGTAGCCATTTCCTCTGACTAATTGAAAAATATGGATCCCAGGATATGACACAGGTATGATCCAATGAACAAAGATCACAACCCTAGATTCCCACACAAAATTGCTCAGATAAATTGGGATAGGATCCTGCCTGTTTTTCAAGATCAAAAAATTAATTACCCCTTGTTATATCTCATCAAATTTCATATACATGTATGGGGGTTAAAGGTTGAATGGCATGAGGACTGCCTTACGAAAATTTTCATGGGGACATTAGAAGGTAAAGAAAGAGAATGGGATGAAGGCCTAGACCCTAGTGGTTTGTTTTCTTTAAAGGATTTCCACAAGGTATTCTATGAGCATTATAAAGAAAATTATTCATATTTATCATTAGCTGAAAATTGTTGTGATCAATCTGAAGATCTCATACAATACCTTGTAGACATTGATGAAGATTTAGGAAATAGGCATCCTGAAGATCTATTACATGAAATTCATGCATTTCATACTCAAGTTAACTGTCATGCCAACCAAGAGGAGTTAGTTGAGGATGAAATCGATCAGGAAATAAAGGAAGGTCCACAAGATCTCTTTAAGGGACAAGTGATGATTCATCATCTCTTTTGTTTAAGGCTCAAGAAGACATCCGGTCTTATGATCTTTCCCAAGAAAAGAAGAATCTATTGGCCATAAGCACTCTCCTTCTAATCCCAACTACCATAGGTCATAAAATAGACTTATAGATCAACATAATGTGGAGAAATCTGCTGATCTAGTATGTATATTGGATAACATTTCTCCTATGAATAAGCTACCCAAGTATGATAAATATGATGATGATTATGTTCTCCAAACTGAAGCCAACACTATAGAAAAATCAGTAACTAGTTTACGAAACAAATACAATCATTTTTAGCAGCTAAAAATTAGTGATCAGAAAATACAAATTATCTATGAGAGTGAAGAAGAAAATGTAGAAAGTTTGGGAGAAAGGGAAGGGTCTCTACCTTTTGGGTATGCTTCATTTCAGTTCTTAAAAGACAACCCTAATACAATTAGAAATCAACAGTCTTTGGGTATTGTTATTAACAATAGAGAAGACATTCAACCTTATGATCAGTCACAGAAGGAAGACAAACATCATAATTATATCCAAAAAAAGATAGAAACACCTCCTCTATTAACCGAAAAAGAAATTAATAAGATCCTAAATATACAACCATATTCCAAATTTTTATGCAAAGAAGATATGTCTGTTTGTTCTAATATTTTCCTATCTACTGATGCATTTTCTCATACAGATACTATAGAATAGAGTGATGCTGATGCTGGACTACCTTATCAAGAGGACCTATTACCAGAGAATGTCCCTACCAAAGGCGTGCAAGAAGAATCCATTCCACTCAGTCAAGGCACACCAGGGTTGCTTAAAGACAACATAACAGAACATGATGAGGGTACTTAAACATATTACCATGAAAAATAAGTTGATGATGATTGTGATTTCAAGAACCAGACTGAAGATGAGTATTTCAGAGTTAATATTTGGGATACAGATGACCAACTAGTCATGAAAGGCCTAAAAGCAAAAAGTTTACATCATGCTTTTGTTGATCCTATAGCATATTACATGAAGGTCCTAATTGGCTTGAGTGTCCAGACATGGATTCTTTACAAGAATCAAATACATCAGAAGTTTCCACTACATATGATAGCTTTGGTTATAAAACACATGCTCAAGGTATGATGTTGTTTCCTCTAACAAGCAGTCAAGTTGTTCACCCATTTTTACTACTGCTCAACTGGTTGCACTGGCATTATTGCATCATTTAGGGAAGCATAATCCTCATTAGATTAGGATAGATAGGTATGCGAATAAACTAAGCACTGTAGGCATATTTTAGTTTTTAGTTTCAAATTAGTTCAACGAAAATAAAAAAACACAGAAAAGAAGAAAAAGAGGGTAGAAAAAATAATAGGTACAACCCCATACCAAAAAAGACTATTGCTAAAAGTGTGCAAGCCTAAATGCCAATACTGTTGAAGAAAAGAAAGTCTTGTTCAGTCATCTAGCCTAATCATGATTGAACATGTTTTAAATTTCTATTGATAGGTTAGTGAAAGAAGACTTGTCAAGACATTTAAGCTTGAATTTTCAGTAGGTCATATAAGGAAAGGATGGTGGTTCCCAAATCTTAAATATGAACCAAAGAGAAATGAGAGGGATGCATAACAAACTCCAAGTTATTAGCCCTCGTGTTTTCTATTTTTTTCTTGTACAAAAATAAATTCTATGTGTAGCTTTTCCAAAATGACACAACCCATGATAAATTAGATTGCTTAAACTTGGTTTGATCATGTTTTAAATTTCATGTTAGTAGGTTAGAGAGTGAAAATCTATCAAACAACTTAATCTTGACAGACAACTAGCCTAGGTAGAGAATACAAGAGTTCATCAGCCTAATTTGAACCCTTGGATGACATAAGGGTAGAAGTAGATAGTTTAATAATTTCAAAAGAAAATGATGTCAAGGATTTTCCAATCCAAATGCACCCAAGTGAAGAAAAAATGTTAGGAAAAATATGATGGGTAGGTAGAACTGATATTGAAGCAATCATGTATTTTTAGATTTTTGAGAACATAACTTCAAGAGAATGTCAAAAAATGAAGGAAGAGTGATCTTCCAAGTACAAGTAAGGTACTGATATTCAAAACTCATAGATTTTAACTCTGAGGTTCTTGACACCTCCTGAAAAGGAGCTGCCCTCCCCAAGTGGAGCCACTATTAGTCATCAATATTTTTCATTACTTGTAGATGACTATAGATTGGATCTAGATTTCTAAAAACAACATTCTTTGAACATTGTGAGTTTTAGAAATATCACTGCCTTCATTATCCTTATATGAAATTTTTCAATATTCTATCAACCTTTCCATTTCATGGTCACCCTGCTACTCCTAAAAGACTCCTTATGGGCTTCTGCCACTCATATCCATCCTTTTCTCCTACCTATGACTTTTGCACTCTGTTTTTTCCCTTACCCATAACTCCACTTTACATCTAGTGTTACCTATAGCCTAACTCATTCCTATGATTCCCAGAGCCCTCAAGCATTGATGGTCTCAAAAATATCTCTATAGGCTCTTTAGATAAATCAAGTACATTGGATTTTGGATCTTCAATACGACACTTTGACAAATACTATGTTTTTCACTTGAAGCCTCCAAGCCAATTATCAGTCCAAGATCATGCTCAAAGGACCCTCCCACTAGGTCATTACGGTTTCACAGGTTGTACGGTCATAATTGTTGTTTCAAACACTATTTATCCTTTGATATAATCTGGCTCAAATGTAATAGAAGATCAACACATGGTTATCCAAGAAAGTTCTGAAAGTTTCCAAAGAAGACTACCCTATCAACTCAAAGTCTTTCAGAGGTAAATGAAAAGAGTTTAACACTTCTGCAAGAGTGTTGAAATTTTCATCAGCTAAAGGTATTGGTAAGGTAGATGGTCTACTCCTAAGTCAAGACAACGCGTAGCAAAAGAAAGGGAAACAAGTTGGTCTTAAAGAGAACTAGGGGTTTGAGCTTAATAGCCCAATTGAATGCCAAAACACCAACCACTTGCAGAAATTACATGAAGGAGACACTAAATGAAAAACATGAAGAAATTCTATCAGAGATTGTTGATGAGATAGGGAAAAAGGTGAGGTGAACTACACAGAAATGAATGAACTTGAAAGGGCTATAGAGAACATAGAAGACAACACTGATGATTGTCTTAAAACACTCCAAATATCTAGGGTTTTGAGAAAATGGCCAGAAAAGGTAAAAATCATGAGTTGAGCTCCATGGTGGAAACAAGAGAAGACTTTTAATATGCCACTATGTGATCATATCTCGAATTTGTCTAATGAAATTATCATGCCCCCATCATTTTCCAAGAAGTCATTCCAAAGGACAAATCATTTTCCACACCCAGGGCCTGTTTTACTTCAAACTATTTTTTTGACCAAACAAAGATGAATTTGACAAACGTGAGAGAATTTTTTGCCCATAATAGGTCCAAGAAGTAGAACTTCGTTCAGATTTTACATAGGTGTCATGGTTTTAGAGCAATGTCAAAAATACAGGTGTTAGTGGAGAATTTCTACACTTCTAAAGTGACCTTGGAAAAATCTAGTTTTCTCATAGCTGAAATGTACAAATGAATTTCTTGATGTATCACATGATAACTATACTAGAAGAGATTTCCAATGAGCTATCATGAGCTCAATTGGGATTTGAGGAAGGCCTCCAAAAGTTGTTTGTACCAGCACTTTACATTTCTGCACCATCATTCAACACTTTTTTGCTAGTCTTGGGAGAATCAACTTTTGACAAGTCAAATAAACTCCAATCAGTGAAAAAAAGGTATATTTGGAAATTATACAGGATAATATTTCCCACGAGCTATCATGGGCTCAATTTGGACACTGTAAAGGCTTCTAAATTCCCTCTTCAAAAAGGTTTTCTGCGCTCAAGAATTGGCGTTGCATGCTCAGGAGTTGGTGTTGCGCCCTCAAAATTTGCACTGCGCCCCTGGCACTTGCGTTGTTCCCTTGGACAGAGAGGTCTTATAAACCCTATAACCACTCAAATTACTCTTTATCACCTTCTAATCTTCTTAAAATGCCTTATAAGCATATCAAGTGGCAAGTACTTAGTACAAACCCTATTTTGATGCCATTTGGTGAATTTTTAAGTTGAAAGAGATCAGATCCTAAAGGAAAACATAGGCTACAAACTTGAAATCATTGATTCCACCATTACTTCATCTGCCTACAAAAATTATCAGTCAAGATAGGGGTGCTTACATTGGTTTAGGGGGTTTTCATTCATCCAAGCTAGTCATAACACTCATTCATTTCACCCCCTACATTGCAAAGGCTACCATTCCATTACCTCTTTCATCTCAATTTCACATTTAACCCAAGTGTTTGAAAAATATGTTAGCATAGGGTTATCATTGAATTTTTATCCTATTTCTCACTCTCATATAATTACACCCTCACTCATTCATCTCATTCACTTGTAAAGGTTGCGATTTCACCATCCCTTCATCTCATTTCTATTTACAATCCTAGGGTTTTATCAAGGCAGAGTTTTCAAAATGTCAATGAGGGAGAGGGAAATGAGAAATAAAGCAATGAAGAAGAATGAAATGAGGAGGGAGATATCAGTAAGGCAGAGAGCATTGAAGCAAAGAACAATGAGGATGATGGCAGTAGATCAAAGAGCCATGATGACAGTGATGACAATGAAGCACATATTAGTGATGATGTTGGAAATGATAAGATTGACAGTGATGATGAAAGTCATAATAGTAGTAAGGGAAGTGAGGCAAATAATGATGATGCAGAAGACATCAAGGAAATGAGTCATGATAGCAGTGGGTCAGAGAGCAGTGAAGAGAATAGTGAAGCTCATAGCAGTAAGGCAAACATTAGTGAGGATAAGGAAAATGAGGCAGATGCCAATGAGGGAAAACCCTCAAGGAGGAAAAAGATAAATAAAACCTTGAAATATTTGCTGATGCATCCCTACAGGCATCCCAAACATACTTAGCAAGGCAAATTCAAATTTTAGCATTTTTTTGTAAATTTTGACTTTTGACTATTTTGAAGGGCCAAAGGCGCAGTGCCACTGGCGTTGCGCTCTTTTTTGGGGTAGTCAATGAGGGAATGGTTTAAATTTTTTTGTTCATCTTGCCAAGGAAATCACTCACAGAAAATTTCAACTCATTTGGAGCAAAAATGGTCCTCCAAAAGTGCTGAAAACACCCAAAAATTCACCTTTCTACCTATTTTAAGAGTTGGCACTGCACCCTGAGAAGTCTTGGAAGATTGATTTTTTGAGATGGTAAGTGAAGTCCAATAAGAAAAATAAAAGCAGTTTTGGAACGTAGACTAGACAAGCTTTCGAATGAGCTATCGTAGAGCTCATTTGGACATCTGGAAGGCCTACAAATCTTGGTTACAAAATAGGCAATGTTTCAAGTGCAGGCATTGCGCCCTTGGAGCTTGGCACTATGCCCTTGCCTGCAAAGTCAACAAAAGACAAAAATTTATTTTAAAAGGAAATTTTTGAGGACTTTTAAGGAAAATCACTCCTATTTAGTTCAAAATTAATGTTAGAAGTTATTTTACATTTAATGAATTAGGATATTTGTGCCTTGGGCCTTGCATGGTCTCATAGGACAAATTTTGCATTTATGAGTAGTTAATGGTTTCTAAAACCATAGTTAGCATTTTGTTCCTCTTTGAAAGTTAAATAATACATTGAGGCCTCATCGTAAATGTTGGTTGGTTGCTGAGCATAATATGATCTATAATTTGAGTTTGTTAAAGAAATTGGCTTTGGTGTGTTGTGATGGTTTTGGATGGATCATCAATGGATCAACCACATTCCTAGGATTCATGGGCTCTGTTAGATGGTGATGTTATTCCACTCATGTATTTTTTTCCTTCAGTTCTCATTATGTTCATGGTTTCTTTGATCTTAGGATAGAAATTTTAGAGTAGGATATGCCTTCTTGGCACCCTACTTCTGTTTGCATCCTATTATCTCTATGTTTTATTCCTTGAAGTTTAATTAAAGAATCCTTAAATTATCTTTAGTTTCACTAAAATTTTATGTTAAAAGCTCTATTTGTTTGAAATTAATGTTCAAATAATTCTTAATTTCTCTCTAGGATTACTTGTATGTTTCTTTTAAGGTCTATTTAGCAAAAGTCTAGTTGAAGAATCCTTCATTTATCTTCAAGTTTTACTATGCTATCATCTTGAAAGCTTTTCTTATTTCTAGTTTGTTGAAGGATCCTTAGTTTCCCTTTGAACCTACTGCACTCATAACTTCATGTTAAATTCACACTCACTAAACCTAATTAGATCCATTTGGCCTTGTTAACTTTCCCTATGAAACATCTTTGACCCCTTTTTGTACTTTTCAAGACCTTTGCAGACTCCATATCCCAATGGAATGATTTTATCTCACTCTACCTATTCTTCTTGACAGCCTATCTAACTAAAAAAACAAACAAGAAAACCCTAATCCCATAACTAGCCTAAAATAAAAACCCTAAAATTACGTAAGTTATATCTTTCACACAAACATAGAAAGAGCCCTCTCTGATTCCATGAAGGCTAGATCCTAGGACTCCAAAGACTGGTTTGATGTTACCCTTGTACATTTGGTCTTTCCAATCTGAAAAATTATGAGGACCTAACATAATGGCAATCATGATGGGACTTATGAGTTAGTGACATCCGAAGTATTCCTTAAGACCTCAGAAACCCAAAAAAATCCTTAGATTGGTATTTAGTTGTTGACGGTGGACAATAAGTAAACTTTAAAAATAGTAAGCATCATCCACCTAGTGACTCCACTGGTCTTCAGTAACCTTGTTGACCCCACTAGTTCTCACAGACTCACCTGGGAATGCATTAATTAATCCTAATATTCTTGATGGTGGACAAAAAATTTGAAATCTTGCACCTGGCGACTCCACAACTCTCAATAGAAAAAATACCCCAATGGTAGAAGACTCTAGACTGGTTATAAAGATGCAGTAGCCCTTTCCTCTAACTAATTGAAAAATATTGATCCTAGGATATGGTGTAGGTATGCTCCAATGAAAAGAGATCACATCCCTGGATTCCCACACAAAATGCCTCAAATAAATTGGGATAGGAACCTGCCTATTTTTCAAGATGAAAAAATTAATGACCCCTTGTTACATCTCATCCAATTTCATATACATGTATGGGGATTAAAGGTTGAATGGCATAAGTACTGCCTTATGAAAATGTTCATGGGGACATTAGAAGGTAAAGCAAGAGAATGGTACGAAGGCATAGATCCTAGTAGTTTGATTTCTTTAAAGCATTTCCACATGGTATTCTATGAGCATTATAAGGAAAATTGTTCATCTTTATCATTAGCTGAAAATGGTTGTGATCAATCTGAATATCTCATACAATATCTTGTAAACATTGATGAAGATTTAGGAAATTTGTATCCTGAAGATCTATTAGAGGAAATTCATGCATTTCATACTCGAGTTAATTGTCATGACAACCAAGAGGAGTTATTTGAGGATGAAATTGATCAGGAAATAAAGGAAGGTCCGCAAGATCTCTTTAAAGGGACAAGTGATGATTCATAATCTCTTTTTTGTAAGGCTCAAGAAGACATATAGCCTTATGATCTTTCACAAGAAAAAGAAAACCACTGTATTTCATTCCCAAGAAAAGAAGAATCTATTTTCCATAAGCACTCTCCTTCTAATCCCAGCTACCATAGGTCAGAAAATAGACTTATAGATCAACATATGGTGGAGTAATCTACTAATCTAGTATGTATATTTGATAACATTTCTCCTATGAATAAGCATCCCAATTATGATAAATATGACGATGATTATGTTGTCCAAAATCAAGCCAACACTATAGAAAAATCAGTAACTATTTTATGGAATAAAGACTGTCATTTTCAGCAGCTCAAAAATAGTGAACAACAAATACAAATTAGCTATGAGAGTGAAGAAGAAAGTGTAGAAAGATTGGGAGAAAGGGAAGGGTCTCTACCTTTTGTTTATGCTTCATTTCAGTTCATCAAAGACAACTCGAATACAATTATAAATCAACAGTCTCTGGGTGTTGTTATTAAAAACAAAGAAGAAATTCATCCTTATGATCAGTCACAGAAGGATGACAAATAATTCTATCCAAAAAAAGAGAAAAACACCTCCTCTGTTAACTGAAGAAGAAATTAATAAGATCCTAAACATACAGCCAGCTTCCAAATGTTTATGCAAAGAAGATATGTTTGTTTGTTTTACTGCTAACCTATGTACTGATGCATTTTCTCATACGGATACTATAGAACAGAATGACGTTGATGCTAGAATACCTTCTCAAAAGGACCTATTACCAGAGAATGTCCCTACCAAAGGCCTGCAAGTAGAATACATTCCACTCAGTCAAGGCACACCAGGGTTGCTTAAAGACAACATAACAGAACATGACGAGGCTACCAAATCAGATTATCATGAAAAAAAGGTTGAGTATGATTGTGATTTCAAGGACCAGACTAAGGATGAGGTTTTCAGAGTTAATATTTTGGATACATATGACCAACCAGTCATGAAAGGCCTAAAAGAAAAAAATTTACATCATGCTTTTGTTGATCCTATAGTAGATTACATGAAGGTCCTAATTGGCTCGAGTTTCCAGACATGGATTCTTTACAAGAATAAAATACATAAGAAGTTGCCACTACATATGATAACTTTGGTTATTAAGACACATGATCAAGGTATGTTGTTGTTTTGTCTAACAAGCAGTCAAGTTGTTCACCCATTTTTACCACTGTTAAACTGGCTGCACTGGCATTATTGCATCATTTAGGGAAGTAGAAATCTCATTAGATTAGGATAGATAGGTCTGTGAATAAGCTTAGTGCTGTGGGAATATTTTAGTTTTTATTTTCAAATTATTTTAACAAAAAGACAAAAACACAGAAAAGAAGAAAAATAGGGCAGAAAAAAGAATAGGTATAGCCCCATACCAAAAAAGAGTAATGCTGAAAGTGTGCAAGCCTAAATGTCACTACTATTGAAGAAAATAAAGTCTTGTTTAGTCACCTAGCCTAATCATGATTGAACATGTTTTAAATTTATACTGATAGGTTAGGGAAATAAGGCTTGCCAAACCATTTAATCTTGAATTTTCAGTAGGTTAGATTAGGAAAAGATGCTGGTTCCCAAAGCTTAAATCTGAACCAAAGAGAAATGAGAGGGATGCATAACAAACTTCAAGTTATTAGCCCTCATGGTTTCTAGTTTTTTCTTGTACAAAAATAAAGTCTGTGTGAACCTTGTCCAAAATGCCACAACCCATGACAAATCAGATTTCTTAAACTTGGTTTGATTATGTTTTAAATTTCATGTTAGTAGGTTAGAGAATAAAAATATGTCAAACAACTCAATCTTGATAGATAAGTAGCCTAGGTAGAGAATAAAAGAGTTCATCAGTTTAATCTGAACTCTTGGATGACATAAGGGTAGAATTAGATAGTTAAATAATTTCAAAAGAAAAGAATGTCAAGGTTTTCTAATCCAAATGCACCCAAGTGAAGAAAAAATGTTAGGAAAAATATGATGGGTAGGTAGAATTGATATTAAAGCAATCACGTCTTCTGAGATTTTTGAGATCATTCCTTCAAGAGAACATCAACAAATGAAGGAAGAGGGATATGCCAAGTACAAGTAAGGTACTGATCTTCAAAACTTAGACATCTAAAATCTGAGGTTCTTGACACCTCCTCAAAAGGAGCTTCCCTCCCCATGTGGAGCCACTGTTAGTCATCAGTAATTTTCATTACTTATAGATGACTATAGATTAGATATAGATTTCTAAAAACAACATTCTTTGAACATTGTGAGTTTTATAAATATCACTGCCTTCATTATGCTTATAGGAAATTTTTCACTATTCAATCAACCTTGCCATTTCATGGTCACCCTGCCACTCCTAAAGGACTCCTTATGGGCTTGTGCCACCCATCTCCATCCTTTTTTCCCACCTATGACTTTAGTACTATATTTTTTACCTTGCCCATAACTCCACTTTACATCTAGGATTACATATAACCTAACTCATTCCCATGATCCCCAAGTTACTCAAGCATTGATGGTATAAAAACTATCTCTATAGGCTCTTTAGATAAATCAAGTACATTGGATTTTGGATCTTCAATACAACACTTTGAAAAATACTCTGTTTTTCACTTGAAGCCTCCAAGCCAATTATGAGTCCAAGATCATGGTCAAAGGACCCTCCCACTAGGTCATTAGGGTTTGACAAGTTGTAAGGTCATCATTGGTGTTTCAAACACAATTTATCCTTTAATAGAAGCTGGCTCAGATGTAATAGAAGATGAACACATGGTTATCTAAGAAAGATATGACATTTTCCAAAGAAGACTACCCTATTAGCTCAAATTCCGCAAGAGGTAAATGCAAAGAGTTTAACACTTCTACAAGAGTGTTGAAATTTTCATCAGCTGAAGGTATTGGTAAGGTAGATGGTTTGCTCCTAAATCAAGACAACTCACAGTAGAATAAATGGAAACAAGTTGGTCTTAAAGAGAACTAGGGTTTTGAGCTTGATAGCCCAATTGAATTCCAAAACACCAACCACTTGTAGAAATGACATGAAGGAGACACAGAATGCAAAACATGAAGAACGCCTATCAGATATTGTTGATGAGATAGGGAAAAAGGTGAGGTGAACTGGACAGAAATCAATGAACTTGAAAGGGCTATAGAGAAATTAGAAGACAACACTGATGATCGTCTTAAAACACTCCAAACATCTAGGGTTTCGAGAAAATGGCTAGAAAAGGTAAAAATCATGAGTTGAGCTCCATGGTGGAAACAAGAGAATAATTTGAAGATTCCAATATGTTATCATATCCCAAACGTTTCTAATGAACTTCTCATGCCTCCATCATTTTCCAAGAACTCATTCCAAAGGACAAATCATTTGCCACACCTAGGGCCATTTTTTCTTCAAACTATGTTTCTGAAAAAACATAGATGAATTTGACAAAATTGAGAGATATTTTTGTCCATCATAGGTCCAAGAAGAAAAAATTCCTTCCAATTTTACAAAGGTGTCATGGTTTTAGAGCAATGTCAAAAATATAGGTGTCACGGGAGAATTGATGCACTTCTGTAGTGACCTTGGGAAAATCATGTTTTATCATAGTTGGGGTGTTCACATGAATTGCTTGATGAGTAAAATGATAACTATACTGGAAGATATTTCCAGTGAGCTATCATGAGCTCAATTTGGGGATGCAGAAGGCCTCCAAAAGTTTCATCCGTCAGCACTCTGCATTTCTGCACCATCATTCAACACTTTTTGACCAGTCTTGGGAGAATCAACATTAGATAGGTCAAATCAACTCCAATCAATGAAAAAAATATAGATGTGGAAATTATACAGGATACAATTTCCAATGAGCTATCATGGGCCCGGTTTGGTCACTGGGAAGGCATCCAAATGCCCTCTAAAAAAGGGCGTTGCACGCTTAGGAATTGGCAATGAGCGCTCAAGAGTTGGCGTTGCACCCTCAACATTGGCGCTACGCCCTCAACACTGGCGATACACCCTTGGATAGAGAGGTCTTCTATACCCTATAACCACTCAAATTTTTCCTTATCACCTTCAAGTCTTTGTAAAAGTCCATCTAAGAATATCAAGTGGTAAGTACTCAGTACAAACCCTATTTTAATGCCATTTGGTGAATTTTTAAGTTGAAAGACATCAGACCCTAAAGGAAACCCTAGGATACAAACTTGAAATCACTGATTCCACCATTACTTCATCTTTCTATAAATAGTATCAATCAAGACAAGGGTGCTTACATTGGTTTAGCGGGTTGTCATTCATCCAAGCTGGTCATAACACTCATTCATTTCACCCCCTACATTGCAAAGGCTGCAATTGCATTACCTCTTTCATCTCAATTTCACATTTAACCCAAGTGTTTCAAAAATAGAGTTTAAATAGATGTCAGTAGAGGGTTATCACTAAATTTTCAGCCTATTCCTGATTCTCATATACTTACACCCTCACTCATTCATCTCATTCACTTGTAAAGGCTGCCATTTCACCATCCCTTCATCTCATTTCTATTTATAGTCCTAGTGTTTTCTCAAGGTAGAGTTTTCAAAATGTCAATGAGGGAGAGGGAAATGAGAAATCAAGCAATGATGAATCAATCAATGAAGAAGAAGGAAATGAAGAGGCAAATTTCATTAAGGTAGATAACATTGAAGCAAAGAGCAGTCAGGATGATGGCAGTATATCAAAGAGCCATGATGACAGTGATGACAGTGAAGCACATATCAGTGATGATGTTGCCAGTGATAAGGGTGGAAGTGATGATGAAATTCATCAGAGCAGTAAGGGAAGTGATGCAAATAGTCACGATGCAGAAGGAAGCAAGGAAATGAGTCATGATAGCAGTGGGTCAGAGAGTAGTGAAGAGAACAATGACGCTCATAGCAGTAAGGAAAACATCAGTGAGGATAAGAAAATTGAGGAAAATGCCAATGATGGAAAGCCCCCAAAGATGAAAAATATAAATAATACCTTTAAATCCTTGCTGATGCATACCTACAAGCATCCTAAACATAATTAGCAAGGCAAATTCAAATTTTGGCATTTTTTGTAAATTTTGGCTTTTGACTGTTTTGAAGGGCCAAAGGCGCAGTGCCACTGCCGCTGTGCTCTTTTTTGGGGCACTCAATGAGGGAATTGTTGAAATTTTTGTGTTCATATTGCTAAGTACATCACTCACAGAAAGTTTCAGCTCATTTGGAGCAAAACTGGTTCTCCAAAAGTGCCAGAAACACCCAAAAAATCACCTTTCTGCCCTATTTTCAGAGTTGGTGCTTCGCCCTTAGTAGTCTTGGGATATTACATTTTTGATCAGGTAAATGAAGTGAAATAAAAAAAATAAAGGAATATTTGGAAATTATACTGGACAAGCTTTCCAATGTGCTATCATAGAGCTCCTTTGGACACCTGGAAGGCCTCCAAATCCTGGTTACAAAACAGGGAGTTTTTCTAGTGCAGGCGTTGCGCCCTTGGACCATGGTGCTGCACCCTTGCCTTCAAAGTCAAGAAAAGACACAAATTTATTGAAAAAATACATTTTTGAGGAATTTTAAGGCAAATCACTCCTAGTTAGTTCATAATTTATGTTAGAAGTTATTTTGCATTTAATGAATTAGGATATTTGTGCCTTGGGCCTTACATGGTCTCATAGGACAAATTTAGAATTTATTATTATTTAATGGTTTCTAAAACCCTATTTAGGGTTTTGGTCCTATTTTCAAGTTAAATACTACATTAAGGCCTCACTGTAAATGTTGGTTGGTTGTTGAGCATAATATGATATAGATTTTGAGTTTGTTGAAGAAATTGGCTTTGGTATGTTATGATGGTTTTGGATGGAGCATCAATGGATCAAGCACATTCCTAAGATTCATGAACTCTATTAGATGGTGATGTTATTCCACTCATGTATTTGTTTCCTTCATTTTTCATTATGTTCATGGTTTCTTTGATCTTAGGACATAAATTTTGGAGTAGGATATGCTTTCTTGACACCCTACTTCTATCTGCATCCTATTATCTCTATACTTTCTTCCTTGAAGTTTAATTAAAGAATCCTTAAATGATCTTTAGTTTCACTAAAATTTTATGTTAAAAGATTTATTTTTTTGAAAGTAATGTTTAGATAATTCTTAACTGCTCTCTAGGATTACTTGTCTGTTGTTTTTAAGGTCTGTTTAGCAAAATTCTAGTTGACGAATCCTTCATTGCTCTTCAAGTTTTACTATGCTATCATCTTGAAAGATTTTCTTCTTTCTAGCATGTTGAAAGATCCTTTGTTTCCCTTTGAACATACTACACTCATAAATTCATGTTCAATTCACACTCACTAAACCTACTTAGATCCATTTTGCCTTGTTAACTTTCCCTATGAAACACCCTTGACCCCTTGTTGTACTTTTCAAGACCTTTGTAGACTCCATAGCCCAATGGATTGATTTTCTCTCACTCTGCCTATTGTTCTTGACAACCTATCTAACCAACCAAATAAACAAACAAACCCTAATCCTAGAACTAGCCTAAAATCAAAACCCTAAAATTATACAAGTTACATCTTTCACACAAACATAGAGAGAGCCCTCTCTAAGTCCAGAAAGGCTAGATCCTAAGATTCCAAAGACAAGTTTGAAGTTACCCTTTTTCATTTGGTCTTGCCAATTTGAAAAATTATGAGGACCTAAAATTTGGCTCATGGAATTAGAAAAAGACCCAATCACACCATTGGCGTGTGGGCCAAGAACAAATTTAGGAGGGTCAAGAGAAGGCCTAGGGCCATTCGGAAAAACTTCATATAATGTACCCGACTGTGAATAGATGATATCAAACTATTGGGTAGATAAAATGGATTTATCCTCGATAACAGATCGAAATATACACACATCCTTTTCAATCTGAGGTCGAAGAGATCAAATAAACCATTTACGTAAAATATCATTAGGTAATTTGGTTGTCACTAGCATCTTGTGATGGCGCCACTCATGAATGTGATCAAATATTAATGTGGAATCATCTTGTTTAAAGTTGTACAAGAATTTAAAGTCGAGATAATATAGAGTAGGCAACTGGAAGTGTGTCAATAAAGTTTGAGCTAGGGGGACAAAATCACCGTAGTATGTAGTTTCTAACTCGATATACCACTTTGCATCATCCCCAGTTAATGTTCATTGGAACAAGTGAAGTATAACAAAATTATCCACCAAATAATTAGATGAGCACCATAAATTATATGAGTAATGTGAGTGGATGGATTATTTCTAGGCTTCCATTCAAACTTGGGAATATCTTACAGTAACTTGGTAGACATGGGTGACTACTAGGGATCATAATGGATGGGGTCATCAGTCAATTTTTCTAAATATAGTAAATTGAGAGTAGATAAAAACAAATTTTGTATTTGAATAAATAGGTCATGAGCAGGAGAATACCCTGACCAACCTTGTAGTCCCCCCACATCAGGATTAGATGGATGCACTTGCTAGTGTTGAAAAGGGTTCACCTTGGAAAAAGGTTGATGCAGGCCAGGATGATTGGTAAATGGATGTTTCCCCCCAGGGTAGAAACTTTCTGCAAGAAATGGACCCCCAAGAGCATGACTGCTTATGGGGTTGTTACTAGGGTGAAAAGAAGGACCAATTTTCACATTAGGACCGACATAAGGAGGATAACCTGGGTGGGAGATGTGTATTGGTAGCGAGGTTGCTCCGACGTAGAGTAGCCCCTCTCATAAAAGTATTGGTAGGTGTTTCCCCTCCAAAGAGTGAACTATACCAAGCATGCGACATACTAGAATCTAAATTTCCCCTGGGTTGACTAGGGAAAATTGACGATTCCACCCCCCCACCCCACATATTTCCAGAAGTAACTATGCCTAACTAAGGAACAAGAATGGTGCGTTGGGTGAAACTTGGTGAAAAAATTACTGGACCTATCAGCTGACTAGGTTAAGGTACCATATTCATCATATAATATGGTGTGGGCATGAAAAAATTCAGCAAATTAGTGGGAGACATGGAAGAGACTAGTGGAATTCCCGAGGAAGAAGTGAGATGCATGGACAAAGGAGTAGGAATGGCCACACTAAGAGGTAGTAATGCTGATATGGAAATTGACACTATAGATGCAGAAGGTAATGAGGTCTTAGACTCTGCCATATGGTACAGAGTGGACAAAGGCAAGTAAGTGTAGGTTGGTGTGGAATCGTTTGAGTTCAACAACAATAAAGTAGGTCCTAATGATTAGGTTAAAGGTGGATTGGCAGGAGCATCAGAGTCGTCTGCTAAAGTCTTAATAAAGCCCAGATCACCATTAGTGGGACCATAAACATATTCCAATACTATGTAATGGTCTAATTCTTGAGTGTCAATAGGAACTCTCTGTAATATCCCAAAATGGGAGAAATATGAATATAGAACAGAGCATAATTCCAAATAAGAATAAAACATATAAAACTGGAAAAATGCTGGAATACATTAAGAAATCATACATAGTATCAGAAACAACTAAGCCATATCATTATGTATCAACAACTAATGAATATACATAGTGCTCCAATGAGGGATACACTCAAGCCATCCAAAGATGGTTGAAACAACTCTATTGAAAAATAGCATTGCAAAGTAAAACTATTGCTACTGCGGGAAACTACTACTGCTCGGAAGATGATCTATGTGTGAGATTTTTTTGGAGTGATCATAAAGATTCATGGTTTTAACCACGAACACTAATAAAAAAACCAAAAAAACCCAGAAATGGTTTGGCCCGATTTTGAGTTTGGAATTTCAACCCTTTTGGGTTGCACACTGCACCCTTGCTAGCTGAATTACGCACTCCCTAGAGACAATTGTTGATATGGGGCTGAAAAAATGACCTATATATTTCAATATTACCCACTCAACTCAGTAATTGAGGGGCTGGTCCATTCTCCTGATCCCTTGAGAAACTTACGATCTAGCTCCTCCACTGAATATGCAGATGTTGCATGCACAACTACTGGGTAATAATGTGTTTTCTAGGAGGGCTGATGATGTAGCATGTTGATAGATAATAAAATTTTTATCCCAAGCTACTGAAGTGATCCCCGAAGTGAAGGAATAATCCCTCAAAGGATTCCAAGCCAATTTTCTTGGAACCTCCTCTTTTCCTGAAACCCTCAATGCAGAATTATGCAATTCCTGCAGGGAATGTTGTTGCATAGGAGAATAGATGGATGGCCTGATGCCAGATATGAAAATGAAACTCTTGGAATATTGAAATAGATCCACAGTGTGAATTCTGCCCAAGAAAACCTTCTCATAGTAGGCACTCGAAGTCCCCCATGGGTAAGGGTGGGATTCCCGCTCGGGAACACCCAGTGCTAAACAAAACAATAGAATTAGCTAAACAGCTGAAGCATGCAAAGAAATTTCTTACGACACTCAACAATAAAACTACATACTCCCCTCCTTTGCTACCCTCATCTCCCTTTTATGATTGTGAGCCTTCCCTAGCCTTGTCCCACCTCATAAATGTGCTGCACATGTGGCCACTAGCCTCCATAAAGACTACGTTGTCCTCCATGATCTCCATCACTGCTGCAATTACTCTTCACTTCCTCCATCATGTGTGCATTTAATGCACCACTTCTTCCATCATCTCTGTAATTTCTCCTCCACTATCTCCATCATTTTCCTCATTAATGCTCTATGGCCTTCACTCTTTCTTCATTATTATGTTGCTCCAGTACTCCATAATGCTAGTCCACAAATAACCCACATTCACACTATAGAAGTGGATTTTATTCAACTACTGGATTTATGGGTCCCCCCACCCTTTTATTTACTTAACTAAATAAGAAAAGTAAGAAATCTAATATTCCAATTAGCTAATGGAAAATTTGGAATATTACATACCTCCCTGCCAAAATGTTTCTTGTCCTCAAGCAACTGCCAAAAGTGGATGTTGCAGAAATCCATATCCCTCCCAAGTGGCACCCTCATATGGAAGGTTTCCCCATCTTCTCCAATGTGTTATGAATTCCTAGCTCCATAGCTTCCTCTCTAGAATTTATAGAATGGCCTCCAATTGTGTAGCTAGATTCCTCTCCTCATCAATGATTCCACAAGTGGAAACCATCTATTGTCTAAGGGCCTCTTCTCTGCATGAGATATGTGTAGTGTAGTGGTTCCTTCCCCAAGTGGAAAGTACCAAATCATAAAATATCTCTCTAACCCATGCTACATGGAGTAGGTTGTGTCTCTCCATGCTCTAATCCTTGGCCCTGGTGGCCTTGCTTGCTCTAAGAATCATCTCAACATTGTGCAAAGTAGGAAATAGAGACATATGGATTGACATGTGAAATGTCAAACCATACTCTCCCAATAGTAGCCATCACAACAATGCCTCTTTCTACCATACCACATCAGCATCATACCAAGTATGGTAGCCATAATCTCTCAAGAGAAGCCACTACAGCAATGCCTCTTGCTACCACATCACATCAACTTCATACCAAGTATGGTAGCCATACTCCCTCAAGAGAAGCCATCATAGTAAGGCCTCCTACTACCACAACACATCATCATGCTAAGTATAAAATAGTGACACCCCAATTGACATGTGGAATGGAATATGGTGGCCATACTCTCCCAAGAGTAACCAGCAAAACCATGCCTCCGGCTGCTGCATCTCATCACTACTGTGCAAGGTAGGAAACAACGATATGCCAATGGACATATAAAATGCAATGTCTTGGCCATAATCTCCGAAGAGTAGCTAGCATAGCGATGCCTCCTGTTGTTGCATCACCTCAGTACTATGCAAGGCATGGAACATACCAACTTGAAATGTAGAGTGGTAACCATACTCACCCAATAGGAGCTAGTGTAGCCATGCTTCTTGCTGCCTCGTGTCATAGATCTGCAAGTAGCTTTCTAGCCACTCGTTGAACCTCAAAAATATTCTTATGTTGACATTTTTTTCCACCATATTTTCTTTCTTTTTCACAAATCCATAAACTCAATTAGTGATAATTGACATATTTTACATCTGAGAAGGCATTTAGATGATCTCTATTTTATATTATAATGTTTATTATTATTTAGATGAATTTTTGTAGTTAGCTACATAATTCGTGCAATTCTATGGCTAAACTTTGTTTCTACAACCACCATTATTGTTTGATAGGTTTTAAGAAGAAAATGAAGAAGCGATTCATATGGGTAGCTTTGAAATGGTCCAAATATGGATTGTATCCTACTTTCTTGTTCAATTTCGAGAATTATTATGCCTATACTCACAGTCAAAGATCAGTTAAGATAAGGTACAAGATCAATAGACGAAGGTTCTCGATTTTCTCTTATGTAGAAAATCGAGAAGGAGCCATGAAGACTTTTCTTTTGATTAGACTTCTAGTCTTAGCTTTATTTTGATTTCCATAGGCGAAATTGTCTCAGACATTAACTTAAAACCTTGTATAAATACCGGTCTATCGAAACTGGGAATAAGCTTGATTTTGTGATAATATTGTGATACATTTTTAAAATATTTTTTTTTAATGAAGAATACCAATTCCATACCATTGATGCATGGATAGCCTAAGTACATTTACACTTGTTCTATTGCATAGTGCCCCTACATGGAAAGGAGGTTTTTATATTCATTTCTTAGTTCAATGTATTGTTATTTCATAGCTTAATTTCTCATCATTTTGTAGTTAATTTATAGTCAATTCATAGTTTAATTTCTCATAATTTCATTGTTTAATTCCATGTCAATTAGTTTCTAAATGTTTTCTGAATCAATTGTTTACATTTATGCGCAGGTGATTTTTGTATCTTATGCTCTCATGAATTGTTTCATTACCACGACTCTGTCAGCTTCCAATTAAAATCGTTGTCTCATTTGATTACACAGTAACCATATGATTTAGATTAGACTTTTTGTTTTGCACAATAAATACTCCGTCATTATTTGTTTACCTTAGTTAAATTTGAATTCAATTAGTATAG
The DNA here is from genome assembly GCA_034641835.2 of Pinus albicaulis. Taxonomy (NCBI): domain Eukaryota; kingdom Viridiplantae; phylum Streptophyta; class Pinopsida; order Pinales; family Pinaceae; genus Pinus; species Pinus albicaulis. The sequence continues at coordinate 208,423,814 of CM076574.1, read as the reverse complement.
TCATTTCAATTTCATAATAATAGATTTAATGCTTTCATTTTCATGGAATGTAGAACAGAGTTGGATTAGAGTTACATTTCGTCATTTTTAGAAAGATTTAAAACTAGGATAGAGTTAGATTAGAATTATATTTTGATCATTTTAGATAGATTTAAAATTAGATAAGATGTTTTTTTATCATAGAATTAATGTTCCCAATTGATAAGGTAGAATATGGTTTTATTTTTGTTAAGAACATAATTCAAAGATTAATAGAATTCAATATAATTTAGGATAATTCTTTCTTAAATGCAAAATAAGTTCAATTAGATGTTTTCCATAAATGTTTTTCCGATATAGAATAGTTTAACATAGCTCATATTTAACCATCCAAAGATTGATTTATTTTTATGCAAAATAGGTTAGTTAATTAACATTTCCTTTTCTTTCATATTTTAGATTTTAGATTTCATTCATTAAGAGTAATTTGTAAATCAATTCCTTTTCTTAGAGTAAAAATAACATTTCATTTTATTCCTTCTTAATATTAATTTTTTCATAATTAGGAAGCTTTATTTATTACATCTAAAAAAAAATGATATGCGTAGAAAAAGAGACTCTACGTGTAGATTCATAGCTAGAGGTAGAAATTTGATTCTAACAACACTACTCACTCCACCAAGACCATGAGGTGCCACAACACCATCTCAAACTCATATTCCATTTTTCACAAGTCATAGATTCACTGAAATCTTAAGGTTAGAAATCCAACTAGGATACTCTCCAACTTCATCTACTGAGGTAGTATTCGAAGAGGAAGATCCTAGATCTCTAATATAAGGAGTAACCTTTTTCACCTCTACAGAAGAAAATATTATAGCTCAGGAGTTAGAAATCCATAATGAGGAGGAAGAAGAAAATTTATTCAACATCCCATTGATAGAAGAACTAGAGGAAGAACAAATAACTCTACAGTTAGAACCCTACATTACTTCTGAGGAATCTACAATGGCCAGAGAAGGAGAAGGACAAGGAGAAGTTCCAAATGGAGAAGCCTTAAGAATAGGAGGAGGAAGAAGAGGTGGAGGACGAGGTAGAAGATGAGGTGAAGAGAATAGAAGAAGAGGAAATAGGGAAGAACATAACTCTATTATATTTCCTATAGTTGATGAGGTTAAAAATGCCACAATGAAGAATATTTCACCTTCCATCCTTCCCAATTTCCATGGATTAAGGAATGAAGATCCTAATTTTTTTTTATTTGAATTTGAGGTTTTATGTAGATCATATGACTAATTACAAGACTCTAAAAAAATGAATCTATTTAATGCAACACTCAAGGGTGCAACTTTAAAATGGTTCATGGGCTTGATAACACAGTCTATTAGTACATGGTATGAGATGAAAAGTGCATTTTTCAAAGGTATTTGGATATTTCACACCTATTAATCAGAAGGTTTAAGTATTTAAAATAATGCAAAGAGAGGATGAAAACTTGGAAGACTTAATTGAGAGATCCATTTACAATATAAAAAGAGCTAAAATGGAAAACTTACATCAAGATACTTAAAATATCTCTTTTTGAAAGCCATCAAAGATGAATGTATAGATATTATTAAAATGATGGGAAAGGGAGACATCTCTCAACTATCATTATCCGAAATGGCTGAATTCTGCATTCATCTTTCAAGAAGAAAATCAATAACTGGGAAAAATGCAAGATATCCTATTCTCTCTAGAGTGAATAAATATGCAACTGGAACAGTAAGTAGGGAAGAAATAGGAAATATGCTTTATGAAATTAAAACAGATATCTTAGGCAGACTTAGTGAACAAATCACTAGTACATATGGTCAAATTTCTGACACTTTAGTTATGAAACGTTTGACGTATTGTCGGAAATTTCCTCAATTTTTCTCATTTTTTTAATCCCACTAACAAGCATCTCTCTAGCAACATTTTTGGAGTATCATCGGAACAACGAATTTTAGGAAAATCATTGGAATGCCGAATTTTATGGACAAACCGTCAGAATACTGAAGTTTCAAGACAAAACTTCGGACTTGCAACATTTAGGAGATAGATGTTAGTCTTGCGACATGTAGGGATACCATCGGTATTGTGATGTTAAGGGTGAAATCGTCGGAATACCGAAGTTTAGGAGACATATGTCGATCTTGCGACATTTATGAGACCACCATCGGTCTTGCGATGTTTAGGGATACCGTTGGCATTGCGATGTGGAGGAGCCAAAACATCAGTCTTACAACGTTTAGGGTAAACACTTGGAAATTTAATTTCGTGGCTACTCTAAAATCTTAATCGACCTATTCAAATTTATTTTCCCACTTTGCTTGTTCGGTGCTAATTATGATGAAGATAGTTTTGTATGGCAGTCTATAAATACTCCAGGAAATCTGAAAATACTCTAGGCAATCGGTAGCGACACCTGTTAAGTTCGCGTCCTTTGATTTCGAGAGAAGCTACTTTGAGGTAATATAACTTTGTGTGGTTGCTTGTTGTGACAAAAATATGGCCACAACAATGATATCCACTGGTTCTACCTTCTCACTAATATTTGCGAGATAACTTGCAGAAGTTCGGGTACTGTGATGCCTGGCACGCTAAATCTATTTTTTGGCTGGAGGAAGATTTTTGAACCAAGATCTCTTCATAGCCACTGTCGGCTGAGGGATAGTAAGATAAGGATAATAATAGCCACACTAATTCCATTGAATAATGGATAAAACCGAAGAGGTACATCCATGAACATACCCTACAATTGGTTTATCCCATGGTAAAGAGTAATAATATACACTAGCATTACACTTCATGATCTGCGTCTCTTTTACAGATTTATTACACTTGTATACATTTAGATTCCACTTGGTTTTACACTTGTATACATTTAGATTCCACTTCCAGTAATGACACTTTGGATTTATTAAAGCAGAGAAGGGGTATCACACAAATATCAATGCTTGCTACATGTGAGAGTGTGGGATGTGTTTATTTTCTAGTTTATCGTCCTGAAGAAGGAAAATTCCTATTTAAAATGTAGGTAGGTTTCATTTTTGTCTATCCTCAGCATTTATATGCCCTAATAAGTTTATCATGCAAGAAATATTAATGATGACATAATTTTATCATGCAAGCAATCTAAATGACGAAGAAAGTAAAGAGAGTGGATATCTAGCCAAAGCCCCCATTTAATCATTTTTTAAGGAACCATATGAATGTGAAAAAAAAGAAATTGGGTTCTGCATATGAATATCTCTTAACATGTTCTTCTGGTGTTTGTTATTTATACAATATACCTATCACTATTTTTAACCAGCTATTTCATTTCCTCATTTTCAGTATTCCATATTATGTATAGTACCTATAAGAGTGTTATACCTTGACATAGCTCAATAACACAGTTCACTACCTTTTGTGGAGAAAAAGAAGTTGGAAATTTGTGAAAACACACATCCAAAAAATATTTTAAAATATGATATACCAAACACTCTAAAAGTGCATCTCACATTTCAATATTCTTATAGAACTCTTTAATAAATCCATTCATGTTGACCATTATTCGTTGTTCCACTATTCCTTTCCATAATCATTTCCTAGTTATGAAAAATATTCTTTGGCACTAAGACCTAAATCAGTAGAGAATAATACATCACATCATTCTGATTTAACATAGAAGGCCTAACATCATTGGAAAATAAGTTCTTTGACATATGAAAAGTATCTAGCACCCATCAAGCACAACTATATAGCACAACCATCAAGCAATACCAAGTGACATATCACTGATGTCTGATACTCTGTTGAGTATTAGTTATTACCCTGGAGAAATGCCACATTGGACTATAGAAGGATTGCATTTATCCAACATTCTTTAGTCCAATATCCTTTCCATAACCATCGATTTCCAAAGTCTTCTTTAGCACTTTGATGTACATCAATAGAGAAAGGTACATCACATCACTATTATTTAATTTATAGGCTCAACCTAATTAGTAAAAAATTTCTTTGGCATACAAAAAAGTATCTAGTACCCATCAAGCACAACTAAGTATCACTGATCATTGAGTACTACCAGGTTATATACCACCATCTGCTACTAAGTACTGCAGAATCAAAGATATCACCAACTCTGTTGACTATCAATTATTACCCTACAACAATGTACACCAAAATATAGAGGGTTTGCATTTGAGCAAGTAAAACATGCAATTAGGACTAAGGAGCCAAAAACAACCCCATAGAAACCAACTAAAATGGTTTCCTTTTGACAACTAATGTCTCCTTGTAGCCCCTTCTATCCAAGAGAAATATAATAAAGTGGTAGTGACCCACTTCCTAAGAAAAGCACTTGAACGACTACTCTTGATTCTCTGAAATTACTACTCTTGGCCTTGTGGTGGAATATTAAATCAAATGAGAGATATTTTCGAATTATTTACATTTGTTTTGGCTCGTTAGTATTTATTTCATTAATATTTCTTCTATCCAAAACACTCATCAACCTCTTTGGTTAATGATATTCCTTTATTTGCAAACTGTGTGGCAAGGTATGCCACCTTCTTTGGCATGCTTGCAGGCTCTCATCTCCCAACAATCTAAAGGTATCTTCAAAATGAAGTTTTTCCTACTCCTATTTTTTTTGTGGATAGTTGTCATTGTTCGATCTTATACTATAATCATTTGGTTAATAGTGATAATGCGAGGGCCTTGTAGTTATTCCATGGTCCACAAAGGCTATTATATCTCTTTTTCCATGATTCTTTTGATTTATTCATCCATGGTCTCTTCACGGGTCATCCAGGAGGCTAAAGAAATACATTTCACATCGCCTAGATGAGAGTTGGGGTCCCACACATTCATAGCAAGCAGTATTAAATTATCCACATAAAATTCTGCCATATTATCCCTATCTTGAGTGTTACACCTAAGGAAAAAATCAATGAATGTTTTGATGTTTTGGAAGGAGGGGATCCTTTTTGGGCTATTACTCTAGTCTAAAATTGGCACCATTAGTATTTGACGAATAGAGAATATGTTTTTAATGGATGTCTAGAGTGTGTGGCTTTTGTTGTAACTCCTAGAGACAGTCTTGAGTTGTACAAAGACCAGTGCCTAGGACATCTTAATCAGCAAGGAGAATATAGTTCAAATTATAAGGGTTGACAAGAAAGAGCTCTCCTGCTATAATATCTTAAGTGAAAATATTTGGTGAAAGCATAACCAAGAATCTCAAGACTTAAACATAGTAATAGTAATACTGTAGTAACAGAGTGTAAACTTTGATATGTGAATGTATCAGACAATTTTAAGATAGAACGCTGAAAAGGGGGCTGAATTCTATAACAATTCACAGAGGTTAATAAAAGGAGGGTGATGGCTGTGTAAGAAAGTGTATTGGAAATTAACTGTAACGGAAGCTTGTTCTAGAAAAAAGTATTCACATATACTGGGCCTATACAATAATAAGAATCCATACATGAGAAAAAATTTAAAGACATAGCTCCATTGTTGCTAATATCAGAAGAATGCTCGTAGAAGTAAAGAGTTTAACAGAATATCCTGCCTGAGCCATATTTAAAGTACTAGAAATGAGTAAATATGAGTATCAACAATGATAAATTCACATTTAAACATATGAGAACTCGCATTCCAGAACACAGATATGAGAAGTATGGAAATGGATGAAATGAACATTTGTATTATAAAACATAAGGAAGAGCTACAAACTGTGAAACACTCTGATCAGAATCCTCAATATCGACAAAACTCCTTATCACTGAATCCCAATGGGATCTTCAACATTAATATCAAAGTTCATACAAAAATACACACAGAGTTCTTTTCTAGTTAGTTCTTTTGAAAATATGGAACCCCATATCAGTCCCTGCTTACTGCATTTATAGAGTTTTTCAACGAACATACGCGGAAAGATATTTTGGGAAAATATCTTTTCCACGTGCTAGTAGGAAGTTTTAAGTCCTGATCAAAACATAAAAATTTATGATGAGAATAAAACACTTCCCATCATTTACAATCCGAGCTCATGGCCATTTCTAAAGAAAATATCATAACTGTCTAATAGAAAGTAAAAGTTGCAGGAGTGAAATATGAATCTCACTCGGATATTGAAAGTAAAAATAAAAATAAAAACAGGAGGCCATGTGGGCCGAATCATGAGTTGAAACTTTCAGCGGTGGGAAAGAGTTGAGGTAGTGGTTGAAGCAGGCAGAAAGATGGTTGTAGAAGAGCCAGCTAACAAACTAGCATGACTTGTACACCTCTACCAGGTGTCAGTTATAGGATCAGGTATTTTGGTGAAAGCTTCTACCTTATTGTAAACTTCAGTAAGTTCGTCACAACTCCCCTGAGTAGGAATATTATATTTCACTTGCTGAAGAAGCGAGAACTCTTTACCGAGGAATGAAACTATAGTTTCGTCTTTAAGTCGAGTAGACTTTTTGGAAGGTATGTCAGTCTGATTCATTGCTTCCTTCAGTCGGCATTCATACACTGGTAATGGTTGTAGGACTCCATTGGAAGGCTCCCAGCATGATGGGAGCCCGGTAAGTGTTATCTCTGTCCAATCTGTCTCGAACTGCTCCAAACTGGCCACCACCTTTTCGAAATTGCTCAAGGCCATGTTGCGCACGAACTCTTTCTCTATCACCTTCTGACATTCCCAAGCTTCCTTAAATCTGCTCCTAATACCTTGCTTGACCAACTCTTCTAGACTTAGCTCATTTAAAAGAGAAATATACATCTTTGCATTTTGGACCCTATTGGAGGCATCAATACCTCCTTCATGGAGTGTTCTTTTGAAAAGGTGTACAACGACCCTCTTTTCCTCAATGATATTCAAGAATGCCCAATGCTTCTTCACTTACATGATAATTTCAGTCCAAATCAAACACCGAGCATCCAAGAGGGTGATATTTCCATTTATTCAGTTGGTGAGATCTCGAATAGTTTTCTTTTGCTATGCCTTCTCATGTTTTCCCTCCTCTATCTCTTTTTGCATAACAACAACCTTTTTGGAGTTCTCTATGAGGAGGGCCTCGAGCTCGCTGATCCTCTAACGTGCCGTTAAGACTTGCTTTTCCACCACTTGAAGTTCGGCCAGTGTAGTGGTCTGCTGATCTGAGAGTGAGCTAGTCCCTTCTGGAGCTGGTGTAGTGCACACATGGGTATCCCAGCTTATCTATAATTCATCCATTCTTCCCTGTAAAGTAGCCATCTCCTCCGAAATTTTAGCTTTCTCTTTCCTTTCGTTTTCAAGGGAGTCTACCAGGCTTTCCTTATCCTTCTCTGCTTGGACTAGATCAGCGATTTGTATGTGATGAGTGCCAGGTATGTTCACTTTGTGCTTCAAGGCTACAACCTGCCTTTGCAATTTAGCGATGAGATGGATTTGGGGGTCTGATTTACCCTTCTCCTTCCCTTTTACCACTTCTTGGAGACTATGTAGATCATTCGAGAGTGCACGAGAGTTGATCTTCTCCCTTCTAAGATTTTCAAGCACTTGGTTTTCTTGGTTTGTAACTTTTTGAGAGTGAGGGAGAGCTTTACTACCTGATCCTTTAACATATCACCAAAACACTGGAACAAATTACACTTGTCTATTGGTGGGACTTGTGACATGTTTATTGCTATTTCCAAGGCTCTATAACTAGTGGTACTAGCCTCTGGGTTTAAGATTGCTTTAGTCATAGCTAGTATTAGTTTTTCTTGGTCCAAGTCAATTGCAGATGAAAACCTGGTATGGTACTTATCAACATATCCTTCTAATTCAGACAAGTGTTTTTCCCTGATTATTCTGTTCCCTACCCTTATTTTTCTCTCCCCTCTAGACAGTTAGCTGAGACATCTTGCGAGACTTCTAAGAAGTTAGAAGAAACCGTGCCATCTCTTATCACTACAAAGCCCACTTTTCCCCTGTCTGGTTGACCATAAAGTGTCTCACTTTGCAACAATTGTTCATCTTGCATGCCTTCTGCTTCGATGGTCCCGGTTCTTTGCCTTTTGGAAGGAGGGGAACCTTCTCTTGACACGTCGACCTCCTCTACCTGCTTCTGATCTGCTTCTCTCATTGAAGCAATATCTACCTTTTCCCCTGTCACAGATGAATTGGTCTCCATCTGTGAAAGCAAAGGCCAGGTTTCAAGATTAGCTCGCCATTCGATGAAGGGCCTTGTTTCATGAGTGTAAGGGGTTGATTTAATCTTCTTCCTTTTGTTTGAAATAATGCCTTTCGGATCATAGGGCCAAGCTTTCTATTGCCTTAAATCCATGCCTTGGAGCAGGTTTTCCACCATGGGAGGGGTGTGCCTCAAGTTAACAATGAAAGGGCCGATGGTTGTAGGAAGCTTGAGAATAAACCCTTTTTTTGCAGGGAGGAAATGGAGTTGGTCAGCCTTTAAGGTCTACCAGAGGTATTCCAAAGTGTAAATATGCCAGGCGGGAAAAACTAGCAATTGGTAGGGAGAAACTTCAGCTCTGTAAACCCTGATTTTAGTATAGTGATAAAAGAGATACCAGTCTCCAGTTCTTTCAGCCTCACTGCACTGCAACTATTTATTTTGGTCAGGAAAAATCCTAGGCAGATGAGAATCAAGAATAATAGTATAGGCTATGGGCATGAAATCATTCAATAAATTTTAGTAACCCACCCCATTTGCCAACTGATGTGTTGCGGGATTCCAGCCAAAAACTGGTCTGGACTGAAAGTTTATCCTATAGAATTTTTCTAAACCCAACCCTCAAACTTATCAGCCTGTTGGAAGAGGAAAAGATAAAAGACGATGGAAGAGAAATGAAAATGACCCGTATCTGAGAGATCCTGAAACTGAGTTTGGATGGCGGGGGCTAAAAAACCGGGGATATCTAAGACGACACCGGGTTGCGACATTAACCACAAAAAAGATATGCATTATTTTGAGACTTTCTCGAACCCTTCTATACATAGTAGCCATGCAATAAGAGCAAGGGTAGGCTGAAGGTCCTCGTTGAATAAAAACATGGGCACTGAATCTATAGAGGGGAAACTTGTGAGATGAGAGTCAATAATAGCAACGATGGAATCGCTCTATTGCCTCCATGGAAGTTTAGAAAAATGATGAGATAATGTCATTTCATTGAAACTGACGTAATTTAAACTGGTAGGATAAGAGAAATATTTTTTGATGATTTTGGGGGATATGCTGAATATTTTTTTCCCTTGAGAACATAGGAACATGCCCCAGCATTCATCGTAAGTATCCCAGAGCCAACAAATGAATTCAACCACTCCACAGATAGGGGGAGTAATCTGATGATACAGTCCAGAAAAAATGACTTGAAACCTATCTGTATTTTCCACATGCTTCCTGAATAGCTTAGGCTTGACGCTACTAATGAAAAATCGATATTACGAGTCTTGGATGTTAGCTTGCAAATATGTGAAAGGTTCGGGTTCAGGGGAAACCCTAGATTCATGGGTTTGGGGAGTTTCAAGCTTTGATTTCTTGACTGTGAGTTTACCCATGACCATTATAAAAATTTAAAAGTGAAAGGAAACCAGATAGTATAAAAGGGATGGAATACCTGCGAAGTAGGAATAATGCTCGAGAAAACGACGCAAGGAGATTGACAATGACTGGGAAGACCTGGTACTGGGCGCTCATGCTTTCACTTATACAGTAATCGTAAACAGAGAGTATTTTACCACAGAAAATCATGGAACAAGGTTATACAATCCAGAAACAGCTCAGGAAGCAATGATAGGGTGATTCTAGTAGGGCTAACGTCATAAGGACGCTGACACTGAGACGCGTCGCATCGAGGGATTTGGTATCATATTTTAGTTAGGTGGATACCACGCATCAGGTTAAATGCTAGTACTGGTCTTGTACCAGGTGTCCTAGGACTTACCTTACCATTGGATCGTGGTGACATTTGTACCTTGAGATCAGGCCCATGAAGAACGCGAGGTGATCTTTGTAACAGCTTCAAACCCACGGCCGTTTTCCCCACATAGTGCTTGACTCCTCGTGTCTGTCTTGCCACGTCATCAGATTTCTGGGCGGGGGAGCTTCTACCTTCCCCCTACCATCTATGACCCCCTCGGAATGGTTCGTGTGTTTCTTTGTTATGTGTGTGCTGAACACAAGCAGGTCTCACCCCGTATTGTTTTCTCTCCGCCTTTCATACTTTTTTCATTTTGGTTAAGATATTTGACATCCTCCTGCCTTATTATAAAGTGCACTTGTCCCCTTTTTATATACGACTCATTTTGATTTTATTTCTCTCTCACACCCTTTGAAAAATTATCCTTTTAATACTATCGGGTAATCTGCCTTTATAATATTTCTTAGGACTTAAGCGGTGAATGATATAATCAACATTCGCTCCATTTGGGGATGACACGTTTGTCCTCAAACATGTCGAGAACTTCGCAGACCATCTGTTAGCCCCTTATATGTAGACAAGGCTCCTCAGCACCTTTCCTTCTTCTTCATGATACTTCAAATAAACAACATTAAAATAAAAGCGGCTAAATAATGTACAATATGATACATCAAACCTTTCGGCTAGAATCGAAACTAGAAGAATGGCTTTAGGAATTTCCCATTCACAGGGGCATCCAGTAAGTCACCCTGCATATTCTCCAGCTTGAAGGTGTTTTTTCCTCCTTGTTCAACAATTTTTAAGGGACCGAACCATAACGGATCAAATTTTCCATGCTTTCCTATTTTCCATGCTTTCCTTTTTCGGCCCTTGGTATGTCCCATCTTAATACCAAGTCTTCGACCCGCATCTTTTTTTCTTTGGCATGTCGATCAAATAGTTCCTTCATTTTCTCCTGATATTTGGCCAACCTCTGATTCACTTGATTTCGGGTCCCCTCCAGTTCTACCAACTGGTTCATCCTCCTGGTAATGTCATTCGGTTCCTCCTGCCATTCCTGCATGAACCTAGCCACTGGTAAATCCAATTGTATGGGAAAAAATGTTGCTCTACCATAACCAACTCATATGGGGATTTCCCCGTTGACGTCTTGATAGTTATCCTATTCGCCCATAACTCGAATTTGAGCTGGGAATCCCAGTTTTTTTTTATTTTCATTAATGTCTTTCTTCAGCGCTCTCACCAAAGTTTTATTTGAAGATTCTGCTAAACCATTCCATTGTGGGTAGTAGGTGGTGGAGTGTCCCAACACAATGTTATATTGCTGACAAAAAATAATGAACTTAGTAGACTTAAAAGCCTGGGCATTGTCTGTAACAATCTTGGCAGGGCAACCAAATCTCGAGATAATATTATCTTCTAGAAATTTTATCACTACTACGTCTATTGCATTCCTTGCTGGTACAGCCTCCGCCCATTTAGTGAAATATTCGATGGCTATTAATATCCATTTATGTTTCCCACTTGATGTAGGATGAATTTTTCCAATAAATTCAATTCCCCGCTGTTGGAACGATTCATATATGTGTACGGGGATCATGGGCAAGGGTGCAAACTTCTGCCTTTCTGCGAATTTTTGACATTTTTTGCAGGCTCTAACCTGAGAAAAAACATCTCCGAAGAGCTTGGGCCAGAACAAACCAGCTTTCAAAATCTTATGGGCAGTGGATCTCCAACTGTAGTGACCACCACAGATTCCCTCATGGAACTCTGCCATTATTTCCTCCACTTCATTCTCAGTAAGAAATAAGAGCACGATACATGAAGGGTCTCTCCAATACAACCATCCATTGGCTACAATTAATTTCTGTGACTTCAGCCTCAGTGTTCTATATTTTTCTTCGTCACAGCTAGGAGGGCATCTAAGAGTCAGAAGATATTCTACAAATTCCTTGTACCAGGGACTGACGAGGTACTTCATCTAAGTTTTCTGTGTAGCTGTTTCTATCCTAGATAGTTCGTCTATTTTCCAAAACTCCTCATTTGCTATCATAGATAGACTTATCCCCAAAGCCTGACAATTTGACTCTGAGAAGATTTTAGCTAATCTCTGTCCTTTAATTAACTTGGTGGGGCGTATCTCTAACTCATATTCTTGTATCTTTTCAATCCATTTTCCCCTTTTCCCCTCACTATCTCCCTGGATCAGGATGTCTTTCACAACTGCTATGGGTACAAATGCAGTAATGGAGGACTACAAGACATACATCTGAAATTCCTTGAGGGATTTTACCAAGGCATAAGCTTGTTTCTCTAGGATGTTGTATTTTAACTCAACATCACGAAGCACTTGACTGAAGAAAGTAATAGTTTGCTCATACCCCTCTTCATTCTTCTGTAATAATACTGTTGCAATGGTGTGAGGAGATGAGAATGAAAATATAATGAAAGGTTTGGCGTAATCTAGTCTGGCCAGCACTAGAGCTTCTGCGAAGGTGGTATTAATCATGTTAAAAGCCTCGCATGACTCAAGAGACCATTTTACCTCATTATTATTCTTGATCATCTTAGTTATATGCCGAAATATCTCTGCATAGTTTGGAATGAACCTTCTTAGGAAATTGATATGCTCGAGGAACACTTGGACCACTTTTTTATTTCTCAGGAAAGATATGTCGTTTATAACTTCTACCCTTTTAGGGTCAATTTTCACCCCAGCCTTTGTCACAATGTGTCCGAACAGTTTATCTTCTTCTAAAGCAAATAGTGATTTCTGAGGGTTTAGAGAGAGACCATACCTTTGACACTTCTCAAAGGTCCTACACAAGTGTTCAATATGTTCCGCATCATCTTTTGAGAACATAGTGATGTCGTCGAGGTAGACCACTACAAATTTATCATGTTCCCCCACAAAAGCAATATCCATGGCCCTTTGGAAAGTTGCCCCTGCATTGATCAGTCCAAACAGCATTCGAGCATACATAAATGTCCCCCAAGGAGTGGTGAAGGCATTTTTATTTTAATCTTCCAGAATCACAACCACCTGATTGTATCCAGAAAATCCATCCATAATAGACATCCATGAAGCTCCCACTACCTTCTGCAATATATGGTCCATCTTCGGCAGTGGATAATTATCCTTTAAAGATGCTCGGTTTAAATTCTGGAAGTCGACACATAGTCTTATCTCTCCATTCATTTTTTGAAATGGGACCAAATTGGTCACCCACTCAGAGTATCTTAATGGTACGATCATCTTCGCCTTTAATAGCTTCTTGATTTACTTCTGTATGGAGGGAAGGAGAAAAGGGTTAATCTATCTGAGCTTCTATTTATTTGGCTTCGCATTTCCTTTTAAAGGAATCTTGTGCTGAATGATGCTAATATCAAAATTCTTCAAGTCTTGATAAGACCATGCAAAAACATATCTGTATGTCTAAAATAATTTCTGATATTGCTCTTTATATTCTTCACGAACCTTTTTAGACAACTTCATAATTTTTGGATCAGCTTCGGTGCCGAGATTTAGGTCATCCACCTAATTTTATTCTACCACTTTACTCGGCTGTAGTGGGACATCATTTTTTTCGAAGAACCTCTCCAAAGGGACCAGTCCTCTAGGTATTACATTTCCTTTGAGTTGCAGCACTTTGTGACCAGCCATGTTTTCTTCCCATTTGTTTCGATAAAGGTCTTCAGCCTCTTCTTCACAGAATTCTATATCCATATTCGAGAATTCTCCAATAGTCTCCATGAATCTTATTACTTGATGTTCATCCTCAAACACCTGCTAGTGTTTGAAATTGTCGGGAATGGAAGGTCGGTAGAGGACTTCAATCTTGTATCTTAAAAGAGGATTCTGAGATGGCCGAAAGGTACTAGCAGTCACGGCAAGAGAATCTGCCATTCTGTTATGCTCTCTTGGCATGAACTGAATATTAAAAGCTAAGAAAAAGTTGTCTACTAAATCCCATACCTCATTCCTATAGGCCCTCAGTCATGGGTGTTTAGCTTGACATTGATTTCTCACTTGCCTCACCACCAATTCTAAATCTCCCAGAACTTTCAGGCTCTGAATGTTCATACTCCTTGTTATTTGCAATCTCAGGAGCAATGCTTCATACTCAGCTAAGTTTTTCATAGCTTTATATTCCAATTTAAAATATAATGGAACCCATTGGCTAGTAGAATAAATCAGGAGCACCCCAGCTCCATTCCCTTCTTTAGAGTTGGCTCTGCCAAAGTGAAACGTCCAAATTCCGACTTCTTGATTCCCTAAGGATTACTCGGTTTTAATCTGACAGAACGGTGGCTCTTGTACATAATCTTGGTCTTCTTCTAGCATTATACATGAGAACTCACCTTCTTTACTATATACCATTGAATTAACAGAATTATTGGACTTAGCAACCATCTTTACGAACCTTGTCTCCCGATACAGTCTCCTTTCTTGCCCTCCAAATACAAGGATAGTAGCATATGTCAGATCCAGTTTTATTGACCCTCTGATTTTCATTTCCCAATACCTTCAAAATAGTATTATGAAATGAGCTGGGATGTAAACTACTACTATATTCATCACCACACTCTTGGCTGGGATTTGGGCTAGATTAACTACCAAATCCTTGATCATCCCCAAACATTTGACTCTTTTGGAAAAAAATAGTAAAGTTCTTTATATGGGAAAGTGATTTGTAGCCCCAATTGCTCCATCACTGATAGGGGAAAGATATTATTAGACGCTCCAGAATCCAGCATAAAATTATGCAATAACAAATCATGGATTACTAATGACACATAGAAAGGAGGGGTCGTAGCATCTAATTATTCAATGTGAGGGCCAAATATGACCGTGGGCCTTTCTTCCTGGAGGTTCAGACTATTTGGGATGGGGGCTGCTTCTGGGGGAATCATAAAAGAGGAGACCTGAGACTGATAGGCCGGTTGCTTCAGCAGTTCAGTCAGAGGGAGAGGGATTTTAACTTTCTCAAGCTCTTTTTGCAGATTAAAGATAGAGGAAGACTTCTCTATTACATTTTCTTTTGACTCTCTATTTTCAGTGAAAAGTTTCACTTCTTTCAGTACCGGCTTGGTATTTAGAGTAGTGGCCAACTTTGAAGAGGAAGGAATATCATCATTAGGATGTAAAGGCTCGGTTATAGTCCTCTTTCCTTTATCTCCAGCCTTCTGCACCGTTTTCTCCTTCTGTACAAGTGTTTCTTTTTTAGGCATCTCTACCTCTTGTTCTTGTGTACAGGTTATTTTTCTAGAATACCTGAGATCATATTTTATATGGAATTGCACTTGCATGAACTCAACAAAATACTTGCAGTGATCATCGATCTCTGGATCTTCAGTGGCTCTAGATTTTTCTTCTTTTTCTTGCAATGGAAGCCCCACTCCATTACCTTCTTGCAAATAAAAATCAACTTTGTCACTATTTGAATAAGGAATATATGGATCATCTTGCTCATCTAGAATGTCTTCAGTAGGGCCATCCATTTGTCCTTCCAGGTACAGTGGTGGCTAAATATGGTCTTGCTGCTCCTTCCGCTCTCTTTGTGGTATTTGTAGAGGTGGCTTTCTGTATTGCGGATTATAACCCCTATTTGGAGAATTTTGGAATGAATTAGAGGATGAGTTCTTAACTTCAAGTTCAAGCTTCACTAGCTTGCTTGAAATATTTTTGATCATTTTATTCATCTCTTCAATTTTATTTTCAGTTGTCTCTCTGTCTTGGCTGAATGTGGACACTTATTCTTTTCCTCTTCATCTAGCGTCATGATCTGGCCTCCCCTTTGATTTACCTGTGGAGGAAAAATTAGCCTCTACCTCTAGTGCATCAGTCTGGGCCTCATCCAAGGTGGCATAATTCCTCTCTCTTAGAGAAAAACAAAATTCTGAATCAAATGCCACTACAAACACTACTTTAGCAGCAATCTGGTGAGGTTTCATTTCAGCTGGAAGGCTTGTGTATAGTTTGTTGAATCTTTTAATGAATTCTAGCACTCCCTCATTATGTGTTTTTTTGAGTGCATTGAAATCTGTGAGACAGTATCCATGGTATTTCTTTTCTCCCCATTTTCTGATAAAGGAATTTTCCATCTCCTCCTAACTAGTAATGGAGTGGTCTCCCAAAGTTTTGAACCATTTTTTGGCGTCTCCATCTAAGGACTGGAAAAACAGCCTCAAATCTACATCCAGATGTTTGACATTGAATTTTTCTACAAAGGCACAGAAAAATTCCATATGTTTCTAAGCTTCAATATCATTTTCCCCATTGAAATGAGGTAGGATTTTTAAATAATCTGGATGCATGTCATTTAAGACCTGAGGCAATTCCAGGGGGGCATATTTGTTTAACTGGAAGCCCGGAACACCCATCGGAGGTTGTGGGGGTGGAGGGAGAATTTGATGAGTAAGAGGAGGTGGTAGAAGAGAAGTATGTATGAAAATTGGTATATATTGAAAGGAGGCTTGAGGGGCTGATTGAAATGTTGGAATGTTAACAACAGAAACTTCTGTGACTTCTTTAACTTCTTCAACTTCAGGAGTGGGTTGAAGAAAGAAGCCGGTGGTATCTACAAATTCGGCTTCATATTTAACTTGAATATTTTCGAGAGAGGGGTTATCTGAAGAATAATCAAGGGTTTTCACTATGGAGTGAGGACCTTGATATTGAGCTATTTGGGAGGAGGAGGATGGAGAGTCTTCCAAAAAAAATCTAGGGATATTTGTGTGGGATGATTGTCTTTCTCTCCAACTCTCTTGTGTAAAATATTTTCTGGGTCAGACACCGAAGGTGTTCTCAATTGGGATGTATCTGACCATGTATGTGGCTTTCGGGAAGCCAGGACTAAAAATATATTTATATTATGAATGAAAATGGAGTCGTCAAGGTGAGGAATCTACAACTCTCAAATTTTCTTGCTCACCTGTTCTGAAGAGTGAATGAAAAGTTTTTCAAGGCCCAGGGATTTATCTTTTCTCAAATTCGTATCCCTAGAAATGGCACCAGAAAGATGTTGTAACTCCTAGAGATAGTCTTGAGTTGTAAAAAGACCAGTTCCTAGGACATCTTAATCAGCAAGGAGCATATAGTTCAACTTATAAGGGTTGAAAAGAAGGAGCTCTCCTACTATAATATCTTAAGTGAAAAGATTTGGTGAAAGCAGAACCAATACTCTCAAAACTTAAACATAGCAAGAGTAATATTGTAGTAACAGAGTGTAAACTTTGATATGTGAATGTATCAAAGAATTTTAAGACAAAATGCTGAAAAGGGGGTTGAATTCTAAAATAATTCACAGAGGTTAATAAAAGGAGGGTGATGGCTATGTAAGAAAGTGTAATGGACATTAACTATAACAGAAGCTCAATATAGAAACAAGTATTCACATATACTGGGCCTATACAATAATAAAAATCCATACATGAGAAATTTTTTAAAGACAAAGCTCCATTGCTACGAATATCAGAAGAACGCTGGTGGAAGTAAAGAGTGAAACAGAATATCCTACCCAAGCCATATTTAAATTACTAGACATGAGTAAATATGAGTATCAACAATGACAAATTCACATTTAAACATATGAGCACTCGCATTCCAAAACACAGATATGAGAAGTATGGAAATGGATGAAATGAACATTTTTATTATAAAACATAAGGAAGAGCTACAAACTGTGAAGCACTCCAATCAGAATCCCCAATATCAACAAAACTCCTTATCACCGAATCCCAATGGGATATTCAACATTAATATCAAATTTCATACAAAAATACACACATAGTTCTTTTCTAGTTAGTTCTTTTGAAAATATGGAACCCCATATCAGTCCTTTCTTACTGCTTTTATATATTTTTTCAACGAACATACACGGAAAGATATTTTTGGAAAATATATCTTTCCGCGTGCTAGTAGGAAGTTTTAAGTCCTGATAAAAACATCAAAATTTATGATGAAAATAAAACACTTCCCATCATTTACAATTTGGGTTCATGGACATTTCTAAAGAAAATATCATAACTGTCTAACAGAAAGTAAAATTTGCAGGAGTGAAATATGAATCTCAGTCAGATATTGAAAGTAAAAATAAAAATAAAAAAATGAGGCCACGCGGGCCGAATCATGAGTTGACACTTTCAGTGGTGGGAAAGAGTTCAGGCAGTGGCTGAAGCAGGCAGAACGATGGTTGTAGAAGAGCTGGATAAAAATCTAGCATGACTTGTACACCTCTACCAGGTGTCGGCAGCATGCTCATGTATTTTGATGAAAGCTTCTGCCTTAATGTAAACTTCATTAAGTTTGTCATAACTCGCCTGAGTACAAATGTTATATTTCACTTGCTGAAGAAGAGAGAACTCTTTACCGAGGACTGAAACTATAGTTTTGGCTTTAAGTCGAGTAGACTTTTTGGAAGGTATGTCAGTCTGATTCATTGCTTCCTTCAGTCAGAATTCATACATTGGTAATGTTTGTACGACTCCATTGGAAGGCTCTGAGCATGATGGGAGCCCAGTAAGTGTTATCTCTATCCAATTTGTCTCGAACTACTCCAAACTGGCCACCACCTTTTCCAAGCTGCTCAAAGCCATGCTGCGTGCAGACTCTTTCTCTATCACCTTCTGACATTCCCAAGCTTCCTTGAATCTTCTCCTAATACCTTGCTTGACCAACTCTTCTGGACTTAGCTCATTTAAAAGAGAAATATACCTCTTTGCATTTTTGACCCTATTAGAGGCATCAATACCTCGTTCATGAAGTGTTCTTCTGAAAAGGCAAACATCGACCCAGTTTTCCTCAATGGTATTCAAGAATGCCCAATGCTTCTTCACTTCCATGATAATTTCAATCAAAATCAAATGCCGAGCATCCAAGAGGGTGATATTTCCCTTTATTCGGTTATAGAGATATCGAATAGTTTTCTCTTGCTGTGCCTTCTCCTATTTTCCCTCCTCTATATATTTTTACATAGGAGTAACATTTTTGGAGTTCTCTGTAAGGAGGGCCTCGAGCTCACTGATCCTCTGATGTGCCATTGAGACTTGCTTTTCCACTGCTTGAAGTTCAACCAGTGTAGTGGCCAACTGCTCTGAGAGTGAGCTAGTCCTTTGCGAAGCTGCTGTAGTGCACACATGGGTATCCCATCTTATCTGTAGTTCATCCATTCTTCCCTGTAAAGCAGCCATCTCCTCTGAAATTTTATCTTTCTCTTCCCTTTCCTTTGCAAGGGAGTCTACCAGGCTTGCCTTATCTTTCTTTCTTGGACTAACTCAACAGTTTTTACGTGATGAGTGCCAGGTATGTTCACTTTTTTGCTTCAGGGTTGTGACCTACCTTTGCAATTCGGTGATGAGATGGCCTTGGGGGTCTGCTTTACCCTTCTCTTTACCTTTTACCACTTCTTGGAGACTGTGTAGATCATTCGAGAGTGCACGAGAGTTGATCTTCTCCCTTCTGAGATTTTCAAGCACTTGGTTATGCTTGGTTTGTGACTTTCTGAGAGTGAGTTAGAGCTTTACTATCTCATCCTTTAACATATCACCAAAACACTGGAACAAATTACACTTGTCGATTGGCGGGACTTGTGACATGTT
Organism: Pinus albicaulis; assembly: GCA_034641835.2. Taxonomy (NCBI): domain Eukaryota; kingdom Viridiplantae; phylum Streptophyta; class Pinopsida; order Pinales; family Pinaceae; genus Pinus; species Pinus albicaulis. The sequence goes on along the minus strand of CM076574.1, from coordinate 208,404,332 downwards.
TATTGCTATTTCCAGGGCTCTATAACTGGTGGTACCAGCCTCTAGATTTAATATTGCTTTAGTTATAGCCATTATTAGTTTTTCTTTGTCCAAGTCAATTGCAGATGAAAACCTGGTATGGTACTTATCGACATATCCTTCTAATTCAGACAAGTGTTTTTCCCTGATTGTTCTATTCCTTACCCTTCTTTCACTCTCCCCTCTAGAGCTGATAGCTGAGATAGCTTGCAAGACTTCTAAGAAGTCAGAAGAAACCATGCCATATCGTATCACTACAAAGCCCACTTTGCCCTTGTTTGGTTGACCAGAAAGTGTCTCACTTTGCAGCAGTTGTTCATCTTCCATGCCTTCTACTTCGTTGGTCCTGGTTCTTTGCCTTTTAGAAGGAGGGGAACCTTCTCCTAACACGCTGACCTCCTCTACCTATTTCTGATTTTCTTCTCTCATTGAAGCAATATCTTCCTTTTCCCCTATCGCAGATGAATCGGTCTCCATCTGTGAAAGCAAAGGCCAGGTTTCAAGATTAGCTCACCATTCGATGAAGGGCCTGTTTCATGAGTGTAAGGGGTTGATTTAATCTTCTTATTTTTTTTTGAAATGATGCCTTTTGGATCATAGGGCCAAGCTTTCCCTTGCCTTAAATCCATGCCTTAGAGCACGTTTTCCACCATGGGAAGGGCATGCCTCGAGTTAACAATGAAAGGGCCGATGGTTGTAGGAAGCTTGAGAATAAACCATTTTTTTGCAGGGAGGAAGTGGATTTGCTCAGCCTTTAAGGTCTGATAGAGGTATTCTAAGGTGTAAATCCACTGGGCGGGAAAAACTAGCAATTGGTAGGGAGAAAATTTGGCTCCGTAAACCCTGATTTCAATATAGTGATAAAAAAGATACGAGCCTCCAGTGCTTTCAGCTTCACTGCACTGCAACCATTTATTCTGCTCAGGAAAAATCCTAGGGGGAGGAGAATCATGAATAATAGTATAGGCTATGGGCATGAAATCATTCAAGAAATTTGAGTAATCTACCCCATTTTCCAACTAATGTGTTGCGGGATTCCAGTCAAAAACTGGTCTTGGCTAAGAATTTATCCTATAGAATTTTTCTAAACCCAAACCCTCAAACTTATCAGCCTGTTGGAAGAGGAAAAGATAAAATACCATGGAATAGAAATGAAAATGACCCGTATCTGAGAGATCCTGGAACTGAGTTTGGATGGCAGAGGCCAAAAAACCAGGGATATCTAAGAGGAGAACGAGTTTCAACATTAACCAAAAAAAAGCTATGCATTCTTTTGCGACTCGCTTGAACCCTTATATACCTAGTAGCTCTGCAATAAGAGCAAGGGTAGGCTGAGGTCCTCCTTGAATAAAATCAAGGGCACTGAATCTATAGAGGGGAAAGTTGTGAGATGAGATTCAGTAATGGCAGCGATGAAATTGCTCTGTTGCCTCCATGGCAGTTTAGAAAAATGATGAGATAGTGTCATTTCATTGAAACTAACATAATTCAAAATGGTAGGATAACAGAGAGCTTTTCTGACGATTTCGGGAGATGTGTTGAATATTTTGTTCCCCTGAGAAGATAGGAACATGCCCCGATGTTCATCGTAAGCATCCCAGAGCTAGCAAATGAATTAACCACTAGGTATATAGGGGGAGTAATTTAATGATACAGTCGAGACAAAATGACTCGAAACCTATCTCTATTTTCCACATGCTTCCTTAACAGCTCAGGCTTGACGCTACTAATGAAAAATGGGTATTGCAGGTCTTGGATGTCAGATTGCAAATATGTGAAAGGTTCGGGTCTAGAGGCAGCCCTGGATTCACGGCCTTGGGGAGTTTCAGGCTCTGATTTCTTGACCGTGACTTTACCCATGACCATTATAAAAATTTAAAAGTGAAAGGAAATGAGATAGTACAAAAGGGATGGAATACCTGTGAAGTAGGAATAATGCTCGGGAAAACGACACAGGGAGATTGACAATGACTAGGCAGACCTCGTACTAGGCTCTCATGCTTTCGCTTACACAGTAACTGTAAACAGAGAGTATTTTACCATAGTAAATCATGGAAGAAGGTTATACAATCTGAAAATAGCTCGGGAAGTGATGACAGGGTGATGCTAGTAGGGTTGACGTCATAAGGACGCTGACATTGAGACATGTGGCATCGAGCGATTGGGTATCAGACTTTAGTTAGGTGGATACCACGCGTCAGGTTAAATTCTGGTGCTGATCTTGTACCGGGTGTCCTAGGACTTACCTTATCGTTGGATCATGGTGATAGCTGTACCTTGGGATCAGGCCCACGAAGAACGCGAGGTGATCTCTGTAATAGCTTCAAACCCGCGGCCATTTTCCTCACATAGTGCTTGAATCCTAGTGTCTGTCTTTCCACGTCATCATAGTTCTGAGGGGGGAAGCTTCCGCATTCCCTCTACAATCTATGACCCCCCCGGAATGGTTCGTGCGTTTCTTTTTTATGTGTGTGCTGAACACGAGAAGGTCCCACCTCGTATCATTTTCTCTGCACCTTTCATACTTTTGTCATTTCAGTTAAGATCTTTGACATCCTCCCACCTTATTATAAAGTGCGCTTGTCCCCTTTTCATATACAACTCATTTTGATTTTATTTCTCTCTCACACCCTTTGAAACATGAGCCTTTTAATACTATCGGGTAATTTTCCTTTATAATCTTTCTTAGGACTTAAGGGGTGAATGATATAATCAACATCTTCCATGGAAAAACTAGCCATATTAGAAATTTTTTCCTCCATTTCATGTAGCTAGGCCTTCAGTTTTTTATTCTCCTATTGCATGTGGTCCATTATATTGATTTCCTTGAACATAAGGTCAACCATCTCTTACCCCATCTCCTTCATTTTCTCCTCTATAATACCCACATATTTAACCCTTTTTTATTTGGAAATTTGAATCCATCTATGAGTCCTAACCCTTCCTTTTCTAATTCAAAGAATATTTGGATTACAAATTAAGTAGGGAGTATTTTTTGTGCCTCAATATAGGCATAATAATATCCATGATATGGCTAGTGGTCTAGCTCCTATAATTTTGGATCCTATTCCCGTAGCCCCACAGTCCCATTTTGTAGGTGTTTTGTCTCTTCCTTTAGCTGCACAATTTTTTTCTCTATCTCTATAGGTCCTTCCTATAGCTTAATGGATTTTCTTGAAATATTGTTTTCCTTGATACATAGCCTTCTTTTTTAGATATGTAGTTGTTTTCACTTGATTTTATTGGAGGTTATTTGAAATTATTGTCTATTTTATTTCTTATTTTCCTCCTTTTGACAATTGAATAATTCATCAATAGTGATGGGTGTTGGAGAAGGAGGTTGAGGCTTCCCTTATCTGATCTTGTTACTCTTTATGATCTTAAAGTATGTGAGGGCTTTCTTTTATTTCCTTCCTTGAGGTTTGGTCGGGGTACTTAAGCCTACTACCGTAGAAACAATTTCCTCCTCTATGTTCCCCTCTATACTGATTTCTTTCTCCTCCATTGTCCTTTTCTTTGGTGGCTTGGATCATGTTCATGTGGCCTCTTTGATATTTTGTCCTATTTTGTTACTCAAGATTGGCTAGCTCCTCTTTAGGAACTTTTGTCATTGTTTCTACCTCAGCTTGTGTCTTTATATTTTCTTCTTCCTTCTCCACTTCTTCTGATTTTCCTTTTAATTCTTCTTCAATTTTAACTTCCTCTTCTTTAGACTCCCATTTTTTTGCTGCTCCTTCTAGTTCTAGCTGAGCTTAGGCTTGAATCTCTAATAAGGCCTTTCTATCCATATCTATAAAATCAACCCAAGGAATAAGTTTTTGGATAAAATCTAAAGCATCCATGACTATTAATTTTATTAGCCCATGGTGTGCTAGGTACTTGTCCTTTCCTCATTTTACCCTTGTACTAATTTCCTTTATTTACTAAATAAGGAAATGAGGGATGCTTATCCTTTCTTGCATAAGAAATTCCATTTAGAATTTTAGTTTATAGAGAAACCTCAATTGGTATCCATACACAATACTAAGTCTCCCTTCACATGAGATATATTTTTAGGATACTTCATCCCAAGGATAATTAAAACTCTCCCTTCTTCATTTTTATATTCTATGGTTTCATATTCAAGAAATAAGTTTTTATTTTTTGTAACAGCCTTATTTATTTCCTCTTTTCTCTGTATTATGCCCATGGGAACTGTGGGGACCCTGCAGATAACTTCTTCATTTTAGTAAATGATGAGGCCTCTAACTATAGTGATGTAATCATGTCCCTCTGGTTGTTGGAGATTTAAGGAAAATTTTGGGTTAATTTCATATTTAATGCCCCTGTGTTTTTTGAAAAAAAAAAAACCCGTGATGATTTGTAAAAATATTCTTGACATCAAGGTGCTAATGGATTCTCCCCCAATGGTTTTTATAAAAAAATTAAATGAGTGGGAAAAGGAATTTCTCTTCTCTACTATAAGACTCTGAATTTTCGATGCAACATAGCTTATTGAGAGAGAAGTGAAATGGGTTGTCTGTTTTATAACATCGAGGAGAGAGAAAAGTTGAAAATGTAGCTTAGGACACTTTATTCCTTCATCCTATTATGCTCATCACATGAACACAAAAAAATTCATCTTTCTTCCTTAATAAACGTAAAGCTATGGAAATTACACGATGTTTTGATAAGAATTGAAATTCATCTTTCAGGCTATTATACAAGATGTTGTTGAGGCATATTGGTACTTACCCATTTCCTAACAATTCTCCTTTATTCCTTACGGTTTGATGGAAATTATGTCAATAGTCAAGCTTCCTGTAGCATCCTTCGACATTCAAGTAACACTGTTGTGTATATCTAGTATATTCATGTATCAATATATGAAAGAGATATATCGCCTATGTCATCTTCCTGTAGTAGTGGTGGGAATCCCTTCACTTTAAAATATGTTTTTTCATGCAAAATGAGGTTTGGGGGTCTGACTTATGTGGTTAGTGGTAGAGATGATGGGCTCAACATGTTATGTTAGTTGGACACCATGTACCACCTCTTCACGCCATACTTTGTGATGAGTAGCACGTTGCTCACTTCCTTAAGTTATCATCTCCTCGTTCCCATTTTCCTCAGCATGTTTTATTGATGTATGAGATGAACAAAGTTTACTGCTAAAGGTTGTTGAGACTAATCTACCAAAATTGGTGGAAAAAACCTCTTCCTCCATACACCTATAATAATTTTTAAGCTAAGATGAGTTTGTAAGATAGGTTTTAGATCATTTAAATACTTGATCCTTACCCAACATGTGATTTTGTAGGTGTTGATGAAATTGTCACTGTGACTAATGAAACTCCTCTTGATGGTCCTAAATTTGTTAATGGTGTAATCTAGAAGCTTCAGTATCCCCTTGATTTCTATTGGAGGTGTTTTGTAGATTTTGTTATTGATGGAAATTTCTTTGGTTTAGGTTGTAAGAGAATTATTGTTATAGATGACCTAGTGTTGTTGATTATTCATGATTAAGGATCCTATAGAATCCTATAGGAAATATTGTAGTAGCCTACGAGAAATCATATAACTTCCAATGCCTATTTTCTAAGCCTCTTGAAGTGTTGTGGTATTCAATATTCTTGGACTGGTGTTGAAAATTCAAGCTTGTAGGACTTATGTGGGATGATACATGACTATTTTTTTTCTATAGCAACCACATAAGCTCCTCAAGCTCATAATTTTCTCTAAGTGCGACCTTCAAAAATGATGATAATTCATGGTGAGATTTCTGGTGGTGGTTGGGGAGTCTTTATTTGATCGTGACGGGTGAAAAAGAGGTGGATGATTTATTTTTTGTGGATTGTTAGTGGAATATTTTTGTGAAAGTAAATTTTTATGGAGTGGATAAGTGCTAGGGTATTTCATGGAATTACTCTCTAGCGCACGAGTGAAAAAATTTAAGACTTACCATCCTTTATATGCTCGGAAACTTCATGTATAAATATAATAAATTTTCTATAGCATTTTAGGACACTGATAAAAATGAATGAGAGGGAATTGGAAATGATAGAAGAAGTATTAATGAGCTAAAATAGATTTAAATCATTCCAAAATATCTCTTGTTTGATTTAATACTCCACCATAATGCCGAGAGTAGTAATTTCAGAGAATCAAGAGTATTCGTTCAAGTGCTTGTATTAGGAAGTGGGTGACTGCCACTTTATAGTATTTCTCTTGGATAGAAGGGGCTCCAAGGAGACACTAGTTTTCAAAAGGAAACAGTTGCAGTTGGTTGCTATGGGGTTGTTTTTGGCTCCTTAGTCCTAATTGCATGCTTGTATTGCTCAAATGCAAGCCTTGTATATTATGGTTTACATTGTTGTAGGGTAATGCAATATCTTGTTAAAGATAGATTAAATATTTAATTTTAGTTAAATAGTAGAGGAAGCCATGTAGTGTACTAAAATCATTTCTACTAGTGCATACCTTGTGTTGAGATCCAAAAATGTTCTTTCTTCTACCACATTCCACTCCATTTATTTTGTCCATTATCAATCCCAGGCTCAAATGATCAATGAAATTAGTTAAAATTGCTTTAATAATGAATATCATGGCTAACTTGCTATGTTTTTATGATTTTGTCATTGTAGTACTTTTTGAACTGAAACTAGCTACAGAATGCAGACATTGTATAGCTAGTTGCCAATTCTACAGCCGTCTTCATGTTTAAGCAGGTTCCAGATGTCCTCTTAGAGAAAACCAAACATGGTTGTATTCCACATCATGCCTTTAGCATTTGTTGCTCTCCATGAATATTGAACAGAATTCTGTACGTGGTTATTCACGTGGGAACTCAAACTAGGAGATAGACTCATAATAGGACAAGGATAGTCCAGATGTCCTTTGTCATATTACGATGCCACCTTTAGAGTTCTAGTTTGATTTTAATATGGAAATACAGTAATCCATGTATTATCTCGAGTTCTGTTATGTAAATTTTCTATAAATGTAGCTCAGGAAACCAAGAGACAAGGTTGGATTTTGGTTAGATTTTGTGGTTGGCTGCTAGATTTTTGAAGTCCGAGAATACTCTGTTTTGAAGTGATTCCTCTTTAATGAAAGAAGCAACATTTCCTTGAACGCGTTGAGTCGATCTTGAACTAGATTTCATGCTACTCTGGTGGCAGAGGGTCCCTGCCTCCTGAGCGGCCTTGTTTATACAGTAGATAAGTATTTTAGTCTCATTTTTATTTCTAGTTTAGGCAAGTTTCTAAATTTTATGTTCATACTTGTTTACATTAATTATCAAAACTAGACTTACTCTAATAAGCTCTTCCAAAATATCATTACGATGAATAAGGCATAGCTGTGGTATTGTAGGTTTTAATTGCATTTTCTTTCGTTAATTATCACAGTTGGACTTACTCTAATAAGCTCTTCCAAAATATCATTATGATGAATAAGGCATAACTGTGGTATTGTAGGTTTTAGTTGCTAGTTTACACTAAGTGGCATAGCCAATCTTACTCTTACAAAGCTATTCCAAAATATCATAACAATGAGTAAGAAGTAGCTGTGGTGTCTTAGATTTTAGTTGTATTTGCTTTCAGTCTTGTGTTTATGTTCAATTGCATTGAATAATACAACCATACTTGTTCTCACAAACTCTTCCAAAATATCATTCATACTGAACGAGATGGGTGTATAATTCCTTAGGTTAGTTGCATGATTAATAGCACTCCGGAGGTAGAATGCATGTGGTTCAATTCTGTCATTTTGTTTATAGTTTGATAATGGATTTTCAGTTTAACATTGTTCACTGTAATTCAAATAGACTAGTGGCACTCTAGTTTAGTTTTAGCTCACTGTATTAGCACTCCAGTTTAGTTGTCATCCATTGCATTTTTAAATTATATTAGTTGTTAAATTTAAATACCACGATCTTCATTATTTACAAAAATTCTTTTGTTCCAACCTCATATTAGTACATAATCATTTGGACAGAAGTTAGTATCAGTCTAAGACCTAGAGTATTTTGCAGCCTTTTTTTACCATTTCACAAACAAGCCTTTTCTCAAAGACCATTCTAAAAAGGAAATCTATAACTTCTGAGTGAGGCCTAGTGGTGTTAAATTTAGTTGCAGAACAAAATTAGAAGCTAGTTTAGAGTAGAAATCTTATTATGCTACAAATGTTCTTTTCCAAATATATTCCAATAGACCTTTAATCATGGATGGGATGTTGTAACATTGTAATTTGATTGTTGATTGTTTAGTTAGGAGAACTTCATTTACACTTAACTTGTCCATTTCCCAAGCTCTTCCAACACATCTTTAATGAATGAATTGGATAAAGTTTAAGCTCATGTTGTGATTTATTTCCTTGAAGTCATTATCAAGCTTTGCATTTTTTGTTTGCTAGCCATAGTTTAGGCTTTGTTCTGTTTTAGTATTTGCATTTGTCATTTGCCATCCATAATTTAGGCTTCACTCTATTTTTAACCAGTAGCTTCTTCTCACCAGCATTTAGTTCTTTCCCTTGTGAACATAAAACCATAAAAACCAAAAACATCATAAAACACTAGACACAACGTAGTGAGAAACAAATACCTAGGCACATATAGTGCACCACACTTCAGCAGTTTACCAACCTTGGTTGACAATTAATGAACTCAATTTAGGAGACTATAAGATCCTTCATTTAGGATATTATTGGTCATCCTTGTTTAAATATGCTAAAGAGTATGTCAAAAGGTGTGACAGTTGCCAAAGGGTAGGGAAACCTTCTCCTTCAGGTGAGATGCCATTGCAGCCTCAGGTACATATTGAACCTTTTGAAAAATGGGCTTTGGATTTTGTAGGACCTATTAGTCCTCCATCAAGACAAAAGAGATATATATTAGTTTGCACTGATTATTTTACCAAATGGGTAGAGGCCAAGCCATTACTTTTTGCTAATGAAGCATCTGTAGTTAATTTTCTTTTTGAGGATATTTTTACTCATTTTGGTGTCCCAAGGGAAATTGTTACAGATCAAGGAGCTCAATTCACATCAAGGCTAGTGGAACAAATGATGGAGAGGTACAAAATCAGACACAGAAAATCTACTCCCTATCATCCACAAACAAATGGTCAAGTGGAATCTACTAATAAGGTTATTTAAGGGATCCTAACAAGTACTGTCCATTTACATAGAAAATATTGGGTAGATAGGCTTCCTAAAGCCTTGTGGGCCTATAGAACTACATGGAGAAGCACAACAGGCCATACTCCTTATGAACTTGTTTATGGAAAGCAAGTTTTGTTTCCCATAGAGCTCCAGATTCAAACTTTCAAAATGGCAGTTCAGCTAGGACTTGATCTATCAGAGGCACAAAAGCATATATTGGAGCAGATTAATGAATTGGATGAGATCAGACAAGATGCAGTTCAGAAAACCAGTATAGTCCAACAGCAGAGGGCTAGATGGCATGACAAGTACATCAAGGAAAAGATGTTCAAAGAAGGTGACTGGGCTCTCTTGTTTGATTCAAATTTCAAAGACTTCCAAGATAAATTTCAAACACATTGGCTTGGGCCATATGAAATTGTGAGAATTTTTGACAATGGAGCAATAAAAATCAGGACAATAGATGAAGAAGAGGTTACTTTTCTTGTGAATGGTCATAGATTGAAGCTGTATCACAAACCACTCTCAAGAGAATAATTTGTTAAGAAATTCCAGGAAAACAGTGATGTGAAGTTAATGAAGAAGAATCTTCTTCTTCATCAACTTAATTGAATTTTTTGAAGTCGGACATATTTAAAAATAAAAATAAAAAAAATAAAAATAAAAATAAATAAATAATGAAAAATAAATAAATAAATAAATAAAAATAAAAATAAAGTATAGACATGAAAACCAATCACTTATTGGCATGTTTATATAGAAAATATAGAGTGAAAATCATAATCTTTCTGACACTCTAACTTTTCCATTTTATTTTTTTTACAAGCAGCTGTTACAAAATCATAAGTGCAGATCCATCTCACTTATGATCCATCTCATTTCACTTCATTTCATTCCATACTTCATTCATTTAATTCCATTCATTCATATCATATCTTATTCCATTCATTCACACTTCATCCATTTCACTTCATGGTCCACTTCATTTCCATTTCAGATCTTTAAGTTTGATCTCCTTTCTGCAATTGAATAATACACAGCAGAAATTGCAGGGCACTTTTTCACTCCATTTCATAAGTTGTGATCCATTCCACTCCATTATTCATTTCATTCATACACCATCCTACCATATTTAATTATTCATTTCATACAACCTTTCATCATTCCAGCTTCAAACCATATTTCAATCCCTCTATAGGTACATTCTGCAATCAGTTGGACATTCTACAGCTAGTCAAACATTCTGCAGCCAGTTAGACATTCTGCAGCCAGAGAGCCTGAAAGCACTGGCTAGTAATCATTTGATTTGTAACAAAATGATCCTGCATATCTATGAACAAGCAAAATCAAGAAGGTTATGAAGACTCAAAAAGTAATGATTTTCAGGGGAGAGCAAAGCATATGAAGATGACAAGAAAATCAAAGCAAAGGAAAAGGTATGAAGTAATTATAATGACATATCATGAAAACATTTAGTGTATTTTAGTTGAATATTATTCAAAAAGTATTTTAATTAATTTTTGTTGATCTTTCCTAACAAACCTCCCGCAAAAACTTTGAATAAAACTCCTTTTGTTCCACCATTTCAAAACCCATATCCGATTATCATTTCAAAATCTAAACGGTTAAAGTGCTGAAGTGATTGGATTAGTCACGTCACTAAGCATTTAATGATGATTTTTGAACTTGTTACAAAATATCTCCGCGGTCTTTTCACTCATTGATTCGTTTTCTTCACCTCACCTCATTAATTCATTCCGTAACCACTCCATATCACTCTTTCCCGCAGCCAACTCTTAACCATTTCATTCTGTAAAATAGAGGTATCTCTGTAAGAACCATTGTCACCGTGAACAGAGGAAACATTTGGGGAGAAAAAAAAACTTGTTAATGACCATTCTCACCGAGAGCATAAGGCTGGTAGATTGAAGAAGAGTTATGGGCCTCATCATGAGAACAGAACCAGTTGGCACTAAATACTTGGAAGGCTATCCCCCAATCCGAGAAATCTTACAACAAGCAGGATGGTTGCAATTCCTTGAAAAATTCAGTGGCTTCCACAAAGAGGTTACTAAAACTTTTGCAAGATCTTTTAATGGGGCCGAGGTTGAAGTTGGAGATATTAAATTCACTGTTACAGAGGATTTTATTGTAGAAGCAACAGGAGTGCCTATACAAGGAGAAAGGTGGTTTAAGAACAGAGAATTCCATAACGAAGCATGGAAACAAATACTCAAGTCACTAGGTATGGATGTCACTATTTTTAAAAAGGGTATCCCTAGTTCTGCATTAAAGAACAAATGGAGGAACATGTTTCTTATCCTGCAAAAATTCATCACTTGTGAAGGTAGATATGGTACTTTCTATGTTTACCATATTAGGCTGATAATGCATTTCCTAGAAGAAGAACTTAATTTGCCCTATTTCTTGCTTCAAATTTTAAATAAAATGGCTTCAAGTGTTCAAAAGAGAATTCAATTTCTGGAGACAACCTTATACCACCATGGTTTAGTCAAGATTTTGATTCAACATCATTTGAGCAAAATAGGGGATAATTGGAAAGAATTTTTGGTGAGAAATCACTTTGAGGAACCAAAAGAACCTTCACCTGAACATCAACCTACAAAAAGAAGCAGAAGATGGAAATCCTCCAAAACTGAAACTGGTAAAAAATACAAGAAAGCACTGAAGAAATGATCTCTGAAAAATTAGTTCAGATTAAGAAGCATCTTAAGAGAGAGAGGATCATAAGAAAATTTGCCAGAGAAAAAGGAGAAGGGCCATCTCAACTGAGGAGGAGCCACAGACTGAGGGGGATACTAAAGAAAACAAAATTTAAACAAACTGGAGTCATAAACATAGAAGATGAAGAAACACCTACTGAGGAGGATTTTGATGAAGAAGTACCAGAAATTGATCCTGCACAGCAAGAAATTTACAATTATGTTGAAACATTAGAGAGAAAAGCTTCAGAGAGTAAAGACATAACCCCTAGTCCTCCACAGTCCGAAATATATGTGCTGAGAAGAGATAAGTACGAGCTAGAAGTACTTAATAGACATATCAGGACTGAGAATGATATTCTGAGGGAGCAAGTTAAACTAAAAACCAATATGAACTCAACCCTTTCTCTACAAATGGACAAAGTAGAAAAGGCCAATGAAAAGTTGAAAAAGAGAAACAAAAAGTTAATTAGGGCACTTACCAATTTAAGGTTCAAGTTAGTCATCAGGAAGCCCAGAAGGCCTTTCAATACCAGGCAAAGTAGAAGAAAAGGGTTAGATGTTCTTGCAGAGGTCTCTGAGTTCATGGAATAGTTGCATGAGGACATGCAAGAATCTAGCAGTGGGGGTATGTTGAGCTCCAAAAATGTTCTTTCTACTACCACATTCCACTCCATTTCTTTTTTCCATTATCAATCCCAGGCTCAAATGGTCAATGAAATTAGTTAAAATTTCTTTAAGAATGAATATCATGGCTAACTTGCTATGTTTTTATGATTTTTTCATTATAGTACTTTTTGAACTGAAACTAGTTGCCAATTTTGTAGCCGTCTTCATGTTTAAGCAGGTTCCAGATGTCCTCTCAGATAAAACCACACATGGTCGTATTCCACATCATGCCTTTAGCATTTTTTGCTCTCCATGAAGATTGAACGGAATTCTGTACGTGGTTATGCACGTGGGAACTCAAACTAGGAGATAGACTCCTAATAGGACAAGGACAGTCCAGATGTCCTTTGTCATATTACGATGCCACCTTTAGAGTTCTAGTTCGATTTTAATATTGAAAGACAGTAATCCCTGTATTATCTCGAGTTCTATTATGTAAATTTTCTATAAATGTATCTCGGGAAACCGAGAGACAAGGTTGGATTTTGGTTAGATTTTGTGGTTGGCTGCTAGATTTTTGAAGTCCGAGAATACTCTGTTTTGAAGTGATTCCTCTTTAATGAAAGAAGCAGCATTTCCTTGAACGCGTTGAGTCAATATTGAACTAGATTTCGTGCTACTCTGGTGGCAGAGGGCCCCTGCCTCCTGAGCAACCTTGTTTATATAGTAGATAAGTATTTTAGTCTCATTTTTATTTCTAGTTTAGGCAAGTTTATGAAGTTTATGTTCATACTTGCTTACATTAATTATCACAGCTAGACTTAATCTAATAAGCTCTTCCAAAATATCATTACGATGAATAAGGCATAGCTGTGGTATTGTAGGTTTTAATTGCATTTTCTTTCATTAATTATCACAGTTGGACTTACTCTAATAAACTCTTCCAAAATATCATTATGATGAATAAGGCATAACTGTGGTATTGTAGGTTTTAGTTGCTAGTTTACACTAAGTGGCATAGCCAGTCTTACTCTTACAAAGCTCTTCCAAAATATCATAACAATGAGTAAGAAGTAGCTGTGGTGTCTTAGATTTTAGTTGTATTTTCTTTTAGTCTTGTGTTTATGTTCAATTGCATTGAATAATACAACCATTCTTGTTCTCACAAACTCTTCCAAAATATCATTCATACTGAACGAGATGGGTTGTAGAATTCCTTAGGTTAGTTGCATGATTAATAGCACTCCAGAGGTAGAATGCATGTGGTTCAGTTCTGTCATTTCATTTCCAGTTTGATAATGGCTTTTCAGTTTAACATTGTTCACTGTACTTCAAATAGACTAGTGGCACTCTAGTTTAGTTTTAGCTCACTGTATTAGCACTCCAGTTTAGTTGTCATCCATTGCATTTTTAAATTATATTAGTTGTTAAATTTAAATACCACGGTCTTAATTATTTACAAAACTTCTTTTGTTCCAACCTCATATTAATACATAATCATTTGGATAGAAGTTAGTATTAGTCTAAGACCTAGAGTATTTTGCAACCCTTTTTTACCATTTCAAAAACAAGCCTTTTCTCAAAGACCATTCTAAAAAGGAAATCTATAACTTCTGAGTAAGGCCCAATGGTGTTAAATTGAGTTGCAGAACAGAATTAGAAGCTAGTTTAGAGTAGAAATATTATTATGCTACAAATGTTCTTTTCCAAATATATTCCAATAAACCTTTAATCATGGATGAGATGTTGTAACATTGTAAGTTGATTGTTGATTGTTTAGTTAGGAGAACTTCATTTACACTTAACTTGTCCATTTCCCAAGCTCTTACAACACATCTTTAATGAATGAATTGGATAAATTTTAAGCTCATGTTGTGATTTATTTCCTTGAAGTCATTATCAAGCTTTTCATTTGTTTTTTGCTAGCCATAGTTTAGGCTTTGTTCTATTTCAGTATTTGCATTTGTCATTTGCCATCCATAATTTAGGCTTCACTCCATTTTTAACCAGTAGCTTCTTCTCACCATCATTTATTTCTTTCCCTTGTGAACATAAAACCATAAAAACCAAAAACATCATAAAACACTAGACACAACGTAGTGAGAAACAAATACCTAGGCACATATAGTGCACCACACTTCAGCAGTTTACCAACCCTGGCTGACAATTAATGAACTCGATTTGGGAGACTAGGTTGAGCACAAACACCTTGTTTCAATGGTGATGTTATATTTAGGATATATCATTATATAAGGCTTTTATCCTGCTGAGTCATACATCCTCTTAATGATGAATTTTCCAAATGACCATGAATATCATAGTTTTGTTGTCCTATAGAATTTTTTGGGCTATATATCCTAGATTAAGTTCTCCCAGTTGGATTAACTTACATCTTGAAATCCTGAAGATGATCAATTTTGACACTTAAACCCATTTCTTAGATTTTTCATGTTGCTTGATTTTGAGTAGTCCCACTCCTTCCCAGGTCTTAAAATCCATGTGGATAGTCCTTGAAGATCAAATCAGTGTAAATACTCATCTCACTGAAACACTTGATGAGGCTAGAGGTTAAGAGTTTGATTTGACCTCTGCAAAAACTTGAAATTTGGCTAATACAAGTAGGGACCACTAAGTTTATTTTTACCGTTTGGGTTAATATAAATAGGGCACACTGAGTTTTTTGATGGGATTGCAAGTCAGATTCATTGGCTTATTAAAAAATCATTAAGTACATGTCGACCAGAGTTTGACCTTTTATTACTCCCAAGTCACACTCATAGCTGCTAAGTCACACTTGTGGGCAGTGATTTTGACTCTCTAGCAGATTAACTTGCCTCTTTTTTATAGGCCAAATTAGGTTTAACCTGCAAGTCTGGGTCTAGCTCGTTTATTTTTGTAATATTGGAGTAAACCCATATATGCCTAACAAATCCTAGTTTTTTCCATGTCATTTCATGAAACTAAGCCCTCTTTGTGCTTCCAGTTCAAAAATCTAGCCATCTCAAATTTTCCATCCAAAACTTGAAACACGTCGTAATTCTTTCAAATCCAACTTTTGGACAAGAGAATAGAAAAAATAGTCTTTCTTGGCACTCAAGCAACCAAAGGCATAAATGTGCAATTTAGATTGTTCGACTGTGCCATTTTTCTGCAATCTGCACAGTTTTCCCAAGCTCTAAAAATCCATTTCTGATGCAATGTTGCAGTCCCTTGAGAAGACTCACCTTTCCCCTTCTTGAATCTCCATAAATTGTTTATAATAGAAGCATTAAAATTGATTTTTGAAGTCTTCTGGTCTGATTTATTAAAAGAATCATGGGTTCAAAATTTTATTTTTTAGCTATTAGTCTGCAAAGGAATTGAGAGATAATATTTGTTATGTGTGTGCATGAATAAGAGAATTCCCTTATGAGAAGCTAATATTTTTGTTTTAGTCAGTTGCTAGTACAATCTTAGGTGCGTTTTCTCATTCTCTTGATTGTGATAGAAAATATGGTTGAACTAGAATTTGGATATAAAGGTTGATGCCTCTAACTTCTTATTTTGATTAAATAAATCTCATATTATATAAAGGATTAGACTTGATAGATTCCAAACATTCATGAATCATTTCCACATCAAATGTTTTTAAGGTCTTGGTTATTTTGTCATAGAACCTAATCAATTCACCCAAGGAATTTCTACAAGCATAGCGGGACTAGAGTTTTTCGTTTTGTTTCTGAGCTAAAAAAAGGAAAATCATTGTTGAATACCAATTATATCCAGAGGTTTCAAAAAAATGTCAAGAAATGGTGTCAACTGTTCTAGAAAATGGTGGAAAACCACTAATGTTTTTTTGGGCAAACACAAAAAGCCCAGATGTATTTTTGATGTCGGAAGGTATTTTATAAATTGAAAATGAATTCTTGACAGACAGGATAATGTTTCCAGAATTCTTAGAGAGATTTTTTGGATTACCTTATATTAAATGTTGTGAATGCAGTTTTAAGGTTGTTTGGGCAACAATTTTTGTTTCAATATCAAATATTCCACCACAAGGTCGCGAGTATTAATTTCAAAGAATCAAGAGTATTCGTTGAAGTGCTTGTCTTAGGAAGTGGGTCACTGCCACTTTATAGTCTTTCTCTTGGATAGAAGGGACTCCAAGGAGACATTAGTTGTCAAAAGGAAACAATTGTAGTTGATTGCTATGGGGTTGTTTTTGGTTCCTTAGTCTTAATTGCATGCTTGTCTTACTTGAATGAAAACCCTCTATATTTAGGTGTACATTGTTGTAGGGTAATGCAATAGCTGGTTAAAGATAGATTAGATATTTCATTTTAGTTAATAGTAGAGGAAACCATGTAGTGTATTGCAATCATCTCTACTAGTGCATACCTTGTTTCAATGGTGATGTTATATTTAGGATATATCATTATATAAGGATTTTATCCTGTGGAGTCATACAACTGCTTAATGATGGATTTTCCAAATGACCTTGAATATCATAGTTTTGTTTTCCTATAGGATTATGTGGGCTATATGTCCTAGATTGAGTCCTCCCAATTCGATTAACTTACGTCTTGAAATTCTGAAGATGATCAATTTTGACACTTAAATCCATTTCTTAGATTTTTTGCATTGTTTGATTTTGAGTAGTCCCACTCCTTCCTGGGTATTAGAATCCATGTGGATAGTCCTTGAAGTTCAAACCAGTGTAAATAATCGGCTCATTGAAACACTTGATGAGGCCAGAGGTTAATAGTTTGACTTCGACTCTACAAAAACTTGAAATTTGGCTAATACAAGTATGGACCATTAAGTTTATTTTTACTATTTGGGTTAATATAAATAAGGAACACTGAGTTTTTTTATGGGATTGCAAGTAATATTCATTCACCTATCAAAAAATCAGCAAGTACATGTGGGCCAGAGTTTGACCTTTGATTACTCCCAAGTCAAACTCATAGCTACTGAGTCACACTTGTGGGCAGTGAGTTTGACTCTCTAGCAGATTAACTTGCCTCTTTTTTATAGGCCATGTTAGGTTTGACCTGCATGTCTAGGTCTAACTCGTTGATTTTTGTAATATTGGAGTAAACCCATATATGCCTAACAACTCCTAGTTTTTCCCATTTCATTTCATAAAATTAAGCCCTCTTTGTGCTTCTAGTTCAGAAATCTAACCATCTCAAAATTTCCATAAAAAATTAAGGGAGGTTTAACCATAAGGCCAGATAATGGATTCATCAACGAAAATAAACCAATGTTTGATCTTGAAACATAATTGTTTTCCCAAACAACCTTAGAACTGCATTCACAATTCATCAACATGCAATTCACAATTCACGATGTTTGCACAGGTCCAAAACAACATACAGATTTTACATACATCTAGTGGTAAAACTCCCAGTTATTACTTCCAATTTATAATCTATAAAATATACGTAATATACTAATAAAATTGTAAAACATAAACTAATAGAAGGTGTCCTAACTTATGGCGTCTTCGACTGAGGGTAGTGTGTACTGAGCTGACTTATGTTGTCCAATATCCTTATCTTTAAGAAGGCAGATCATTGTGTCCTTTCCCTTGTGGTCCCCTCAACCAGATAACCATTGATTAGAAGCCATAGACTTTGCATCTTTGTTTGTTAGGTCCCTATATCACTAGTATAGCCCCTTATTATTGCTAGTGTAAAACCCTTATTGTTATTATTGTACCCTTGTAAACCCCATTTTGTTATTATTGTGCCCTTAAATTATTATTGTTAGGTCGGCTAGGATTACATTGTGGCCCACTAGGATTACATTATGGCCCCATGGACTCCTATATATAGAAAGGAGGTTTTGTGAATTGTATCATCCAAGAATTGTTCATTTATGTAATGTATTGGAGGTTTCCCCCTCAAAGTGGCTCATTTCTAAGGCGCTTACATCTCTTTTCTTCTATTTTTGGAGCTGGTTACACAACATTTGGTATCAGAGATTTGGATTCTAGGGTTTCGCTGCTCCAAACAGGTCATCGTGGCATTTTCGCTATAACTTTTTTTATACGAAGTTTCAGAAGCTGAAAATTTTAGGGTGCGAAGAAAAAATCTTGAGGAATCCTGTATAAAAATTTCAGAGTTTTCTTCGTAATATTTTCGGAGATATGATCTGTGGAAGTTAGGTATTTTTTCAGGCTCCTAAACAGGTCATCGTGGCATTTGCGCTATAAAAACATTTATACGAAGGTTCAGAATCTCAAATTCATATGGTGCGAAGCTAAAATCCTGAAGAAAGTCTTCAAAAAATTGCAGAGCTTGGTTCGCAATATTTTTGGAGATATGATCTGTGGAAGGTAGTGCTTTTTCAGGCTCCTGAATTTTATCTCAAAGAGGTGATCGTGGGAAAAGTTCAATAACTCTCTCTCTGGGCATCGTATTGGAGTGCCGTAAAAATTGGTTGCAATTAAACGGACCAAAGTTTCCTTTCTATCAATTTCAGAGACGAAGGACAAAACAGTGACACGTGGCAAGCCGTACAAGTTCGCTCTACTGAACGAGTCCAAAGTTGGGTCATTGTGGGAGATTGGAAATAAATTTGTCTTGAAGAATCCAAATCAGGTCAGACCTGTGGCATTTGAAAGAAGCTTCAGAGGGCTACTATAGGGCTGAATTTCAGATATCTAATATTTTCAATTACAGAGATAATTCAATTTCAATATCGATCTCCTAAAGGCTAGTAAAAGGTGTGTATTTTTTTTCCGAATTGCATAAGTCTTGTTTGAAGAATCAAGTTGAATTGATTCCAAGGGAATCTTGTAGAATAGATATCAATATTGGATTCTAAAATGGCCCATAAAAATAATTCAACACCCATTAAGCCTTCAGAAGGCTCTACTATGACTCATGAAGATGAAGAATTGCAACATGATCTATCAAAATTACAAGAGCAAATGCAACAGTTTTCACTCTCGCAAAGAGCAACAAAAAATGAAATGGAATTTTGATGGAAAGGATCCTGTAACATGGATACTACAGATGGAGAAATATTTTGATCTCCATAACATGAAAAACACACAAAAGGTACACATTGCAACTTTACATTTAGAACAAAATACATTTGTATGGTATCAATGGCTTTGCTCCCGTAAAAAAATTGTCACTTGGTCAATTTTTACGGAGGAAGTGATAGCACATTATGAGGATACAAAGAGCAACACCTTCTTTACCCAATTGATAAATCTCAAACAAAAGGGTTTAGTGGGGCAGCACATTGAGGACTTCCAAAAAATGAATATAAGGGTAACTGATCTTACAGAGGAACACAGGATTGATCTCTTCCTAGGCACTTTAAAGGATAACATCCAACATGAAGTTCGCGTTTTGGAACCTGATTCATTGGAGAAGGCATTCAGGTTGGCAAGAAAAGTTGAATGTAAAATTATGGCGACAAGGAAACCTACCACTCAATTCTATAAAGAAGTGTTGCTACACCTAGATTTCCACAACCTACAAGGTTGACACCACAACAATTGGAAGAAAAAAGAGCAAAAGGGCTTTGCTACAGTTGTGATAGCAAATACACTAAAGGTCATAAGTGTGCTGAGAAGAAATTTTTTTACATAGATTGTGAAGAGGAAGAAGAAAATGAACAAGAAGAGGATATACACCAGGAACCAACCCTAGAAGAGGAAGAAATGAATCCGACCATATCGTGTAATGCACTGGCAGGAATTACCACTCCTCGAACTCTCAAGATACAAGGACAAATCAAGAAGAAAAAGGTAATAGTGTTGATTGATTCAGGTAGCACCCATAATTTTATTCATTGTAAGGTAGCCAAGGAATTAAATTGTTTCCTATACCCAACACCGGAATGTCAAGTGATGGTTGCAAATGGAGGAACTATAAATTGCTCTGGAAAATGCCATAATATCAAGCTAACCATGGGGGAATATGTATTGACTAGTCCAATGCTTTCCATTCCTATGGGAGGTGCTGATGTTGTACTAGAAGTACAATGGTTACAATCTTTGGGGATGGTAGCTTTTAATTTTCAAGAACTTTTCTTGAAATTTTTTTCAGAAGGAAAGGAAGTCGAATTATGGGGTATTGCGGGGAAGCCAGGAAGGATAATAAGCTCTAATGTCATGACAAAGCTTCTAAAGAAAGAACAGCAAGGTGTAATTGCACAATTATGCTCACTAGAAGTTCCAACATCAAAATCATCTATTTCTGCAGATCTCCAACAAGTCTTGGACAATCATTCCAAGGTGTTTGAAACTCCCAAAGGACTCCACCTATTCGTGATCATGATCACGCTATTCATTTGATTCCAGGAAGTGTTCCTCCAAACATCAGGCCTTATAGATATCCTTACTTCCAAAAAAGCGAAATTGAACGTATGATTGCAGAAATGTTAGAGGCGGGTATAATTCAACCCGGTCAAAGTTCTTTCTCTGCTCCTGTAGTATTGGTACACAAGAAGGATGGATCATGGCGAATGTGTCCGGATTATAGGGAGCTCAATAAGCTCACCATTAAAGATAAATTTCCCATTTCTGTGATTGATGAATTATTGGATGAATTACATGGAGCAATTTATTTTACCAAGTTGGATCTTCGTTCGGGATATCATCAAATTAGAATGAAGACTGAAGATATTCCAAAAACAACATTTCAAACTCATGAGGGTCATTATGAATTTTTGGTCATGCCTTTTAGCCTTACCAATGCACCTTCTACATTTCAAGGGTTGATGAATTCCATTTTCAAACCCTTCCTTAGAAAATTTGTGCTAGTATTTTTGATGATATACTAATCTACAGCAGGTCTTGTAAGGATCATGTTGAACATGTTGACAGGGTGCTCAAACTATTGCAGGAGAAACAATTATATGCAAAAAATTCCAAATGTTTCTTTGGAGTACAAGAGGTGGAATATCTGGGTCATATTGTATCTCACGAGGGTGTTAAAGTAGACCCTAAAAAAATTAAAGCCATTAAGGAATGGAAAGTCCCCACAACCATAAAGAAGTTACGAGGATTTCTCGGGTTAACGGGGTATTATCGCAAGTTTGTTAAGAATTATGGGAGAATAGCAGCACCTCTAACAACATTATTGAAGAAAGATGCATTTTCATGGACTCCTGAAGCAACTAGGGCCTTTGAACGTCTTAAAGAGGCAATGTGCCTAGCACCGGTCTTAGCTACACCGGACTTCACAAAAACCTTTATTGTGGAATGTGATGCCTCAGGAAATGGAATTGGTGCAGTTTTAATGCAGGAAGGAAGACCCATTGCTTTTGAAAGTCGTCAAATCAAAGGAAATTATTTACAAAAACCTATTTATGAGAAGGAAATGTTAGCAATACTGCATGCACTAAAGAAATGGCGAACTTACCTAATGGGAAGACACTTCAAGGTAAAAACTGATCATGATAGTCTTAAACACTTTGGAACAAAGACTATCTTCAAAAGAGCAGCAAAAATGGGTCACAAAGATGTTGGGTTATGACTTTGAAATAATCTACAAAAAAGGGAAGCTAAATGTTGTTGCAGATGCACTCTCAATAAAGAATGAAGAGGTGGAAGCATTGCTTTGTGCCATTTCTATTATCCAACCAGATTGGATAACCGAAGCAAGGGATGAATGGAAGAAGGACGAAGAAGTGTGGACACTCATTCAAAAGTTGCGGCAAGATCCTAGTACATCTGATACATTTAGTTGGAAAAATGATTCCTTATGGTACAAAGATCGCTTATATATTTGTAAGAATTCCCAACTAAAACAAAATATTCTTCTGGAATTGCACACTTCTCCTTTAGAAGGACACTCGGGATTTTTAAAAACTTACCACAGGGTGAAGAAAGAATTTTTTTGGGATGGCCTTAAATCTGATATTCAAAAGTTTGTGGCGGAATGTTTGGTTTGCCAGCAGAATAAAGTGGAAACAATTAAGACACCAGGACTTCTACAACCTTTATCCATTCCAAGTCAACGTTGGGAGGAGATTTCAATGGATTTTATCACAGGTTTACCTAAGTCCGAAGGAAAGAGTGTCATCATGGTGGTGGTTGATAGACTTACCAAGTATGCACACTTTTGTGCATTATCTCATCCATTTAAAGCAAGTACAGTTGCTACTACATTTATGGACAGAATTCAAAAGCTACATGGAAGCCCAAGGGTTATTGTGAGTGACAAAGATCCCATTTTTACTGGAAATTTTTGGAAGGAGTTATTTTCTTGTTTGGGTACTCAATTAGCTCATAGCTCATCTTATCATCCTCAATCTGATGGTCAAACTGAGATCGTAAATAAATGTTTAGAAGGATATCTTCGTTGTTTTGTATCTGATAAACAAACACAATGGGTCAAGTGGTTACTTCTTGCTGAATGGTGGTATAACACTTCCTTCCATACTGCAGCAAAAATGACCCCATTTATGGCACTTTATGGATATCATCCACCATCCATCACATCATCTTTAAGGGAAAATTCGAAGGTTCAAGCAGTGGAAGATCACATCTAGCATCAGCAAGAAGTTCTGCAACTCTTAAAGGATAACCTGAATTTGGCACAAAATCGAATGAAACAACAAGCATATCAACATCGTAGCGAGAGAAGTTTTGATGTAGGAGATTGGGTATTTTTACGGCTACAACCATACAAACAAATGTCCCTCAAGCAAGCAAAGAAGGATAATAAATTATCGCCAAAGTACTATGGTCCTTACAAGATGTTGCAAAATATTGGTACTATGGCATACAAATTGGAGCTTCCTGCTTCTTCGCGAGTACATCCAGTTTTCCATGTTTCATGCTTAAAGAAGGTTATAGGTGAAAATCTTCCAGTTCAAACAGTATTGCCAGAACTTGATGGGGAAGGAAAATCATATTGGAACCTGAAGCAGTCATGGAAAAAAGAACTCGACAACTACGGAATCGATCAATTTCAGAGTATCTCATCAAGTGGAAGAACTTACCTACTGAAGATTCTACATGGGAGGATGAGAATTTTATACAGAAGCACCCGGAGCTACTCAAGTGTTGAGGACAACACTTTTTTTTTGAAGGAGAGGGGCATGTTAGGTCCCTATATCACTAGTATAGCCCCTTATTATTGTTAGTGTAAACCCCTTATTGTTATTATTGTGCCCTTGTAACCCCCATTTTGTTATTATTGTGCCCTTAAATTATTATTGTTAGGTCGGCTAGGATTACATTGTGGCCCACTAGGATTACATTATGGCCCCATGGACTCATATATATAGAAAGGAGGTTTTGTGAATTGTATCATCCAAGAATTGTTCATTTATGTAATGTATTGGAGGTTTCCCCCTCGAAGTGGCTCATTTCTAAGGCGTTTACATCTCTTTTCTTCTATTTTTGGAGCTGGTTACACAACATTGTTCAAAATCTCAACTCGATTTTTTATAAAATTTCACTCTGCCTCTAGAATGACATGTTGTTGCTCAACCTGTACTAGAGTACTCATAATAGTTGCAATTTGTGAGTTACACTGCTACTTTATATTCATGAAATTTATAGGTAAGAGAGAAAATTAATGTATTGTTTCTTTGAGTCATTTCTTTGTGTGCCCTAAGAATCCTCCTAAGCTCTTGTAAATCATAGTGGACATGACGTTTAAACCACTTAAGAAAGTTGAAGGGAAAATTGACTCTTTATGATGCTATAGAGCTACAAACCTACACCTGAATACGTTTGATGAGAACCAACAAAATGCTCAGAAATTCCCCCAATAATAATATATTTAAGACTCAGAATGATGACATCTGGAACAAGAGAGCAGAGTATGGATCTTTCAACTCACTAATTAAGTACCTAATACAACCTTTCCCAAATATTCAAAATCAATTCCACATTGATAGAGACAAGGAGTGACTTTTTTGCTAACAACCAACTCTTATTAATAAGCTAGACTTAGCCAAAAAATAACAAAGTGATAACAAGCCCAACCATCAATCTGAGAACCAAAGAGAAATCTCGCATGAAATTGGTCTGCAACACTTTTTTTTACATGTGTATTTGCTACCGTCGGTATTCCAATGTTCCACTAGTGACGCTTAATTTTTTTTTAAATTTTTGGTTTCGTCGGTCTTCTGATGCTTGTGCCCATCGTTCTAGTGAGGTTTACTTTTTTTCTAAATTTTTTGGTTTTTTCGATCTTCCGATGAAGTATAACCATTCTTCTTGCGACGTCTACCTTTTTAAAAAAAAATTGGTTTCGTTGGTCATGCAAAACTTGTGCCCGTTATTCTAATGACACATAGGCGGCCCAAGAACAACAATTTTCAGTGCATCAAAACATGGTTTCTCCTCACATCAGACTTTCGACACTTGACTTAAGCCATCAGACTAGCAACACTTGTGCCCATCGGAAACGTGATGTTTATTAAATGTCGGAAGTGTGACAGAAATATAAAATGTTGGAGATATCATCGTTATACCGACGTTTAATTCAAGTGTCAGAAGTCCGACGTGAGGAGAAACCACATTTTGGCTCACTAAAAAACATCACTCTTGGGCCACCTATGTGTCACAAGAGCGAAATTTTGGCCATCATAATTTGGTTCAAATGTGCTAGTGAATAGACACCCTGAAATTACAAAATAAGTAGAAAGATGAAACTAATGCCTTAACTATTTTTTGTCCTAAATGTAGAAAAAAACATGCCTTAAGAGAATATCCTCTTGATTTAAAATTCATATACGCCTGTGTTATGTGTGATGAAAACCATGAAACAGAAATATTCCCCTCTAAGGTAGGTCTTAAGGTTGTTTTCAAAGAAGAAGTAGCTCCACGACCAGTAGAACCTCTTTGTTTTGTCTCGAGAAGACCATGGCAAGGGCCAAAAAGACAAGGTTTTAACAATCAAATGTATACTCAACCCCCACTAAACAATTGGAGTTCATCAATGCCATGGTAGCAACCATGTTCCCAAACTCAACCTTGGACAGAAGGAATGAAAAATACATATGGAAGATACTCTCAATATCACCAGTATCCACAATCCTATCCAAACTATCGTCCCCAACATTTTCCACAACATAGTTAACAACCTCAATTCGAAAATCATAACCCATAACTTTCATTACCATTTCCACAAAGGCCAAATCAACTACCTACCAAGCCATTGCCAAACCCGAACAATAAAAATGATCAATCTGATTATAACATAGAAGGACATAATTTTTCAACTTATATGATTACTGCAGTAGATCTTAACAATATTCAACTTAGATCTGGTAGGATATTAGAAAGAAAAAATCCCTCTGTTGTTATTTAGGAAAAATATGATCTTGATGAAGAAATTTCTCTACAACAAAATAAAAATTATGGAGAAGGGACATCCCTTCAACGGAATCAGAATTCTAAAAATAAAAAACAAGAAAATCCAATAAACTCAACTCCTATCATAGATTAACCTTCAGTATCTGTTTCTAACCCCCCTTTCCATGAAAGATTACAAATCGATAGAGGGGTAGAAAAACAAATTATGTTTCTAAATTATGATTTTCTTGATGAATTGAAAAATTTCTGTATCAAAATCCCTTTTTTACAGGCCATTAAAGAGATTCCTATCCTAGCCAAAACAATAAGAGAGTTGAGCATAAAAAAATCAGGAAGAAAAAAAAAATAAGTAAAAAGGATTCAATTAGTAGGAAAAATTGGAGACATTATGATGGGAAAAATAGCCATACAAAAATATTTGGATCCATGTTGTGGAGGTAAATCCCCTTTGTGGAGATAGGCGATCCCACTAGCCCTAGAGTGGGTCTAGCAACAATCGAAACACACAAATCTATTGGTTCCCAGTTACAAAGAGTAGAATCGCGATAGATCGCCTACCTTGATTCCTTCGTTGCATGTCAAAGAAGAAATGGCACTTCCGTTCCTAGCTGGACAGGTCACGATCCGTGAGCTTGTCGCATCCAGATACCTGTACACATGCAAATAAGAGAGACAACATGCAACACAATATTTCACACTTTATAACTATCGATCAGTCAAAGAGGAATGAATGAAATTGCATTATATCATGGACAAACACAATCATGGAACCAATAGCAAAGTCATGTATATTAAGATACGAGAGAACGATTACAACTAATGCTCTAACGTCATGATCCTCCTTCAACAGGGCTCCAGCGGGACGTGTCTCACAAAGCTCATCAGGGATTTGATAGAACTCTCTCTCTCAAAGGGTTCTGCTTAGCTCTGCTCTTGATTGTCACTTAGCTATAATTTACTTCCCAAAAGTTCAGCTAGGTAGAAAATGGAGAGGGCGGGATTTTATAGAGGCAGAAGGAGAGGTTGGGCTCCCTATAATCATGGGGGAGAGTCTTATCTCTTTGGAAGGTTTCATGAGAGGTGGAAAACCACTTCCTAATCAGGGAGATCTGGAGGCAAACAACCCAACCTAATTTTGATGATCCATTTTGAAGTTGTTAGAATCAAACTTCCGCCTTATATTGTTAAAAAAAATTCCTTAATAGGCTTGGCGCGGGCACAACACAGGGACAGAGTGCCAGCTGGTGCACCCACTAGTGTGCATTTTCCCCATTGGCATGAGGGATGAACTGGCTACCCGCGCCAATGCCAAAACATGGGTTTTTAGGGGTTTTTAGAGGAAATGTTATTTAGGAGAATTCTTGTCCTTATGCAGAAGGATGCCATCAAGGTGTTTTCAGAAAATTGTACTATTCACAGGTCATGAGAATAGTCCTCCAATGTACGGGACGAGGGATTACAGGGACGGTGACAAAATGTTGTGTAACAAATGCCCCCTAAAGCATGAGGTCCAAGAGAGAGGGAGGGGTGAAATGCTTTATGAGAACGCGCTCAACTGAAAACATTGCCGTTGGAAGACCTATGAATACAAATACAACTGATATCTCTGATACATGATATATAGTATGGGTGCAGCCATCCATAACAGAGTGTACAAAAACCGGGATCCAATGTATGGACGCAGCCATCTAGTAAATAAGGATCAACAAGTAGACTCAGGTATGGTCGTAGCCATCCAATCGAATGAGTCATGTAATAAATCATAATAATCCACAAAGAACCCGCATCCTGGATATTTATCAGACAAAATCTAGGGTCTTGTACTTCATATCAACCCGAACAAAGTACAATTTTAAGCATGCGAATATGTGAGCTGAAGTCAAACATGCAAGAACATCGTCTGATTACCAACAAATAATTAAATCCGTTAACGGACACGAGAGGAACCACCAATAATGACGATGGCTCTCAAGGTACAAAAGGTAAAATCCACAGAATCTGAACTGTGAGCTGGCATCGAACATCCATAGAATCATCCAATCAAAGGCCAATAATGAAAACCTTGCGTCGAATGTGAAGAACCTGCCATTGAGGCATGTAGGCTCTAAGGCACCTGAAGGGAGTCTCCGGATCAACTTTCTAGATAATGAGCTGAAGTCGACAGGAAGTGACCTTGATCGAAGGTGGGCAATAAGGTTTCCCACATCATCGACATGAGACAAAAGGATATAATGTTTGTGAATCAAGACCAATAGAGAATCAAAGGGAGGTTGAAAATTGTAGAGGCCAACTTCTCTTGAACATGGCACTTGTTTGCATTCGTGTTGGGTTGGGGACATCTCATCTGATTATCTTCTTGCCTTCATGGGTTTGTGTAGTCTCATTATCTGCTCCTCCTACTCCCATGATGGAGGTCTAGGAGAGTGCTCCTCTTACCCTAGTAACACCGGGGGACAACCATATCAGTTAGATGGTATCCCCCCCAAGTAGTTTGGTCGCTTCCTTTGATTGGAGTCGATTTTCAGGATACTGCCTTCCATCTTATGTGCCTTTTGAGATAATTGTACAAACCTTTGATTTGGTCATACCCAAAACTATTATCGATGAAGGTGAATCTATTAGTATTCTGTCTTCCATTACTTGGCAATATTTTGGTTCTCCACCGCTTATGCCTGTTACTCAGAATTTGTTGGCTTTTAACAGAGGTACCAGTCAACCATTAGGGATCCTTCTGAAGTTTCCTATTCCTTTGGGAGGGAAAATTGTCTATATAGATGTGATGGTTGTTCCAGGCCCCTTGGATTTCAATTTACTCTTGGGGAACGATTATACTTATTCCATGGGTGCACTTGTCTCCTCCCTCTTTCGTGTGATTTTTTTTCCACACAAAGGTCGGATCGTGACCATTGATCAACCTTCATTATTTGGTCTCGATATGGTAGCTGGCCCACCATCTTCCCTTCCCAGTCTTTATCCATCAGTTGCATCTTCCCTGCCACAATTCAATTATGTGGCTACCTATCCCGTGCCTACATTTAGTGATAGTGCCATTGTGCATCATGTGCTGGGGGCATTGGGTCCTGATTTCCGAGATGTTGTTCTCCCATCTGATGAGAACCTCTTGGAAGCCATGACTTCTTATTCATCATGATGAGTTTTATTCAGAGAAAAGTTCATTTTCTTGTGTCAAGCTCATTAAAAAATGAAACAAGGTGTCTGGATCAGAGTTCGTTTTCTTGTGTCAAGCTCGTTAAAAAATGAAACAAGGTGTCCGGAGCATAGTTCGTTTTCTTGTGTCAAGCTCGTTAAAAAATGAAACAAGGTGTTCTGAGGAAAGTTTTTCTTCTGTATCAACCTTGTTAAAAAATGAAACAAGGTCATCTGAGGATAGTTCTTTTAATTTGTCAACCTCATTAAAATAATGAAACACTTTCATGTTCAATTTGAGTCTTTGATAAGATCTCGTAAAATCCCAGTCGATTATTTCTCTTGATCTCGTAATTTGAACCTTCACTCCATCTTCCTTTCATATGGATTGAATCTTGGGGGGCATGTACCTCAAATTGAGTCACCATGATGGGGGCATGTAAAATTTTTCAAGCATAGTTTGTTTCCATTTCAAGCTTGTGTAAAAATGAAACCGGTTTCAAGAGTAGTTTATCTTTGTTTCAAGCTTGTGTAAAAATGAAACCAACTTCAAGCAAAGTTTTCTGATTTCAAGCTTGTGTAAAAAGGAAGCCATTCCCATTTTATCTCTCATTATTTCCATTTTATCAGCCTGTTTTTCCATATGAGCCTTGGTTTTCTCATTCCACCATCACTATCTGCTTGGCCTATCATATGCCTTCACTTGGTTGTTTTACCCATTCCTAAGGAATCGCTGTGATGAGTGGTCTTGCTAGCCAACCTCTTGACCTTTATCTTTTTCTGAGTATTTCCACCATCACCGGAACTAGTTTCTACCCTTTATACCACTCGTTCCTCTAGGAGGAGTCACCTTTCAGCTCTTTTCTGACTCTCTAAAATTTAAAATATTTCCAATATGCTTGTCATTTTGAACTCGTTAAATGGATGTGAAGCGATATCTACCCAGTATAAATTTGCCCCTTTTTCGGGCTGGGATATATTATTTACGAAAAAGGAATACCTTAGCCTATCGTGACTAAGAGGTTCTCTCAGACATAGTTTTCTACCTTTTCGGATCTGTGAGATTACCTACGAAAAGGGAATACTGGAGTTTTCTTTTCTGCATTCTTTTCAAACTCTCTAGACATGAAAATATTTCTAGTTCTTCCTTTGTCAGACTTGCTAAAACTGATGACATCAGACTCCGTCATTATGACATTATTCGAGTTCCTCCTTAGGGCTCATAAAATGTACTAGGTTGGATTTGTCTGGAGGAAAAACTTATATGACAAGCATATGGTATCCTCTTCAAGCTTGTGTAAAAATAAAGAGATAATCGCCAGAAATGGTGGGGGAAAATGGAAGTTATTCGTTAGTTATGTCGGCAATATGTCACTCTTGAACATGACACTTGTCTGCAGTTCGTGTCGGGTTGGGATATATTCACTCTGTCACTTTGCCTCCATGGGTTTGGGAAATTTGTTTGCCTCTCATTCGATTACCAATTTTGTCAACATGACCTCTAATCCTATTTGAGTCAAATGCTACAAAATTCCAGAGTCGTGTCATCGAGATGTTCAAGAGAAAATCCTTCTGCAGTTTGTACATTCACTGATCCTTTGTTTTAGTCTTGCTTCACACTCATATTACCTTCTCTGTTTCGTGTTGATGATGTGAGATTCATTATGACCCTCCTTCGACAGATCACTTCCTGTCGACTTCAGCTCATTATCCAGGAAGTTGATCTAGAGACTCCTTTTTGGTACCTTAGAGCTTGCATGCCCTAATGGCAAGTTCTTCACATTCAATGACAGGTTCACATCATTGGCCTTCGATTGGGTGATTTCACGGGTGTTCGACTTTAGCTCACTATTCACATTCTGTGGATTGTACTAGTAGTACCTTGAGAGCCATTGACATTATGGGTGGGTTCTCTCACACTTGTTAACAGTTCACATCATTGACCGGTAATCTAGTGCTTTTCTAGCATGTTCAACTTCAACACATCTATTCACATGTTGGAATTTGTACTTTGATCAGGTGGTGTCCGAGCGCAAGACCCTGGGCTTCGATCACAAAAGTATAGGTTGTGATGAGTGATGAGTCATTCATGATTATATACATGATTCATTATACGGATGGTTGCGCCCATGCCGTGGATCTATTCCATATGATCCCTTCATTCGGATGTCTGCATCCATGCCGAGGATCCATTCACATGATCCTTTTCTTGATGGATAGCTGCGACTATACCATGGATTCATGTATTTTCAACAGAGATCTCAGTTATGTATATGTATCTATGCTTGATTTGCAGGTCTCCCAAAAATAGAATCTGGTTCCTTGCACGTAATTGTAAAGCATTTCACCCCTCACTCATGTTTAGACTTCATACTTTAGGGGGCATCTGTTACACAGTAATTTGTCATTGTCCCTGGAATCCCCATCTCGCACATTGGAGGGTAATTTATGTGACTAATTAGATATGTCATGCCTTGCAAATGCCATCATTGCATCCCTTTCCATGAGGACAACATTCCCTCTATTGACCATTTCCTGAGCAGACCACTAAAAACACTTGCTTTTGCCTTGGCGCTGGTAGCTCGTTATGCCCTCGCACCAATGAGGAAAATTAACACTGAGTCCGTGCTATTTGGAGCTCTGTCTCAGTGAGCTCTCTATGCCAATCTGTTTATGGATTTTTTTTTAAAAACAGAGGGGAAGTTTCGATCACAACAACTTTGTGGATGAGTCATAGGGAGTGGTTCGACTGAATAACCACGGCCTTCCTCCTTTGGCCTCTTGTTTCCACCTTATGGGGAAACCTCCCAAGGGATGAGGCCTCCCTTCCACTATTGTAGGGATACCAACCTCCTCCTCTCCTCTATAAATATAGCCATCTTCCATTGATGTGCTAGTTGAACATGTTCTAGTGGAACAGATAGCTGAAAAAGTTAGCATAAAGGGGATTTACCTGGACAACAATCTAGGAATTCCAATTGTAAAAACACACATCAATGGTATTGAGATTCCAAATACATTGATTGACTTAGGAGCGACCATAAACATCATGAGAAAACAAAATATGGAACAACTTAGGCTTCCAAACCTTTAGTATACACCAACATTACTACAATTAGCAAAAGAATCAGTAATCAAGGTAGATGGTGTATTAGAAGAAATTTTTGTGTCCTTAGACTCTTGGGAATATCCAGTTGACTTTATGATCTTAACTACCAAGAAAAACCTAGGGGGACATCCATTGATATTAGGAAGACCTTGGCTAGCTACAACTGATGCTTTCATTAGTTGTAGATCCGGTGATATGTTTATTTACGATGTTAATTAAAAAAAGAAATTCACTCTATATCCTCCAGCAAAAAAAATTAAAAAATAGAAGATTAAGAATGGAAGGATGATGAAAATGATATACAACATCTCTTTACTATTTTCCACATTAGTGAAGAAAGTCAAATTTTAAATTCAAAAGAAAATTTTGAAACATCTTAACAATGTGAAGATGATCATAATTTTCAAGAACAACGTAATATTGAATACTTTTCATCCAGAAAAATGTATTTCTATTCTATGGAAGAATTTGGTAATTATGTAATTGAAATATTTCCAAGAAAATATTTAAACATAAATAAAAACTTGGAGAATTTCCAACAAGAAGAGTTAATCAAAACATTGTAAAAACATTCATCTGCATATGCATTGGAGTACACTGACATGAAGGGAATTGATCCTAGTACTTGTATACATCATATATATATTGAGGAAAAATCTAGGCCTATCAGAAAACCTCAAATAAGGATGAATCCAAAACTTAGGGAAATTGTGAAAGAAGAGTTGCAAAAATTGTCTATATGAGGAGCATGATTGGAGGGGGAACACATGGAGTGGGTGTGTTCTTGGGGGAGGAGCATCCCCACACTTTCTACATTGCATGCTCTAAGGGGAGCATGGAGAGAAACATGGCCTCTACAGCAACATCTTTGTTTCTTAATGAGGAGGGCCATGAGATGGATGGAGTGCCATATGATGATGGTTTCTTATTCATCATGTATGAGATAGTTTGGGCTAGCTTGATGCACAGCGCTGGGAGAGGGACCTTTGGAGGTATAGCTTCCTTCTTGCCATTTGAGGGAAACATGATGGCAGCCCAAGATTAGCAAATCCTTTACACTTGTCTTAAGTGGAGAGGAAAGCAATGTGGGGTAGACTGCTATGTCTACCATGTCCAAAATTTCAGCCCACCTAGTTTTCTGGAGCTTCAGGTGGATAATGATTTTCATGAGTTACCATTTTTGATTAATAACTCAGATTATTCCCAATCTGTAGCTGTTCCTAAAATACATGAACATTTCATGAGCATAGCTTTGCTGGATATTGTGTATTGTTGCCGGGTGCAGCAGTGGAAGGGATTGGAATCCCAACTTCTGAGCTAGTTTCTCATTGGAGGAAGTTTTCCTTCACTCAAGAGATCTCATCCATCATGTGTTTTCATCTCATTGTCTAGTACAACTTAGGATTTGTAGAATACAGTGTTAGCAGTGTGGGGTAGACTGCTATGTCTACCATGTCCAAAATTTCAACTCACCTACTTTGCCGGAGCTTCAGGTGGAGGATGATTTGCATGAGTTACCATTTTGGAGGGTGACTCATTTTGTTTGTATGATAGCTTGGTGAGGAGAGATTCAAATGGGGATTATGAATCCTAATCTATATCAGCCCTCATGCTTCAAGAGGACCTACAAACAACCCATTGTTGCTTCCATGAATTTTTCATTGTCACATAGCGTTAGCTATTTGGGACGCTTCCCAAAAGATGGCATGCACACTTTGGAGGGGCAACTTGGAGATATATTGATGATGCAGCACCTCAATCCTTGGAGGATTTAATCTTATGGGGTTGATGTAGGGGAGAAGAGGGTGCTATTCAGTCCTATCCTTGCAATTTCTTGAGGACAAGCAACATTTGGGAGGGGAGGACTGTAATATTCAAAAATTTGCACATAAGCAAATTGGAATATTAGATTTTGCTACTTTCACCTAGGAGAGGAATAAATGGGTAAGGAGGCCCATGAACAATAAAATATGAATAAATTCCACCTTATTAAGGGAATAGATCACCTTAGGAGCTGGTTTTACACTTCCAAGTGTGAACAAGGACATTTTAGATGGAGACATAGTCAAGTTTGACTAAGTCAACAGCCATTCTTGAGGAGGAAGAAATACTCAAGTAAACTAGCTCAATGTGAACAAGGATCAGCCTAGACACATATATGAGAACTATATTTAATATCCCCTTTGTGTGAACAAAGGAATTAAAGGTGGATTGGTTCTAGTTGACCAAGTCAACAATGTTTTCACAAAGAGGAGGGAAGCTATTTAGGGCAGCGCAGTTTTGAAAGTAGAAGCTTCATGAAGAAGTCACCTCAACATTGTGTGTGGTCTGGGGTGAGGAGGCTCACCAAAGATAAAGGGAATAAATAGAATCAAAGGGATATCATTCATGTATTCATATATTTTTGTCTCGAGACTATTTTCATGCTTCAGCTATTTAGCAGGAGTTGCTGCACTGCTTACCGCAACGAATTCTCGTGCGGAAATTCCATCCTCTCTTTAGATCGGCTTGCTTAAGGGATCAAGAGAGAAGGATTATAGCTTTATTTCTGTATTTTTCTTGAGGCCATTCACCTACATTCAGCTACAGCACAGTCATCTTCAGAAAACTGCGTCCTTGATGCAGGGACAACAGCAGCAAAACTACACCCTTTGATTTTGTGCTAGTCTTTGAGGAGGAGGTGCTTATTTCCCTCCGGGAGTTCCAATAAGAATGCATAAGGCCATTCTCTGTATTATTTAGCATTTATATAACATATTTAGTCATTTTTTAATACATTTTTTTAGTAAACTACGTTATTTTCAACAGTATTTCTTTGTACATGCATTTTGCCGGAAACCTTGTCGAGTGCCTTGTTTCTACTGTATAAGTGATTAAACCTCCATTTATTTGCTATGTAATTAATATAAGTTTTATATCAGACCTATTTATTCATTTAATATATAAACCCTCATGGGAATTATGCTCTCACTGTATTCATAAATTTATGTTTAGTAAAGTCATGGGAAATCAGTGTGTTCTAGCCTAATCGGGAAAGGAGGAGTTCTTTAATATAGCTATAAAAAAAAATTTGAGCTTAAATTCGGAGCATAGGTCCCTCATGATCTAATATATCATATCCATCCATTTCCCCTGCTTAGTTTTATGCTCATGTCCGAAAACAACCTTTTTAGGGCATAAAATCCCCTTTTTCCCCGCTTTCTGGATCATGAAACGAAATACAAGTTGTTGCTGTAACTAAAGATGATTTCTATGTGTTTTTTTTGTATATTTTAAGATTTTTCATTATAAAAAGACTGTTATACAACTTATTCACTGCAGAGTTTCAGATTTGGAACATTACAGTGGTATCAGGCAAATTGATCTATACCACTACAACTGCTATGTCTACCATGTATGCCAGAGAGGCTTTTATTATTCATCTCATTTTCTAGTCAGAAAATTGGAGCATTCTTTGCTTCTTAGCAAGAATTTCCAGAAGAATTCCTGTTTAGGATTCCTTCTCCTTCTTGAGAGGTCTCTTGAGGTCAAATTCATTTGTACCACTACAACTGCTATGTCTACCATGTATGCCTGAGAGGCTTGTATTATTCATCTCATTGTCTAGTCAGACAATAGGAGCATTCTTTGCTGCTTAGCATGAATTTCCAAAGGAATTCTTGTTTATGATTCCTTCTGCTTCTTGAGAGGTCTCTTGAGGGATTATTCTTCATTTTCCTCACATCTAGGCTTGAAGCCAAGCATCCTCCATTAATAAAGCATTATTTCTGCAGTAGAATAATATTGTGTTGCTGGGTGTTGCAGTGAGGGTTCACTACACCATATCCTTTAGCTATTTTTCAGAGGAGGAGTCCCTCTTTCCTTTGGGATATCAGTTTGGAGGCATTCTAGAGCTTACTGCAGATTTTGGCACTAAGGCCAACTCTTTCCATAGCCCTACAACACAGTTCCATTCATAGAATGTGTTATTTTGAGAGGAGCATTTGCAGTGGGGCTCTTGCAGTTTGTTGGAGGGTGAGATATTTGGTGAAGAGATCAGCTTTTCATCCTAAAGATCCATTGGAGGATGCACTTTCATTTTGGGTATCATCCTGAGCCATCTCCATCTAGTTCTATTTCTAAGTTTCTGCTGCTACCCAGCAACTCCGACATTTTGTAGCTTTTGTATTTTATTGCTAATCCTTCTAGGATTGACATGAGGTAGTCTTTAGGAGTTCACATCTTCACTCCCAATGTTGTATTGGGCCATGTATAGACATATCCATGTATTTGACATTGTTAGAATGCAGTTTCTCTATAAAAATGCGCTGTCATAGCTTGGTATACATTGTGTAGCAGTGGTTTTGTCATGTATTTTGTACTTGTTTCTTGAGGCTGAGCATTGCCTTTCTTAAGCACCCTTTTTCCTCAAGATCTTGTATTCCTTTGTTGCTGCTATTATTTAATGCAATGGCTATGGATTTCTCTCATGTTTTTATGAGTTGAGTGTTGTTGCTACACCATTATTGTGCTTGCTTATTATTGGAGCTCCAAATTTAGAATATCTTGAGATATTCTCATTGTTGTAGCAATTCCCTAAAAAAGGAATATTACAGTGATATCGGAGCAACTTTCTTGGCTCAGCCAATCAGTCTAAGCCCAAGAATATTAGAATGTTGAAGAAGATGAGCTTATTCTCATCTATGGTCAGATCTAGAGGAGACCTCTCCAAGGAGGTCAAGAAGATTGAAGAAATTGAAGAGGAAGGACCATGCACTTCCTATTCTCATCAAGAAGAAGACATTGAGCATGGAAGATACT
Organism: Pinus albicaulis; assembly: GCA_034641835.2. NCBI lineage: Eukaryota > Viridiplantae > Streptophyta > Pinopsida > Pinales > Pinaceae > Pinus > Pinus albicaulis. The sequence goes on along the minus strand of CM076574.1, from coordinate 208,367,503 downwards.
TGGGTCATCAGATTCTAAGTGATTACCTTGTTGAGTATAGATCTCAACCTATAGGCTTCAAGGAGACTATAGATTTTCCTCATTTCATCTAGCTGAAGGAAGAGATGAGACCATGTAGTAGAAAAGGAATCAAAGGAAATAGGTTTCTGTTGTCTACCTTTGATGGGTCATCTACTGCAAGAACCTGGGTGAAAGAGTTGGTAGTTGTAGTAGAGAAAGAAGATGCTGAAATCTCAACGCTGCACTTGAATGGTGAAGCCTATGATTGGTGGAGCAGCCACTTGAGCCATGGAGGGGTGAAAATTTTTGCAAGATTCATCCAAGGGTTGATCAAAACCTTTGATGATGAAGAGGCAAAGGAAGGAAATATTACACCACCCCTTGAGGAAATTTGTGATAACATTGTCACACTCATGGAGAGGCAGCCACATGCATCGACAGTTGGAGCAGCCAACACCTTGGAGGAGGAAAATCTTGCAGCCCTACAAGAAGTTCCAAATGCACATCAAGGTATGAGAAGATTTCCACATTCTTTTGTTGCAGCCAATTCTTTAGATCAGTGTGGAAACTTGCTTTTGAATGACCAAGGGTCAAATCCCATTGCTACCATAGAGAAAATCGGTTGCACTGTGCTGTGCAACATGAAAACTTTCAAGGAAGAAACAAACCATCATCTTCATGAGCCTTTTTTGGATTTCATATCACATTGGAGGTTAGGGTTTGAAACCTTGAAGGATGATAGTAGACATCTTGCAGTGAGAAACCCTTTCTTCCTTCAAGATGACACTTTATCAATGAGCTCCTCTCAACTCAAAGAGGAACTTCTAATTTCAAATCCAAGACCTCATTGGTTTTGGAAGACTATTGATGGGAGTGAGATCTCAAGGAGAGATCTCATTAGAGGTGCACTTCCACACACCATGGAGTGCAAAGATTTTCTTCCTTTCTCACAAGAGCGGATAGAAGATGGAGGACATCTTAGAATGGATAACATATCTCATGCTTGTGTTGGACATTCCTTGAGACATACACATAATGATGGGAGGTTTTTGCCTACCAGCTATTTGGGTCTTGATAGGGTCTCATTGATCCTTGAGAAGATTGCATTTCAAAATCCCATGAAATGCAAGAGCTTGATTTGGGATGATGGTAGCCCTCATGGGAGGAGTACCAAGATGAAGGGTGGAAAAATACATCCACGGTTGATTGAGTGGATTTGGATGGGGAGTAAGAAGTTGGTAAGCTACTTGCAGATATATGATACCGAGCAGCATGAGGCTTGGCTGCACTGGTTACTCTTGAAAGAGTTTGGCCATCACTTGGCAAACACTCTTCCTAAGAGTAGGAGGATGGATACTTGCATCATTGAGTAGCATAGAGTATGGATGCATGGTGTTGATGTGATACTCATATCATTCATTATGTCTTCATCACATGATTTTTATGATGGAGGTATGGGGAGGCAGCAAAATGTTTTGTTGCTTTTCTTGTTTCTGGGAGAGCAAGAGCAGGATTTCTCTCATACTTTGCATGATGTTGTAGGGGGAGGAGATGGCATTCTCTCCTTGAATTTTGATGATAGAGACGTACTTCCACCTTGTGAGGGACTTATTATATATTGTAGCATTATGAGAGATATATTTGACAAAGATCATGTCAAAGAATGGAGCTTGATATGGATGAGAGCCTATGTGTATAGGCCAACAGAGTTATCTCTTTGGAGCAGTAACCAATGGATGAAGTGTACCCAGCAGAAGTGTGGTGGATCCATAACCCACAGGTCCTAGGATCATTTCATATTAGTTGCACTTGATGAAAAAAGAGGAGGTGAGATGGATGAGGTAGTGGATGGAGTCATCTATGATACATTCTTCTTGACTTGGATTCCCAAGCATGAGAAGAAGAAGCTTCTTGCTGCACCTAGTTCATTCCTCTTCATGGCAGCATGCCAAACAACTATGGAGGGTTCATTCATGGATCCATACATCATCTTACTCCCGGTATATGGTAAGAAATTTGTTTTTACATTGGTTTATTTGTATACTCTTACCATTATTTTGTAGTGCATGGCTCTACAAGAGGGCAAGCTTATCAGATTGCTCCATGGACAAAATTGGGCCAACTTGTATGATGGAGACAACAATATTTTATATGGACTTGGGAAAGTGTTTTCTCTTATGTATGATCAGTTGATATACTCCGCCATTTTCTATTTATCAGTAGCTATCATGACATTCATAACTATTCATGTAGCCCAAAACAACTTTCCATGTTATTTTCTGAAGCAGCAGCTTGTAAAACTGAGTTGTATGTACTTGGGAGACTGTTGGTACCTTCAAGCCTAATCTAAAACCAACAATATTTCTTTCATTTTTTTGCTGATAATGACTTCCTTTGCTGATATGGATCATATTTGTATAATAAGCATGATTATGAGAGAGGCACATGAGTTGGATGTGTCCTTGAGTGGGAAAAAATATCACATTTTTTGCACTACATGTTCTAATGGGAGCATGGGAGGAGATATGGCCACCGCAACGACATGTTTGTTCTCTTTTGAGGTGGGCCATGAGATTGGTATTCATCCATTGTATAGCCATGGGAAAGTGCTTGATGATGTATTTTTGCTACATTCAGCTATTTACTATCCATTAGTAGATGTGATGGATGTTGTACATTGCTTGCCATGTAATTTTTTGAAGTTACAGTGGATGAAAATACACTGTGTCCTCTTGAGATGTTGTTTGCGCTTTGTACCATCATGTAGAACCTAAAAAAAACTTCTCATTTGGATAGTCTATGATGACCATGTCCTATTCATCATGGATGATATGTTTTGGGCCAGCCTATTCTTCATTGTCGGAGGAGAACTCTTTGGAGGATGTTTCTTCATTTTTCCATTTAAGGGAAATAATTTTGTAGCCTAGGATCAGCATACACTCTACACTTGTCATGAGTGGAGAGAAGGATAGCATGGGCTAAGCTATGATTCTTTCCAAGTTCAGATTTTCAGCCCACCTTCATTTCTGGAGCTTGAGGTGGAAGGAGATTTTCAGGAGTTGCCTTATTGGGAGGTGGCTCATTTTGTGTGGATGATTGCTTTGGGATGGAGGATCCACATGGGGAAGATGTTCCTCATCACATTTTAGACTCCATGCCTTGAGTGGAGACTTTCTAGTTCTATCCTTGCAATTTCTTGAGGACAAGCAACATTTGGGAGGGGAGGACTGTAATGTTCCTATTTTTTCTTCAATAAATTGGAACATTAATTTTTGTCTAAATTCATTTAGGAGATGAATAATTGGGTAAGGAGGCCCAATGATAATAAAAAAATAGATAAAATCCCTCTAGTATGGAAAGGGATCATCCATGGAACTAGATTTCACACCCCCCATGTGTGAAAAGAGACATTTGCAAAGAGGTTTGACCAAGTCAACTAGCGCAAGGTATGAGGTGGAAAGCACTACATGGGACAACGCAGAGATAGGGGAGGGAATATTCCTTTATGGAGGAAACCCTAATGGATGGGGTCCATAGAGAGAGAGACTTCACATGCTATATATGGAGAGGAGGAGAGCCATTGTTATTCACGCATATGCTTATGATTTCATGTCTATTCAGACATTCTGCATTCTCTACTGTTTAGCAAGAATTGCCGAGGGAATTCCTGTTTAGGATTCATTCTCCTTCTTGATAGGCCTCTTGAGGGATTGGACTGATTTTTGTCACATCTAGTCTTAAGGCCAAGCTTCCTCCATTAGGACAGTGTTATTTCTGCAGCAGAATAACACTGTGTTGTAGGGTGTTGCAGCGAGTAGTCACAACACCTCTTCCATTGCTTGTTTTTCAGAGGGAGAGTCTTTCTTGCCTTTGGAGGATCAGTTTGGAAGCCTTGGAGATTATTTGCAGATCTTGGCATCAGGCCAACCCATATCTTTTCCCCTACAACACAGTCTGCTCTAGTAACTACTTTATTTTCATAGTTCATTTGTTGCGGGGTTTTGCAGATTGATTGGAGGGTGAGATCTCAAGTGTAAGGATCAGCCTTCCACTTTGGAGATCCAACTGAGAAGGTTTACTTCATTTTTTTCATCATATTCAGCCTTCTCTATTTAGTTCTAGATTTGAGTTGAAGCAGCTACCCAGCAACTCCGGCATTTTTTCCATTTTGTATATTTTAGCCAATCCCTTGGAGGATTGATGTATTATTACTTCTAATGGTTAGAGCTTTTCTCCCCTATTGTATTTAAGCCATATATTTCCATATATTTCAGTTATTATGTAGTATAGAGTAGTACCCTCTATAAACTGTGTCCTCATAGCCTGGTTTTATGCAGAAATAGCAGTGTTCTTCTACTCTCATGTACATGTCTTGTTGAGGCTTGCATTGCCTTTCTTGAGAGGTTGTTTCCTCAAGAACTTGTACTCTTTTACTACTATAACATCATTATTTCACTATATATACATCTTCTTGTATTATATCTCATAAAATAATGTTTTCACTTCATGGTATGATCATACATCATTGAGAGACCCATTCTTTGGGCAATTCCTATAGGAGGAATATTACAAGACCTATAGACAGAGTTTGTAGAGGGACAGGTAGCCTCTGGATCTCATCCTTTATATCATGAAGGAAAGATTCCTCCAATGAGAAACTAGCTTAGAAGTTAGGATTCCAATCCCTTCCACTGTTGTGCCCAGCAACACTGAACAATCTCCGGAAAAGTTGTGCTGATGAAATGTTCATGGCTTTCAGGAACAACTACAGATTGGGAATATTATGGGTTATTACCAATTTTGAGATACATAAATATTTCCTATACATATGTAAAAACACTTAAAATTGAGTTAAATATTCAACAGAAACCTTATACAACATTTTATGGGCAAAAAGGTGGGGAAAAGTGATGATTTTGGCCCTAAAATGAGTACATTCATAGATCTACATATAAATAAGGGAAGTGGTGGGAGTTTATTTCATATTAGGTCATGAGGGACATATTCTCCAAATTTCAGCTCAAAAAAATAATTCTAGCTAAGTTAAATAGTTCCTCCTTCCCAAACTAGGCTAGAAAACCTTGATTTCCCATGGCTTAAATTATGTAGAAATTTACTGAAGCATGGATAGCGTAATTTCTGAGGGTTTTAACTGAAATAATTCTAGAACATCAATATGGAAACTTATAATATGAATCAGATGGTTTACACTATGAAAAACAAAGATTTACATAAAGAAAGGCCTCCTAATGAGGTGCTGCAACCATGCAATGGGACAGGAAAGCTGAACAACATAATTTACAGGTGGCTGAAACAATGTTTCATTATATTGTAGATATAAAATAGATATCAATATAAAATCATAGATCATAATGGGATCTATATGAAAAAAGAGTTTTTTAGTACATTCCCCTTGGGGATCTCAGCAGAAGATGAACATCAATGAATAGATCTAAGATCTACACCATAGATATGCAGTAATATTTAGAAATTTCTGAAGAATATGATACACAGAATATGAGATCTAAAAATATAACATGGATTGGTTGGCCAATCCACAGATCACCTCAGTGAAGGAAAGGAGTCCTTTCACCGGAGATCTCTCCTCCAGACTGCTAACAACTCTACACTGCAACTTGAATGCAAAGAGGACGCAGTTTCCTCAAGTGACTATGCTAAAAAAGTGGAGCAAACTTTGGCCTGATGCCAAGATAAGAATCTGAAGCTCAAATCAGCTATTGCCCTCTTGCCAATGGTTTAGATTACTTCCCCACTGACAAGATGCAATATAAATCTTCAGATCTGAATAGATCTGATTCCACTTGCTGCAGCTCTCTAAAAAGTGAATCCATAATCAGGATTTACACTGTCAAAGAAGGTGAAGCTTGGCCAAAATTCCAGATAGTGGATCAATGCAGCACAATCTCTTCTAGGAGACCCTCAAGGAAGAAGAGGAATTCCTAAACATGAAATCCCTCTCTCTCTAGCTAAACAACCAAAAGAGTTTGAGTTGCTCAAGCAATCTCAAAATAAAATGATCATCAACTGAAAAAAACATGTCTTCTTCTTATGCATTCTTTTCTTGAAGTAAAAGGCATGAGGCAAGAAATTCAAAAACCTTGGGTGGTACCCAAACTCACCCAATAGGAACCAGTGCAGGAAATCTCCTCCCTGGTTCAGATCTAGATGTGGTAAGTGGTTTGCACGCCACTTACTTGCTGCCCTCATCATTTCACCATGGCTGAAAGTGAAATGTATATTTGGTGCCCTAGGGAAGCACCCATCATGTTGTAATACCTCGCTTAACCCATCAAGGGAGTGGAAATCTTTGAAAATAATCTTGGCCCATAGTTGGACATGAAGCTTGTAAGGTAAAACACTCCTTTTGGGAGTTATGGCTCGAAAATGTAGAGTAAGAGAATACATGAAATCATGAAATAAGATGTGATTTACATAATCATGCTTCTTACCCAAAGTCTCCAATGTTATGTTGGCTTCCCTCTTGGAGAGAGATGATATTGATGCACAAGGTTGAGTGAACACTTTTCCATTCTTCTCATCATGGGAACTCCTTGGTGGAATTCCTTCAAGTGAGGAGACATCAAGGCATAGATCATGGAAGGATGTATGGACTGATGTGTCCTTGATTTTCTTCAATAGATCTCTTTTCCTTCTTCTTGCATCATTATGCTGAGATAAAGAGGGACAAATGTTTCTTACCATGTGAAGCTTTCCCTTCTCTTTGCCGTCTACAATCTTCAGGGTCTCATCCCTTGAAAGTGATGGCACATGCTGCTATTACAGGTCAAAATACCTCCTCATCAGCTCAGAGGTGAAGACAAATATGGAAGAAGTACAAAGACCTAAATTAAACCTATTTCTGCCAGGGTAACGCATATATAGAATACAACAAGGGCGTTATAATGCAGGCAAGTAATACATTGGCCGCGTTAGTGGCTAGGGAAACGCTCTGTTTACACTGGAGGGACGCGTTACCCATGTTTTAAGTTTGAATTGGGAAAAGAGCGTAGAGAAAGATTTGAATCTCCGACTTTCCCTCACAAAAGAGTCAGTTCACAAAGGAAACTGCAGAAGCACTAGTTCATTATTGGTCATTGCCATGGAAGACTGAACTCCAAGAGAGGCAAAAGCATGGAGATCAAGGAAACATCTAAGCCTTTTCCATTCCAAACTAGTGGAAAGAGAAGGGCAACAATGGCCTTCTCCCTCTCCTATAAGAAGGAGCTGAAGGCTCTTAATTGAAGGTCGAAGGATTGCTCAAGGTTCTTGCACACTTGTGGAATAGAGAATAGTGTGACATTGTGAAGGCCAAGAGTCAAAGAGGCTCCTAGAGGGCTTGTTGACTTAGACTTCTTCACTAGAGAGAGAGGAGAGATTGAGAGACTGAGGAGGGCTTGGTACAACCGATGGTTGTAATCCTCCTTCTTTCAAAATCAATAGAACTGTGTTCGTTTTGTCCATTCAATGCTTAATGTTATCATTTTTGTTTCAATATTTACTTAGTATGATATGAATGGCTCAGATGTGTATAATCTAGATGTTTGTAGTTTATTGATTTAATTGATAGGATACTTGTTATATTAGAAATTACACGGGTGCTTTGACTGATTGCAGGTCTCATATTTGGAGCCAGCGAAGAAGGACTCTTACTTTGCTGCACAGCGCTCTCCAAGGGATTCCAAGATCGTCAAAGAGGTAATTCTCTATTGTATTCCTTCAAGTTATTTCAAGATAATATGAACATAATCATACCATCTTTGTGAACAGCATAGCTAATCTTACTGTCTGCCTCGGGCACCGAAAAGCCCTGAGAGGGATATACGAAAACCAACCACCCAAGCAGTTTACCCTATAGCAGAATTGGCGACTCCGCTGGGGAGTTTCCCCATAGTTTCCGAACTATTTTTCCCTTCATTCCTTCTCTCCTCTGTTCAGTATCCTTCTGACCATTTTTTGATGCCCAGTAGACATACCAAACGCTTGCAGAGTTCAATTCTGTTCCTGTATGGCCAACTGAAGAGCTTTTCCCTGGTGAACGCGACCTATGCAGTTTATCCAGTGCATTATAACACGGTCTAAGCTTAAATAAAGTGCGTTATAACGTTGTATTTTCCCATAGATAGAGCGTTACTCAGCCAAAAACCCTGTTGTTCATTACTGTGACTGTGTTTTAGCTGTAGAGTTTTTTGGCCACCAGTACCTTTCACCGACTGAATCCCTGTGCTTGTCTGCTAAGCTGGCATTGATTATTTGTTTCTCTTATTTAGTTAGTGTGCAAAACATTTAATTTTTAAAAGAGAATTTTTTTTTTTTTCATTTAGCTGAGTTTATTATGAAAGTTTAGTTCATAGACTGTTAAAAGAGGTAGATAGAAGTCTGAATCTTAAAAGTTGATCTGTGTTATTTACATGTTGGTGCATGGATGATTGAAAAAGAAACCTCTCCTTGTAGAAACACTCTTCATTGAAGTTAATATTTAGAGCATGTTTTGCATGGTTTCTTGAGTCAGAGTCTCACTATACTTCATACGTCCATTCCCCCTCCGCAAGACTAATAAAAAAGTACACTAAAAACAAAGAGATAATAAAATCAATCTAATAACTCTTTTTTGAGCTCACACAAACAGTAGTTCAGGCTAGGATCTTGGGTTAGGAAAGTGAGAAAACTACCCAAGATCTCAAAACTTGAAAACTAGAGTCATTAACGAGTGAAATCCTGCTGCACTCATATTATCGGGACCGTTCCTTTACCGGAGCTCAGTGCGAGACAACACTTGGGTGCACTAGAAGGTAGCCCGCCTTCGACTGCATCCTGTGGGTGTGTTATATATTGGGGTTCCCTTCAGGGATGTCGAAACTAGATCGGGGATCTAGGTATTCTGCCCATATAGCACACTGTCCTTGACCGTGGACCCCCTTGATGATGTCTGTGATTTGAGGTATCCTTAGTGGCCATACTTTTAGGGAGTTACACAAGGTGACTGGGACGGGTTGTCCTGGTACCTGAAACAGACGGACCCACTTTGTCTTCGGTCTTTAGGAGGGTACTCGTCTCCATGAGAGTGCTTACACCTATCGTCTGAGGTTCGGGCAAAGCTCTAGAGTGACCGTAACTGTACTTTCGACCAACCCTCTCTGTATGCTATTGTGATATTGGATTTCATCACCAGTGAGCGGTAGTACTCAGACAGGGCACCCTATTCTGGTTGCTTGATGATTGATTTTAGAGAGTCTTTTCTTTTTAGTAGCTGTGTGGTTACTGTCATTTGAGACTTCATAATACATCACATTTTAAAATTTTTTAAAATTAAACGGGTCACCGTGGCGTCCCCTGACCCATGCCGTCTGTCTCGACGACAGCAAGGTCTACCTCCTCTCACCCTAGAGGAAAGATTGAACCTTGGTGAACCCGGGCCTTCTACGGAAGAGAAGTCTCCTCTGACTAATCTGGATTATCACATATACCCTTATCAGCCGAAACTCCCGGAGGACCCTTTGACTGAGGGCGCTGTACCTAATTACAATCCTCCGCTCACTGATCGGTTAGGACCTGTGATAGTCCAGATTCCACCACGCCTAGATATGTCTGCGGCCACACCAACATCTATTTCACCACCGGCACCCACAGGGACGATGCCAATGGCAACCATCCTTGGTTCGCCACCATCCTCCCCGCCAGTGGTCAGTTCCATGCCATTACTGGGTAACCCCAGTAGTTAACATATGCCTACCCCCAACCCTATGGTCAACACAACTGCCAGTAGTTTACCGAACCCTTCGGCATCTACTCCTACCGTGACCACGTTGGGGACCACGGTAGCTCCTCCCACGAGCACGACTACTTCGGTGCCCTTTAGCAACCCTTTCGGTTGGAACCCTCTGTTGAGTTCAAACCCCCTGGCCACTATACCAGGGGGCAGTGTTATCAGTACACAGGTAGCAGAGAATATTTCTCTTCCTATGCAATCCTTAGGACAAATGGGACAACCCATTGTAAATACTATCCCCTTAAGTGGTTCAAACATAGGTGTAGGATCTATACCGTTGCCAAATTATGAAAATACTAGTATACCTCCGGGAAACTCTATTGCATCCATTTGGACTAACCAACCCCAACCTCTGTCTAGAGTGGGAGGGCACTTTTACGTTGGGGGCAACCAACCATTTTCCCCTCAATACACTATGCCCTATGGACAACAACCGTATGTTCCTACTCCTCCACCTATGGGAGGTTTTTATCAAAGTCCCACTTATCCTTCTGGTAACACATGAATGGGGGGACCCTATGGTCCAAATAGTCAGCCCATACTGCCTTGGTTAGACTCGGGGGAAAATCCACAATTGCCATTCTTGGCAGCTTTGGACATACCCGACATCCATAAGCTGACGAACGACCCCATCAACCATAACTCGCTTTGGCCTCCAATACCGCATAAGATTCCTTCCAATATCCCGAAGTTCGACGGGAAGCATGGGGACGACCCGGCCGCACACATCACTACCTTCCATTTATGGTCCATATCCAATTCCATGGTAGATGATAGTGTCCGACTTCGACTATTTTCCCGCACCCTTACATTCAATGCCGCCAAGTGGTACATTGAATTACCACGTGCTGCCATCAATACGTTTGGCGCTTTAGCAATGGAGTTCTTAAAGAACTTTCAACTACCAATTAGAGTGGAAACCGGAACAAAATTGTTAACATCGCTGCGCCAAGACACCGCCACCCACATCTCCAACCATATTCATGAATGGAGACGTAGGAGGAGGCTCTTCAAAGCGCCAATACCAGACCATCTCTTGGCCAATTGGTTTTGTAAGTCTCTTTTACCCCACATCTCTAAAGACATTGGCCTTTCTGGTGCAGTGACAGAAGATCAATGTATTCGTCATGCCCAACACTTGGATTTAATCTATTCACAATCCAGCACGCTTTACGATCTACTCCCCCATGCCCCTAGTAACCCAAATCCTCCGGCTACTCAGAAAACCAGAGCTCATGCCGATGGTCTCGTTGGCACGACCTCTGGGGTAGCCACCAATCAGTCTCGGGGGAAAACCTCCTAGCCATCCTTGGCTGCCACCACCCCCCACCAAATGACTCCTCTCCCTTCCGCTGAGGTAAATTTGGTGCAAACCTCACAAAAACCTACCGGAAAAAATAGGAAGAATAATAAGAAAACATCTTCTTCGGAAGACCAGTCTGATAATCAGAATAACGCTAATCAGAAAAATGCTGCTAGAAATGACAAAGGAAAGGATAAACCCATGAGATTTCATTGTAAAATCTATGCGGAGGACCACTTGACATACAAATGTCCTCGGTTGCAGGAATGCACCGATTTTATTGCTAACAAGGATTCTGGGAGAACACCTGCCATTCTTCACAATCCTTTCCCCAATCAACAGCAGCAACATCAACATATGGTTGACAACCCACCACAACCCCATCAACGGGGCAATGGTGGTTCGTATCCTTCCGGCGAAGGACCATCTGCCATTTATGGCATCGAGAGTATTGACCTTCAAACTCGCGCCAAGCTTTATGGAACTCCTACCATAGATGCTCAGGAACCAGGAACTAGTTCCAATCTGCCGCCACCCAATGATTTACATATCGAAAGGCCTACTGTTGAACCTGTAATTCATCCCCCCAAAGGGACACTTCGACGCATGACTCATAATACCTCTGCACGTGCAGCCCAAAACTACAATATTGTAGAAGATTTGGCGCAGGCACCGTCAGCTATGTCTGCACTTGAAGTATTACAAACCTGTCCAGCACAAAGGAAAGCCTTGCTTTCGGCCATTGGTGGAATAGATCCCCAGGATTCCATGCTAGCAGTATTTGATATGGAAAAGGCTAAACCTCGCCTCTCACATCAACTCGCATTCCAGGTGCAGGTTGTGTCGAAAGGGAGACCCATCCATCGCACTGTCATAGACGAAGGTGCTTTGACCTGCGTTATGTCACAAGCTTGCTGGCTGAATTTAGGTTCTCCTACTCTAACCCCGCCATCGAATTCCCTGAAAGCTTTCGATGGCCACACGTTCCTACCCAAAGGATACCTTGCTAGCTTTCCCGTCACTCTTGGTGGGAAAATGGTAAACGTGGACGTTGAAGTCGTAGAGCGTCATCTCGACTATAATCTATTGCTCGGTCGCAGTTGGTCTTATGCTATGACCGCCATTGTGTCTTCGGTCTTCCGACTCATCCTATTTCCATTGGATGGGAAAATAGTCACGGTCGACCAGCTATCCTTCTGCACCCCTGATTATTCCACTTTACCAAGTAGCTCTGTACCCCTAATAGGAGGTGTCCCTGACTCTTACGTCAGTATCAGTACCGGTCTTCTGAAGGCATCTTCCCTACTGGGTTGTTTTCCTCTACCGCCGCCGTAGATCCCAAACATGGTTGCAAGGATATCCACCTCTTCAGATGGCTCTATCGACCCATGGATCATCCCGGCACCTTCAGATATTGATTCCTATGGAGATCAGATGCCATTTTCGCCGGTTGAGTTGGCTTACCAAGCCATCCAAACAGCATTTGAACCCTGCACTTATATGGTTTCGACCACAGGTACAACCCTCTCTCCCATAACAGCTCTCTCTAAGGATCTCCTCAATGAAGTCTGGCCTACAGACGAAGCTATTCGAGAGATCATGTCATTAGAAGAATGACCTTGGGGAGAGTTCCACCATCGCGCTTCGACGATTGATTCGGAGGCGATAAAAACTGAAATCCCGTCTTTTGACCAACCTGAGATAGTTCCCTCCTCTTATACGACTGTCCACACTATCGATTCAGAAGGGAACATGGGTAATCTTTCCAAGACACTACTCATTGATATCTCAGTCAAGACGGGTATCGTGGAAAATATTCAGATTGGAGCCAACTGCAATCCTGAGGAAATTGCGTCCTTCCATCTCTTTTTAAAGAATTTTGCGATGTCTTTGCTTGGTCTTACGACAAAATGCCCGGCATATATCCTTCTATTGTCGAGCACGAAATTAAGACTTATGACAATGCTAAACCTGTCCGGCAACGACTCAGACCTGTCCACCCGCGCAAAGCAGCCGCCATCAAGGTCGAAGTAGAAAAACTTTTAAACGCTGGCTTCATTTATCCCGTTCCCTTAACTGAATGGGTTTCCAATCCGGTTCCCGTTGATAAAAAACAAGGCACTATTCGAGTTTGCGTCGATTATCATGATCTGAACGCCGCTTGTCCCAAAGACAATTATCCTACGCCATTCATTGATCAAATTCTCGACGATTGTGCCGGATGCGAATCTTTTTCCTTCATGGATGGATTCTCGGGATACAACCAGATTGCCATAAAAAAAGACGACCAGCATAAAACTGCTTTCATCTGTCCTTGGGGCATCTTTGCGTATAAAAAGCTCCCATTCGGCCTGAAGAATGCTGGAGCAACTTTTCAACGGGCTATGGACTATGATTTTCATGACATTCGACATATTGTACAAGCATACTTGGATGACCTCCCGGCTCATTCCAAGAAGCGACGAGACCACCTGGCTCATTTAAGAGAAATTTTTGCTAGGTGCAGGTTCTACAATATACGCTTGAATCCTCATAAATGCGTATTTATGGTTGAGTCCGGACGATTGTTAGGGTTCATTGTTTCCAAGCACGGGATTAGGGTTGATCCCGATAAGGTAAAAGCAATTATTGAATTGCCGGCACCACAATCCATCCTTCAACTCCAAAGCTTGCAGGGGAAGGCAAACTTTTTGCGTCGTTTCATCGTTAACTATGCTGAGATGACGAAAGGACTCATGCGATTATTGAAGAAAGGAACACTATACTTGTGGGATGACCAATCTCAACGGTCATTTGATGCTTTAAAACATGCACTTGTTTCAGCCCCACTCCTTAGTGCCCGTGATTATTCACGCGACTTTCTCCTCTATCTGGCAGCATCACCATCCTCACTTGGAATGGTTTTGGTTCAAGTACACGATGACGACAGCGAACATGTGATTTACTATTTATCAAAAGGTCTCATCAGACCTGAATTACGTTATTCACATGTGGAGAAACTCTCTCTGGCGGTAGTTTTCGCCGTCACCCGGCTTCGACATTATATATTGCTACGACAGACTACGGTGATTGCTTTGGAGAATCCCATGTGACATATCTTGTCTAGAAAAATTATTGGAGGGAAATATTCCAAATGGATTGTCATCCTCCAACAATTTGATTTGGTTTTCACGGCTGCCAAAGCAAAGAAATCCCCTGTCTTCGCTGAATTACTATCGAACCTTCCCAGAATCGACCCGGAAGAGGTAGCTCATGATCCATTCCCTGATGAATCTATCTACTTGGTTGACTCTTCCGACCCCTGGTATGGAGACATCTTAGTCTACCTACAAACTCAATGCTTCTGCCTAGCTCTCATGTCTGATGACCGTCGTCATATCCGCCACCAAGCAAAGAACTACCTCGTGCTAAATGATACACTATATCGTCGTGGTGTTGATACTATTCTCCGACGTTGTCTCACTATCAATGAGGCAGAACGCGTTTTGAATGACTGCCATGCAGGGGCATGTGGTGGTCATCTTTCGGGCATAGCTACTGCCCAAAAAATCTTGCGCGTTGGTTACTTGTGGCCCACTTTGTTTAAAGATTGCATTGTAGTAGTCCAGAAATGCCATCCATGTCAAATTTTCACAAAGAAAATGCGCGCGCATCCTACCCCCCTTCACCCGGTTATCTCCGTCGGTCCTTTCGCTAAATGGGGAATTGACTTCGTCACCTGCAATCCCACTTCGGAAAACGGACACAACTACATCGTGGTTGCAGTCGATTATTTTACGAAATGGGCTGAAGCCCTTCCCACTTTTAAGGCCGATGGCGAAACCGCCGCTCTCTTCCTGTTTAATCAGGTTATCTGTCGGTTCGGCGTACCCCTATCTATTGTCACAGATCATGGATCTCACTTTCAAAATCATATGATGACCGAATTAACATCCATGCTAGGTTTCCGACAAGATCAATATTCATCTTATTATCCTCAAGCTAATGGTCAAGTAGAAGCCGTAAATGGCGTTTTCAAAACCATGATTCATTGATTGGTCGGAAAACATAAAACCACATGGCATCGAAAGTTATATTCTACGTTATGGGCATACCGAACGTCAGTTAAAACTGCCACAGGCTTCACACCTTTCCAACTTGCTTTCGGCCTGGAAGCAGTACTTCCAATCGAGTGCAAAATCCCATCACTCAAACTTGCCATTGAACTCCTGCCTGGCACCACCGCCACAGAAGAGCGCTTGCTCTCGCTCGATCATTTGGAAGAAACTCGTCGAGATGCTACATTAGCACTCGAAGCTCACCAATGCCGAGTTAAAGCTCAATACGACAAATCTGTCAAGCCTCGTTCTTTCCAAGAGGGCGATCTTGTTCTACTTTATGATCAAAAACACGACCTCTTGGGGGCAAGAACACTCCAACCATTGTGGCTCAGTCCTTACATCGTTACTAAAGCCCTCTCAAAAGGAGCTTACGAACTACAGGACTGTAATGGAATTCCACTCGAGGAGCCCCGCAACGAGCTCTATCTGAAGAAGTATTTTGCCTAGTTTCGCACTAGGCATATGCTTTGTAATTTTATGTATATAATTTTTGACTATTTTTATTTTTTGATGCTTCTGGATTATTTGTTTGGTTTAAGGTGTTTTTCTCATGTAATCTTTTTCTTTCGCACAGATGTCATCACATTCGTTATCATACGTCGGGTATGCAGACGGTGCTAGTCGTCACACTAGACACATTGCTTCAACTGCTTGGGTTCTCTATACTCCTGAGTCGAACCTTCTTGGTTCTGGGGGGATCTTCCTAGGTAACGCCACCAACAATGTCGCCGAGTACATGTCAGTGATCCAACTCCTCATGGAAGCGACATCTCGTGACATCTCCGATTTAGTGGTCAGGTTAGATTCCCAACTCATCATTATGCAGTTAAACAATCATTATCGTGTCCGACACCCTGTGTTGTTACGTTATTTTTTACGAGTGCGAATTTTACAGCGTCAATTTCAAACAATCACATTTGAGCACGTTCCTAGAGAATTTAATGCATTAGCCGATTCTTTGGCAAATTATGTGTTAGATTGGCATTTGTCACATTTATTGTAAAAGATTTACTCATGAGTACGTATATTTTTATCCCATCAAAAAATGCATAAAAATTTAAAAACACAAAATCACGAAAAATATATATATATATATATACATATGTCATGTCCAGTACACAATAAACATCAAAAATAAAAATCTCCCAAACTTAGGGTGTTTTACAAAATTTGGCTACACTAAGCCATGCTCTGACACTAATACATCTACTCCACCAGCTAAGCCTGATGCTCATAATAGCATACAACTGCTCTAGCTATCCTCCTCAGAGGAACCAGGTATCTCTCCGGCACACCCACAGTATGCCGTTGCAGATGAATTGGAACCTCCCACATAGGAAGTGGCGGTATACCCATACTCAGACCCTCCAGGTTCCTGGAGAGTTCATGTAAAATTTGGGTATCATCGTTGTCGCCGGCTTCCGCATCCTCTACAGGTGCACCAGCCCCGGGTAGCTACAATCCTCACCGTGCATAGCGAGGGGCCCCAGTTGGATGGACAGGTGCCACATCTGTGTCAAGTAAGCAAAAGTTTCATGTCAAAACTAAATTTTCACCCCTTTCTAAACAAAATTTTTTTTACATAAACATTCAAAAGCTAAAAAAACAAAAAACTTCTTTGAAAAGCACTAATCATTTTTTCTTACCATCGGGCCCCCACTGGGTGCTAGGGAACAAGACTAACTTGGGATCGCCTGTGAAGTTCATCCCTGCATAGGGATAATCTTCAATCATGATTATTTGAGAGTCCAGCCAATCAAAAAATCCCTCATCAAAACAGTGACGGACGGGACCCTCTCCAGTCTGTGGAAGCAAAGTGGCCCACCGAGCCTGCCTCAGCTCGCGTGGACCCAATGGCGCTGTAGGGATCCTGGGCCTCATCAGTGTTATCTGCTCCAGTATGAAAGAAACAATCAGTGTTCTGTACCCAAACTCTCTTTGAGTACGGGTCTTACATGCAGTAAGCTCTGCTCGGACCCAACGAACCACACCGTCACACCAGTCGAAAACCTGAGGCTGCATACAATCTAAGGCTAGGAGCATCTGAGCCTTGGTCGCCACATGTTCATCTCTCGTTCTTCCCGCTCGTGCTCTCTCTCTTGCCAGATACTCATGATTAACAGCTGAACACCTGCAAATGCAACATTTCCAACCGATTAAAATTTGCCTGGACCACTTCAAAAATGGAAAACTTGAATTGTTAGAAAGCATGTTGCGCCTAACGCGGGCACTAATACAAAACAGAGCATTCTAACGCGTACTTCCCTCACGGGTTATGCGCTTAACGCGGCTGTTGTACTCCTGACCCACGTTAGGCGCAAATATTTTTCTAGGGCCTCAAAATTTCCTAATTTTGAACCAGCAAAAACTAAAAAATTGGCAATTAAAGGATAACAGGAGGTTCTAGCTCTTACCTGGATCTCGCGGAATAGAAGACTGTTGCCCGGATTGACCATAATCGTCAGTTGAAATTTTCACCCCTTTTCTACTTCGGAGCTTCTTCACAGCACTCAAAACAGTGAAAATGAATGTCTTCTGACCTTCTTATAGCAAATTCTGGGGCATGACTCTCTTAAGACAGTCGGCAAAGTTGTGATTCCTCGCTGTACACATATCGCAACTCTCGAGATTTGGTACTGATGATTCTAATCAGGGATCAAGATTTATGTGCAGACATACTCATGTTTTATCAAGCATTCTTTTTATGGTATTTTTCTTGCTCGTTAATCCGAAAAACCTCGAGTTCTCTTCTTCGGGCTCGTTAAACTTATACGAAATTGGCATCGAGCGTTCTTTTTTTGTTTTTTCTTGCTCGTTAATCCGAAAAACCTAGAGTTTTCTTCTTCAGACTCATTAAAACTATGGAGAAGTACTGAGCATTCTTTTTAGGAATCTTTTTCTCGCTCATAAAACCGAAAAAATCCCGAGTCACCTTTGTCAGACTCGTTAAACTATTGAGACAAAGAACAAGGAGCCATTCTTTTCCTCTTTTTCAAAGCTCTTTAAACGGAAAAAGTAAACCGAGTTTTCTCCGTGTGACTCGTTAAAATTTCATGGAGGTACCGAGTTTTCTTTGTTGGACTCGTTAAATATTTCACAAAGAATATTGAGTTTACTTCTTCTCCTCGTACTCATAACAAAATGAGGTAGACGTCCATTGAACATAGATTTCTCACTTTTCCGGATTCCATGGACTAACTTACGGAAAATGAACTATTTCGGGCTTACTATTACCCCTTTTCCGTGCCCGGTTATCAAGACATGACAAAGGTACCCCAATGGAGTCGTCTTTTACGACATTTTTCAGACTCTCTAAACATGAAAAATTCACCGAGTTTACTCATCTGGACTCGTTAAACCTAATCAGACAGGACATGGAGTTGTCTTTTATGACATTTTTCAGACTCTCTAAACATGAAAAATTCACCGAGTTTACTCATCTGGACTCGTTAAACCTAATCAGATGGGGCATAGAGTTGTCTTTCCTGACATTTTTCAGACTCTCTAAACATGAAAAATTCACCGAGTTTACTCGTCTGGACTCGTTAAACTTAATCAGACAGGGAAAAATTTGGACAAAATGGATATTACCTCTGTTACATTTTCAAAAAGGTCGATTTGGCAGCAAAATTCTTGAACATGGCACTTCCCAGAAAACTCTTTCGCAGTTAGCCGAACCCTACCATCTATGAGTATTAGCCTTCATTTCCCGGTGTCCCTGCACCGGTAAAATCCTAACACACTCTTTGGTGTTCATCAAGCTTCAGCTGCCTAGTACCCTGCTAGAGTGCCTTCTATTGTTCAAGCAGATCTCGCTATCTACTGCTCCTATTATCAACCAAACCACTCATTATGCCAGAAATTATTTGTCGTGAAGTTCCATTTACTCTTCCTTATCTCAAATCATAAACAAAATCAGTTGGTTTCTAGTTTTTGTATTTGGCGATGTGGGACAGCTCAGTGCCTACCTTTCAACGAGATCTTCTCGACTCAAACACTTATCTAGGAAGTTGATCCGAAACACATCAGTACCCGGATACTTGCAGACATCAGTGGCAGGTAGTCTTGTGTTTGATCAATGGTCTTCATCATTGGCTCTTGGTCGAATGATTCTATGAGTGTTCGACTTCAACTCCTTTTATTCACACTCGCTAGATTTTACTGGGCATCTTAGGGACCATCATCATTATCGGTGGCCACCTTCGCGTCTGTTAACAGTTTTCATTATTGACTGGTAATCAGATGATTTCTCACATGTTCGATGACAACTCCCTCATTCACATGTTGAGAAATATGCAGTTTAAGTGAATCGGCGGTCAAGACCTTGGGGCAAAAGGCTACACCATTAAAGTTGTGTTCCCTTCCCCAAGCTGCGATATTGTTTATGGAGACAGCTTCTTCAGCCTGATCCTGTTATGACAGACACTTCCACATTGTGCTTATTGGTGGACAGATTCTTCATATCTCTATTCTAGAGAAATCATGTTGTTTAAGCTACTGAGCATGGGACATGCCCGACTCTAGGCAAATACTATATTTTCTGACATATGTTGTTGTTTCAGGTTTTCCTCAGTCTTTCAATCTCTCTCTATCTCTACAAATTATAAAGTATTTCGGCCATCGTCTTCGTCTCTGACCTCACACTTTAGGGGCATCTGTTACAGGTCAAAATACCTCCTCATCAGCTCAGAGGGGAAGACAAATATGGAAGAAGTACAAAGACCTAAATTAAACCTATTTATGCTAGGGTAACGCATATATAGAACAGAACAAGAGCGTTATAACGCAGTTAAGAAATACATTGGCCACGTTAGTGGCTAGGGCAACGCTCTGTTTACACTGAAGGGACGCGTTACCTGTGTTTTAAGTTTGAATTGGGGAAAGAGCGCGGAGAAAGATTTGAATCTCCGACTTTCCCTCACAAAGGAGTCAGTGCACAAAGGAAGCTGCGAAGCACCAGTTCATTATTGGTCATTGTATGGAAAAATGAACTCCAAGAAACTATTAAACATGGAGATGAGGAAACATCTAAGCCTTTTCCATTCCAAACTAGTGGAAAGAGAAGAGCGACAATGGCCTTCTCCCCTCTCCTATAAGCTTAGTGAAGGCTCTTAATTGATGGTTGAAGGATTGCTCAAGGTTCTTGTATACTTGTGGAATAGAGAATAGTGTGACATTGTGAAGGCCAAGAGTCAAAGAGGCTCCTAGAGAGCTTTTTGACTTGGAATTCTTCACTAGAGAGAGAAGAGAGATTGGGAGACTGAGGAGAGCTTGGTACAACCAATGGTTGTAATCCTCCTTCTTTCAAAATCAATAGAGCTGTGTTCGTTTTGTCCATTCAATGCTTAATGTTATCATTGTTGTTTCAATATTTACTTAGTATGATATGAATGGCTCAGATGTGTATAATCTAGATGTTTGTAGTTTATTGATTTAATTGATAAGATACTTGTTATATTAGAAATTACACGGGTGCTTTGACTGATTGCAGGTCTCAGATTTGGAGCTGGCGAAGAAGGACTCTTACTTTGCTGCACAGCGCTCTCCAAGGGATTCCAAGACCGTCAAAGAGGTAATTATCTATTGTATTCCTTCAAGTTATTTCAAGCTAATATGAACATACACATACCATCTTTGTGAAAAGCATAGCTAATCTTACTGTCTGCCTCGGGCACCGGAAAGCCCTGAGAGGGATATACGAAAACCAACCACCCAAGCAGTTTACCCTATAGCAGCTGCCCATAGACGGTGCCATAATATTCATATAAAGAGACCTCCTCAATGAGAGATGACTGAATACATAAGTTTGGAAAACCATCCATGCTTCCACTGCGCAATCCAATCACCTTCCTAGGTGTTTCAACCTTCTGCAATGGATAGGGATGAGGCTGGCCCTCTTCCTCATCTCCTATTTGTGTCCTCATGGTTTTACACCCTTTGAATTTCAAGGGATTTATAAATTCAATCCCTTTGAGATCCTCAAGAAAAGACCTCTCATCTTTTTCCTTCCAAAACCATTGAGGTTCTGGATCTGCAAGTATAAGTTTCTCTTTGAGTTGGGGAGTGCTCATTGAGAAAGAGGCATCTGGAAAGGAGAAAAGGTTTCTCACTTCAATATGTCTACCATTCATCATTTCTTGCTCCATTTCTTCATGAATGAAGCTACAATTTGAATGCGCCCATGAGGAATGGTGCCTCCTTTCTTCCTTAATGCTCTTGCACAGCACAGTGCAACTTTGTTGCTCTATCCCAGCAGCATATAGAAATGTAGATCTCTTCATACAATGTGTTGAAATGATAACACATGGATTGTTAATAATACCTTCTGAAACTATGTAGTCTTCCTCCATTATTGAAGGCTACTCTTCCAAGGTTGTGCCAGTAATTGTACAAGTCTCCACCCTTTCAATCTCCTTGAGATCTTCTTCAATACCCTTCATGGTTTGGAAAAGGAGCAAGTAGATCTCCTCTTCTGTGATCCTTCCAAGTGGTGGAGCCATGCACTTGTTTTTTCTGTACAATGCATCTTCTTTGTGAGGGTTGGAAGTGCATGGATCTTCCTCTCCTTCTTGAAACCTTCTATAGGTCTCACTGCAACTTCCTTCTCCTTGAAACCATCTAGGAGTTTCATTATCTTCTTCTTTATCCTTTGTCTCTCTATCCTCTTTGAAGAGGCTCTTCGTGGATCTGGAATATGATGAGGTAAAAATCATCTTATTTAGAATTCTGAACTCTATTTCTTCTCTTCTCTTCTCTGATTCCACTGTAGAGTTCCCTTCTCATAAATATCAAAATTCTATTCCAGAGATTGACTACAGGGGCATTTACTAGATATGTCTCCTTTGAAAAAGGATGAGATCCAGAGGCTACCTTGCCATTTGCAGAATATTTCTATAAATATTGAAATATTCCTCCTTTATGGATTCAACACTTTGGCTTGAAGCCACAGGTTGAGCCAAAGATCTTGCTTTGATACCACTCTAATATCCCTTTTTCAGGATTGCTCATAAATCATTCATGAAAAACGCATTTCCAGAAACAAATATAATAAAACAGTGAAATAATCACTTGGATCCAATGGATACATATATGTATCATGTAAATACAAGAAGATATCAAAAGGAAATGGAACTAGGTGGGTTAAACAGACCTCCCACACTAGTGTACCTGAAAATGATGAAAAACCCTAAGACTGCAAAATGTCGGAGCAGCTGCTCAAGGGACTGCGTAGTCTAAGAGAGGTTTTACACATAAAATTATATTAGAATCATATATCTACTCATATATTGATAAATAATTCTTAAGTACAAAGATCTAATCTCCTATACAAAATACAAGACAACTCGGCAAGGGTTTCTTGTCAAACACTCTATATATAAAATGTGATATTCAGGAAATGACTGAAAAATCACTGCAACACTGAAGTACATGAGTGAAAAAGGCTGAAAGTGTCTGATCGGATGTAGAACCCTCAAAGGCTTCCTCCCATGAAGGGGTGAACCTTTGAATCACAAGGAAACACTGCAACAGAGCCACCAAACCATGCAATGAACACTGCCTCTAAAATAACGCACTCCCTAGCAGAAACAGCACTCGGAGGGTATGAGAAATGTGTGTCTAATACCAAAGATCTGAAATAAGCTCTGGAGCTCTCCAAAAATATATCTCAAGTGAATGAAAGCTTCTTCCAATGAGAAACTAGCTCAGAAGTCGGGATTCCAATCCCTTCCATTGTTGCACCTAGCAACATTGCACAATCATCGACAAAGTTGTGCTGATGTAGAGATCAGATCAACATGAATCTCAACTCAGGTACCACTATACCACTGTAGAATGTTGCTGAGACTACAGTGGTACAGATGAATTTCCCTGATACCATGCTCATCTCATTTACTAGATTTATACCTCCTGCTAACATCTGTAGTCTACAAGCCTGTGAGTCTAAGCCAAAGAAGATCAATATGATGAAGAAGATGAGTTTACTCTCATCTATTTTTAGATCTAGAGGAGACCTCTCCAAGGAGGTCAATAAGATCAAAGAAGGAGAAATGGAAGGACCATGCACTTCCTATTCTCACAGAAAAGAAGGCCAGAAGCATGAAGAACACTTGAAATTCGAAATTTTAACTGAGTATGTTGATGAATATCGAGAAAACCATAGAGCTCTAGCTTTGCCACAATTTATTCAACAGAAAGAAGAAAGAAGACCCCACAACTATGGGATGATGAGAGGCAATAGATTCCTATTGTCAACATTTGATGGATCACACACTTGTGAAGCAGAGGATTGGTGGATCAGCCATCTACGCCATACAAGGGTTTCTACTCTTGTTGATTTTTCTCAAAGATTGATCGGGAGGTTTGGAAAAACAAGGGAGGATCCCTCACCACCAGCTTATGAGGCATGTACCAGCACTATTGAGATCATGGAGGAGTAGCCTTCTTCTTCAACAGTTTGGGAGGCCAATACTTATAAGGAGGAAACTCTTATAGCCCTGCACGAAGCTTCCACATTTCACCAAGGTATGATAAAAAATCCATCTCTTTTAATTTCAGAAAACACCTTGTATGGGTCTACATCATTGCATAAAATTGACATAGAGCAACAGGATAACACTGCACTGTACATGAGCAGTGATGCAAAGGAGATAAAAAAATCCTCATGGGGGGAAGCAGTGAGGAAGAGTAGACATCTGGAGGTAAGAAACTCTTTCTCCTCTCTAGATGACACTCTCTCAATGAGCATACCACAGCTCAAAGAGAGACTTCTACTTGTAGCAGATCTAAGGCCTCTTTGGTTTTGGAAGGACATGCATGAGGAGGAGATCTCCCGAAGAGATTTCAGTAGAGGTGCACTCCCACACATCATGGAGTGCAAGATTCTTCATCAGATGGAGGAGGTTATTCCCTTCTCTCAGGAGAAAATAGTAGATGGAGGACATCTTCGGATGGATAAAATCTCTCATGCTTGTGATGGACATCCCTTGAGCCATGCACAACATGATGGGAGGTTTTTGCCTACCACCTATTTGGATCCTCATAGGGTCAAATTGATCCTCAGGAAGATTGCATTTCAAGGTCCCATGAAATGTAGGAGCTTGATTTGGGATGATGGTAGCCCTCATGGGAGGAGTACCAAGATGAAGGGTGGGAGAAGACATCCACAGTTGATTGAGTGGATGTGGATGGTGAGCAAGAAGTGGGTAAGCTACTTGCAGATTTATGATACCGGGCAACAAGAGGCTCGGTTGCGCTCGTTACTCTTGAAGGAGTTTGGCCATCACTTGGCATACTCTCTTTCCAAGGGTATGAGGATGGAGAAGATGTGGCAGGATGCTAGCATCATGGAGCAGCAAAGAGTATGGGTGCATAGTAATGATGCAACATTCATATCATTCACTATGTCTTAATCATATATCTTGCATGATGAAAGCATGAGGAAGCAGCAAAAGAAATTGTTGCTGGGGTTTTTCTTCAGAGAGCAAGGGCATATTTGCTCTCATTTCTTATATGATGTTGAAGGAGTAGGAGATGGTACTATCATTCTACAAAGGGGATACTCCTTGACCTTCGGTGATCACAAATTACTTCCACTTTGGGAGAGATTCCATATTTGCATAAACATTATTGGAGGGTTTCCCATCTATATTGAGGAAGTTGAGGGCAACAACGTTGTGCCATCTAGAGATTATCTAGTGCCTCATGCAGAGGAAGGAGGATATCTTGTTCGAAGTAGAGGGATGCTTTCATCTTTGCAAGGAAGTCCCCAGGATCTCATGTATGGATATCAAGGCACAACTCATGTTTTACATATGCCATTGTTGAGGAGGTGTGGCACCATGGAGACACTAGGAGGAGATAGGGAGGATGACCATCATGATGTGATGAGGAGCACACATCCATGTATATCTTATGAGGTTGATGCACCTAAGAAGGTGATTGGATTGTGCAGTAGAAGCATGGACAAACTTGTTCATTCATATATGCAGTCACCTCTTGATGATGTCTCATTGCATGGAGACATTTTGCCAGGGAGACCACTAGATCAACAGATGAATAGAGATGCTTCACGTATTGAGGCACCATTCATTGATTTTAGGGGGGTGGAGATCTTGGGAGACAAGTTTAAAGCACTGAGAGTCTTGGGTAGACTCAGGTAGGAGAGACACACTCTCTCAACATCATTTGTACCCACTCTCATTTCATATTCTGCGCTGTGGCAGAAGCAGTAGGGAAAGGATAGAATCCTTCCAACTTGCATCTTTGGCATAGAAGATTTCAAAGAAGGAGATGACCATGTGACATATATCCTTCATGAGGAATCATCAGCACTATCACTATGGAGGATATATCCATGTTGGAGCTCCAGGTTGATGGTGGAGTATTCCCAAGATCATATTTCTTGCATGATATTGACAGATCAACATATGAGGAGATGCATAGATCATGTGCATATGGAGGAGATACATAACTCTTTGGGGGAGCTAGCACAACCTCCTATTTTCTCATTGAGGAGGAGAGGAGATTCATTCTTCGGCTACTCCATTTACATACACAACACGTATGGTAAGGGCATTGTTTGTTTGCATGAAGATTTGTATATTCATCCCTTTACCATATTTGTACAGGATGTTACCATATTTCTACTTGAGGCCATGATCACTATTGGTGACCACTCTCTAGGGGGACTTGGGGAGGAAATGTATTTTGGAGGACATGCTCACCTTGCACCATACATCATGCACTTTCTCCACACATTAGAGGAGAGTAGGAAAGCAAGAAAGTGGTTGAGAGGCCACACTTTTTGTCATACTCTTTTGCAGTTGAGGGTCAAACTACATTGGTTACAATTGAGGGACCATTTTCCTTCTCCCTTGTCACACATGACAACAAGCATGGTTTTCATTATGGTTCATTATTTTTCTATTGTCTTTGTATTTGATGAGAGCATGATTGGGGGAATGGCACATTGGTTGGATGTGTCCCTTGGGGGAGAGATCTCCCACATTATTTGCATTGCATGTTCTAATGGGAGCATGAGAGGACATGTGGCCACTACAGCAGAACACTTGTTTCCATTTGAGGTGGGCCATATGCTTGATTGGATGCCATATGATGATGACTTCCAACTCATCACATATGAGATGGATTAGGACAACATGTTTCATAACACTGGAGAAGAGATCCTTGGAGGCCTAGTCTTCATTTTTCCAATTGAGGGAAAAAATATTACATCCCAATATCAGCATATACTCTGCAGTTATCCTAAGTGGAGAGGAAGACAACATGGGGTAGACTATTTTGTCTACGAAGATCAGATTTTCAGCCCACCTATATTGCAAGAGCCAAAGTTGGAAGATGATTGTCAAGAGTTGCCATGTTGGGAGGTGACTCAATTTGTATGGATGATTGCTTGGGGATGGAGGATCCACTTCAGGAAGATGTTCCTCAACACATTTCACACTCCATGACTTAGGTGGAGGTTTTTCCAGTTCTTTCCTTGCAGTTGCTTGAGGACAAGCAACATTTTGGACTGGAGGACTGTAATGTTCCCATTTTAGCCCATAGCTAAATGGAACATTAAAATTTTTCTTTTATCACCTAGCAGCTAAATAAATGGGTAAGGAGGCCCATGCTTATGGAAAACATGAATAAAATCCCTCATAATGTGAAAGGGATCATTAGAATAGCTTCATTTTTCACCCCCAAGTTTGAAAAGGGGAAAATGCATGAAGACAAGGTCCTGTTTGACCAAGTCAACAACACTACCATAGGAGGAGTGGCTTACTTTAGAAGACAATGCAGTGTGAATGAGGAAGAGGATATTTGGTGGAGGAAACCCTAATTTATGGGGCCCATGGAGAGAAAGCTTTCATTGTATAAAAGGAGAGAAAAGCAACCATTGTTATTCATGTTATGGATTATTGATTTCATTGTCTATGCAGACAATTGAGCATTCTTTGCTGCTTAGCAAGAATTGTCGGGGAATTCCTGTTTAGGATTCCCTATCCTTCTTGAGACGCCTCTTCAAGGATTGTTCTTCATTCTCCATATCTCTTGGTTCAAGACCAAAGCTTCTCCTTTCAGATACTATGTTATTTCTACTTAAGTATAATGCAGTGTTGCTGGGGTGTTGCAGTGGAGGACACCATACACCATTTCCTTGGCTCTTCTGTCAGAGGAGGGAGCTTCTATTCCTCTAGGAGGTTAGTGAGGGGGATCCAGGAACATATTGTAGATCATTGGTGTTGAAAATGCAGCAAGATGATGGAGCTTAGTGAAATGAAGTCGCCTTCACTAAGTGGGCCCGTAGGCGAATTCTGGCGCAAAGTCTATTTTTAGACTATGTCTATTTTTAGACATATGGAGCATGGTCCAGGGGTTGCAGTATGTTATTCTTGGAGTATTGGTCATGTTGGTAAAAATAGATGGGACTCTATTTTTTTACCTATAGGTTGATAGGTCGATGTCTATTTTTAGACTGCCTATCCTAAAAATAGGGAAGTCAAATATTATTTACCCTTAATAATATTTGGACTATAAACTTCAGTTTACTCTCTTGGAGCACTTCAGTTTGAGCCTTGGAAGTGGCTCATGCATCTGACAGAGGAATTACGCTATTCCCAAGGGTTTTATGGCATCATGCATGGTTGACTTCAGTTAGGACTTCAGTGGCAAAAGTTTGGTGGAGTTAATGAGACAACTAGTGGAGTTGTGGAGTTGTGTTCGGTTTAATTTAGTTGAACTGGTTGAGATTAGTTTAACTAGATAATCAAATAGTTATGAGTGGAGTGAATTAAATATTATTTAATTCATTAATTAGTAACTCATTATTCAACTCAAGAACACATCAGTTCACTACAGTGCATGATCAGTTCAGTGGAGACCATTGAAAGAGGTAGATGAAAGGGTGGAGTTAGCTATCAGTTGTGACTATACTGTTGCTATTTGCAACACACAGATAGGTGGAGTAAGCCCATGAGGATTGCGCAGTTCAGGCTGGTGGTTTATCTATATAAAGAGGCCATCCCATAGCATTGAAACATGCAATAGAGGCAAGGCAATTGGCGGTGAGTTTTGAACCAATAACCCGTTCAAAACTGAGCTAGATTGTGAGTAACTGTATGAGAAAGTACTGAGTACTTGTGAGGAGTATTGTACTGAGTTTGTTACTTGATTTCTCCATTATAATATACACAATAGCTGCGGGGTTTTCAGCTATAAGCTTTCCACATACATACTGTGTTAATGTGTATGATGATTTGATGTGTTATCGCTTGATTTTATTTCCACATGTTTGATGATCTGAGTGGAAGAGATTATGTGTTGCATATAAATTCGAATTGTATGTGATCAGGATAGTCTCGGTGGATAATTAATAATTATTCAGCAAATTTCTACATGGTATCGGAGCTATTGAAGTTCAGATTGATCATCACAGTGATTACAAACTTATTTCGGTAGACAGAGTCTGCATGCGGGCCAGGTAGCCTCCGGATTCATCTTTCTTCGGAAAGTGAAAGGTCTGGTAAATGCCCCTTGCAATCAATCTATGTGCTAGAAATAATTTGTTCTCACAAGATCTAGAGCGGTTGAGCTTTGAGGTGGAATTCAAATTTTGTAGTAGTTTTGTTTTCTTGGTGCCAGTGTTGAAAATGTCTTTCAACGGTTTGCGACTCGAATATGCTCTTGAAGGCAGTTCAAATTCTGTTGCATGGAAGGATCGCATGGAGGTAGTATTAGAAGATAATGGTCTAAAGGAGTTCATAGATACGGATGTCCAAAAGCCCATTGATCCTGCTGAAGTCGAAGCTTGGCAAAAGAAGATGGCGAAGTGTCGAAGGATCCTGTTGGAGGGCGTCAAGGATCATATTGTATCCATCCTGCATGGAAAGGCTACTCCATATTTAATTTGGAAAGCTTTGACGGATCTATTCCAGAGTAAGAGAGACCAAAGGAAGCTGGCGCTCAAAGATAAGCTCAAGAACATCAAGATGGAGAAAGGCGACAGTATCGCCAAATACCTCACGAAGTTCACTCAGTGCAGAGATGAGCTGGGAAGTGTGGGGGTGACTGTCGAAGATGAGGACATGGTCGACCTGGCTCTCCTTGGTCTTCCAAATGCTTGGCACTCATATCAAGATAGTTTCAATGGTCGGGAGAAGCTTTCAGGATGGGAGCGCCTTTGGGCGGATCTCATGCAGGAGGAGATAAGGAGGACTACTCGAGATGGATCTTCATCAAAGGGAGATGATGAAGAAAACTGCGCTTTGGTTGCCAAAGAAAAGAAGGGGAAGGGTAAGAAAACCTCTCATTCTAGTGCAAAGGGAAAGAAGCAGGATATGGAGAAAGTGAAGTGTTTTCACTACCATGATCACGGACATTATGCTACCAATTGTCCAAAGAAGAAGAAGAACAAGCAAGCGGGAAGATTTGCAGATGGAGAAGCTTTGGCTTCATAGTTCGAGCTTGAATTTTCACTGACTGCATGATTGGTTTCAAGTGTGATGGGATCGGTGTGGTTCTTGGACAACGGTGCGTCATTTCATATGACGGGATATCGGGATTTTTTCTCAGATCTGGAGAACAAAGATTTGGGTGTGCACATGGAGATGGGCGATGATGGTAGATACATTGCGACTGGTATCGGTACCATATCCTTTCAGAGGGATTCTGGTAAACCCTTTGTATTGAAGGATTTCATGCATGTACCTGGATTGAAGAAGAACTTGATCTCTGTGGCAATGTTGGAGGATAAGGGGTATGATGTGGTCTTCAGCGAAGGAAAAGCCTTCCTGCGCAGTAAGACTACTGGAGAGACCCGGAAGATAGGGGTTCGAACCAAGAACCTTTATCAGTTGCAGGTAGATGGCTGCGCAGCTATGGCATGCAAGGCGGGAGAAGTGGTGAGCCGGGATGATGAGGGCGAACTGTGGCACATGAGATTGGGCCACCTTCACCATGGAGCTTTGAAGATTCTGCAGCAGATTTCTACTGGACTTCCTAAGGGCACTCTTGCGCAGTCAGATCAGTGCAAGGGGTGTACTTTAGGGAAGTATGTGAAAGCCACCTTTCACGAGAAGGATATTCGCGCCATGACGATCCTTGAGAGAGTTCACACAGACGTGTGTGGTCCTTTCTCAGTTGCTTCGACAGCAAAGCACAAGTATTATGTGATCTTTGTTGATAATTTCTCTCGAAAGTGCTGGATCTTCTTCATGCAGAAGAAGAGCGATACATTCGCGAAGTTCTGTGAGTTTAAAGCACTGGTCGAGAAGGAGTCGAGGAAGAAGGTGATTGCTCTAAGGAGTGATAACGGTGGTGAATTCATCTCAGCTGAATTCAAGGAGTTCTGCAGCGCAGAAGGGATTCGGAGAGAGCTCATCACACCCCATAACCCACAGCAGAACGGGGTGGCTGAGCGGAAGAACAGAACGATCGTGGGTGCTGCACGGGCGATGTTGCATGATCAGGGCCTACCCCTTCACTTGTGGGCCGAGGCATGCAATACAGCAGTGTATGTGCAGAACCGTTGTCCTCACAAGGTTCTTGGCATGAGTACACCGGAGGAGGCTTATTCTCGCAAGAGGCCTGATATTTCCCATTTGCGGATTTTTGGTTCTCCTGTCTACATGCATGTGACGAAGGATGCGAGAAGGAAGCTGGATCCAACTGCTGAATAATTGGAATATTTGTGGGGTACACTGATACACCTCACAACTATCGGGTGTATTTGTCAGACAGTCGAAAGACTGTTGTGCGACGGGATATAAAATTTCAGGAGGAGAAAGCCATGCAGTGTTCGCTTGAGAGGGAGCTACACTCGCATGCAGATGAGGAGTTGTTAGTTCCTAAGGAGGAGCTTCCGGATGTGGATCAGCCACAAGAGGAAGTTCAGGAGGTGGAAGAAACCACCCATGCAGCGCCAACCATCAGAGGGCGCAAGCGCACTACAGAAGCTGAGCGACTGGCTTGAGATGCAGAGAAGGTTGTAGGACCACCTACAGCACAGCGCAGACAGAGACAGTCACCGGATCGGTACACTGGATACATGGCTCTTATGAGTCAATGTGTCGTGACAGAGCCATCCTCTTTTGAGGAAGCTGTGGAGGAACCCGCATGGGTTGATGCCATGATCGAAGAATATGATTCGATCATCAGGAACAGTGCATGGGAAATTGTCCCAAGACCGGTTGGGAAATCAGTTGTAGGTTCGCGATGGATCTAAAAAGTGAAGCAGGCGGCTGACGGGAGTGTGGAGAAGTACAAGGCGAGATTTGTCGCCCGTGGCTTCTCACAGATCGAGGGGATTGACTATGAGGAGACTTTTGCACCTGCCGCAAGGTACTCTTCCATACGGACGATCCTTGCTCTCTCAGCGCAGATGGGGTGGCACATTCATCAGATGGATGTGAAGACTGCGTTCCTCAATGGAGTTATTGAGGAAGAGGTGTACATAGAGCAGCCTGAAGGTTTTGAGATCTTCAGCAGAGAGTCGCATGTGTGCCGACTCAAGAGAGCACTGTATGGGCTGAAGCAAGCACCTCGTGCTTGGTACACTCGGATAGACAGCTACTTCACCGGGCTTGGATTCTCCAAGAGTGAGGCGGATCCAAACCTGTACCAGATTGTGGTGGAGGGGGAGCTGTTGATCATCGTACTGTATGTAGATGATCTGATTTTGACTGGCGATGAGCAGTTGATACTTTCATGCAAGGAGGATCTTGCACGAGAGTTTGAGATGAAGGAATTGGGCATCCTTCATTATTTCCTGGGATTGGAGATTTTGCAGCGCAGCGGAGGACTGTTTGTTTCTCAGGGCAAGTATGCCCGGGAGATTCTGGAGAGGTTCAACATGCAAGGCTGCAAGCCTGTTGACACTCCTCTTCCTGGCGGTTGGAGGAAGGAGGATGCTACTTCAGCGGAGGTAGTGGATGCCACTGTCTATCGACAGTTGGTGGGGTCGCTTATGTATCTGGTCAATACACGACCCGATATATGCTATGCAGTTAACCAGCTTTCGCAAGCTATGGTTAAGCCTACCAAGCTCTTTTGGAAGGCAGGCAAGCATGTATTACGCTATATCAGAGGCACATCGGGATATGGTCTATGGTACAGACAGGAGGATGGAGCGAAGCTTTCTGGCTTCACTGATGCAGATTGGGCAGGGAGCCCAACGGACCGAAAGAGCACATCTGGAGGAGTTTTTAGCATTGGGTCGACAGCAGTTTCCTGGTACAGCAGGAAGCAGAGATCCGTGGCACTCAGTTCAGCAGAGGCCAAGTACATGGCAGCTAGCTTAGCTGCATGCGAGGCTATTTGGATGAGGAAGATCCTCGCAGGATTGTTCAGGTTGCATTTGGAGCCTACAGTGATCTACTGTGATAACCAGAGTTGCATTAAACTCTCGGCTAATCCAGTATTTCATGATAGATCCAAACACATCGACATCAGGTACCATCATATCAGAGATTGTGTTCGGCGGAGAATCATGATGCTTTCATATGTTCCCACGGAGGATCAGGATGCCGACATCCTGACGAAGGCGCTCACCAGGAGCAAGTTCGAATTCCACAGAGGCAGGATAGGGGTTGCAGATAATCCATATCTTGCTGAGAGGGAGTGTTGAAAATGCGGCAAGATGATGGAGCTTAGTGAAATGAAGTCGCCTTCACTAAGTGGGCCCGCAGGCAAATTCTGGCGCAAAATCTATTTTTAGACTATGTCTATTTTTAGACATATGGAGCATGGTCCAGGGATTGCGGTATGTTATTCTTGGAGTATTGGTCATGTTGGTAAAAATAGATGGGACTCTATTTTTTGGACCTATAGGTCGAAGTCTATTTTTAGACTGCCTCTCCTTAAAATAGGGAAGTCAAATATTATTTACCCTTAATAATATTTGGACTATAAACTTCAGTTTACTCTCTTGGAGCACTTCAGTTTGAGCCTTGGAAGTGGCTCATGCATCTGACAGAGGAATTATGCTATTCCCAAGGGTTTTATGGAATCATGCATGGTTGACTTCAGTTAGGACTTCAGTGGCAGAAGTTTGGTGGAGTTAATGAGACAGCTAGTGGAGTTGTGTTCGGTTTAATTTAGTTGAACTGGTTGAGATTAGTTTAACTAGCTAATAAACTAGTTATGAGTGGAGTGAATTAAATATTAATTAATTAATTAATTAGTAACTCATTATTCAACTCAAGAACACATCAGTTCACTACAGTGCATGATCAGTTCAGTGGAGACCAGTGAAAGAGGTAGATGAAAGGGTGGAGTTAGCTATCAGTGGCGACATCAGTTGTGCATGAGATTTGCACCACACTTGGAGGAATTTCCCATGATGATTGCATTTTCAAGCCAAGGAGATTCGAACCTTGTATCTCTATTTAGACAGGCCATGATTGCGCAATAGAGGCAAGGCAATTGGCGGTGAGTTTTGAACCAGTAACCTGTTCAAAACTGAGCTAGTTTGTGTGTAACTTTATGAGAAAGTACTGAGTACTTGTGAGGAGTATTGTACTGATTTTGTTACTTGATTTCTCCATTATAATATAAAAAATAGCTGCGGGGTTTTCAGCTATAATATTTCCCCATACATACTGTGTTAATGTGAATGATGATTTGATGTGCTATCGCTTGATTTTATTTCCGCATGTGTGATGATATGAGTGGAAGAGATTATGTGTTGCATATAAATTCGAATTGTATGTGATTAGGATAGTCTCGGTGGATAATTAATCATTATTCAACAAATTTCTACAATTGGCATCAGGCCAAGCATTTGTCTTCACCGACAGAGCAGTCACTTCTTTAGACTGCGTTATTTCTGAGTGTGTTTACAGTGGAGACTTGCTCGACATATCTAGAGGGTGAGATCTTAGGTGAAAGGATCAGCCTTTCATTATAGAGATACCTTGGATGTGATTCAGCCACTTATTGTAGCATCATCAGCTATCTACATCCAGTTCTATTTCTAAGTTGCAGCTACTGCCCAACAACTCCGACATTTCTGCAGATTTTCCATTTTGTATGTATTTTAGCCAATCCTTGTAAGGATTGTGTATTGTATGTTTTCCACGGGTTTGGATCTTGCTCCCCCTTATTTATTTGAGCCATTATTTTCACATCTATATATTATTGACATTTTTCAGTAGTTCCTCCTCAAGGATTGTGCAGTCATAGCCAGAGCCTCTTTTATATAGCAGTATTTCTCTATATTTCATGTACATGTTTCATTGAGGAGGCATTGTTTGACTTGATAGATCATTTCCTCAAGATATTGTATACATTTTTTGCTGCTATTATCTAATGTAATGGTTATGTAGATCTTCCAGCATTATTGGTTTTAATCCATTCACTGGTATTTTGCAGGTCATGTTTATGTATTTCTGAATCCCTGAAGGAGAAATATTTCAAGCTCTATAGACAGAGTCTGCAGATGACTAGGTAGCCTCTAGATCTCATCCTTTTTCAAAGGTGACATATCTAGTAAATTCCCATGCAATCAATCTCTGGAATAAAATCTTGATATTCCTGAAAAAGGGATATTACAGTCCATACCTTGGATCTCGGTTTGTGTACACTTTATTATGGATGGCTGTGCCCATACTACATATCATGTATCAGAGATATCAGTTGTATTTTTACTCGCAGGTCTTCCAACGGTAGTGTTTTTAGTTGAACGCATTCTCATAAAGCATTTCACCCATCCCTCTCTCTTGGATCTCATGCTTTAGGGGGCATCTGTTACACAACATTTTGTCACTGTCCCTGCAATCCCTCATCCTATACATTGGAGGACTATTCTTGTGACCTGTGAACAGTAAAATGTCTTGAAATCACCTTGATGGCATCCTTATGCATAAGGAAAATAATTCTCCTAGAGAACATTTCCTAAGAAAATTACTGGAAACATATGTTTGGGCATTAGCGTGAGCAACCAGTTCATCACTCTCGCCGACCTAGGAAATTTACACTAAGCCCGCTCCACCTGGCCCTCTATCCCTAGGTATTTCCCATGCCAAGCCTTTTGGGGAATGATTTTTAAAAATAAAAGGTGGAAG
Source organism: Pinus albicaulis (assembly GCA_034641835.2). Lineage (NCBI taxonomy): Eukaryota > Viridiplantae > Streptophyta > Pinopsida > Pinales > Pinaceae > Pinus > Pinus albicaulis. Next base: position 208,332,247 of record CM076574.1, on the reverse strand, counting down.
TTTGATTCTAACAACTTCAGAATGAATCATCAAAAAGAGGTTGGGTTGTGTGGCTCCGAATCTCCCTATTTAGGAAGTGGTTTTCCACCTCTCATGGAACCTTCCTAAGAGATAGGACTCTCCCCCATGATTATAGGGATCCTAACCTCTCCTTCTCCCTCTATAAAAGCCTGCCCTCTCTATTTTCAACCTAGTTGAACATTTGGGAAGAAAACTATAGTTGTGACTATTGAGAGAAGAGCCAAGGAGAATCCTGTAAGAGAGAGAGCCTTGTCTAAATTCTTGACAAGTTTTGTGAGACACACTCCGCTGGAAGCCCTACCAAAGGAAGAACCCAATGTTGGAACTCATTTGTAATCTTTCTTTCATATTTGAATATATGCTCGACTATGTTATTGGTTCCATCATTTTATTTCTTATTTGTGTAATGCAATTTGATTCGATCTTTTCCGATTGATTTATAGTTACATGTTTGAATTATTATGTTGTATGCCATTTATTTTCTTTGAATATGTATAGGTGTCCGGATGTGGCGAGTGAAAGGAATGTGATCTGTCAAGCTAGGAACGGGAAGCAGCACTTCTTCTTCGACAACAATAGTGTGGGACTTGAGGTAAGCTATCCATTGTAGCTTTGTCTTTTGTAACTAGGAATCGATATCGTAGCATGTTTTGTTTGTTTCTAGACCCACTCTAAGGCTAGTGGGATCGCCTTTGTCCGCAGAGGGGATTTACCTCATCAACAATCTAGAGAGACCATCCATGAAGGATAGAACCTCATACCCACACACTCGTCGATGATTTGGTCAATGAACAGTGTGGGAAAGTTTTCTTTTGGATAAGCTTTGTTTAGGTCGCGAAATTTATTGCAAACACGGATGGTGCCTTTTTTTTGAGAATGGGAACTGGACTGGACACCCAGGTGGTGTATTCAATGGGATAAATAAAACCAGAATGCTTGAATTTATCGATTTTGGCTTTGACAACCTCTCATCTGGAATGATTAATGGGTCTCAAATTTTGATGGACAGGATTAGAATCAGGCCATGTATCGATATGGTGTCTGACAATGGCGTGATTAATTCAAGGCATTTATGAATAGGACCAGGTGAAAACATCGAGGAATTACTTGAATAGCTTAGTGTATGCCTCAATTTATTCTAAGGTACATTGGGTGCCCAAGGAAATGTTTTATTCTACCACTGGTTTGTCAGAAATGTTAATTTTTATGGTAGGATAGATATTGGCCATATTTCCTTCTTCGAAAGAATTTGGTGTAGGAATGGGATTTTTAAACCAATCAACTTATCATGAATGAAGTATTTTTATTGCATAGTATATTGGTCATGGGACTACTGCAAGAGGAAGTACACATGGTGGTGCATATCATCCCACAGAAAGTCATGGGTTGTCATAGCTTCCATAATGTATTCATATGAATGGAAGATGGGGTGACTGGTGGAAGGATGACCACATGATGCGATGAAGCTGCCTGACTCATCATCATGAGAAGTGTGGTTCACATGAATATCATCACGGAGGGTTACATAAGAAAAAGTAGATGAATAATCTACCAATGTTGAGCCCAAGGTGATCGCTGAAGGGAGGTCTGGAAAAACAGAAGGGGATGTCTCAAAGGGGTGTTGCACTGTGGATCTCATAGATGATGAAAGGTAGAGGATAGTGGGCGAATGCTCCGTCATCTCGGCATCGGTAGGGGTTATGTCAATGGGAGTGGACTCTTTTTTAGCCATGGGTTTGATGTAAGACAATTCAAGACAATTATGGGTGGCATGACTGACAACATCACACAAAGTGCACAAAGTTGTACACTTTTGAGGCTTAGGAGGAGCAAGCATTAGCTCGGCAGCCTTATCCTTAGGTTCCATTTTGTGGGCTTTGCCCCCCTCACCAAAGGCTTTCACAACAGGAGTAGATTCCTGTTGAGGTGGCTGAGGCACACAAGCAAAGGGAGCGGTCATAGTGACCTGTTGGTCTGGGTTCAAAGAAGTGTAAGGTTTGAGCTGACCAGGCGGGGTATTGGCTGGGGGATCAATGTACTAGACTGGGATCCCTAGGGTCATGTTGGGAAGGGTCAAGGTAGCCATAACAGGTACTGAAAATAATTCGTAAGGGTGAGAAAGAAATGGTATCTGACAGGAGGGGTAATGGCCAAGCGGAATAACTCCCAAAGGGTTAAGGCTAAGGGGAACCATTCCAGGGGAAAAAGAGGATTATGGACACTAGCAACAGATGAAGGGCCTTCAGGAGGAGGTCTCGAAGGCTGAGTCGAAGTAATAGGAATAGGTTGCAAAGGGTGAGGCTGCTGACTAGTCGAACCAGACTATTTGAGGTCATACCGAGATGATTGCATCATGAAAAAATTCAACAATCTAGGGTTAGAGATAAAAGGGGGGAGACCAGAGAATGAACCAAGAAGAGAGCAATATTTCTACACTCCAGGTGAGACACTGGTCATAGGTTAAACTATTTTTTTATTTCCCACCGAAGAAATAATGGAATTTGGAGAGGTCTAAGACTTCAGTTCTTAATATGTCAGCTGATCAATAGTGATGATATTTTCGTTGTGATGAAAGCACATCTTACTGTGAACCACATATGGGACAGCATACATTGCATAAGTGAAGCTACAACCCAATAGAATGTTGTAGTATAAGGGGGCATCAATGACTTCAACATCAACACAAATAGTTTTTCCCACAAGAGTAATAGGATAGTTACGAAACATGCCAAAGTTCTGGGAAGAGTGGCCATCCCACACATGGAGGGTCATAGTGGAAGGGGATAACTCGGGTGATCCAAGATTTTTAAAAATAGAAGAGGACATCATGCAAGTGGATGCCCCCTTGTCAATGATACATTGGGAGATGTTGGCATTCCAGATCTTGACAGGGATTTGGAAGGAGATAGATGCAGGAAGGGGTGGGTGTTCTGACTTGTCAACATCGAAGACAATAAAAAAATCATTAGAAGAATCCAAAAATTCCATGGAAGTTAGTAGAGGTTTTTGTTGTGAAGGGCACGACTGGAGGACTTCCAATGTTGACATGGCAGCAAGGGATTGAGCCAAGTCATCTACTATACTATAGGTGTGGGCGGCTTTACTAGAAGCAGCATTTCGTCATAGCAGTCCCTTGGGGATCTTGGTATGTACATCTGCCTTAGGCTGAGGGATATATAAAGGACCATTTGGTGTCTAAATTGACTCTGTGGGACCTGAATACTGGGGCTCGGTTGTGGACATAGCAGGAGGCTTGGTGTACTGGTGCGACCGATTCTGCAGGTTAAGATCAGCATTATTGGCCTAGTCAAATTGCATCATGAGGATCCGGTAATCCGAGGTACTAGAAGGGGGAGTTTGAGTGGCCTCCTCACCTTCAGGGGGTTGAGAAGCCACATATCATTGTTGAGGGATAGGATTGGTAAACACAACCAGTTGAGTAGGCACATCATTAGGAGGAATTAAACCAGAGGCTTGCTCTCCTAGAGATTTTTCTTGGGCTTCCCACTGTTACAGGACAAATGACCTCTTCATCAGCTCAGAGGAGAAGTTAACATGGAAGGAAGAAAATGACATAGACAAGACCCATTTTTTCCAGGGAGAATTATTTGTAGGGTAATGCTCTGTCTTGCCCAAGGGGCATTGTTATCTATGTTTGAATGTGAAAAGGTAAATATCTTTGGGAAAATTGACTAGAATTTCCCGCTTTTTCTTAGAAAGAGTCAGTTCAAAAATAGAAACTAATGGCACAAAACTTTTATTATACATTTCAAAACACAACTGAACTCCTATGGAAGTAAAAAGAAAAGAAAAGTGAGGACACATCTAGATATTTCCCAATTTGAACTAGTTGAAAGAGTTGGCAAGGTTTGTCCTCTCCATTTCCTATAAATTGGAGATGTGGGCTCTTAGTCTGAGGTCAAATGTTTGATTATATCTTAAGCAGAATTTCATTTTCGTAGTGTGAGGCTTGAAGATTGGCGAAGTTCATTGAGTAATTTCTGCCTTGAGCATCATCACACTCGGAGATAGAGAAAGAGAGAGAGGATTTGGAAGACTGAGGAGGGCTTGGTGCAACTGACGGTTGTAATCCTCCTTTCATAAATCAATAGAACTGTAACTATTTTGTCCATTAGATGCATTAGTGTCACATTTTTTGTTCATTTGTCTATGTAGCATGATATGAATGGCTTAGATCTACATATTTTAATGCTATTTTAATTGGTAGAAAGCTATACTATTGTGAATATTACATAGGTGGTTTGATTAGTTGCACGATCTGGATTTGGAACTAGTGAAGAAGGAATTCTACTTCGCCGCTTAGCACTCTCCATAGGATATGTTGTCCACAAATAGGTAGTCATTCCAAATCATGCTTTGTCAATTATATATTAGTATGAACATGTATGCAATACCTTTGGAACTTTATAGCTAATCTTACAGTCTGCCTCAGGCACCGAAAAGCCCCAAGAGGGATACCTAATAACCACCCAATAATATTACCCTATAGCACCCATATTTGACGCATATGAGGTAAAAGGGGACAATCATGGGTATAGTGAGCAAGGACACCACACTAAGAACAAGGCTTATTCATGCGAAGAGGCTTGTTTTGCTTGGGTTATTGCCCTGTTGTTGGGTTGAAATATTAGATTTATTCCATTGGGGATTGTTTCCTATTTACCTTGATCAAGTTCATTCTGGTTGCCTTTCCTCTTATTTTTGGAAGTGAGAGGATTAGTCGCACTCTACTACACATACACTTGACCCAGAGTGGGGGGTGGCTACTGCTGCAAAGCTTGAGAAGGCATGGGAGGCAGAGGTGCTTGTGCTGGAGGAGATGGAGAACCTAGTTGTGAATATAGATAGTAAGGAGGTTGAGCAACATTGGGGTAAATAGGTTGGGCAAAATCAGGTCCTGGCATTGGAGGATGAAGTTGGGAAAAGGTGTGAGGCATGCCGTGTCCTGGATATATTTTGTCGGGAGGGGGAAAAGTGTTAGAGGAGTTGGCCCCTACCTGAGGGAAACCATAACCCATAGGAGGATGAGTTTAGAGATGTCAAAGTGATCCAACGATACTTTTGGTGGCATGAGATGCCCCTGGTGCATTTGTACCACCATGTCTAGGGAGATCAGGTAAGTTAGTATAAACATAAACATATTGTGACTAGATCAAGTCATATTTCAATGCAGCTTAGAGGGATTCTTCCTCAGTCTGAGGAAAGTGAGGCGCGACATATTTATCAATAGAGGGAAAACAGGATGTGAGAAACCAGTCCATGTAGACATGGTCATAAAAAAATATAGCTCAGCATAAGCTCTTCCTTCTGCACAATTCTTGACATGGTCAAATAGGTGGGTGGCAGAATTTTGATGGAAAGAGGTCAAAAGTTTAGTACCAGCATCATAGAAAAGGGGAAGCTGGAAGTAGGATATAAACGCCTTTGCAAGAGTTGCAAAGTTAGCATGAGAGGAAGCGACCTGGTCAACATACCACTTGGAAGCTTCTCCAGTAAGCGTACGTTTGAATAACCGAAGACGAACATAGTCATCAATGATAGAGTTGGAAAAACACCACATGTGGAAAGAGTGGACATGGTTGGTAAGATCCTCCCCAGCATTTCCTTCAAACTTAGGGATGTCTAAAGGAAACTTGGTTGGCATAGAAGGCCAATATGGATCATGGTGTACAGGGTCATTAATCAACTGGCTTGACTTGGGAAGGCTTAGGCTTGCCATATAAGGAAGCAAGGGAGCAACTATAATCGTTTTTATTGCGGCTCCACTAGTAGCAATTCTAGTATTAGAGTCAGGGCCACTACCAGTGGTAGGTCCTATACCAGACATGATGAAGGTGAAAGGTGGAGGAGAACTGGGGATAGAAACAGAAGGAGAATCTGATGAACCAGAATCAGAGTCAGAATGGGGACTCGACGGAGGACTAACTCGGACCCTATGCAGTGGAGTAAGTCTTCCTAACAGAAACTGAGGATGAAGGCCTTGGAGTCTTCAGGATAAATGCCTTTGGGGCACAATAATGGAAAATATACTAGAACCCAATAAGGAAGAGAGGTAAATAAGGGCACAAAGGCACAAATTAATTAATTACAATGTTTTAGTCTTGGTTTGATGGTGTAAATCGGGTGCTCTTCACTTTAGGTGTGCGTGTGTGTGATAAGTGTGTTAATTTTAATTTAGCCTAGATGTGTGTATAGAAAAAAAGAAAAAAAATGTTGTATAATTGTAAATAAAACTGAAAGAAAAAGTAAAATATATACCTAAAGATGCATAAATTTAAACCCAAAAAGGAGGGCTTCCCAACACTTAGTCTATGGGTGGGCTAATTGAATCAAAACAAAAAAAATGGCCAATGGATCTAAGGTCAAGATGGATACGAATCTAAAGGTCAGATTTGCTGAAAAGAGGTGTAGAAAACAACAAGAAACTAGAGGGAAAAATGTTGAAAAATAGGTGGTGAAAGGCTACAACCTAAAGGGAAATGTAGGGGACCCTAAAGGGAGGACCAAAAAAAACTGAAAAGAGGTTTTTTGGATGGAGAAATAATTGATTTGAAATGGATCTGAAAATGCAAGTTTAGATCCGAAAAAATGGCTGAAAAGCACTGAAATCTTAGAAGACCTGCTTCAGCTAAACTCCTCCTAAAATTGTGGAAGCGTAATGAAGCCCTAAGGGGATTGGTTCCTACTTCGAAAAGTAAAAATAAGAAAATATAGGTCTAATATGGGTAAATATGGAGGTTCGACAACCTTGAAAAGTGTCCTTGGCAAGCCCTAAAAATTTTAGCAAAGATCCCACAAAAAAGTATAGGTTGTAGGTTCTGACCTGATTCTTGTTGAGGTCACAATTTTTGGGTAGTTATTTTCTACCTGAGAGCCGGGGTCAAATTTTTTGGGCCAAAAATTGCGACCCACACTTTCAGCTATCTCAAGGGTAGGTTTTAGAAAAACGTGCCGACTCTATCGCGGTTGATACTTGTTACATGTGCAAATGACCGAGAAACACACAAAAGATAGAATTTTTATTGTTTTAGGGTAAAAATGGTTAAAAACAACATCAAGGGATGAAAAATAAGAAGCTGAAGAAAAAACCTAGTGTCTGAAGCAGTTGGTCATGCAAGGATATGAAAAATGACAGCGATCACAATTAAAAGCCCTTGTGGAGTCACTGGTTGTTTAGTGTGTCAATTCTAATCAGAAGCGTACAAAAAAAACTCACTTTAGACCTAACAGCAAAGGTGGTTGTCAATTTCCTTAGATCTGTTGTAGGTGATTAGAATAAATGCTACAAAAATTCAGATCTATGCATTTAAAGACATTAAACAACAAAAATAAACAAGAGTTGCTCCATACATCCAATAAACAAAACAATAATTTATAAATATTTTTTTGTATTATGACACCTGGGAAGGGAACACAGAAAGATCTTACCAGTCTCCCTCAACGGGATTGGTTATTGTAGGTCCTCAATAGTTCAGATCTAAGATCTGTCTATCTTAATGGTGCAGAAAACCCAGAAAAAAATGGAACTCAAAGGGAGCTCACAAGCAATAGTGGAAAAAATATGACAATGATGGAGGATCAAAATCAGACCAAAATCATAGATCAAAAGGTCCTAAAAAGGTGACAAAAGGTAGTGAATGAATGGAAAACCCTTCTATTTATAACAAAATATTGAGTTAGTCTAGATATTGGTGAATAATTAAAATATTATTCACCAAATCTAGATCCAACTTACTTGGAATATTTTATTATTTTTGGTGGAGGGAAAAGGAATTCAGAATAAAATAAATCCCTTTATTTAGAAATAATAAATAAATAAATAAATAAATGATTTATTTATTATTTCAAGGATGAGGTTAAGGAATAATTAAATAAATAATGATTTATTCAATTATTTATAAATGATTTAGTCAAATTTAACAAGGAATATTATAAAATAATGATTTAAATAATTATTCCTATAAAATAATAAGATAGATAATAATTTATCTAATTAATTCTCCTATTTTGGGTTAAATATGACCAGGAATATTAATTAAATAGTGGTTTAGTTAATTATCCCTAGAGGAAAATCAATCAAATACGGATTTATTTAATTATTCCTCATGGGGTTTCCTATTTAGACCATAAATAATTTAATAAAATATGGGTTATTAAATTATTTCTCATAGTGAAAGCAATTTTACTATGGTAAAATTGGTCTTACATTGTATACTTTAGTCCATCTAATAGTTATAGGTTAGATGATCAAAAATTGGTGTAACAGGTTCCACAAAGAGGTCACCAAATCCTTCACAAGGGCCTTTGATGGGGTAGAGGTAGAAATTGGAGACATAAATTTTTTAGTGACAGAGTCCTTCATAGCAGAAGCTACAGGCCTTCGGAAAATCAGTGAGAGATGGTTCAAGAACAGGAAGATTCATCGAGAAGAATGGAAGATTTTTTTGAAAAATCCAGGTGTAGACACCACTATTTTTTAGAAGGGAATTCCTAGTACAACACTTAAAAACAAATGGAGGAACATGTTGTTACTTATTCAAAAAAAAATTACTTACGAGGGTAGATTTGGTTGCATGTTTGTATACCATGCCAGAATGTTAATGAATTTCATAGAGGATGGAGAAATAAACCTCCCATACTTCCTATTGAACAACTGAAATAAAATGTTAGAAACTCTGCAGAAAATAATCCAATCCATAGACAATATCATGTATCATCATGGACTGATAAAGATACTCATTGAATTTCATTTATAGAATATAGGAGACTCTATGGAAAGTTTCCTGATTAGGAAGCATTTTCAGGAATAAGCAGAAGAATAGAATAATGATGATAATACTTAAATAAGTAGAAGGAGAAAGGTTGATACTTGCATTAAAGAAAAATAATCACCTCAACCACAACAAGAAGAAGAAGAAATTACCATTGCAGAATTGTTGAAGAATAAGAAACAAAGTGGTTACAAAAAGAGAGGTAATGTAAAGGATAAGGGCAAAGTTATAAACTCAGAAATCTTAAGCCCTCCACATCCAAGGAGAAGTTCTATACTTTGTAAATCCTCGAGGAAGACATCCCCACAGGAAGAAAAATTTGTTGATTTAGATGAAGAGACTTGAGTACCATCGGCTATTACTGGCTCTCCTATATATAGTCCAAGTAGAAGGACCCCAGAAATTGACTCAGCACAGCAATAAATTTATGACTACATTGAGTCCTTAGAAAAGATACATGCAGAGGGAAAGCCAAGTCTTGAAGAGAAACCTACCAATCCACAAGAACCTCTAGTGAACACTTTGAAGCAAGAAATATATGAACTAGAGATACTGAACAGGCACATCAAGCAAGAAAATAAATCTATGAAGGAACAAAATAACTTAGAAAAGGTCATCAGTGACAATACTATTTAAATTTGGGGCTATGATATAAAAAGAACAAGAAACTGAAGAAAAGGAATGGCTACCAGAATAGAAAAGTTATCAGTTTAAAGTACAAAATCCTCATGAAAAAACCAAGAATGGCAATCACCTAAAGGAAAGGAAAGAAGAGGAAGTTTGATATAATGGTAGAGGTATCAGAACAAATGTAGTAAAAGGTGAAGGCTCACAATTTTGGAAATTTCATGAGGACGTGCAATGGTCTCTTAATGGGGGTATGTTGAACCTAAAAATTGTTCCTATTTTGACATATTTTTCCACTGTCTTTTCTTCCTTTTTTTGCAAATCCATAAACACAATCAGTGACAATTGACATATTTTACATATGAGAATGCATTTAGATGATCTATATTTTATATTATAATGTTTCTTATTATTTAGATAAACTTTTGTAATTAGCTACAGAATTCATGCAATTCTGTAGCTAACCTTTGTTTATGCAGCCACTGTTATTGTTGGGCAGGTTTTGAGAAGAAAATGAAGAAGCGAGTCATATGGGTAGCTTTGAAATGGTCCATATATGGATCATATCCTACTTACCTGTTCAATTTTGAGAAGGATTATGCCTACACTCGCAGTGAAAGATTAGTTAAGATAAGGGACGAGTTCAACGGATGAATATCCTCGATTTTATCTTACGTAGAAAATCGAGAAAGAGCCATGAAGACTTTGCTTTTGATTAGACTTCTAGTCTTAGCTTTATTTTGCTTTCCATAGGCGAAATTGTCTCAGACAGTTAATTTAAAACCTTGTATAAATACCAACCTGTCAAAACTGGGAATAAGCTTGATTTTGTGATAATATTGTGATACATTTTTTAACTCTATTTTGTTAATGAAGAAGATCAGTTCTAGACCATTGATGTGCAAATAGCCTAAATAGATTTACACTCGTTCTATTGTAGAGGGCCCCTGCAAAGAAGGAGGTTTTATAGTCATTTCATAGTTCAATTTATTTATATTTCATACCTTAATTTCTCATCATTTTGTATTTAATTTCTCATCAATTCGTAGTTTAATTTCTCGTCATTTCATAGTTTAATTCCATGTCAATTAGTTTCTAAATTTTTTCTGACTTAGTTGTTTACATTTTCACACACTTGATTGTTATATCTTATGCTCTCATGAATTGTTTCATTACCATGACTTGGTTAGCTTCCAATTAAAATTGTTCTTGCATTTGATTACAGGAAAACCATAGGATTTAGATTAGACATTTCATTTTGCAAAATAGATACTCTGTCATTATTTGTTTTCCTTAGCTAAATTTCAATTCAAGTAGTACAATCACTTCAATTTCATAATAATAGATTTAATTCTTTCATTTCCATGGAATGTAGAACAGAGTTAGATTAGAGTTACATTTTGATCATTTTTAGAAAGATTTAAAACTAGGGCAAAGTTAGATTAGAATTATATTTTTATCATTTTAGATAGATTTAAAGTTAGATCAGATGCTCTGTTTTCATAGAATTAATGTTCTAAATTGATAAGGTAGAATATGGTTTATTTTTGTTATGAACATAATTCATAGATCAATGGAATCTAATATAATTTAGGATAATGCTTTGTTTAAATGCATAATAAGTTCAATTAGATGTTTTCCATAGATGTTTTGTTGGCATAGAATATTTTAACATAGCTCAGATTTAACCATCCAAAGATTGATTTATTTTTATGCAAAATAGATTAGTTAACTAAATTTCCTTTTCTTCCTTCTTTTAGATTTCATATTTCATTCATTAAGAGTAATTTGTAATCAATTTATTTTCTTAGAGTAAAAATAACATTTCATTTTCTTCCTTCTTAAGATTATGTTTTTCATCATTAAATTTCTTTCATATTTAGTTATTTATTAGCATTCAAGATTTCATTTAAAAGCTTAGATTTCATTCCTGAGATAAATTTTTTGTTTTTAACATCAGGCATAAAATACAAACCCCCAAAAAAAAATATAAAATACACAATGAAGTAAGAAAGGAGGGAATATAAGAATATATAGTGCACCACACCTCATGAGATTACTAACCTATGTTGATAATTTATGATAGCAATTTAAGACATTAGATTTACTAAACACCACATGCTCATCATCTCCATCCATCCATCCAACTGTGGGTGATGACTCATGTCATGCACCAGCTTGGTATCCACCAAATGAAGAAGATACTGCCAAAAAATATTGATACAATAATTGTCCCCATAACTATCTATGGCCTTAGGAAGACCATGAAGCATGAAGAGATCCAGGAAAGATAATTTGGTCATGGGTGAAGAGATTTACTGTGTGAAAACGTCGAAGAAATTTTCATATGCCGACGAAGGATCAATGTCGACAATACAATCGTCCACATTCTGATGACAATATTTGCACTCCATGATAAGTCAAAGTGCATCCTCCTTAAGGTCTCTCCATGAGAACCTCTCTCTGATGGCCCGGTAGAACCTATGAGGTTCTGAATATGCGAGATTGAGAAACTTCTCTTTGAGTTTTGAGGTGCTCATCAAGAAGGGTTTGTCTTGATAATGGAAGATGTTTCCATTACATGATGTCTACCATCTACCGTCTTCCCATTCAATGCTTCATAAGTGAAGCAGGCATTGGAATGCTCAAATAATAACTAGGCCCTCAAATCACCACTGCTCCTTAGTGACATCGCTGTTGATCTCCATGATAGTTCATTTGTTACCACATAGCCCTCTCCATACACAATGCTGAACTCATAGTATTGCATTGTACTAATCCACCATTACTGCCTCTTCTGTAGCCTACTTCTCCTCCTCAAAAAGATGTTGGAGACTATGGTGGTTGGTCTTCACCCAAAATCTATTGCCAATAAAAAACTGTCAGAATTTGAATAATGCATGCATAATGGCCAATATCTATTTTTCGTAAATAGAATACAATTGGTCATGCGACAGTAAATTCTGGTTCTTGAAAAATATTGTATAGCTTCCCTGCATTAGGACTGTGCTAATCCCATTCTCAGAAACTCCACACTCCAACACAAAGTGTTGTGTGCATCTCAACAATGTCAAACTGGGATATCTATACATATTCTCCTTGAACCAATCAAGGGTCCTCTGCATAGTGATAGTCTACTGCTCCAAATCAACAATATGCTCTAACCCTTGGTCATGCAATTTCCCTAATGGCATGACCCCACAAATCTCAAGATGATGTGTTGAAACAATCTGTGGTGGAAATTTTTGCATACCTTGGATCATTTTATGCTTGGGAACATCTTGCAAAGCTACAAGAGTTCCTCCAACTAGTGCAATTTCTTCTCCAACTACTGGTGATGGTGATGGTTAATCTTCTACTACTTCACCAGCACTAGTATCTTCTTCCTCTTCCTGATGCACCTCCTGAATCATTCCTTGGACTCTCAATGTAAAAGTCTTGGGAGCATATTTCGAAAATGCAAGTGCTCTTCCCACTAATGCAAGTACCTCTACTGCAGCAGCTGGTGGTGGTATTTTCTCTTCTCGTGGAGTATCAACACTGACATCTTCCTTTTTCTCCTCATATACTTCCTCACCAATGTCAGAAAATTCCTCAATGGAAAGTGCCTCCGGTTTGATCTTGTCAAACCTATTTACCAACCTTTCAGTGAACTCTGCATACAAAGTCGCTCTTGCATGTTTCAATCTGCTAAACCACTAATCATTTGCTTCACCATCAAGGTGAAAAGTTGCAATCTCAATGGCTTTCTTTTCCGCTACTGGATGTAGCTAGAATAAATCATCTTAATTCTCCATCCAAACCTTTGTGGTGTTTTTGTATGACCCATCGAATGTAGGCAGAAAGAATCTATTCCGCATATGCCCTCTTTTTCTATTGCTACTGCGAGGTCTCCGGTTCTCTTTAATCTAGAAAATTTGCTGGAAACTCGGATTCTCTTTGAATTCTCTAGATTGAGAATTATACTCCGCAAGAGAATCACTCAGAGTCTCATGCTCCAAATATCCTCCATCTCCATGCCATTCATTTCCTTCTACAAGGAAAATGGGCATAGTAGGGTGTTATGGAATTTTCTGCACCGCCATTTGCTTATACTGATGATAGGAAGTAGTCAAACCTTGTCCATTCTAAAACACTCTTGATGTTTCCTTTTTCTTTTCCCTTCTCATTTCTTTGATCTCCATGGTGAAATATTGCATAGATCTGAAGAGAATTGTGGAAAAACTGAATCCTTCTGCTGTTTGAGACTTATTCTTTTCTTCTTTTTCTTCTTATTCCTCTGATGTCATGAAATGGCCACAAGCTGAGCCAAATATGATGCTCTGATAGTAGAAAAAATTGAGCCATATCATTATGTATCAACAAACAATGAATATACACAGTGCTACAAAGAGGGATGCACTCAAGCCATCCAAATATGGTTGAAACAACTCTACTTAAAACTAACACTATAAAGTAAAAATTGTTGTTACTGCGTGAAACTACTGCTGCTAGGAAGATGATATATGTACAAGAGGATTCTTGACTGCTCAAAAATATCTAGTATTTTAACCATGGACTATACTAAAAAAACCTAGAAAAACCCATAAACGGTTTGGCCACATTTTGAGTTTAGAATTTCAACCCTTTTTGGGTTGCACACTACACCCTTGCTAGCTGAATTACGCATTCCCTAGAGAAAAATACTAATCTAGGGCTGAAAGAATGATCTATCTATTGTAATAGCATCCACTCATCTCAATAACTAAAGGGTTGTTCCCTTCTCTCGATCCCAAGCTGAGAAACTTAGGATCTAGCTCCTCCACTGAATATGCAGTTGATGCATGCACAACTATTGGGTAATAATGCACTGTCTAGGAGGGCTGATGATGTAGCCTACTGATAGATGATGGAGTGAAGTATTAATCCCTCACAAGATTCCAAGTTGAGTTGCTTGAAACTTCATCTTCTCCTCAAACCCTCATTGTAGAATTATGTAATTCCTATAGGAAATATTGTTGCATAGGAGATAGATGGATGGACTGATGTTGAGTATGAAAATGAAACTCCCAGAAGATTGCAATTGATCCATAGTGTGAAGGGTTGATCCTTCCATAGGTTTCTTAGTTGAAGTACTAAGAACAACCTCCCAACTCTCAAGCTCTAGTTTAGGAATGTGTAATTCCTGTAGTTGGAAGTGAATATGAGAGTGGCTGAAAGTGGTACTGATTGCCAGATGATAAATGTTGCCCAAGAAAACCTTCCCAGAGTAGGAACTCAAAGTCCCCCATGGGTAAGGCTGGGATTCCCACTCGGGAACACCCGATGCTAAATAACACAATAGCCTTAGGTAAACAGTTGAGAAGTGCAAAGAAATGTCTTACGACACTCAACAATAAAAATCCAGACTCCCCTACTTTGCTACCCTCATCTTCCTTTTATGGTTGTGAGCCTTCCCTAGACTTAGCCCACCTCATAACTGTGTTGCACATGTGGCCACTAGCCTCCATAAATACTGTGTTGTCCTCCATGATCTCCATCACTGCTACAATTACTCTCCACTTCCTCCATCATGTGTGCATTTAATGCAACACTTCCTCCATCATCTCTGCAATTGCTCCTCCACTATCTCCATCATCTTGCATATATTCCTCCACTATCTCCATCGTATTCCTCATTAATTTTCTATGACCTCCACTCGTTCTTCATTATTATGTTGATCCACTACTCAATAATGCTACTCCACTACTCAATTAACCCACATTCACACTATAGAAGTTGATTTTATTCGTGTCTACTAGGTTTATGGGTCCCTCCACCCTTTTATTTACTTTACTAAATAAGAAAAGTAATAACTCTAATATTCCAATTAGCTAATGGAAAATTTGGAATATTACACTTTCCATGAAGGAGAAATGGTTCCACTTCATTAAGGAAGTAAACCTTGAATACAACGTGATCGTCGACGAAAAATTCATCCAAGGTGGTAATAATTAAAATACAATTATGTTAGTGGGAGCACCCTAGGGACAAAACTATAGACTCAAACCAAAAAAAACACACTAGAAATGCCATGAAGATAATACACACAAACCAAAATACAAATAAGCTGGTGGTGGAGAAGTTATACTAGCGACATGGTTCCAAACCCTTTTAACTGCGAACTTAGCACAATTTACCTCACAAGATGTGGAACACTCCTGAGAGGACTGAGAGAGAATGATTAATATCTATCCTAGGTACAGAAAATATGACCCCAACCCTGCACCTATATATGAGCCCTAGAAATAAAGGCCACTATAGTCACTGCCTACAATAACATGACCTGGGGGGACAGTTACAGGAAAAATCTAAACGCAAAGTTAAGACACTTAACTCCAAAAGGAGCCAAGACCAAAACCCCTTGAGAGTAACCTCCCAAGTAGTTCCCAAGTGATAAAAACACCATTTTATGTGTGAAAATTTTGTTATATCATGCCACTTGAAACTAAGTGAAATGGGTCATGTCACGCTGCCTAGCCCAAGTGTGACCTCTTGCTTGACCCACTCGTCAGAAGGGCTTCCCAGATCGCACTACTGCAAATGGATTTTACTCCCTACCACAATCTGCTAAGTTGATTTTGTGGTCTTGGTGTAGTTAAATCACACTCCTATCTCCAAGACCCTAGCCCAAGCTAGTGTTGGTGTACTACCAGTGAAAGTAAAAGATGAATATATTTAATTTTATTATTGCGTTGATTTTGATGGATGTTTTTTACAGAAGCAGGATGCAGAGTGAAACTGACATGGTGTGTAATACTCTTAGTTAGTCACCTTAATGCATCTATATGTAATTTTTGCTTTCAATTCAATGAATACTAGCTACTAAGAGGGTGAGAGTTTTCAAAACATACCAATGCCTATTATGATGCAATTTTCACTAGATCTTCCCAAATTAAAAATATCCCAACAATTTGTGAATTAATGACCCAAAAACAAACCAAAATTAAAATCGAAAAGAGAACAAAGAATGTTTCCCAAGAAATAACACAAAACACTCCAAAAGTGAAACAAATGAGAAAAAAAAGCTCAATCAAACACACTCAAAGAAATCAAACTAAAATCCAAAAGCGAAAAAAGGAAGACAATGTCAATAAGCTAGGGATGTAGCACAATGGCTCAACCAAGACCAATGTTCTACAAAGGTCAAAACTAGACACTAGAGGCAGGAAGGCAAAAACAAGATCAAATGAGGGTGATGCAAAGCAATTGAAACACACTCAAAATAACTTTTCTAGATGACAATTTCACAACCAATCAGAACACCACAAATTGTGACAAAAATAATCATGAGAAGAAAGAGATCACTAAAAAAAAGTGAAAAAAGTGCAAAATGGACATAAAGATCTGAAAGTGAGATATGAAATAGATCCAAGAAGTCACCAAAAGTAGCCAAAAAAGTCTAAAACTGAGATCTATAGATGAGAACACTAGTCCTCAACCAAAGCACACAAAGAATCCTTTAGGGAACCTTGAAGAACATAATCAATGGAAGATTCCAACCAATGAATAAGAAATGACTCAAATATGACAAAGATAAAAAACTAATAGCAATAAAAACAAAATATCTAGTAGATATCCGATATATCAGAAAGTTCTGAAGAAGAAAAACCTGAAAAATTAACCAAATAATCTCAAGAAAACCAAAAATTGGGAAAACAGATAGAAAATATGGTGAATTTTCAATCAGCCATATATTCCTCATACGGACTCCATTTTAGATGATTTTTTTTTTTTTGGAGGTAAAATTTAAATAGGAAAACAAATATATAATTTTTTTTACACATATACGTACTTAAAATAACATAAAAAAACAAAAAAAATGACCATGCGTGAGGGCGGAAGAAAAATAAATTGGCCATAACTTCCTCATCCATGGACTGAGTCTGTTTTCAGTGATTTTTTTTGTATTTTTTGGACGAAATTATGAGAGGAATCTAGATATAAGATCAATTCAATAAAATTATGTACATAAAATAAAAAAAAATTATTTTAAATGCACGATCTATTATTCTCTATTACAATAAAAACAAAACTCCATATCTAAGATCAACTCATATATGAAACAAATAAAATCAATGGAGATCAAAATGAATCCAAAAAACTACACAGAACTCAATGGGAGACCAAGCAAGAGAGAAATCGATCAAAATCAAAGACAAAAGTGGAGATAAATCTAGTATTCTCTCATTGAAAGCACTAGTTTTGTTGCATGAGAATTGGCAAGGAGTTGTTACTTCATGATCTAGTGTATAATTAGATCACCATATATAATTAAACAATACCAATGAAAGAATCAAGGGATCCAAATCCTGAATGATCAACCATGCAACATGAAACCAATTTTATACTATAAAGAAGATATATTGCACCTAGCCTCCTCGCAGGTTGGGGAAGGTTTTGAGCTCAGTGCAGATCTCGTGCTCCACTTGAATGATCTATCACATCTACACTCAATATCTTGGCCCTGGACACAATCAAAACCAAAAGAAGACGATAAATGATCTTTCTAAGAAGATAGTTAGATCAAAGCAATAAAAATTGATTATAAGATCTATTAAATACAAAATCATGTAAGGGAAGGCACATTCATTTTCATTAATCATATAAAAGAATACAACACTTCTACCTTCGCCTCAAATATTCCTCTCCTCCAGCTTCTAGGATAGTCTCGTCTCCCAATGCATCAAAGCTCTCACCCTATAGTTTGGATACTCTCCCCCACACCCTTTCCTCTTGGTGAGATTGCATAAGCTCATTCCATGCTTTGGGAGAATGTATCTAGACACCCAGGGGCTTGAGAAGTTAGGAAACTTCTACAATAATAGACCCCTATAAAATTCATACACAAGTGGGTCAATTTTATCTCCTTGGGAATGGAAAAATTTAGAAAAATTTCTCACAATTATGATTTTTTTCTCAATTATTTCAATTATGAAATACTTATAATCTCATAATTATTATATTTTGACAAAATAATTATGAGAAATTTCTCGATTATGTAATTTGGCCCTTTTATCATGGAAAAAATCTCACATAAGTAAAATAAAAGTCAAAATGGATTCATTTTAGCCAAACAATTGAGGTAAGTTGATATTGGGTTTCTCTCACTATAATGGAGTGGAAAATAGGGTTATAAAATAACCTTTTCAATAGTGGGGCTTAGATGTCATGAAAGAAATATTTCCACATTTTTCAAAGCAACATCGATATATTTTGACAACGAAAGATTATTTTACTCATTGTTCGGAAGAAGTTCCCTTAAGACATTTAAATGACCAGGAAGTCATCCACTTCTTGCAACATAACATCATAACTAGGTTTGGTGTTCTCAAGTCCCTTGTCTTTGATAACGTGACTTATTTTTCTTCGTTTAAACGTTATGAATTTTTATTAGAAAATGGGATTATATTAAATCATGCATCTCACTATTACCTGTATGGAAATGGTTTAGCCTAATTGAAAAATAAAAATCATATATGTATAACCAGGAAACCATTTTATATAAGCAAAAGAACTAGAACAAACGCTTTGAAAAACACATTATGGGTTGATTGTGTAACTATGAAGCCTACCCTCACCGTACTTTCTACTTCATGGCAAGGAAGTTATCTTTCCCCTAAACTTGTATCTCCCAACCTTTAAATTCTCCCAACAATCCCAAGGTAGACCTTGTGTTCTAGTTCAGAGCAGGATAGATACTTTCTGAAACTTGATCAAGAAAGGATAAAAGCCAAAGAGGGATTTATTGTCCATCAAAACCAAATTAAGCATTGGTTCGACAAGGATTCTGCAAGGGCTAAGACTTTTGATGTGGGTGACTTAGTACTAAAGTGGGATAAATCCCATGTGTTAATGTCTGTCATTACTGTCAGTCACCAGTGATCAAATTATGCTCTTTCATATGGTTGATAGGGTATTAGGTCTATTTTTTATAGTTTCATATTGGTTTTCAAATTAAAATTTGATCATTGATTAGTATATCTAGGTCATTACTACTCCCTCCATTCTCATGGTCAATAAAAATTATCATGGTCAGGTCATTATTCCTTGAAGGAATGTCTTGGTAATCTTGGTCATCATTCTGGTTATCATTCCATATAGTGTTATCATTAGGTCATATTATTAAATGTCATGTAAATAGGCCATGTCATCATCTAGGTCACCATTAAAGGGACTAGTAATAAGGAAAATTGTTCTATAATTATCTCTAAAATGCATTTTGATCTTTATTAAAATGT
Source organism: Pinus albicaulis (assembly GCA_034641835.2). Lineage (NCBI taxonomy): Eukaryota > Viridiplantae > Streptophyta > Pinopsida > Pinales > Pinaceae > Pinus > Pinus albicaulis. Next base: position 208,312,548 of record CM076574.1, on the reverse strand, counting down.
AATTATGTATAATAAGGTTTGAAGGTGTAGTTCACTAGCAAATCATTTTATTTTGTGAAAAGACAAGGTGGGACCTGTTGAACCCTTAGTTAAACTGAGAGGTGGGGGGGGGGGGGGGGGCGTGAATCAGTTTAACACATTCATGGACTTTTAAAACTTTTCCTTTAAAACTTATTTACACTTTCATTTCATGTTCAAATTAATATGTGAGTAATCTTATAATGTGAGAAGTAAGTATTAAGATAATGTAATAGCAGACTTAATATGAGAGCAACAAGTATTAAGCAAATTAGATAAACCATATCAACACATAAACATCATGCACAGAGACACCAGATATAAGTGGAAACCCATAAAGGAAGAAAACCACATCTTATTGTTGTTGTGATACAAAGGCAAGCTCCAAATCCCTCTGACCATTGATTTTATGTAGGCTCCAACCCACAGGAGGCTCCTACCTCAATTCTGCAAGCTAAAACTTGCAACGGAGCTCCAACTCCCATCAGTTTTCTGTAGGCACAAACCTACAGGAGGCTCCAACCTCAGTCAGCTACAACTAAAATTCTATCAAGATTCAACTTGATATGGAAGCACCAACTCCCATCTATTTTCTACAGGCTACAACCTACAGGAGGCTCCTACCTCAGTCAGCTACAACTGACATCTATCAAGCTACAACTTGATAGGGAAGCTCCAATTTCCTCACTCTTTCAAAAGAAAAACACTTGCTTATTTACCTTGGATATCAGCTCTATTATGTTCCTTCTTTTCTGTTGTCCTTATGTCCTCATATCTGCCTTGTATCATTTCTACATATTCTCATATTCTCTATCAGCTCCTCCTTATTCTCTACCTCACTGCTTCATTTCTGCATTCTCTAACCTCTCTGCATAATTTTTGCATTCTCTAACCTCTCTGCATCATTTCTACAATCTCTAACCTCTCTGCATCATTTCTGCAATCTCTAACCTCTTGTAGCTTTCTTATATTCTTCTGCTTTCTTCCATTCTGCAGATTTCTCACAATCTTCAACTCTCTTCAATTCTGTTGCACACTCTCTTCTTCTCCCTCTCTGTTTTCATAACATTCTACAGATGGGTATTACCTATTTTATACAAAATAACTTCATGGATATTTTCATTCTACAGGAATTCGAAGTGAATATCCATGACTCTTTTCCTTCTGCCTTCTCATTTCTTTGTCCAGCTTATTCAGAGAAATATAACAATGTGTATACATTTCAGTTTTACAGTGGCGTTTTTTTTTCCTACCAGAGACTTTCCAATGCATCACAAACAATATAAAATCAATTAAACATTTACATTCACATTATCAGTTACATACATCAATTTCACTCAGCCATTTTTCTGGCCCTAGGCTTGTTGGTTTTGTCTTTTTTGTTGTTGTCATGTAACTGTTCTGCATACCTCTATTGTTCACTGCCTTTTCAGTTTCTGTACACTCTCCTGCTTTTTGTGCTTGTACACTTGTCAAACCCACATTTTCATCCCTGTGCATATTCACCTGTTCACTGTACTTGTGTATCTGTTGCATATATATCTGTTTTACAAGTTTAGCTCCCCAATAACCGTCAAAGTCTTATGCATATAAAGATGACTCTCCATTAATTTTTCCTGTGCTGGCAATTTGAATAAATGTATGCGGTAGCTTCATTTTTCCATGGTTGTGAAACCCCATATCTGTATGGCAGATCTGCATATATAATTTAATCCAAACTCTAATAAAAATTCGACCTTCAAAATAAACTACATTACATAGGGCCCACATACCAATACAACCCAGATTTATAATGCAAAAGCTGCCTTTTCTTTCTATTGTTAAAATCTTGGTTATAACCCAAATATACAAGTCTACTTACGGAAGCTTCTTCCAATAAAACTGATGTTTTATAAGGACAATAACACAAACCTCAAATGCGAAGTTACTCCTTAGCAATGGTTATAAAACCATACAATATTTACCGGCCTTCTTTCACCATATAATAATACCAATGCATAATATTATAACAGCCACAACTTAAGAGATTCACCCTCTCCTTAAATCATGTTTCAACACTTTTACCGCTCCGATATAAATCCACATTTGAATGTAATTGGTCCCATAATTAATTAATATATATGCGGACCACATTATCATTCCATACTTCGTATGAGATATCAACCTTGGTTTAAACCCAAACACCATCCAATATATAATATCGTTCGGGCCCCACAATATTTATTTTACACAGTTCAAAACCCAACCTTACCTTTGTATCCCCGACCACGAAGCTTTGCTTATGCTCTAACAGTGGATCATTCATCGTGTTCTAAAATTCATTTGAACACTCATCCAATGGATGGCGCGCAATATCATGCAAATTAGATGCTCGAACCTTAACTTCTCAAAAACGCACGATGGAAATGGTTTTATAATTCCACTTTAGGACACGTGGCGAGCGGACACCCTAATCGCATTTTTTTCACAAAAACTTCTTACCACTTTTATAAAGTGCGATACTGCCATTTTTTAATTTAAAACCATCGTCACTATTCTCCTCACGGTTCCACTTCGCTCTCAGTTCCACCTCTGTCTTTTATTTCAATGCAAATTTGTTACCTTCGACCTTTCTCGTGGACTCATTCAAGGAATGAAATACTGTTACCTCAATTAGAGACTCGCTCTCCGTTTGCCAGGTTCGTAATATTCTTCTCTCTAACGTTGTGTTGACTTGGTCTTAATTAGCGCGTCGTGCCACTTCACTTTCAACATGTTCCAATTGTGTAATCGTATTCTGACCTGATATGGAAATCACCATTGTATAATCGAAGGTCCTTTCCTTCGTTTCTCTTCAATGAGGCTTCTTCCACGACATCATGGGCCACACACTTTCTCGGCTCTTCAATTAAAAACTCAAATATTCTGGATTCGGTTATCATGAAATTTTATGCAGAATTAATATAAATAGAGGTTCCTATTGCTATTCTTAATTATCAGAGTGATTCTCTTCGGCCTCCCGTGAAATTTCGATACAAAAAATAATTCAATTAACTTCTCCACAACATATACAAGCCTTTATCACATTTAATTCAAAATATAAAATCGACCTTAATTGACATCGATTCTTCCTTTAATTGCAGGGTTTCATCTCAGAGCCTATTTCATAGGTTACCATATATCTATTGAATTCAGGCATATTCACACAGGACTAGTTCCGACAATGCACATCTGGTTCAGGAATGAACTCTTATATATATATATATATATATATATGGAATCACTTACATTCATCTCTGGCCTGGTCTTCAATAGATGGCCTTTCTAACAATTTTGTCCAAGGCTTTTCAGAACAACACCCTCTGCAGCTCTTCCCTATGGCTCCAGAGTACAATTGACAAGCTTCAACTGATTTTAACAATTCCACTAATACACCATTACTCAGAAACTAAAACTCTGTATTAAAACAATATTTACTCTGTATTGATCAATGGCCTTTCTATCCTTATTACTCTATCTCTCCATATCTGCTATCAAATGGCCCTCCTCTACTGTCCTCACTACTCTTCACCTTGAATAGCTCTCTGCTTCAATTCACTACCTTTTCTTCCTCTTCTCCTCGATTGATGCTGCTCCTTACTTCTCTTTTTGCTGCCTCTGCTACCTCTCTACTGCCTCTGTTCTCTGCTACTTTTCTTCTCTCTTTTCCTTGTTGTTGTTTCAGGTGCTCCTCCTTTGTCATATCCTTTGCCATCAATGACAACATTTCCAACAGTCTCCCCCTTTGGCATTGATGGCAACACATCCACCAATAATCCAATGCTTCCTCCAAGTCTTCCTTTACTTGCCTTTTACAAGACCCTTTATTATGTTACTTGCTTTTCCTCCCCCTTTGACATCAATGGAAAAGGGTTGCACATTTCCTAGTGTGCTTTCTATCTCTTCATTTCCTCTCTCTGAGATGTGTTTAGGCCTTCTTCTTCTGACTTTGTACCCTGCTGATCCAAACTGGTGTTGAGAGAACACTTTTGAGACTTATTGAACTTGTATATACATAGTATGTTGATACAATCCCAAAGTACAAACTCCTTTCACTTGTATAGAGTGTAGGTGATGACAACCATATATAATCAGACTTTTATAATTAGAGATGCATCATTGGATCAATACTTAAATATTGTGAATGCTCCATGTGACATATCAAGCTTCCTTCAGCTATACTTCAGTCTATATTATAATCTTGATCTACGATGCATATCTATTGAGGAGGGTTGTAGATGGAGTAAGTTTTTTTCTGCAATGCACATCTACGGTACTCATCTGTTAAATTGTGATGATGCCAATATATATTTTATTGTTGTGGTTCACCTATACTGCTTGTTGTTGGTGATCTTTGCTAGACTGCTGATAGGGATATTACACTTAAACACTGAAAGGTCCTTGTTGCTGAAGTGAACAATGAATCCAACCAGAGCTTATATTTTATCGTGAGAATAGGCAATATCTTTCAATATGAGAGACCAAATGACTTTCCTACTTGTTCAATGTATTTTCAAAAAAAACCCTTGAGGCGAGATACATTCAATGTATTTTTCAGTATTACTTATTAATCATGCAATTTTCTTTATGACATAAGGGGGTATGTATGTCAATGATCAATCTCTATTTAAAGGTGAATTACCAGCAAATCCCTTGTGCTGAAGAACGATTTAGATTAATTAATAAAAGACTTTTGAGCTTCAAATGGTAATCACAAAGAGTCCTTTAAGCGTCAGATACTTTGACTATTCTATCATGATGATCTTCCTCAAAAGCATATTCAAGATGTTTAATTGAAAACTTAGCAACCAGACTTTAACATTTTTATGGCTGATCTTAAGGAAAAGGCCTTGAAGATATATATCTACTGACTTCTGGAAGGCATGCAGTTATATATAGAAAAGGATGCTGCTTCAAAGCTTAATATAATGCTTCAAGTGTAAACAAAATATTGATTCTTTAGCTCTGTTGTTGATATTTTCATGCTTGAATACTGCAGATAACGCTGGGTATATTTCCTTGATGTACTCTTTCCATAGTCCTTTGATCTTGAGGACCTGTACCATACCACTGCTCCACTGACAACACTTGATATTCTACTGATATGCATGCTGCTTGTACTAAATATCCATTGATACTACTTTCACTTCAGCTCACACATGACCCCATAGTTAAAACAACCTTCATATTTTCTACTATTGAGCTCTCCACTGTTCTCAACAAAAATCATCAATATACTTAATTTTATCTTGGCATCATTGACATTTTGCTTAGACTGTCATTCTGGTTTAAAGGATTGTCCCTACATTTTCCTTCCTTGGACTAATCCAAAATCATTATTTCTTTAAAAATCAATTCAACAGTTCTAATATAAAGATTTTTGGGAAGGCATCTTCAATTTATTTTCTATGAATCTTCATGGCATGATTCCTCAAAGATTTATTACTCACTTAACTACATTTCTCCAAGGGGACTTTCCATAGATGAAATATGTAATGATATAATGATGATAGGCACTTTTCTTACTCATCCTTCTTAATGTGATTCACTGTTCATTCTAGCAGAATGATGCACAATGTGATCATCACTTAATGTGTTGATGTCTTCTTAGCTTTCATGTTCATGGCTGAAGTTCTCTCTACTACCATGGTTTCTTGTTGCCTTCTCTTCTTCCATCAATCTGTCAGCTATTGAATACTTCAAATATTCTTCTTCCTCTATAGTTCTCTATTAGAGGATTTTTCTTTTCTCTTCCTGATCTTATAGCTGTTCTCATACTAAGGATCTCTTCTCAGACTGCTTTCATGGGGAGTATTTATGAACTACTCTCCCCCTGGGATGTTGCTTCATACTTGTCAATGATTAGATATTTTCATTGCTTCCTAGAGCATCTCCCCCTGAGACTATGATGGATTCATTATGTGATTGAGGTAACAGGCTCCCCCTTTCTCTTTTCCATCCATACTTTACTGGGGTTCTTCATAATGTCTGCACTTCTATTTGATTCATAGTTCTGTTTGATTTGATTAGACTCTCTCATCTGTCTAGAGCTCCTTAATGTAAATGGCAGTTTACAGTATTTTGCTTTGTGACCAAGCTTGTGGCATACATAACATCTTATTTTACCAAGGTATGTTTGAGCTGATATATAATTTTTTGTTCCCCTATTTGAGCATAATTTACATTCAACAGATTTATGTCCATATTCATTGCAGGCATAACAATAGCCATGGAAATGATTTATGTACCTGGTGAAAGATTGTCTTTTCCATTTGCTCGGTTGAGGTAGTATTCTCATTTGCTGCATCTTTTGCTGGTTGAAGTTGATAGGCATTGTCTTACATTGTGCTACAATATGTCCTGGTTTATGACAAGAAAAACATGTGATATTTTTCATAGGAGGAAAGAACCTCCTTTGACATCTTCCAAATTTATTCACTTCATAATCACGAGTGTATGAGCCTTTTTAAGCTAACTATTTCATCCTTTCATTATCTGTCCTTTCATGTTGCTGCTTGTATTTGTTTGTCTCTTCACAGATCCTATTCTTGTTGGCTTTTGCTTCTGTAGGAATTTGCTGAGCTGCTTCACTGTCCTTTAAAACTTTTACAAAAATTATTTTCCTGTTATCTTCTACCTTAGACTTACTGGTTTCTCCTTCATATCCTATACCAACCTTTATGAGAGGTGACCTTTGAGCATTTAGTATCGCGTCCAACTCTTTAGAGCTTTTTATAGTAGGTGTATTCATTAATAATTCTCTTTGGGATTTTTCTAATTTATTTCTTGGGCACACTATTTCTTGTTCCAATTTTTCACATTCCATACTTTTCTCTCTCATTTGTTGCAGCAGAGTGTCTTCTACTTTCTTTGCTTCTTCAAGTTGTGTCTTCAGGCCAACAATTTCTTTCTTATCTTCATATTCTTTCTCATCACATATTTGCACCAGTGTCTTAAGGTCTTTGTTTTCATTCTTCAATCTTTCTATTTCAGTCAAGGCTGTGTCAAGTTTGGATTTTTCCTCAGCTGCAATTTCTTCATGGTTCTTTCTTCCATTCACACTAGCAGGTACCTCATTTGATTGAACATTTTCTTTTTGACATGAATTTTTATTCTTCTTAATTCTCTTCTCCTTCATGACAATGCAACCACTAGTGTCTACTTAATGCATGAAATGCAATCTATCCCAAATTTATTTTGCAGAGGTTAAATCCATTATTAAGTCAAGATACTTGTTATGAAGACTATTATATATCACACATTTTGCCTTGGCATTCCCGTGTTGTTCTTGCACCGAGGGAGAGTCTGTGTAGAAACCATCACATACAAGTTTCCATACCTCAGGTTCATAAGCCATTAAATCTGTTTTAACCTTATGTCTCCATTCAGGAAAGTTTGTAGTACTTAACACAGGTACATTTTAATAGTCCATGACTCAACCAGATCTCCTTCAAGCTATTAGGCTTACTCCAAAGGAACCAGCTCTGATACCAATTGTTGAACCGTTAGTTAAGCTGAGAAGGGGGGGGGGTGAATCAGTTTAACACATTCATGGACTTTTAAAACTTTTCCTTTAAAAATTATTTACACCTTCATTTCATGTTCAACTTAATATGTGAGTAATCTTAGAATGTGAGCAGCAAGTATTAAGATAATGTAACATCAGACTTAATATGAGAGCAGAAAGTATTAAGCAGATTAGATAAACCATATCAACACATAAACATCATGCACAGAGACACCAAATATAAGTGGAAACCCATAAAGGGAGAAAAACAGATCATATTGTTGTTTTGATGCAAAGGCAAGCTACAACTCCCTCTCACCACTGATTTTTTGTAGGCTCCAACCCACAGGAGGCTCCTACCTCAATTATGCAAGCTACAACTTGCAAGGAAGCTCCAAATCCCATCAATTTTTTGCAGACACCAACCTACAGGAGGCTCCAACCTTAGTCAGTTACAACTGAAATTCTATCAAGCTTCAACTTGATATGGAAGCACCAACTCCCATCTATTTTATGCAGGCTACAACCTACAGGAGGCTCCTACCCTAGTTAGCTACAACTAACATCTATCAAGCTAGAACTTGATAGGGAAGCTCCAACTTCCTTACTCTTTCAAAAGAAAAACACTTGCTTATTTACCTTGAATATCAGCTCTATTCTGTTCCTTCTTTTCTGCTATCCTTTTGTCCTCATATCTGCCCTGTATCATCTCTGCATCTTCTCATATTCTCTATTATCTCCTCCTTCTTCTCTGCCTCACTGCTTCATTTCTGCATTCTCTAACCTCTCTTCATCATTTATGCATTCTCTAACCTCTCTGCATCATTTCTGCAATCTCTAACCTCTCTGCATCATTTCTGCAATCTCTAACCTCTTGCAACTTTCTTATATTCTTCTGCTTTCTTCCATTCTACAGCTTTCTCACAATCTTCAACTCTCTTCAATTCTGTTGCACACACTCTTCTTCTCCCTCTCTCTTTTAGTAACATTCTACACATGGATATTACCTGTTTTATAAAAAATAACTTCATGGTTGTTTGCATTCTACAGGAATTCGAAGTGAATAGCCATGCCTCTTTGCCTTTTGCCTTCTCATTTCTTTGTCTAGCTAATTCAAAAAAAATAACAATGTGTATACATTTCAGTTTTACAGTGGAGTTTTGTTTTCCTACCGAAGACTTGCCAATGCATCACAAACAATATAAAATCAATTAAACATTTACATTCACATTATCAGTTACATACATCAATTTCACTCAACCATTTTTCTGGCCCTTGGCTTGCTGGTTTTGTCTTTTCTGGTACTGTCATGTAATTGTTCTGCATACCTCTACTGTTCACTACCTTTTTCAGTTTCTGTACACTCTCCTGCTTTCTGTGGTTGTACACCCGTCAAACCCACATTTTCATCCGTGTGCATATTCACCTCTTCACTGTACTTGTGTATCTGCTGCATATATATATGTTTTACAAGTTTAGCTCCCCAATAACTCTCAAAGTCTTATGCATATAAAGATGCCTCTCCATTAATTTTTCCTTTGCTGGAAATTTGAATAAATGTATGCGGTAGCTTCATTTTTCCATGGTTGTCAAACCCCATAGCTGTATGGTAGATTTGAATATATAATTTAAACCAAACTCTAATAAACATTCGACCTTCATAATAAACTACATTACATAGGGCCCACATACCAATACAACCCAGATTTATAATGTGAAAGTTGCCTTTTCTTTCTATTGTTAAAATCTTGGTGTCTTCTCAACTTAGTGTTCCTAAATTGATGTCATAAATTGTCAACCAGGGCTAGTAAACTGTTGAAGTGAGGTGCACTATATGTGCCTAGGTATTTGTTTCTTACTATGTTGTGTTTAGTGTTTTTTTCAATGTTTTTGGTTTTGTGGTTTTGTGTTAAAAAGGAAAAGAACTAAGTGTTGGTAAAGAGAAGTTGTTGGTCACACTAAAACAGAGCAAAACCTATTCTAGACTACGTATGGCACTTGGAAAATGCAAAACTTGACAATAAAATAACTCATAACATGAACTCAATAACTCATAACATGAACTTAGTCCCATTCATTCATTATAAATATGTGGAGAAAAGGATAAGTTTAATGCAATGAGGTTCTTCTAAGTAAACAACAACCTAATCTTATCCATGGCTAGAAATTTGTTGGAACACATTTGGAAAAGATAGTCTGCAACATAGGGATGAAATATGTTCTAAACTAACTAATGACATTGAGATTGATCCATTCTAAAACCCAAAAAATCACTGTTTAAACCTCATTCAAGAATTAGAAATCTTTTGGAATAGATTTGGAAAAGAGGCAGTTTGTGAAATTGTGAGAAATTATGGAACAATCAAGACTTCAAAATGACATTACCAATTATTGCTCCTATAAAATTGATGTATTAATAGAAATTAAGAACAAGAGTAGTTTGTAAATAATGAAGGCCATGAAGTCTAATTTTGACAGCTAATAAAACTTAAAATATTGAACTAGAATGTAATCGATCAAACTTGAAATACAGTGACCACAACTGAACTAGAATGCCATTAACCTAACTTAAAATACAGTGAAGAGGAACTGAAATGGAGTGCCACTAATCTAAATTGAAATACAGTGAACTAGAGTGCCATTAATCTCCATAGTATTACAACTAAACTACAATGCAACTAATCTCTAAAATACTACAGCCCTATCTTGTTCAGTATTAGTGATATTTTGGAACAATTTGTAAGAACAAGACTGGTTGTAATATTTAATGTGAGTGAGCATAAAAAAATAAAATTCAAAAGAAAATGAAACTAAGCTCTAAAACATCACAACTATGCCTCATTCAGTGTTATTGATATTTTGGAATAATTCGTAAGAACAAGACTAGCTGTAACAATTGATGTAATTGAGCACAAAAACGTAAAGTTCAGAAAAATGAAACTAATTCCTAAAATACTACAGTTATATCCCATTCAATATTAGTGATATTTTGGAACAATTAGTAAGAATAAGACTAAATTTAGCATCCACTGCAAATGAGTATAAAACAAAAAGTTCAGAAAATTTCTTAAACTAGGAATGAAACAAGGCTAAAGTTACTTATCTAAACAATGCATAGAGCTTCTCGGGAAGTAGGGGCCCTATACCACCGGATTAGCATGAAAATCTACTCAATATTTCCTCAGAACATGCAATAAAGTCAAATTTATTTCATTAAAGGGAAGATACTTCAAAAACAAAGTATTACGGTCTTCTGAGATCTAGCAACAAAACAACAATCTAGCTAGTTATCTCTTGGTCTCCCGAGTCATTCTTATAAGAAAATTACATAACTGCCCTTGAGAGGAAATAGGGATAAGTGTTTTTCCTAATTCAAATCAAATTAAATTTCTTGTGAAGGCCTTGTACTTTACAGCAGACATCTGTAGAGTCTGTGTTCCAGTAGAAGTCTAACTCTTGGTTTTGATCTCTTCCACGTGCATAACCGCTTGGAGATTTTAACTCAGACTTCGTGGAGAGCAAGAAATCATGTGGGAGTGTTGTGTATTTCACCCATATGTGTTTTTATTTGAAGTGACACCTCGAACCTACGTAAACATGAAGACAACTGCGGAATAGGCGACTAGCTACAGAATGACTGCATTCTGTAGCTGAGTCTAGTCAAAAATTACTACAACAACAAAACCATGAAAACATAGCAAGTCAGTCATTGTATACATTCCTAAAGTAACTTTAATAAATCCTATTGATCATTTAAGCCTGTAATTGATAAGGGACAAAGGAAATGAAGTGAAATGTAGTGAAAGAAAAGGACATCTTTGGGGCTCAACATACCCCCACTGCAAGGCTTTTGCATGTCCTCATGCAATTAATCCATGTACTCTGAGACCTCTGCTAGGACATATAGACCCCTTCTTCTTCTTTACCTGATAGTCAATGGAATCCTAGGCTTCCTTATGACCAACTTGAATCTCAAATTTATAAGTGCCCTGCTTAACTTTTTGTTTTTCTTCTTCAACTTTTCACTGGCCTTGTACAATTTCTCCATTTACAGAGAGAGGGTTGTATTCATATCACTTTTCAACTTAAACTACTCCATTAAAAAGTCATTCTCATTCTTGATATGCCTATTGAGTACTTCTAATTCATATTTATCTCTTCTTAGCATATCAATTGCAGATTCTGGTGGGCTAGGAGTTCTATATCTACTTTCTGAGGCTCTCTTCTCTAATGTCTCAACATAATTATAAATTTGTTGCTATGTTGGGTCTATCTCCGGAGCTCCTTCATCAAGATCCTCCTCGTACTGGTACTCAGGTGATCTAGCAGTAAGTGTCTCTTCATCCTCAATTTTTATAATTCTCATTTTTCTAACCCCTATTTTCTTCAGTAAACCTCTAAGTCTGTGGCTTCGTCTTGGTTGAGATGGTCCTTCACCTCTCTCCTTGGCATTCCTTCTTATCATCTTCTCCTTTTTAAGATGTTTCTTAATTTCAGCCAATTTATTAGAAATTATCTCTTGGCTGTCCTCTTCTATGGACTTACCAATTTCAATTTCAACAGCTTTGGAATTTTTCCCTCTCCTGCTTCTTCTTGTAAGCTTGCCTTCAGGTGGAGATTCCTTGGGTTCTTCAAAGTGATTCCTCACTAGGAACTCATCCCAATTGTCTCCCATTTTTCTCAAATTATGTTCAATTAGGATTTTGACTAAACCATGGTGATACAAGGTGTTTTCAACCCTCTTTTGAACATTAGAGGCCATTCTCTTTAAGCTATGAAGTAAGAAAAAGGGAAAATTGATTTCTTCATCTAGGAAATGCATCATTAGCCGAATATGATAAATATACAGGGTACCAAACCTTCCCTCACAAGTTATAATTTTTTGCAAAATGAGCAACATATTCCTCCATTTATTCTTCAGTGCTGAGCTAGGAATACCCTTCTTAAAAATGGAAACATTCATACCTGGTGTTTTGAGCATTTGCCTCCATGCCTCATTATGAAATTCCCTATTTTTGAACCACCTTTCTCCTTGCCTGGGTAATTCCGCTGCTTCTACAATGAAAGCTTCTGTAATAATGAATTTAACATCTCCTATTTCAACTTCTGCTCCATTGAAAGACCGTGCAAATGTTTTAGTTACCTCTTTATGAAAACCATTGAATTTTTCCAAAAATTGCAACCACCCAGCCTACTGTAGCATTTATCTAATTTGTGGGTAACCCTCCAAGTATTTGGTTCCGAATAGCTCGGACCTTACTATGAGACCCATAGCTTCCTTTCTCAACCTTCAAATTACTATTCCTCTGCTACTTTTCTATTCACGGTGGAAATGGTTGCAGAGAGTTGTTTTTACTCCAAAGATGTTTCCTCTGTTTTACAGACCGGAATGGCTAAGAATTGGCTACGGAAAAGAAAATGACATGGAGTGGTTATGAAATGAATATACTGAGGTGAGGGTGATGCACAAAAGTTAATGAGTTGAGAACTATCATGGAAGAAAAGACTGCAAAAAAAATCTCGTGTAAATTTCAAAATCATCACTAAGTACTTCGGCTAGTGACGTGACCGAATAGGTCACTTCAGTACTTAACTGTTAAGTTTTAAATGATGATTCGATGTGGTGGAATAGAAGGGATTTTGTCCAAATTTTTTATGATAGGTTTGATAGGCATGATCAACACGACTAATTAAAATAACTTTTTGATTCATACATGACTTAACTATACTAAAACTTTCATGATCTGTCATCATAAGAATTTCACAACTTTACCTTTGCCTTTCCTTTGATTTTTTTGTGATTTTCATATGCTTTTTCCTCTTTTGAAAATCACTATTTCTTCAGTCTTCATAACCCCCTTGATTTTTTATTGTTTTCATAGATATGCAGGATCAATTTTCTGTTGATCAAGTGATTACTGGACAGTGCCTTTAGGATCTCTAGCTGCAGAATGTCTGGCTGGCTACAGAATGTCTGACTGGCTGCAGAATGTCTGACTGGCTGCAGAATGTACATGTAGAAGCTTTGAAACATGAAATAGAATGGTTTGAAGCATGAATGGAATTTTGTATGAAATGAGTTAAAATGGATAATGAAATATGGTGTGATGGAGTATGAGTGAAGTGAATAATGGAATGAAATGGATCACAACTATGAAGTGGATTGAAGTATGAAAAGTGGCCCGCAACTTATGATTTGCATTATTCAATTGCAGAAAAGATCAAATTTTAAAAATCTAAGATGGAAATGAGGTGGACCATGGAATGAAATGAATGAAGTATGGATGAATGGAATGAAATGGAGTATGGATGAATGGAGTGAAATCGAGTATGGATGAATGGAATGAAATGGATCATAATTGAAATATGGGTTTTCACTTATGATTTTGTAATAGCTGCTTGTAGAAAAAGAACAAATTTGAAAAGCTAAAGTGTCAGAAAGATTCTGATTTTCACTCTATCTTTTTTGTATAAACATGCTAATCAGTGATTAGTTTTCATGTTTATACTTTTTTTTTTTTCAAATATCTGACTTCAGAAAATTCAATTAAGTTGATGAACAAGAAAGATTCTTCTTCATTAACTTCACATCACTTTTTTCCTGGAATCTCTTGAAAAATTCTTCTCTTGAAAGTGGCTTATGATACAACTTAAATCTATGACCATTTACAAGAAAAGTGACCTTTTCTTCATCTATTGTCCTGATTTTTATTGCCCCATTGTCAAAGATTTTCATAATTTCATATGGCCCAAGCCAATGTTTTTATAATTTACCTTGAAAATATTTGAACTTTGAATCAAACAAGAGAGCCCAGTCACCTTCTTTGAACTTCTTTTCCTTGATATACTTATCATGCCATCTAGTCCTTTTCTACTGAACTATACTTTTTTTTTGAACTGCATCCTATCTGATCTCATCCACTTCATTAATCTGATGCAATCTGTGCTTTTGTGCCTCTATTAGATAAAATCCTAGCTGAAATACCATTTTGAAAGTTTGAATTTGAAACTCTATGGGAAACAAAACTCGTTTTCCATAAACAAGTTCATAAGGAGTATGGCCTATTGTGTTTCTCCATGTAGTTCTATAGGCCCACAAGGCTTCAGGAAGCCTGTCTATCCAATCTCTTCTATGTAAATGAACAGTCTTTGTTAGGATCCCTTCAATGACCTTATTAGTGGATTCCACTTGACCATTTGCTTGTGGATGACAGGGAGTATATTTTCTGTGTCTGATTTTGTACCTCTCCATCATTTGTTCCACTAGCCTTGATGTGAATTGAGCTCCTTGATCTGTAACAATTTACCTTGGGACAACAAAAAGAGTAAAAATATCCTCAAAAAGAAAATTAACCACAAATGCTTCAGTATCAGAAAGTAATGGCTTTTCCTCTACCCATTTGGTAACATAATCAGTGCAAACTAATATATATTTATTTTTTCTTGATGGAGGACTAATAGGTCCTACAAAATCCAAAGCCCATTTTTCAAAAGGTTCAATATGTACCTGAGGCTGCAATGGCATCTCACCTAAAGGAGAAGGTTTCCCTACCCTTTGGCAACTGTCACACCTTTTGACATACTCTTTAGCATCTTAAAAAAGGGATGGCCAATAGTATCCTAAATGAAGGACCTTATAAGTTGTCCTTTTATCAGCAAAGTGTCTGCCACAAGGTTCATGATGACATGCCTTGAGGATCTCAGGAATCTCATCTTCCCGAACACATCTCCTAATGATAAAATCTGGACCTGTTTTGTATAACTCATTAGAAACCCATGAATATTTTGCACTGTCATAAATGATCTTTCTTTTGTCTCTTGCATTCATTATTGAAGGAAATTTCCCTGAAACTAAATAATTAGCAATGTCAGCAAATGAAGGAGTCTGAGTATAAATTGCAAAAAGATATTCATCAGGGAATTGATCTTCAACTATGGTATTGTCTTTGATGTTTTGGAGTCTAGATAGGAAATCAGCTACTGTGTTTTGTTTTCCAGGCCTATCTAGAATGGTAATGGTGAATTCTTTTAAAATCAATAACCATCTTATGACTCTGCCAATAGTAATTGATTTGTTCATTAGATATCTAATTTCAGAGTGATCTGTGTGAACAAAAGTTTCATAGCCTGTTATATAGTGTTTGAATTTGTTTATGGCATGGACAACAGCTAAAAACTCTTTTTCAGTTACAGTATAGTTTAATTCTAAAGGAGTCAAATTTTTACTAGTATAGTAGATGGCATAAGGAATCGGGTCTTTTTGTCCCAATATTGCTCCTAGAGCTGTATCCGAGGCATCTGTTGAAATATGAAAAGGTAACTTCCAGTTACGTCCCCTTAAAATAGGTGCTTCAGAGATTTTTGTTTTTAGGGTCTCAAAGGCTAACTGGAAATCATGATTCCACTTGAATTCACAGTCCTTGGTAAGTAATTTGAAAAGTGGAGATGCTATCTTGGTGAATTTTTCTATAAACCTTTGATAATATCCTGTAAATCCTAGAAAACTCCTAACATCTTTTTGACAACTTGGAATAGATAAGTTAGAGATGACTTCAACTTTTGACTCATCAACTCTAATCCCATCCCCTGAAATGTGATGTCCTAAAACAATTCCTTCAGTAAGCATCATAAAACACTTCTCATGACTAAGTGAAAGATTTGCTTCTTTACATCTCTTTAAAAAAAATTCCAAGTTTGATAAGGCCTCTTCAAATGTGTTTCCATAAACTGTGAAATCATCCATATATACCTCTACACTCATGTATTAGGTCTGAAAAAATTCCTAGTACTGCCCTTTGAAATGTTGCAGGTGCATTGCATAATCCAAATGGCAATACTCGGTAAGAATAGGTACCCCAAGGACAGGTAAATGTGGTTCTGTATTGATCTTCAAGTGCTACTTGAATTTGATTATAACTACTAAACCCATCTAAAAATGAGAAGTACTTTTTGCCAGCTAATGTATCTAACACCTGATCTATGAAAGGTAGGGGAAAATGATCTTTAAGAGTAGCTTTGTTTAATTCTCGGTAGTCAATACATACACTCCATTTACCATTTTTATTTGGCACAATTACCAAAGGAGAAACCCATTGACTATCTGAAATGGGATAGATAAAGTTGACGTTTAACAATTTCTGCAATTCTTCTTTAACAATCTCCCTAAGATTTGGATTCATCCATCTCTGAGGTTGTCTGATTAGTTTACAATTTTCCTCTATGTAGATGTGATGAGTGCAATTCTTAGGGCTTATCCCTTTCATATCAGTGTACTCCCATGCATATGCAGAAGAATGTCTCTGTAAGATCTTAACTAGCTCTTCTTGTTGAGATTTCTCTAGGTTCTTGTTTATGTTTAAAGTTTTTCCTGGAAATATCTCACTTGTAGAGCTGCCAAATTTATCCATGGAATAAAGAGACATATGTATTGATGATAAAAACTCAATTTTGGATTCTTCTTGAAAATTTTCATGTTTGTATTCCGAAGAGGATTCAAAGTTTTCTAAGGTAGTCAGAATCTGGCTATCTTCACTAATTTCTGAAATTGTGAAGAGAGGTTGTAAATCTTCTTCATCCTATATCCATTGAGTATCATCTAATTCTGTAATTATTTTTGCTAGAGGATACAAGGTAAATTTCTTGGTTGAACTACCGTCAGAGATGTACATATCACCGGATCTACAACTAATGAAAGCATCAGCTGTAGCTAACCAAGGTCTTCCTAATATAATAGGATTCCCTCCTAGATTATTCTTAGGAGTTAGAATCATAAAATCCACAGGATACTCCCAAGAATCTAGGGACACTGGAATGTCTTCTATTACCCCATCAGGTTTGATCACAGATCTGTCTGCTAATTGTAATAATGTGGGTGTAAAAAGAAGATTAGGAAGTTTCATTTTATCCATGATTTGTCTACTCATGATATTGATTGCTTCTCCTAGATCAATAAGTGTGTTTTGGATCTCAGTTCCATCGATGTGAAT
Source organism: Pinus albicaulis (assembly GCA_034641835.2). NCBI lineage: Eukaryota > Viridiplantae > Streptophyta > Pinopsida > Pinales > Pinaceae > Pinus > Pinus albicaulis. The sequence goes on along the minus strand of CM076574.1, from coordinate 208,295,019 downwards.
TTTAACAATTGGATTTCCTGGGTCTAGATACATTGGAAAAGAAATCTTACCCATCATGATATCTGCTATTTTTCCTGCCAGTTGAATTTTCTTTGTCTCTCTTATTATTTTTCCTATTTTCTTCATGCTCAACTCCTTTATTGTCTTTTCTAAGATTGGAATTTCCTTGATAGCTTGCAATAACGGGATCTTAATACAAACATTTCTCATCTCATCTAGGAAATCATAATTAGGCACCATAATTTGTTTTTCTACACCTCTATCAACTTGTAATCTTTTTGGGAAGGGAGGTGTAGAAGTGGATGTTGATGGCTACTCTAATATAGGAGTTGAAATTATTGGTTCTTTTTGTTTTGATTTTTCAATATTTGGGTCTTGAAAAGATGTGTTTTCTTCAAGAATTTTATTTACCCATAGAGAATCTTCCTCGGAATTGTCTTCCTCTTGTACGATTACAGAAGATTTCTTCTTTTCAAGTATTCTTCTAGACCTAAGTTGAACATCACTGAGGTCTAAAGTAGTAATCAAATAAGTTGGAAACTGTTGGCCTTCTATCATGTATGTGTTCCGAGAATTTTTATTGTTGGGGTTTGGTATGGGTTGGGCAGGCAACTGATTTTTTTTCTGAGGAAATGGCAATGGAAGTGGTTGGTTTTGATGTTATGGATTTTGAGGATTCTGTTGAGAATTTTGTTGAGGGTAATGTGGATATGGTGGATAGGATGGTGAATATTGGTAGTACTGAGAGTATCTTCCATAGGGATTTTGTGCTCCTTGTGCTCAGGTTTGAGATTGATTTTGAAATTGGGGCCAAGGTTGCTGCCAAGAATTCCAATTTGGTAGAGGTTGATTATACATCTGATCATGGAATCCTTGTGTTTGAGGTCCTTGCCAAGGCCTTCTAGAGACAAAATTGAGAGATTCTGTGGAATTTGTAGGGATTTCTTCTTGAAAGACAACTTTAAGAACAGGAAGTGAAGGAAAACTCTTGGTCTCATGTTTTTCTGAACAAATTACACAGGTCTCTTCAACTTTTGCATCCAAAGGGCACTCTCTCAAGGCATGCTTCTTTCTACATTTGGGACAAAAGATTGCTAAGGCATCAGATTCAACTTTTTGCTTGTTTTGTAATTTAAGGGTGTCTATTTGTTCACTAAGAATCCCTAAAATTTCAGATTTGAATTCATCAAGCATATGTCCTATTTATGCCCTACTTACTGTCCCAGAAGCAAACTTACTTTCCCTTGCAAGAGCAGGGTCTCTTGGTCCTTTTACAGTTTTAGAATTCCCTCTTGAAAGGTTGATACATAATTTAGCTATTTCAGGTAATGTGAGCTGAGATATATCCCCTTTTCCCATCATGTTAAGAATATCTAACCATTCATCTCTAATTGTCTTCAACAAGAGAGCTTTCAAGGTGTCTTGGTCTAGGTTTTCCATTTTTGCTCTTTTGATGTTGTAGTTAAATCTCTTCAACAAATCTTCCAAATTTTCATCTTCTTTTTGTAGCATCTTAAAAATGTCCTCCTTATGGTTGACTGGCAACATTAATCCAAATACCTTTCTAGAAATTCTTGTTTCATGTCTCCCCATGTCCTAATAGAACTTTTGATCAAACTCATAAACCATTTTAATGCTGCTCCTTTCAATGTTGTAGGGAATAGTTTAAGTTTTTGAGCATCTTGTAAGTATTCATAGGTTCTACATAGGACTTCAAATTCAAATAGGAAGGTTTTAGGATCTTTAGTTTTAAGTCCATAAAAGTTTGGAAGGACAGAGGGTGAAATTTTTTTCATAGTTGCATTGGTTTCCTCATCTACTATAGGAAACCCAAAAGAGCTTCCCATTTCTCTTCTACCTCTTCCTCTGCCTCCTTCTCCTTCTGCACATATACCTCATTCTCCTCTACCTCTACCTCTACCCCCTCCAAATAGTGTGTGTTCTCCATTAAAGACTCCTCCTCCCACTTCTTCTGCCATATTTGATTCTTCTGTGGAAGTGGAAAATTTTGTGTCTCTAGCAGGGGTCCTTGAATCTTCTAAGACAGGTTCATTGGATGAAGTGGAAGGTATCTTTAATGGAATATCTGATCTTAAGTCCTCTGGAAGTATAGGATTAGTAAAGGATGGAATGTGGATTTGAGTTGGAGATGTGCTGGCTCTTGGTCTTGGTGAAACAAGTGGTGTTCTAGGAATCGGGCTTCTGCTTCTTATGAATCTACCCCTTGAGTCTCTTTCTCTACACATATCATTGTTTTTGGGATATAAGAAACAAGTTTACCTAGTTACACTTCCCCGATAACGGCACCAAAATGTCTACTCAACTTAGTGTTTCTAAATTGATGTCATAAATTATCAACCAGGGCTAGTAAACTGTTGAAGTGAGGTGCACTATATGTGCCTAGGTATCTGTTTCTTACTACGTTGTGTTGAGTGTTTTTTTAAATGTTTTTGGTTTTGTAGTTTTGTGTTAAAAAGGAAAAGAACTAAGTGTTGGTAAAGAGTAGTTGTTGGTCACACTAAAACAGAGCAAAACCTATTCTAGACTACGTATGGCACTCGGAAAATGCAAAACTTGACAAGAAAATAACTCATAACATGAACTAAGTCCCATTCATTCATTAGAAATATGTTGGAATAACTTGAGAAAAGGATAAGTATAATGCAATGAAGTTCTTCTAAGTAAACAACAACTTAATCTTATCCATGGCTAGAAATTTGTTGGAACACATTTGGAAAAGATATTCTGCAACATAGGGATGAAATCTGTTCTAAATTAACTAATGACACTGAGATTTATTCATTCTACAACCCAAAACATCATTTTTTAAACCTCATTCAAGAATTAGAAATCTTTTGGAATAGCTTTGGAAAAGAGGCAGTTTGTGAAATTGTGAGAAATTATGGAACACTCAAGACTTCAAAATGACATTACCAATTCTTGCTCCTATGAAATTGATGTATTTATAGAAATTAAGAACAAGAGTATTTTGTAAATAATGCAGGCCGTGAATTCTAATTTTGACAGCTAATAAAACTTAAATTACTAAACTAGAATGCAATCGATCAAACTTGAAATACAGTGACCACAACTGAACTAGAATGCCATTAACCTAACTTAAAATACAGTGAACAGGAATTGAAATGGAGTGCCACTAATCTAACTTGAAATACAGTGAACTAGAGTGCCATGAATCTCTGGAGTATTACAACTAAACTACAATGCAACTAATCTCTAAAATACTACAGCCCTATCTCGTTCAGTATTAGTGATATTTTGGAACAATTTGTAAGAACAAGACTGGTTGTAATATTCAATGTGAGTTAGCGTAAAAACATAAAATTCAAAAGAAAATGCAACTAAGCTCTAAAACACCACAGTTATGCCTCATTCAGTGTTAGTGATATTTTGGAATAATTTGTAAGAACAAGACTAGTTGTAGCAATTGATGTAATTGAGCACAAAAACGTAAAGTTCAGAAAAATGCAACTATATCCTAAAATACTACAGCTATATCCCATTCAATATTAGTGACATTTTGGAACAATTAGTAAGAATAAGACTAACTGTAGCATCCACTGCAAATGAGTATAAAACACAAAGTTCAGAAAATTGCTTAAACTAGGAATGAAACAAGGCTAAAGTTACTTATCTAAACAATGCATAGAGCTTCTTGGGCAGTAGGGGCCCTCTACCACTGGATTAGCATGAAAATATACTCAATATTGCCTCATATCATGCAATAAAGTTGAAATTCTTTCATTAAAGGGAAGATACTTCAAAAAAATAGTATTACGGTCTTCTGAGATCTAGCAACAAAACAACAATCTAGCTAGTTGTCTCTCGGTCTCCCGAGTCATTCTTATAAGAAAATTACATAACTACCCTTGAGAGGAAATAGGGATAAGTTTTTTTCCTAATTCAAATCAAATTAAAATTCTTGTGAAGGCCTTGTACTTTACTGCAGACATCTGTAGAGTCCGTGTTCCAGTAGAAGTCTAACTCTTAGTTTTGATCTCTTCCACGTGCAGAACCGCTTGGAGATTTTAACTCAGACTTCGTGGAGAGAAAGAAATCATGGGGGAGTGTTTTGGATTTCACCCATATGCATTTTTCTTTGAAGTGACACCTGGAACCTACGTAAAAATGAAGATAGTTGTGGAATAGGCGACTGGCTACAGAATGACTGTATTCTGTAGCTGAGTCTAGTCAAAAATTACTACAACAACAAAACCATGAAAACATAGCAAGTCAGTCATTGTATACATTCCTAAAGTAACTTTAATCAATCCTATTGATCATTTAAGCCTGTAATTGATAAGGGACAAATGAAATGAATTTAACTGTAGTGAAAGAAAAGGACATCTTTGGGGCTCAACACTTGGTTATAACCCAAATATACAAGTCTACTTATGGAAGCTTCTTCAAATAAAAATGATGTTTTATAAGGGCAATAAAAAAACTCAAATGCGAAGTTACTCCTTAACAATGGTTATAAAACCATACACTATTTACCGACCTTCCTTCACCATATAATAATACCAACGCATACTATTATAACAACCAAAACTTAAGAGATTCACCCTCTCCTTAAATCAGGTTTCAACACGTTTACCACTTCCATATAAATCCACATTTGAATGTAATTGGTCCCATAATTTATTAATATATATGCGGACCACATTATCATTCCATACTTCATATGAGATATCAACCTTGGTTTAAACCCAAATGCCAGCCAATACATAATATCGTTCGGGCCCCACAATCTTTATTTTACACAGTTCAAAACCCTACCTTAGTTTTGTATCCCTGACCATGCAGCTTTTCTTATGATGCAACGGTGGATCATTCATCGTGTTCCAAAATTAATTTTAACACTCATCCGAGGTATGTCACGCAATATCACGCAAATTAGATGCTCGAACCTTAAATTCTCAAAAACACACGATGGAAATGGTTTTAGAATACCACCTTAGGACACGTGGCAAGCGGCGACCCTAATCGCCTTTTTTTCACAAAAGCTTCTTTCCACTTTTATAAAGCATGATACTGCCAGTTTTTAATTTGAAACTGTCGTCACTATTCTCCTCACGATTCCGCCTCTGTCTTTTATTTCAACGCAAATTTGTTACCTTCGACCTTTCTCGTGGACTCATTCAAGGAATGAAATACTGTTACCTCAATTAGAGAATCGCTCTCTGTTTGCGGGGTTCGTAATATTCTCCTCTCCAAAATTGTGTTGACTTGGTCTTAATTAGCACGTCGTGCCACTTCACTTTCAACAGGTTCCAATTGTGTAATCACATTCTGACCTGATATGGAAATCACCATTGTATAACTGAAGGTCCTTTACTTCATTTCTCTTCAATGAGGCTTCCTCCACGTCTTCATGGGCCACACACTTTCTCGGCTCTTCAATTAAAAACTCAAATATTATGGATTCGGTTATCATGAAATTTTATGCAGAATTAATATAAACAGAGGTTTCTATTGCTATTCTCAATTAGCAGAGTGAGTCTCTTCAGCCTCCCGTGGAATTTCGATACAGAAAATAATTCAATTATCTTCTCCACAGCATATAAAATCATTTATCGCATTTAATTCAAAATACAAAATCAACCTTAATTGACATCGATTCTTCCTTTAACTGCAGGGTTTCATCTCAAAGCCTATTTCAGAGGTTACCATATATCTATTTAATTTAGGCATATTCACATAGGACTAGCTCTGACAATGCACATCTGGTTCAAGAATGAACTCTTATATATATATATATATATATATATATATATATATATATATATATATATATATATATATATATATATAGAGAGAGAGAGAGAGAGAGAGAGAGAGAGAGAGATGGAATCACTTACATTCATCTCTAGCCTGGTCTTCAATAGATGGCCTTTCTAACAATTTTGTCCAAGGATTTTCAGAACAACACCCTCTGCAGCTCATCCCTATGGCTCCAGAGTACAATTGACAAGCTTCAACTGATTTTAACAATTCCACTAATACACCATAACTCAGAAAAAAAGCCTTTGTATTAAAACAATATTTACTCTGTATTGATCAGTGGCATTTCTGTCCTTATTACTCAGTCTCTCTAGATCTATTGTCAAATAGCCCTCTTCTACTGTCCTCACTACTCTGCACCTTGAATTGCTCTCTGCTTCAATTCATTGCCTTTGCTTCCTCTGCTCCTTGACTGATGCTGCTCCCTACTTCTATTTTTGCTGCCTCTGCTACCTCTCTGTTGCCTCTATTCTCTGCTACTTTTCTTCTCTCTTTGCCTTGTTGTTGTTTCAGGTGCTCCTCCTTTGCCATCTCCTTTGCCATCAATTACAACATTTCCAACAGGGCCACATTACCATCTGAGAGAAAATCGACCTCCAATCTATTTAAATACCAAAAAAGAAAATAATTTACTCATTCCACCATCAGGAGACATCAATCCATCAACAATAAGCATTTCCACCCTCTGAAAAATAATTTTTGCCAAAATTTCCAAATTTCTTCCCTCGCTCCGCTTTTCTCAGGTGCACATGCTTTTATCCAAAGTGCTACGTTTTTCTCAAGGGAGAAAAGTATTCCTTTTCTAGGGGTTTCTTCATCAACCACAAGTTTCATCTCATCAAAAACAAGTAAGTGGAATTAATTTTTCCCTCATTTACCTTTCTTTTGCTTCATTTCATTCTTAAAAGCTCAGAAAATCACTGTCTACTAGGGTTTGTTGTGCTTTTGGTCTCAAATTATTTTTTATTCATTTTCTATGAAAAACCATAAAATTAATGCTCAAAAAACCTTTCTAACCTTCCATACACCTTCCTTGATACTTCCCCTCATCCCTTCCCCTCATTTCCATCATATCCCTACAAAACCTAGCCTACACTACACTTTCCTAGGCTAGGACTGTGTTTTTCACTTTTGTACCCATTCCCATCACTCATTTCCAAAAATTCCACTTCCCTAGACTACCTGACATATATCCCTACCCCCTAAATTTTTTAAGAATTTAGGCAACTTAAAACTCCTTGAGCTCCCTCCATTCCTAAAACTCCCCAAAAAATACTCTTTTCCTAAACTAAAACCCTAATTTCCCTTTCTAGTGAGCTAGGGTTTCACATGGATTTAGAGGCCACCGACCAAAGGAAGAATAATAGAGGTCAAATCATCATATATGAACCCACCAGAATAAAGGATATTATGGCTTCACCATTTCTCAAGAAGTCATTCCAAGATGCAGGCTGCCTTGTTTTCTACCAGAAGATTGAAGAACTACATTTTAATGATAAACTAACAAGAAAATTTGCTACTAGTCTAAGGAGGGATAAGGTAACCATTGAAAGGGTTGTTTTTAATATTTCATCAGAGGCCATTGTTATAGCCACTGGGATCCCCAACCATGGAGAGCCCTGGTTCAAAAGGAGAGATCTAGATATTTAAAATTACAGGATGTTTTTGAAGCCTCCATACAAAGTTGCTCCAAAGCATTTTTTTCCTTTTAGACACTTGCTTGATAAGTATGCCCCTTTCATGAAGATGATCCTGAAATATTTCACATGTGAGGGTAGGTTTTCAAGGATATATCAATACCATGTTGGATTGCAGATGCATATCACAGGTGTTAAAGTTCTTAACCTACCTCACTACCTCTATAGAAGCTTGGTCAAAATTGTAGAACAATTACATAGAAAAGGGCAAGATCATCATGCAATATTGTTCCATTATCGCTTGGTGAAAATAATTGTTTTCCATCAGCTTACACAGTTCAACATTTCTTGGGAGGTATTCATGCATTCAACTTCACTTTTTCCTATTCCAATTTAATCAAGGAGTCAATCTACAACTTTGACTTCACCAAGACAACAAGAAGTAGGTTCTACAAGCAAACCTACAACAATAAAACCTAGGGAAAAGGTTACTAAAACATATACCATAGGAAAAAGTTTGATGTTTTCTCTTGGTAGTGTGGATAGGGATCAACCAACATCAATGGAAAAAGAGACATCAACACATCACCATGAGGCACCATTGCAAGAGGAATAAAAGGTACATTTTGACACTAACATGGCAGACCTATATATGCATGAGGAGTACCATTCACCTTAGCATATTATAAAAGAGAAAGAGGCTAAAATCAGGGAGCTAAAGGACCAAATATCAAAGGAAAACTTCATGATTACATTTCTTCAGTAGGAGAACATTCAGCTCCAAGTAAAACAACTCTTTCTTAGTAAACCTAAGGTAGATTTGGAGAAAGAGGATGGAAAAGGTAAATTAGTGATTAATGTTGATGAGTTTGAGGATAATGAAGTGCAAATCAAATGAAGGATGCCAAGAACAAAAGGTCTTAAGAGGTAGGAAGAATAATAAAATGAACCATCTACATCATTAGGTCAAGACGTTTTTAAAGATTTTCTTGCAACATAAATTGAGAAAGATAAGTAATTTTGGCTTGATAAGGTGAATTTTCATGTAGAGAATATTCTTGAAAAGGCTAACAGGAAAAACAAACTCCAAAGGCACATGGCCATGCAATATTGCACCAGAAACATGATTTCTCAAATCACGATCAACAGCTTGAAAAAGAAATTGAGGAAAACCCTAATTAGGAAAAAGAAGAAGGATAAACTTGATTTGCTGGTTGAGACCTCTCTCATTGCCTAACACATCATTTTAAAACTTCAAAGGGAAATTCTGGACCATTTTTTAACAAGTTTTTGAGAAAATTTGAAATTCTATGATTTTTGGCTAAAACAGAAAATTCATCACAGCCAAAAGCACAACACCTTGGTACTGTGCTTTTCACTCAGAGCTCCAAATCACCAAACATATACATCCATGGATAGATTGTGACCCACACATGCCATATATCTAGTTTTTGTTCCATTTCATCTTTATGGGTGGAATAAAAATGAAAAAAAAGGCTAAAAAACCACTTTCTACCACCTTTTTCACCTTGGCACTGCGCTTTTGGAGTGACCTTAGGAGAATCTATTTTTCTCAGCCTTGGAGAGGCCATTTTTGTTTCTTAAGGACACTATGGACAAGTAGGCATCCTGATATTTCCAATGGTATATTCAGATCAGCATTTTTATCAAAGAAATTTAGTCAAAAGTTCCTTGCAAGTTGGCACTGCACTTATCCCTAAAAGCACTGCACTTTTTTCTGAATGTGCTACGCTTTTTCCTGGAGGTCAAATTTTATAGTTTTATCAGTCAAAATCGGTCCCAAATGATGTAATTTCTCTTTTTTTTAGTTGAAATGATGTATATTAATGTAAATTGAGCTTGTTAATATAATTTTTATGTAATTATGAAGGTCATTAACAATATAAATGTTAGTCAAAGGCTAAAAGGAGAGTTTGTTTTAACCTTCCTAGTCTTAGGTTTGGTTAGATAAATTTTTATGAATTGTTCCTATCAAGAGGGATTAGTCCCCTGAGAGAGGGGAATATGGTTTTTGTCTATATGTATATATTTTTCAGTTAGATTCAAGGTTGGACATCAGATAGTAGAAGGCTTGGAGCTTTGTGTATAGTTTACTTTTGCAGAAATGCAAGGCTAGTTGCAACTATTATATAGGGATTCATGTGGTATGATTTTGTGGCACTATTTTTCTTATATAATTACCTTTTATGAATTATTAGTTAATCTTGTTTCCATATCTATGCTTTTAATGATCTTCCTATAAGATGTTAAACAAAATTCTCAAAGTGTATGCTTTTTTTTGGTAAAAATTTCATATTTTTGTTATTCATATTCTGATAAATAAATGCATGCTTGTCATATTCATTTTTTACCTTTTATTTTCCACCCTACACTAAAATTGAAAACCTAAAAGTTTCACTAAACATACTTTCCATTCCCCTTTGTATCCCTGCAACTAAAATCTTTTACCCCTGACCTAGTTTCCTTGACCTCTCCTCCTGATATAGCTAAAACCTAAATTCAAAACCCTAGATCTCAGACCCATCCTAATATCCGTTTACCCTCTTCAGTCATCTTTTGACTATAATATAACAGAGATATCCCTCTATGATTTTTTAGGGCTAGCTACCAAATCCTAAGTGGTTCGAGGTTACCTCAGTCGGTTTCCATTCTCAGCTTTTCGACACTGTAGAGGATAACATTTTTGGTGTCGTTCCCGTGGACACGAAAAATCATATTTTACCTGGGAGAAACTAGAAAATATTAGATATGATTGTTGATGGTGGAAAACAGTCGGATAGATATCAAGTTTGAAACATTAACCTGGCAACTCCAATCAACTTCATCTCGATCCAAAGACTCCACTGGAAATAGGATCCAGAAATCAAGGTTCCATTGGTAATTCCACTAGCCTAAGAAATCAATAGAAAAATAATCAAGGTTCTATTGTCTCAACTCTCCATATGGATTCAAGTTCTAGAAGGTATGGGATTATGAATCACACTCATATTCCTGGTTTTTTGAATCAAATACCTCACAGAGTTTGGCAAACATATTTTCCTAGGTTTAGAAATGAAAAATATGACAATGCTGCTATACATTTGATTAAATTTCATATACATATACATAGGCTAGGTTTGTAGTTTCTTGAGGATTTCTTGATGAATATGTTCATGGAAACCTTAGAGGATGATTCCATATCATGGTATGACAAATTTCCATCTGCCATTCTATATTCACTTAAAAATTTTGATGTAGCATTTTGTGAAAATTATAAGCAACATTATCCTTCCTTTTTTTTTATAAAGAATTTAGATGGAAAGTTTGAGCACGTTTTTCAGTTCATAGGGATTGATATTGATGATGAGGATTTAATGATTGGGGATATTGAAGAGGATTTCTTTGATTTTTCTCTGCATCAAGTTGAAAGGTTAGAAATCAGTTATGAAAATTCCCAGCCAGTAGATGTTTATCCTTTAACTGCAAATGAAATTGAGCAGGATTTAAATAATGATAATCGCATTAAATATTTTGAGTTAAATAATAATGAACAACATGTTTTCTCTCTTGAGATTGATGACATGTTAGCAACAAAGACTAGATATCATCATAGAGGTTACCAAAATGCGCTCAACTCAGTGCAAAGGAAACATAATTTGAGAAATAGAAACATTCCTATCACTTCGAGTCCGAAGAGGCCAACTTCTCCAAAGGATACTCACCCCCAAGAAATGGCCTCTATAATTTAGCAGTTTCAAAATTACCAACAAAGCTATGCCAGAGGGTCATTCACTTGTTTTTTCAGATTTTTATTTCTTTGGGTGTTTATTTCAAGATTAGATTTGTGAAGACCAATATGAGGTTTATGATGAAATGAATGAACAAGGTTCTCTAGAAATTATGGCAGAGAATAAACATAAAAAAATAAAAGCATATTATGAAGAGGAGAGCTTAAATAAAGAAAAATTTGTTTTAGAGCATCTTGCACATGATGATTTTCCTCCAGAGATAGAATTAGAGTTTCTCAAACTTGAGGAATTTACATTCAACACTCAGCTAGTAGAAAGTCATACTTTCCAATGTCTTCTTATGGATCAACAACTAAGTTTTCTTTTGGATCAAAATGAAGGGTGTGTTTGTGTTTTTGTTGGATCTCAAAACAAGGTAACAGTTAAAATTATTGAGGACCCTTTTACTAATTGCTACAATTAGCATGGAATATGTATTTTCTTGTATTTATGTATCAGAATCATATTTTCAGCAAATACATGGAGTTACCTAGCTTTTGTTTATTCTTCTTGTTCAAGGAAAGTGTGAACATGATTCTAGTAAGTAGCCATTTTCTAGATAGGTTACACTAGATGGATCATTTCACATGATTTTATATATATCTTCAGTAGGTGGGTGGTTATCATCAGAATTTGAAGCCCTCAAATCTCGATGGTATTCTCAATAAATAAGTTCAATTAGTAGTCATTTTAGTTTGTCAAGTCATTCTATTTTCGAGTCTTGCTTTTTAGTTTTGGCTCCATGCCCAATGGATGAGGCTACCTAGTCTATGATGTTATTAAAACCTACTAAAGGACCATCCATCCCCAGATATAGCTAATGTTAGTGTCTATCAGTCTCGTCAGTCACCAGTGATCAAATTATGCTCTTTCATATGGCTGATACGGTCCTAGGTCTAATTTTTATAGTTTCAAATAGGTTTTCAAATAAAAATTTGATCATTGATTAGTATATATAGGTCATTAAAACTCCCTCTATTCTCATGGTCAATAAAATTATCATGGTTAGCTCATTATTCCTTGGAAGAGTGTCTTGGTCATCTTCGTCATAATTCTGGTTATCATTCCATATAGTGTCATCATTAGTTCATATTATCAAATGTCATGTAAATAGGTAATTTCATGATATAGTTCACCATTAAATGGAGTAGTAATAGGGAAACATGTTCTATATTGATCTCTAAAATTCATTTTGATCTTTATTAAAATGTAATTATGTATAATAAGGTTTTAAGCTACAGTTCACTAGCAAGTCATTTCATTTTGTGAAAAGACAAGGTGGGGCCACATCACTACCCAAGAGAAAATCGAACTCCGGCCTATTTAAAGACCAAAAAAGAAAACCATTTACTCATTCCACCCTCATGAGATATCACAACATCATCAACAAGCATTTCCACTGCCTAAAAAAAAAATTTCTTTCCAAAAGTGCAAAATTTTGTCCCTCACTGTGCTTTTCTCAACTACTTTTTTCTTTTCTCCAAAGTGTTGCATTTTTCTCAAGGGAGAAAAATATTCCTTTTCCAAGGATTTATTCATCAACTACAGGTTACAACTCATAAAAAAAAATTAAGTGGGATTCATTTTTCCTTCATTTACCTTTATTTTTCTTCAGTTCATTCTTAAAAGCTCAAGAAATCACCCTCTCCTATGGTTTGTTGCGCTTTTTGTCTCATAATGTTTTTGATTCATTGGCTATGAAAGAACATAAAATTAATGCTCAAACACCCTCCTTCACCTTCCAAACACCTTCCTTGAGACTTCCCCTCATCCCTTTCCCTCATTTCCACCATTTCCCTACAAACCCTAGTCTACACTATACTTTCCTAGGCTATGACTGTGGTTTTCACTTTTGTACCCCTTTCCCTCAATCATTTCCAAAATTATAGTTACCTACACTCCATAAAATTTATCCCTACCCCCCTAAATTTTCCCAACAATTTAGACACCTTCAAATCCCTTCATCTCCCTCCATTCCTAAAACTACTTAAAATCCCATGTTTTCCTAAACTAAAACCCTAATTTCCCTTCATAGTGAGCTAGGGTTTCACATGGATTCAAATACCACTGACCAGAGGAAAAATAAGGGAGGTAAAATCATCAGATATGAACCCACCATAGTACAAGATATCACGGCTTCACAAATTATGAAGAAGTCATTCCAGGATGCAGCTTGCCTTGTTTTCTGCCAGAAGATTGAAGAAATAGGTTTTAATGATAAAGTAACAAGTACCTTTGCTACAAGTATAAGGATGGATAAGGTAACCATTGCAGGGGTTGTTTTTACTATTTTAGCAGAGGCCATTCCTATAGCCATTGTGATCCCAAACCATGGAGAGCGTTGGTTCAAAAGGACAGACCTAGATATTGAAAATTGCAAGATGTTTTTGAAGCCTCCATATAAAGCTGCTCCAAAGCATATTTTTCGTTTCAGACAATTTTTTCATAATTATGCCCCTATCATGAACATGATCATGAAATATTTTACATGTGAGGGTAGATTTTCAAGGCTATATTAGTACTGTGTTAGATTACTGATGCATTCCACATGTGTTAAAGCTCTTAACCTACCTCACTACCTCTATAGAAGCTTGGTCAAAATGGCAGAAAAAGTACATAGAAAATGGAAAGATCATCATGCAAGCTTGTTCCATCATGGCTTGGTGAAAATAATTGTTTTCTATCTTCTTACATAGGTCAACTTTTCTTGGGAGGGATTCATGCATTCAAATTCACTCTTTCCTACTCCAATTCAATCAAGCAGTTAGTCTACACCTTTGACTTCAAAAGGACAACAAGAAGTAGGTTCTACAAGAAAACTTGCAACAATAACACGTAGGGCTAAGGTAACTAAAACATATACCAGAGGAAATAGGCTGATGTTTTCCTTGGAAATGTAGAAAGGGCTCAACCTACATCAGTGGAAAAAGAGACATCAACACATCAACATGAGGCACCATTGCAAGAGGAAGAACATGTACATTTTGACACGGACATGGAAAACCTAGAGATGCATGAGGAGGAAAAGTCACCTGAGAAAATTATAAAATAGAAAGAAGCTGAAATCAATGAGCTAAGGGGGGAAATATTAAATGAAATCTTCATGATTACATTTCTTCAGCAACAGAAGGGGCAGTTCCAAGTAAAACAACTCTTGTGTAGTAAACCCAAGCTAGATTTGGAGAAAGAGGATGGAAAAGGTAAATCAACGATTGATGTTTATGAGTTTGAGGAAAAGGAAGTGAAAATAAAAACAAGGAGGCAAATAAAAAAAGGTATCAAGAGGCAGGTAGAACAAGAAACTAAACCACGTCCATCATTAGGTCAAGAGGATTTTGATGATTTGATTGCAGCAGAAATTGAGAAAGATAAGGAATTTTGTCTTGATAAGGTGAATTTTCACTTAGATAAGATTCTTGAAAAGGATAACAGGAAAAAAAAACTCCAAAGGCACATGGCCATGTATTATTTCACCAGAAACATGATTTCTCAAATTAGGATTAAGAGCTTGAAGAAGAAATTGAGGAAAACCATAATTAGGAAAAACAAGAATGATAAAATTTATTTTTTCGTTAAGGCCTCTCTCATTGCCTAACATATAATTTTCAAACATCAAGGGGCAATTTTGGACCATTTTTGAGAAAATTTTAATAAAAATTGAAATTTTGTGATTTTTGGCTAAAACACGAAATTTTATCACAGCAAAAAGTGCAACGCCTTGGCACTGCACTTTTCCTTTAGAGCTAAAAATAATAAAACTCTACATCTATGGATAACTTGTGACCTGTACATTTCACCTATCTAGTTTTTTTTCCATGACAGTTTTCTAGGTGGAACAAAAATGAAAAAAATAGACTAACAAACCACTTTCTGCAACCTTTTTCACCCTGGTGGTGTGCTTTCGGCGCGACCTTGGGTGAATCTATTTTTATTAGCCTTGGAGAGGCCATTTTTCTTGTTTTAGGACTCTATGGACAACTAGAAATCCTGATATTTCCAATGGTACCTTCAGATAAACATTTGGAGTAGAGGAAATCATTCAAAGTTTCCCTTCAATTTGGCAATGTGCATTTCCCTGATGGCATTGCGCTTTTCTCTGAATGTGCTGTGATTTTCCCTCGAGGACAAATATTCCAGTTTTATCAGTCAAAATTGGTTCCAATGATGTAATTTATCTTGTTTTGAGTTGAAATGATGTGGATGAATGAAAATTGAACTTATTAGTGTAATTTTGTTGTAATTATGAAGGTCATTAATGATAGAAGGAGAGTTTATTTTAACCTCTCTAGTCTTAGGTTTGGTTAGAAAAATTTGTGTGAACTTTTCCTATCAAGAGGGATTTGACCCCTGAGATAGGGGAAGATGGTTTTGGTCTATATATATCTAGTTTTCAGTCAAATTCAAGTTTGGACATCAGAGAGTAGAAGGCTTGGATATTTGTGTAAAGTTTACTTGTGCAGAAATACGAGGCCAGTGGCAGCTATTATATAGGTATTCATGTGCTATGATTTTGTGGCAGTGTTTTTCTTCTGTAATTCACTTTTATGAATTATTAGTTCATATTATTTCCATATCTATGCTTTCATTTGTCTTCCTATAAGATTTCAAACAAAATTATCAAAGTGTATGCTCTGTTTTGGTAGGAATTTCATGTTTTTGTTATTCATCTTTTGATAAATGAACTCATGCTTGTCATGCTCATTTTTAACCTTTTATTTTCCACCCTACACTACAATTGACAACCTCAAAGTGTCACTGATCATAACTTCCATGCCCTTTTTATCCCTACAACTGAAGTATTTTAGATCTGACCTAGTTTCCTTGACCTCTCCTCTTGATATAGCTAAAACCTAAATTTGAAAACCCTATAGCTCAGACCTAGCCAAATATACTTTTACCCTCTTCAGTAATATTTTGAATATAAGATCATAGAGAGAGCTCTCTCTTATTTGGTAGGGCTAGCTACCAAATCCTTAATGGTTCGAGGCTACCTCCGTCGATTTCCATTCTCAGCCTTCTGACACTGTGGATGATAACACCACGAAGAGAAAGAAAAAAACATGAAGTTAAAACCTATTTGGATTGACCTATTTACCATCAAAGAGAATCTTGTTCATAATACCTTCAAGCTAAAATCCATAGATGGGAGGATTTACCCCCTCTGTAATATTCCTTCTTAGGAATTTCAGCAACACAGACAATAAAAACGTTGTTTTCAAAAAATTGCGCTATATAATTGATAAAAAGGACTTGGATCCTTTATTTTATGCATTATAACCCTTACATACAGAATGGGATTAGAAAAAAATCATTCTAGCTATGTTAAACAGATTTTCCCATCCCAATATAGCTCAAAAACACCCAATCCCCATGACTTAGACCCAACAGAATTTCTGAAGTATGTGAAAACATTATTCCATGAGGGTTTTTGTAGTAAAATGTGAAAAATAGTAGATTTGGAGATTATATTATTCAAACAACCAATAAAATGGGGGTCTAGCCCCTTTTACACAATATGGAGACAACCCGGCAAGGGTTTCATGAAAAGCACAAGTATAAAATGGTAGATCTATAGAAAATCACACAGTCTACTCCAAATCTATATTGATATGGCTGAATATTAATTTATTTAGCTGAAATATCCTCCTTACTAGTCTTTTGGGAGAGGGAGGACCCTTTTCCCTAAGAAACTAGCTCACAAGAAAGGGATTTAACCCTACTACAACAACACCTTCAGAAATGATGCAGTTTCTGCAAGATACTACACTGTAGAGGTTGGTGACTACTTGACCCCAAGTCTTATAGTGGAAATATAGCCCATAATTCTCCTCTTAGATCCCTTCAACAAGCTGAACCAGGAAAGAGAATGGAACTCCCGCATGAGAGCCCCTTGCACTAAACAGTGTACCAAACCCAGCTAAACAACTGAAGCATGCAAGAATTCATAAGACCCAAACATAGAAAAGATTATAAATGCCCTCATGGTTTCCATCCCTTTACCTTTATTCTTGATGAGCCTCCTCACCCTTGACCCAAGACATTCATGAGGTTACTTCTTTGCAAAGATTCCTCTATTAAAAATGCGTTGTCCCCACTGGTTTTCCTCCTCTTTTAGCAGCGCTGTTGATTTGGTCAAAATAGACCAAATCCTCATGCATTGCCTCCTTTCACACCAAAGGTGGCTTTATTTTTCCTACCTACACTAATCCCCTTTCAAATTGGGAATTCTTTATTCCCACTAAAGAGATTTAAGGGTCTCCCTACCCCATTTATTCTTCTAAGATACAAAATAGAGAAACATATAATATTCCAACTAGCAGCAGCTAATTGGGAATATTACAGTCCTCCCCTCTCAAAATTTTCTTGTCTTCAAGCAACAGCAAAGAAGGATGCTGTAAGATCTTCCCCCCTTCCCAAGTGGCATCCTCATCAGGAAGATTCCTCCATTGAATCAGATATTCTCTGATCACCCAATTTCTTAGCTGCCTCTTCCATGTATCCAAGATTGCCTCTGGTTGCAAAACTAGATGGATTTCATCATCAATAGGTATGAGGCCCATATTGGCAACTATATTTTTCCCAATGGCCTTCTTCAGGCATGAAACATGAAAGATGTTATGGATCTTTCTCCCCTTAGGAAGCTCGAACTCATATGCTACTTACCCAACACAATGGATCACCTTGTATGGCCCATAGAAACATGCTTTGAGCTTCTCAACCCCCTTCTCTTTTAGTGTAGATTGTCTATAAGGCTGAAGATGGAGATATACCAAATCATCTACCTCAAAGTGCCTCTTTATCTGACCACGATCAACATATATCTTCTGCTAGTTTTGTGCAATAGAAATGTTGTCTTTGAGGGCCCGAAGTATGTCCTGGCTCTCTTGAATCCATTCTTTTTCTCTGGGATCCTTGCTTGCTCCAAACATTGCATCAAAAAATGAGAGTGCATCATAACCATAGAGAGATCAGAATGGGGTCATACCAATGGACATATGGTAAGTGGTGTTGTAACAGTACTCCCCCAAATGGAGCCAACACAACCATGCCCTTTGTTTTCCTAAAACATAGTTTCTCAAGTAGCCTTCGAGCCACTTGTTTACTATTTCAGTTTTCCCATCGGTTTGTGGGTGATAGCTAGTACTTGGTGTCAATTCAGTCCCCACTAACCAAAAAATTTATTTCCAAAAGCCACCCATGAAGCGGCTATCTCGGTCACTGACTATGGTCTTTGGGAGACCATGGAGCCTAAACACATCTCTGAAGAAGATCTCAGCTACCAGTGAAGTAGTATAACATGTATAAATGGTAAAGAAGTGTGAATATTTTTTTAGTATATCAACAACTACAAAAATACAATCCTTACCCTGAACGGTAGGTAGATTGGTGATGAAGTCCATGGAGATGCTCTCCCATTTTCCATCCGAAATGGGAAGTGGCTGAAATAACCCTACAATATGGGTGTGTTCTCCCTTGTTCTGTTGGAAAACTATGCACTCCTTGATGTGTTGGAGTACATCCTCCTTGAGACCCTTCCATGAGAATCTCTCCCGTATGGCCCGATAAGTCTTTGTGAATCCTTGACGCCCTACAAGTGGGGAATCATGTGATGCTTGTAAGATCTTCACTTTGAGCTTATAATTATTAGCCAAAAAGGCCCAGTCCCAGTAATATATGATCTCATATATCACTCTATACCTCTCATCAGATATCACCCCATCAAGTATCTCACATGCAAAGTTATCCTTGGAATACTCAATCAACAATTGAGCCTTCCAATCTGCGTCCATGCCCCTTAAGGATAGAGCTGCTGGCCTCCTGGATAGAGCATCATCCACTACATTTCTCTTCCTGTTGACATAATCTATGTCAAATTAATATGCTTTTATTTTTCTTACCCATTTCTATTGTCTCTCTTAGAGCTGCTTGTGCTCAAGAAAAAATCTGAGACTGTTATGATCAGTCTTCACCTTGAATTTATTCCCTACCAAGTATTGTTGGAATTTAGCTAAAGCATGCATAATAGCCAACATTTATTTATCATAGATCGGGTATAGCCTCTTATGTGGTAGCAAATTCCTACTCTCAAAGGCTATAGGATGCCCTCCTTGCATCAAGACTGCTCCATTACCTTCCCCCGATGCATCACATTCTAGCACAAAAGGTTGAGAAAAATCTGGTAGAACTAACACTGGGTAGCTACTCGTTACCTATTTTAGCTTATGAAAATCTCTCTACATTGTAGGTGTCCAACTGAAAGCTCCCTTCTTTGTCAAATTTGTAAGTGGTGCTGCTAGTTGAGAGAACCCTTTGACAAAATTTCGGTAATATGTGCATATGCCTACAAATCCCCAGAGTTCTGTAACATTCCTTGGCTCAGGCCAATCTCTGAAAGCCTTGATATTTTCTTCATGGAATCTTTACTCCATCCACTATAATGATGTGGTATAAGTAAACCATATCTATGAGTCCAAACTCACATTTAGAGAGGTTAGCATAGAATTGCTTCTCCTTAAGAATATGCAAAACTGTCTCAATATGTTGCAAGTGTTCCTCCCATGTGCAGCTATAAATAAGAATGTCATCAAATAATACCAACGCAAAATTTCTCAAATGACCATGGAAGATGTGGTTCATGCAATATTGTAATGTTGTAGGAACTCAAAATTCCCATAGTGACACCTAAACGCTGTCTTGGGGATGTCTTGATCTCTCACCTTGATTTGATGATACCCAGATCTCAAATAAATCTTGGAGAAATATTTGGATCCTCTTAGCTCATACATCGACTCATTGATCCTAGGAATTGGGTACCTATTCTTCATGGTCTTCTTGTTCAATGCTCTATATTGAATGCACATCCTCAATGCGCCATCCTTCTTTTTTACCAAGACCAGTAAAGATGCAAAAGGGCTAGTGCTAGGCCGGATATGTCCTAGAGCTAATAGCTCTTGGATGGCCCTTTCAATATCATCCCTATAAGCTTTGGGATACCTATAACGGGTGGTAATAGCTACTTGAATCCCTTGCTCCAACTCAATAGTATGCTCAAACCCTCGATCAGGAGGCCTCCCTGGTGGAATATCTCCAAACATTGTAGAGTATCAGTCTAGGAGAGACTTTATATCTGTATGTATAGGTGAATCCTTGCCTCTAGCTTCAGATAAATGTAGTTCTACTGCCCACTCTATGTCTCCTCTGCATAAATCTGCTTCCATCCTGTGGGATGAAACAATCTGAGGTGGGTAAGAGTGTATGCCTTTGATTTTATGTTTCTTGCAATTCCCTTTGTCTGTCTATTCCATATCTAGAGTCTCCCAATCAGTGGTAACTCTCCCAAGAGTGATTAACCACTGGACACCCAATGCAACATTGGTGTCAGGAATATCAACCACAAAGAAGTGGTCTATAAGAGTGTAGGTTCCCATGGTGATAGACAACTTTGGAACATACTTGGCACACTGCATAGTTCTAGCTCTTGGAACCAAAACTGAGAAGCGTTCAAAGTCTTCCATTTGGATACCCCTTCTTTGTACTAGCTGTGAGTCAATGAAGTTATGAGTAGCTCCACTGTCTACTAGTACTGATACTCTTTGCCCCATAATAGTGCCTCTAAACCTCAAGGTCATATATTTAGGGACCCCTCTTAACGCTGCAAGAGCTCCTCTTTTTGGAGAAAAAGTTTTTACTGCATCTTCTATAGGTGGTACAATGCTGGCCCTCTCCTCATCAGAAAATATCTCAATGCAATGTTCCTTCCCAGCAACACATTGATGGTTTGGCACCCATGGTTTCTCACAAGTGAGGCAGAGTTTTTCCTTCCTTAATTTCTTCTAATCATTTTTAAGAGATGTCCTCTCTTGAACCTCTCCTGGCCATGAAGAAATCTCCTACTGAAATAATGCTTTTGTCTTGGGCAAAGCGTGTTGTAAATCTATAACCTTCTCCATAGCTTCTTGGAGTGTAGTAGGCTGAGTATATTTCACCAACCCATGGAATGGTTCATCTATCCCATCAATAAACATGCAGATCCTTCTGCTCCTAGTGAGGTTGGATACCATCACTGAAAGCTTCAAATATTCAACAATATAATCTTCTATATATCCCTTTCGTTTGAGCTTGGTTAGCTCAACAAAGTGAGCCTCCAGATCCCTTGGATAGAATATCTCTACCAATATTATGGTGAAAATTGAGTATGAAGTGATATTACCATGCCCAAGTGTAGTCAACTCATGGAACCACCATGCATGAGCCTCCCCTTCCAAGTGCAACATAGCTATTTTGATACCTTTTATTTCAAAAACTCTGTTGAGTTGGAAATAAGTATCCAACTTTTCCACCCAAGCCTTAGCTATGCACTTAGGTGATCCATCATATGAAGGCAAGGAGAACCTTCCCATACTACTCTATAGGCTTGATCCTTTCATAAATCCTCCTTTCTTTTGGTGATGACAAGTCCTTCTTCCATCCATGATTGGGCAGAACTCCTGAAAGCTCAAGTGTTATTTGAATCTTCTAGATTGGGATTCATATTCCACCAAATAATCAGCAAGGGTTTCTTCCTCCCCTTCCTCAGATAGGAATTTGGGCATAGTGGAATATTATGAAGAATTATGTGTGGCTGAATGTGATGTGCTGGTGCTTGCTTCATGACAAAACCCTCTAGGGGCTTCCTTATGCCTCAACTCCTTGATATATTTGGCAATTTCCTACATGGTTTGAAGGAGAATATTCCGATCCCTTTATCCTCCATAACTGTAGATATAATTTCCCCCAAAATATGAGCCAAGAACAGAGCTCTGATACCACTCTAATATTCCTTCTTAGGAATTTCAGCAACACAAATAGTAAAAACGATGTTTTCATAAAATTGTGCTATAGAATTGAGAAATAGGACTTGGATCCTTTATTTTATGCATTATAACCCTTACATACATAATGGGATCAGAAAAAAATCATTATAGCTATGTTAAATAGATCTTCCCAGCCCAATATAGCTCAAAAACACCCAATCGCCATGAATTTGACCCAACAGAATTTATGAAGCATGTGACAACGTTATTCCATGACGGTTTCTGTAGAAAAATATGAAAAATAAAATATTTGGAGATTATATTATTAAAAGAGCCAAGAAAATGGGGATCTCGCCCCTTTTACACAATATGGAGACAACTCGGCAAGTGTTTCATGAAAAGCACAAGTATAAAATGGTAGATCTGCAGAAAATCATGCATTTTAATACAAATCTATATTGATATGGCTGAATATTACATGAGTTAGCTAAAATATCCTCCTTACTAGTCTTCCAGGAGAGGGAGGACCCTTTTCCCTAAGAATCTAGCTCACAAGCAAGGGTTTTAATCCTACCACAACAACACCTTCAGAAATGTCGTAGTTTCTGCAAGAGACTGCACTGTATAGGTTGGTGACTTCTTGAACCCAAGTATGATAGTGGAAATGTAGCCCATAATTATCCTCTTTGATACCTTCAACAAGCTGAACCAAGAAAGAGTATGGAACTCCCACATGAGAGCCCCTTGCACTAAACAGTGCAACAAACCCAGCTAAACAACTGAACCATGCAAGAATTCATAAGACCCGAACATAGACAAGATTCTGAATGCCCTCATGGTTGACACCCATTTCCTTTTATTCTTGGTGGGCCTCCTCACCCTTGACCCCACACATTCATGAGGTTACTTCCTTGCAAATATTCCTCCATCAAAATTGTGCTATCCCCACTGGTTTCCCTCATCTTTTAGTAGCGTTGTTGATTTGGTCCACATAGACCCAATCCTCATGCATTGCCTCCTTTCACACCAAAGGTGGATTTATTTTGCCTACCTAAACTGATCCCCTTTCACATTGGGAATGCTTTTTTCCTACTAAAGAGATTTAAGTGTCTCCCTACCCCATTTATTCTTCTAAGCTGCAAAATAGAGAAACATATAATATTCCAACTAGCAGCAGCTAATTGGGAATATTACACCCTCCCCGTAAATGCTTTAGATTTGAAACAATATTTTCAATAGAAGATCTAAGTTGTGCTTCCTGTACAATTTATACTTTTATTTATTTCTTTTTTCAGTTTTAGTCATATGTCTGTCATGTTAGTCAGGTCCTATATAGTTTTGTGTCTTAGTTAATGTACATAAATAAGACCTTGTGTGAAAAGTACATGCCTTTAAAGGACTTTGTGGTGGAATAAAGAGAAATTTCACAACCACAATGCTTAGCTTTCCATTTTTTCTTCTTCTTTGTTTTGGGAAGATGCATAGGTTGAGCTACGTATGGATGGAAAATATAATACATCCATAAAATAAAAAACTTGAGGGAACATATGAGGTCTACATCTATTCTAGTATCCAAACTACTCCACTTCCTGTGTATATATTTGTTTGTTAAAGTTTGTCCAATATAGTATAGAAAGGCTAACAGGAAAAAATAAAGTGAGCAATAAAAATTACTACTCCCTCCATTCTCATGGTCAATAAAATTATCATGTTCAATTCATTATTCCTTGTAAGAATGTCTTGGTCATCTTGGTCATCATTCTGATTATCATTCCATATAGTGTCATCTTTAGGTCATATTACCAAATTTAATGTAAATAGGTCATGTCATCATCTAGGTCACCATTAAAGGGAGTAGTAATACAAAAAATGTTATATAATGATCTCTAAAATGAATTTTTATCTTTATTAAAATGTAATTATGTATAATAAGCTTTGAAGCTACAGTTCACTAGCAAGTCATTTCATTTTGTGAAAAGACAAAGTAGGGCCACATCACCACCTAAGAGAAAATCAACCTCCACCCTATTTAAAGACAAAAAAATAAAATAATTTACTCATTCTACCATCATGAGACATCACTCCATTAGAAAGAAGCATTTCCACCCTCTAAAAAACAATTTCTTGCCAAAAGTGCGAAATTTCCTCCCTCGCTGCATTTTTCTCAGCTGCGTTGCACTCTTCTCCAAAGTGATGTGTTTTTCTCAGGGGAGAAAAATATTCCTTTTCCAAGGGTTTATTCATCAACCATAGGTTTCAAGTCATAAAAAATAAGTAATTGGGATTCATGTGTCCCTCATTTACCTTTATTTTTCTTCAGTTCACTCTTAAAAGCTCAGAAAAACATTGTCTGCTAGGGTTTCCTACGCTTTTGGTCTCATAGTGTTTTTGGTTAATTTGCTATGAAAAGGTATAAAATTAATTCTAAAACACCCTCCCTCACCTTCCATAAACCTTCCTTGATAATTCCCCTCATCCATTTCCCGTCATTTCCATCATTTCCATCATACTACACTTTCCTAGGCTAGGACTATGTTTTTCACTTTTGTAACCATTTCGCTCGTTTATTTTCGAAAATTACACTTCCATACAGTCCCTAACATCTATACCTACCCCCCCAATTTTTTCCAAGAATTTAGACACGTTAAAACCCCTTCATCTCCCTCCATTACTAAAACTTCCCAAAATCCCCAATTTTCCTAAACTAAAACCCTAATTTCCCTTCCTAATGAGCTAGGGTTTCACAAGGATTTAGAGACCACTAACAAGAGGAAGCATAAGGGAGGTAAAATAATCAGATATGAACCCGCCAAAATACAGGATAACATGGCTTCACCATTTCTCAAGAATTCATTCCAAGATGCAAGTTGCCTTGTTTTCTGCTAGAAGATTGAAGAACTAGGTTTTAATGATAAACTAACAAGCACCTTTGCTACCATTCTAAGTAAGGATAAGGTAACCTTCGCAGGGGATGTTTTTAATATTTCAACAAAGGCCATTGCTATAGCCACTGGGATCCCCAACCATGGTGAGATATAGATCAAAAGGAGAGACGTAGATGTTGAAAATTACAAGATTGTTTTGAAGCCTCCATACAAAGTTGCTCCAAAGCATATTTTTCCTTTTAGACACTTGCTTGATAAGTATGCCCCTCTCATGAATATGATCATGAAATATTTCACATGTGAGGGTAGTTTTTCGAGGATATATTACTACCATGTTAGATTACTGATGAATTTCAAAAGTGTTAAAGCTCTTAACCTACCTCATTACCTCTATTGAAGCTTGGTCAAAATGACAGAAAAAGTACATAGCAAATGGAAAGATCATCATGAAATATTGTTCCATTACGAGTTTGTGAAAATCATTGTTTTCCATTAGCTTACATAGGTCAACTTTTCTTGGTATGGATTCATGCATTCAGCTTCACTTTTGTCTACTCCAATTCAATCAAGCAGTCAATCTACACCTTTGACTTCACCAAGACAATAAGAAGTAGGTTCTACAAGAAAACCTACAACAAGAATACCTAGGGATGAGGTGACTAAAACATATACCAGAGGAAAGAGACTAATTTTTTCTCCTGGTAGTGTGGAAAGGGCTCAACCTACATCAGTGGAAAAAGAGACATCAACACATCCACATGAGGCACAGTTGCAAGGGGAAGGACACGTACATTTTGACACAGACAGGGAAGACCTAGAGGTGCATGAGGAGGACAAGTCACCTGAGAAGATTATACAAGAGAAAGAAGCTAAAATCAGGGGATAAGGGACCGAATATCAAAGGAAAAATTCATGATTACATTTCTTCAGCAGGAGAACATAGAGCTCCAAGTAAAACAACTCCTTCTTAGTAAACCCAATTCAGATTTGGAGAAAGAGAATGGAAAAGGTAAATCAGTGATTGCGGTAGATGAGTTTGAGGATAAGGAAGTGAAAATAAAACCAAGGAGGCCATTAAAAAGAGGTATCAAGAGGTGGGAAGAACAAGAAACTGAACCATTTCCATAATTAGGTCAAGATGATTTGAATGATTTGATTGCAGCAGAAATTGAGAAATATAAGGAATTTTGGCATAACAAGGCGAATTTTCACTTAGAGACACTTATTGAAAAGGCTAATAGGAACAAAAACCTCCAAAGGCACATGGCCATGCACTATTGCACCAGAAACATGATTTATCAAATCATGATCAAGAGCTTGAAGAAGAAATTGAGGAAAACCCTAATTAGGAAAAATAAGAAGGATAAACTTGTTTATTTGGCTAAGGCCTATGTAATTGCCTAACACATCATTTTCAAACTTCAAGGGGCATGTCTAGACCATTTTTGAGAAAATTTTCGAAAAAATTTTAAATTCTGTGTTTTTTGGCCAAAACAGGAACTTCATCACAACCAAAAGTGCAACGCCTTGGTGTTGCACTTTTCCCTCAAAGCTCCAAATCACCAAAATTCTACATCCATGTATAGCTTGTGACATACACATGTCAGATATCTAGGTTTTTTCCATGTCAGCTTTATGGGTGGAAGAAAAATACAAAAAATAGGCTAAAAAACCACTTTCTTCTACCTTTTTCACTCGAGTGCTACGATTTTGGAGTGACCTTCAGAGAACCTATTTTTCTCAGCGTTGGAGAGGAAAGTTTTCTTTCTTAAGAACTATATCAAAAAATAGACATCCTAAGATTTCAAATGGTATCTCCATATCGGCCTTTGGATCACAAGAAGTCAATTATAATTTCCCTGTAAGTTGGCATTGTTATTTTCTCTAATGGCGTTGTGCTTTTCTCTCAATGTGTTGCGCTTTTCCCTGGAGGTCACATTTTCTAGTTTTATCAGTCAAACTCGGTATCCAATGATTCTCTTTTTTTGAGCTGACGTGATGTATATGAATGTAAATTGAGCTTGTTAATATAATTTTGATGTAATTATGAAGGTCATTAATGATGGAAAGGTTAGTCAAAGGCTAAAAGAAGAGTTTGTTTTAACCTCCCTAGTCTTAGGTTTGGTTAGAGAAATTTATTTTAATTTTTCCTATCAAGAGGGATTCGACCCCTGAGAGAGGGGAAGATTGTTTTGGTCTATATTTATATATTTTTTAGTCAGATTCAAGGTTGGACATCAGAGAGTGGAAGGCTTGGAGCTTTGTGTACAATTTACTTTTGTAGAAATACAAGGCTAGTTGCAGCTATTATATAGGGATTCATATGGTGTGATTTTGTGGCAGTGTTTTTCTTCTTTAATTCACTTTTATGAATTTTTAGTTCATCTTATTTCCATATATATTATTTCAGTGATCTTCCTATAAGATGTTAAACAAAATTCTCAAAGTGTATGCTTTGTTTTGGTAGGAATTTCATGTTTTTGTTATTCATCTTCTGATAAATGAAATCGTGTTTTTCATGCTCATTTTTAACCTTTTCTTTTCCACCCTACACTACAATTGAAAAATTCAAAGTGTCATTGAAAATACCTACCATGCCCCTTTATATCCCTGTAGTTAAAATATTTTATATTTGACCTATTTTCTTTGACCTCTCCTCTTGATCCAGTTA
The DNA here is from genome assembly GCA_034641835.2 of Pinus albicaulis. Lineage (NCBI taxonomy): Eukaryota > Viridiplantae > Streptophyta > Pinopsida > Pinales > Pinaceae > Pinus > Pinus albicaulis. Next base: position 208,267,443 of record CM076574.1, on the reverse strand, counting down.
TAACCTAAATTTCAAAACCCTAGAGCTCAGACCTAGCCTAATATCATTTTACCCTCTTCAGTCATATTTTGACTATAAGATCACAAGTAGATCCCTCTCTGATTTGGTAGGGCTAGCTACCAATTACTAAGTGGTTCGAGGTTACCTTCGTCGGTTTCCATTCTCAGCCTTGGGACACTATGGAGGATAACATTTTTGATGTCGTTGTCGAGGGCACGAAAGATCTTATTTTCCATTAGTGAGAAAAAAAAATATAAGATATGATTGTTGATGGTGGACAACAGTTAGATACACATTGAGGTTGCAACATTCACCTAGCGACTCCAATCAACTTCAACTTGATCCAAAGACTCCACTGGAAAGAGGATCTATAAATAAGGGTTTCATTGGTAATTCCACTAGCCTAAGAAATCAGTACCAAAAGAATCACAGTTCTATTGTCTCAATATGGATTCAACTGCTAGAAGGTATGCACCTATGATTCGTGCTCATTTTCTTGGTTTTCCAAATTGAATACCTCACATATATTGGCAAATAGGTCTGCCTAGGTTCAGAAATGAAAAATATGACAATGTTGCTATACATTTGATTAAATTTCATATACATATGCATAGGCTAGGTTTGTAGTTTCCTGAGGATTTTTGATGAATATGTTCATGGAAACCTCAGAGGATGATGCCAGGTCATGGTATGAGGGATTTTCTACTGCCATTCTATATTCACTTAAATATTTTCATGTATCATTTTGTGACAATTATAAGCAACATTATCCTTCCTTATTGCTGATAGAGAATTTCTATGGAAATTTTGAGAACCTTTTTCAGTTCATAGGGATTTATATTGATGATGAGGATTTAATGATTAATGATATTGAAGAGGATTTCTTTGAGTTTTCTTTGCATCAATATGAAAGGTAAGAAATCAGTTATGAAAATTCCTAGCCAGCACATGTTTATCCTTTGACTGTAAATTAAATTGAAAAGGATTTCAATAATGATAGTCATATTCCATATTTTTAGTTCAATAATAAAGAACAACGAGTTTTCTCTCTTGATATTGATGACATATTAGCAACATAGACTAAATATTATCAGATAGGTCACTATAATGTGCTCATCTCAGTTTAGAGGCAAAATAATTTGAGAAACGGAATTGTGCCTATAACTTCGAGTCTAAAGAGGCCAACTTCTCCAAAGGATACTCAGCCCCAAGAAATGAACTCTATAATTCAACAGTTTCCAAATTACCAAAAAAGGTATGAAGAGGGTCATTCACTTGTTTTTTCAAATTTTTATTTCTCTGGGTGTTTATTTCAAGATCAGGTTTGTGGAGATGAACATGACGTTTCTAATGAAATGAATGAACAAGTGTCTCTAGACATTATGGCAGAGAATAAACATAAAAATTTACAAGCATATTATGAAGAGGAGAGTTGCAATAAATGTAAAGTTGTTTTAGAGCCTCTTTCACATGATTATTTTCCTCTAGAGTTAGAATTAGAGTTTCTCAAACCTGAGGAATTTAAACTCAACACTAAACTAGAAGAAATTAATACTTTCCTATGTCTTCCTATGTATCGACAACTAAGTTATCTTTGGATCAAAATGAAGGGTGTGTTTGTGTTTCTACTGCATCTCAAGACAAGGTAGCGGTTAAAATTATTTAGGACCATTTATTTGCTACAGTTAGCATGGAATATCTATTTTCTTGTATTTATGGATTAGAAGCATATTTTTAGTAGATACATCGAGTTGCCTAGCTTTTGTTTTTTTCCTACCTACTAAAGGTAAGTGTGAGCATGATTCTAGTATGTAGCCATTTGTTGGATTGGTAAATCTAGAGGGATAATTGAAATTATTGTATATATATCTTCATCAAGTAGGTGGTTATCATCAATATTTTAATCCCTCAAATATCTATGGTATGTTTCCATAAATAATTTTAGTTAGTATTCATTTTAGTTAGTCAAGTCATTTTAGTTTTTCAAGTCATTTCAGTTTTGAGTCTTGTTTTTTATTTTTGACTACATTACCAATAGATGAGGCTACATGTTCTACAGTGTTCTTGACACCTCCTAAAGGAGTTTCCATCCCCAGCTAGAGCCAATTTTACTGTCTATCAGTCCCGTCAGTCACCAACGATCAAATTATGGTCTTTCATATGGTTCATAGTGTCCTAGGTCTAGTTTTTATAGTTTCAAATAGGTTTTCAAATAAAAATTTGATCATTCGTTAATATATATAGGTCATTACTACTCCCTCCATTATCATGGTCATTAAAAATTATCATGGTTAGGCCATTATTCCTTGGAAGATCGTCTTGGTCATCTTGGTCATCATTCTAGTTATAGTTAAATACAGTGTCATCATTAGGTCATATTATCAAATGTCATGTAAATAGGTCATATCATCATCTAGGTCAACATTAAATAGGGAGTATTAATAAGGAAAATTTTTCTATAGTGATCTCCAAGATGCATTTTAATCTTTATTAAAATGTGATTATGTATAATAAGGTTTGAAGTTGTAGTTCACTAGCAAGTCATTTCATTTTGTGAAAAGACAAGGTAGGGCCACATCACCACCCAAGAGAAAATCGACCTCTAGCATATTTAAATACAAAAAATTAAAATAATTTACTCCTTCCACCCTCATGAGACATCATTCCATCACAAGAAAAAATAATTTCTTTCCAAAAGTGCCTAATTTCGTCCCTTGCTGTGCTTTTCTCATCCACTTTGCATTTTTCTCCAAAGTGTTGTGTTTTTCTCAAGGGATAAAAATATGCCTTTTCCAGGGGTTTCTTCATCAACAATAGGTTCTAGCTTATCAAAAACACGTAATTGGGATTCATTTCTCCCTCATTTACCTTTTTCTTTCTTCAGTCCATTCTTAAAAGTTCAGAAAATCACCCTCTCTTAGGGTTTGCTGCGCTTTTGGTCTCATAGTGTTTTTGATTCATTTGATATGAAAAACCTAAAATTAATGCTCAAAAACCCTCCCTCACCTTCCATACACCTTCCTTGATACTTCCCCTCATCCCTTTCCCTCATCTCAATCATTTCCCTACAAACCCTAGCTTACACTACACTTTCCTAGGCTAGGACCTTGTTTTTCACTTTTTTACCCCTTACCCTCACTTATTTCCAAAATTATAGTTCCCTACACTTCTTAACACCTATCCTTACCCCCTTAAATTTTCCCAAGAATTTATACACCTTCAAACCCCTTCATCTCTCTTCATTCCTAAAACTACCCAAAATCCCCTGTTTTCCTAAACTAAAACCCTAATTGCCCTTCCCAGTGAGCTAAGGTTTCACATGGATTCAGAGACCACTAACCATAGGAAGCATATGGGAGTTAAAATAATGAGATATGAACCCACCAGAGTACAAGATATCATGGTTTCACCATTTATGAAGAAGTCATTCCAAGATGCAAGTTGCCTTGTTTTCTGCGAGAAGATTGAAGAACTAGGTTTTAATGATAAACTAGCAATCACATTTGACACCAGTCTAAGGAGGGATTAGGTAACCACTACAGGGGTTGTTTTTACTATTTTAGAAGAGGCCATTTCTATAGCCAATGGGATCCCAAACTGTGGATAGCTCTGGCTAAAAAGGATAGACATAGACATTGAAAATTAATATATTTTTTTTAGGCCTCCATACAAAGCTGCTCCAAATCATATTTTACCTTTAAGACATTTGCTTGATAAGTATGCCCCTCTCATTAATATGACCATGAAATATTTCACATGTGAGAGTAGTTTTCCAAGGATATATCACTTCCATGTTAGATTACTGATGCATTTCACAAGTGTTAAAGCTCTTAACCTACCTCACTACCTCTACAAAATCTTGGTCAAAATGACAAAAAAAGTACACATAAAATGGCAAGATCATTGTGCAAGATTGTTCCATCATGGGTTGGTGAAAATAATTTTTTTCCATCATATTACAAAGGTCAAATTGTATTGGGATGGATTCATGCATTCAACTTCACTTTTGCCTACTCTAATTCAATCAAGTAGTCATTCTACACCTTTGACTTCACCAAGACAACAAGATGTAGGTTCTACAAGAAAGCCTGCAACAAGAACACTTAGGAGTGAGGTGACTAAAAAATATACCAAAGGAAATAGGATGATGTTTGCTATTGGTAGTGTGGAAAGGGCTCAACCTTCATCAGTGGAAAAAGAGACATCAACACATCAACATTAGGCACCATTGCAAGAGGAAGAACAGGTGCATTTTGACACAAACATGGAAAACCTAGAGATGCATGAGGAGGAAAAGTCACCTAAGCAGATTATAAAAGCGAAAGAAGATGAAATTAAGTAGCTAAAGGAAAAACTATAGAATGAAAAATTCATGATTACATTTCTTCGGTAGGAGAACATGCAGCTCTAGGTAAAACAACTCTTTCTTAGTAAACCCAAGGTAGATTTGGAGAAAGAGGATGGAAAAGGTAAATCAGTGATTGATGTTGATGATTTTGAGGATAAGGAAGTGCAAATAAAACCAAGGAGGCCAAGAACAAGAGGTATCAAGAGGCAGGTAGAACAAGAAATTGAACCATCTCCATCATTAGGTCAAGAGGATTTTGATGATTTGTTTGCAGCAGAAATTGAGAAAGATAAAAAAATTTGGCTTGAAAAGGTGAATTTTCACTTAGAGAAGCTTCTTGAAAAGGCTAACAGGAAAAGAAAACTCCAAAGGCACATGGCCATGCACTATTGTACCAGAAATATGATTTCTCAAATCAAGATCAAGAGCTTGAATAAGAAATTGAGGAAATCCCTAATTAGGCAAAAGAAGAAGGATAAAATTGATTTGTTGGCTGAGGCCTCTCTCATTTACTAACACATCATTTTCAAACATCAAGGGGCAAGTCTACCATTTTTGAGAAATTTTTTGGAAATATTTTAAATTCTATGATTCTTGGCTAAAACAGGAAATTCATCACAACCAAAAGCATAATGCTTTGTCGCTTTGATTTTCCCTTAGAGCTCCAAATCACCAAAACTGTACATCCATGGATATATTGTGACCTACACATTTTTTATATTTGGTTTTTTTACCATGCCAACTTTCTGGGTCGAATAAAAATGTAGAAAACAGGTTAAAAAACCACTTTCTGCCACATTCTTCACCCTGGCATTGCGCTTTTGGAGTGACCTTGGAAGAACATATTTTTATCAGCCTTAGAGAGGCCATTTTTCTTGCTTAAGGAATCTATAAAAAACTATAAATACTAAGATTTCCAATCGTACCTTAATATAAAAATTTGGAGTACAGGAATTTAGTCAAAATTTCCCTGCAAGTTGGTGATACGCTTTTTCCTGATGGCGCTACGATTTTCTCTAAATGTGCATCTCTTTTCCCTAGAGGTCAAATTTTATAGTTTTATCAGTCAAAATCAATCCCCAATAACGTAATTTCTCTTGTTTTTAGTTTACATTATGTATATGAATGTAAATTAAGCTTGTTAATGTAATGTTGTTGTAATTATGAAGGTCATTAATGATATAAAAGTAAGTCAAAGGCTAAAAGGAGAGTTTGTTTTAACCTCCATTGTCTTAGGTTTGGTTAGAGAAATTTTTTTGAACTCTTCCTATTAAGAGGGATTCAACCCCTAAGAGAGGGGATGAGGGTTTTGGTCTATATGTATCTATTTTCCAGTCAAATTCAAGTTTTGACATTAGAGAGTAGAAGATTTGGAGCTTTGTGTACAATTTAATTTTCTAGAAATACAAGGCCAGATGAAACTATTATATAGGGATTCATGTGGTATGATTTTGTAGCAGTGTTTTTCCTCTATAATTCACTTTTATGAATGATTATTTCATGTTATTTTCCTATCTATGATTTTAGTGATATTACTATAAGATGTTAAACAAAATTCTCAAAGTGTATGCTCTGTTTTTTTAGGAATTTCATGTTTTTTTTATTCATCTTCTAATAAATGAACTCATTCTTCTCATGCTCATTTTTTACCTTTTCTTTTCCACCCTACACTACAATTTCCAACCTCAAAGTGTCACTGAACATACCTTCCACACCCCTTTGTATCCCTACAAATGAAATCTTTTAGATCTGACCTGTTTCGTTGACCTCTCCTCCAAATCCAGTTAAAACCTAAATTTCAAAACCCTAGAGCTCAGACCTAGCCTGATATCCTTTTACCCCCTTTAATCATCTGTTAATTATAACATCACAGAGAGATCCCTCTCTGATTTGGTAGGGATATCTACAAAATACTAAGTGGTTCGAGGATACCTCTTTCCATTTCCATTCTTGACCCTGGGACATTGTGGAGGATAACACCACAAAGAGAAAGACAAACACATGAAGTTCCAACCTCTGTGGATTAACCCATTTACCATCAAGGATAAGCTTGGTCATAATACCTTAAAGATAAAATCCTTAGGCAGGATGATTTACCCCCTCCCCGTAAATGGCTGAGAGTTGAAACACTATTTTCAATAGCAGATCTAAGTTGTGCTTCCTATAAACCTAATACTTTTCTTTCTTTCCTTTATCAGTTTTAGTCATATTTGTGTCATGTTATTCAGGTCATGTCTATTTTTGTGTCTTTTTTATGTACATAAATAAGACCTTGTGTGAAAATTGCATGCCTTTAAAGGACTTTGTGGTGGAATAAAGAGAAATGTGACAACCACAACACTTAGATTTCCATTTTTTCTTCTTCTTTGTATTGGGAAGGTGCATAGGTTGAGCTAAGTATGGATGGAAACTATGATAAAACCAAATAAGAAAAACCTTGAGGGAACATATGAGATCTGCACCTATTGTAGTATCCAAACTACTCCACTTGGTGTGTATCTATTTATGTGTTAACATTTGTCCAATATAGTATAGAAAGGCTGAGGGGAAAAAATAAAGTGAGCAAACTAATATTGGGTTTCGAAGCACAACCCTATTAAATAAATAAATAAATGGTGAAAGAAGAGAAATTCTTCCTGCATAGGGAGTGAAGCAAGTGACTTCACCAGGGTACTATCCAGGCCTACTGGAAATGAAGAAACACTATAGATAAAAGCTCATACTCTTAATATCATAAACTCACTGTGCATATTACCCTTTATTATATTCAAAAAATTGTGATATGGCATATCTTTTGTGTGTTTTAGAAAGTAAAAGAAAGTGAGGTATTATGTATATAACTAGGTAAAAAGGGGGAAGTCAAGGAAATATAATTGGTAAATAAAAATTCCATAAGGATTGACCCTTTAACTAAAATTCCATTCCTAGATAGAGAAGTTGAAGCTCGTTGAATGTGTCTCCAAGTGTTGTCACTACTACAACACCCACTGAAAATTTCACTACATTCAAATTTTGGAGCCTTTTCACCATCATATGTAGTGTCCCCTTGGTTTTTGAGTGTATTTTCAAGTCAATCCATGTGTTTCAAGTCTTATTTATCATCCTCATGTGTCTTCACATTGATTAGAACATATCTAGTGCATTTCTTGGTCCTAACACCTTTGTTGTTGTAAAACAACACTTTTTGGTCGTAATCACACATACTTTGTCTGTTGTACTTGGGGAATGTATGTAAAGTGGTGTTTTGATGTATATTCATCATTGTTTAAGATTTTATAAGTTTTATTAATGAGTTGGTACATGTCACACGTGATTTTATGTCTAAACTCATCGTGTTCACCCTTTGTTCTATCTCCCAGACTTAGGAAAATTTTGGTTGCAAATTAAACCCATTAATGCAAGAAGGACATGAGCTTACTCTTAAGCCTTGATCGAGAATCATTTTATATTAGGAAGTGTACCCTATTCCATCCAAGAGCACATAATGCACTCCTTAGTGTCTTTTCCCCTTCCTTGTTCTAAATTGGCCCTTAAAGAATCCAAGTCTTCCATTGAGATAACTCCTTTTCCTTGAAGAAGTGTATCCTCCTTGAGTGCATGAATGCACTCTGAAGACCCGAATCTTAACCCCTTTATCATTAAAAATGCACCATGTTCCCTCCTTGTAAGTTTCAGTGCATGAGCACACTTTGAAGCCCTAAAGCTCCATCCTTCAACCTTTGAAAATGAACCATGCACCCTCCTTTTCCTTCTTGAGTGCATGAGCACACCTCAAAGTCCTCCAGCCTCTCACTTTAGCCTTTCTCTCTGCACCATGCACCATCCTTATCTCCCTTGAGCACAAAAAACACTTTGAAAGCTCTAAGTCTCATCATTCATCCTTTGGACATGCACCCTGCACCCTCCCTTGAGTGTCTCTCTCTCTTGAGTGCATGGGCACATCTTGAAGCTTTGAAGCTTCTTACCTTCAACTCTTCAGTGTTTGAAAGTTTTCCCTTGTGGTCAGAATCTCTCCTTTATTCTTCCAAGTGCACTATTAAGGCATGGAAAAGAAATATGCATGAAACATGTTAGAATAGGATATTTTTAGGTTGATGGCTTCTTGTCATGAGTGATTGCAGTTACAAGTATTTCAGGTACAACATGGAAAGCATGCATGAAGAGTATCAGTAAGAGAAAGTAGGAAAATGAAACATAAAAGAAAAAAAAAATGAAGTCTTGATGATCGAAGTACCTTGAATACTCCATAATATCAAATACCCTTTGGAGGGTGAAGAAATAAATGAAGAAGAGATGCATGCAGAACAAAGACACGAGTGACAACCCTGTCACCTATTGAATAAAGTTCATTTCATAAGTCACTATGAGTCCCAGTAACCAAGGATAGTGACTTTTCATGTCTCATCAGCTGATGATGTAATTATTGTTAGAAAATTATATATTATAGAGCAATGCAACACATAAAATATGTGGAAAACACAAGCACACAAAACACATAAAACCAGAGAGACATAGATATATGTGGTCCACCCAGTTTGGGCTACATCCACCCTGAACAACTAGTTCTTCCTTTCCATTATCCAGAAAAATGAAGAGACACAACCTACAGTAGATCTGTTGTAATATCCTCTGTTCTCTCTCACAGTCTCCCCATCTATTTCTCGCTCTGAGAATACACACACAATACACAGCCACAATACAATACCCTCATACAAAGCGAGGGGTTGCCTTCTATGGAAAAAAACCATAAACTAAACATAACTTCTACCATCAGATCATCCACCTAATGAGCAGCCTAGATTTCCTAGAAATCACTATACTTTTACAAGGAAATTTTACAACTATTTTTAGCTTCGGGGGCGCTGCCCTTGAAACCCGCCCACCACGGGGGGGCGGCTCCATAAAGTCACAACTGCTCCCCCCCCCCCCCCCCCCCCCCTGGACCCCCTAGGAATCATTTGATTATGGCCGGTGTTGCCACTCCATTAAGGTATAGGGGTCCAACTATGTGATACAAATCATATAAGATAATCAGGCTCCACACCCAACAATCTCCCACTTGGAGACTGATTGTAGCAACTCCACCACTGCTTAATTTGCTGGACAATGAATCCTCTTTCGATCTGGCTATTTCTCATCTTCATCATCATCCTTGAAGACCAATTGAAGCTGAGCATAATCTCAGTTTCTCCCTAGTTACAAATTTTGTTAGAATATCTGTAGGATTCTGGCTAGTGTGTATCTTTTCCAACTTTAATTGTGCATCTTCCAACACTGACCGTATAAAATGGTAATTGAGCTCTATGTGTTTAGTCTTGGAATGAAATGTTGAGTTCTTTGCAAGATGAATGGCACTTTGGCTATCACTGTATAACGTGCATATATCATGCTTATTACCCAATTCATCCATAAACCTTTGTAACCAAATCATTTCCTTACTAGCCTCTATAGCAACAACATACTCTACTTCTATTGTTGAAAGTGCAACAACACTTTGGATCTTTGAAACCCAACTAACAATTGTTCCACCTACAGTAAATACATACCCTGTAGTGCTCCTCCTGTTATCTCTATCACCTGCCATATCTGCATGAACATATCCCTGTAGAACAATGTTTGAACCACCAAATCATAATTCTTGATTTGTGGTACCTCTCAAATATCTGATAATCCATTTCACTTCCATCCAATGTTATTTTCCTGGATTATTCATGTACCTTCTTAAAAATCCCACTGCATGTGAAATATCAGGCCTTGTGTAGACCATTGCATACATTAAGCTTCCAACTGCTGATGCATATGGAACTTTAGACATATAGTCTATTTATTCTTGGGTCTTGGGGCACATCTCCTTACTAAGTTTGAAATGGCTAGCAAAAGGTGTACTAACTGGTTTTTCATTCTGCATATTAAATCTTTTCAACAGCTTTTGTATGTACTCATTCTGAGATAGTGTTAATTTGCTATTTTTCCTGTCTCTAGTTATTCTCATACTAAGGATTTGTTTTACATATCCCAAATCCTTCATTGCAAAGGAATTTTCCAATTTTCTTTTGAGCACATTTATTTCTTGCATGTTAGATCCTACAACAAGCATGTCATCTACATACAATAACAATATAATATAGTTGCCATCATTTTTTTTTCAAATAAACACAATGATCAGAGTGACATCTAGTATAACCTTGTTCAGACATAAACCTGTCAAATTTTAGATGCCACTGCCTTGGAGCCTATTTTAAGCCATACAACCTCTTCTTTAACTTGCACACTAATTTTTCTTTCCCTTTGACCTCATATCCTTCTGGTTGCTCCATATAGATCTCTTCCTCCAAATATCCATGGAGAAATGTTGTCTTTACATCTAACTGTTCAAGATGTAAATCTTCCACTGCTACAAGACTTAAAATATTTTTAGTTGAAGTCATCTTAACAACAGGAGAAAATATTTCATCAAAGTCAATACCTTTCTTCTGTGCAAACCCCGTCACCACAAGTCTATATTTTTACCTTTGTTTTCCTCCATATTCTTCCTTTATCTTGTAAACCCATTTATTCTGCAGTGTAGTTTTACCTGCAGGAAACCTGACTAAGTCCCATGTCTTGTTATGCATTAGGGATTCCATCTCTTCCTCCATGGCTAGCTCCCTCTTCTTCTTGGTTTCAACCTACATTGCTTCTTCATAGCATTTAGGTTCACCAGAATCAGTCAACAATAAATAATGTAATTAAGGAGAGTATCGTTTAGGGGGTCTACTTACCTTGGTAGATCTTTTGACACCACTTTCAGGTGTTTGAGGTGCCTGTTGCTGTTGTGGTGGTGGTTATTGTTGTGGATGTTGATTATTATTATTTTCAGGCACCTTTAATTTTTATGTGATCTCATCAAGAACTATGTATTCTTTGTTTTCTTTTTCTTATTTCTTTTCCTACAACTGATTCTTATTAAAGACCTTTTCATTGAATATTACATCTCTGCTCCTAATTATTTTGTGATTTTCGTAATCATATAAGCAATAATAAAAATCATTAACACCATATCCAATAAAGGTACATTTCTTTGATTTTGCCTCAAGATTTGTTCTATTTTCTTTATTAATATGGACAAAGGCCTCATAGCCAAAAGGCTTTACAAAAGAGTAGTTTACATTTTTACATGTCCATGCTTCCTCTGGAATACCACCATCCAAGGAACTTGAAGGTCCTCTGTTTATTAGATAAAAAATAGTATCTACAACATCTGCCCAAAATTGTAAAGGTAATCCTACATGCAATCTCATGCACCTTGCACTCTCCATGATTTTTCTGTTCATCCTTTCTGACACAACATTTTCTTGTGGTGTTCTTGGAATTATCTTCTCTCTATGAATTCCATGCTGTGAACAGTACCTATCAAACTCTTTGCTGCAATCTTCACCTCCATTTTCTAATCCAAGACACTTCAAATTCTTTCCTGTCTCAATCTCAACCAAAGCTTTTCATTTCTTGAAAGTATCAAATACATTAGATTTATTCCGAATACAATAAATCCAAGTTTTTCTAGTTGCATCATTAATAAAAGTAAAATAATATTGAGAGCCACCGAGAGATGATACTTGAGGAGGTCCCCATACATCTATATGCACAAGCTCTAATTTTTCACTCTTCTTTTCTTTCCCAACTCTAAGAAATCTGACTCTCTTATGTTTTCCATAATTACAATTCTCACAGAAATCCAAATCAACATTCTTCAAACTCAGCGAAAAATTTCTTGAGTGAAGAATCTTCATCCCCTTCTCACTCATGTGTTCGAGCCTATGATGTCATAATGCTGCATCTGCTCCTTTGGAAGTTAATGCATTAACAAAGTTAGAAATACCATTGCATAAATACAATGTACCAACCTTTTTTCCTTTTGCTATTACCAGGGCTCCTTTGGTTAACTTCCAAGTTTTATCTATGAAAGTTGTCACACAACCTTCATCGCCTAACTACCCTGTTGAAATCAGATTTTTATTCAGATCTAGAACATGCCTTACCTCCTTTAATAGCCATTGATTTCCATTCTGCTATTTTACAAGAACTTTACCCATTCCAACAATTTAACATTGTTTATCATCACCCAAACAGACTTGTCCAAAATCTCCTTGAACATAGTCATGAAAATATTTCTTACCAAGTATGGCATGGAATGAGGCCCTCTGAATCTACCACCCAGGAATCAGTAACATTTTCGAAATAAAGAATAAAAGCATCTTGTAACACATCACCTGTCACATTTTCTTCATGATTGTTTCCTTGTTGTGAGTCTCCTTCTTTTCCCTTCCGAGATCTACAGTCTTTCTTCAGGTTTCCTTTCTTTCCGCATTTCCAGCACACTATCCCCGATCTGGACTTGGATCTACCTTTCCTTGATTTACTATGATATCCCAAGCTCTTTCCTCTTTCCATTTTTCTTCCCCTAGAATCTTCGCTTAAAGCATTACCCGATGTCTCACCGGAGCTTTTCTGTCGTATTTACTCACTAAGGATAGCACTGACAACATCATCAAACTTTAAAGTACTAGATCCAGAGATAGAGTTACTAATGGCCATAACTAAACCATTCCATCTTTGTGGCAATGAGCACAAAAATAAAAGAGCACTAAATTCATCATCAAATTTTACCCCTACAAAAATTAACTGACTGGTAACTATATTAAAATCATTTAAATGGTCTGCAACAAATCCACCTTTCGACATCTTGATATTAAATAAACGTTTCATAAGAAATACCTTGTTTGAGGTCGAGGGTTTTTCATATAATTTTTCCAACGCCTTAATCAAACCCTCCGTTGTTATTTCCTTAGAAATATTTAAGGCTACCGACGTTGCAAGGCACAATTGTACTGTTCCGAGTGCCTTTCTATCGAGAATCTCCAATTTTGAATCTTTCATAGCCATCGGCTTCTTTGTTTTTCCATTCAATGGTAGGTACATATACTTATGATGCATATAATCTTCCATTTGTATCTTCCACAGTGGGAATTTTTGGCCGTTAAATTTCTCGACCCTAAACTTACCATCTTCTGCTATTGCTCCCACTTGAACTAGGAACCCTTCTTTCCTGCAATTTTATCATCCAAATAGACCTTCGGCTCCGATACCATTGTTAGAAAATGATATATTACAGAGAAATGCAACACATAAAATATGAGGAAAACACAAGAACACAAAAGACATAAAACCAGAGAGACATAGATATACGTGGTTCACCCAGTTTAGGCTACATCCACCCCGAACAGCCAATCCTTCCTATTGGGCCATAGTTGTGAATTATGGATAAATAAGGCTTCCCTAGACAGGTGCTAGTCTATAACAATAGGTGAGAGAATATAAGACTATTTCTCCTAACTCAGAATGGATACACAAAGAGGATTCGAGGCTTACTTGTTCAGTCGCTTCCAAATGGCTCCTTCTGTCGCTTTTGTTGCAGCTTCAAATTAAAGTAGTTTTTGGGCTAATGCTTCCTGCAAGAAAGAACACTGAAGCAATAGAAGATGCGATAATATAGATATCTATTCATGCTAGTTATCTAAATCAGTAAAGCATAAACCATACACATCAACTAAGATCTTGCAATATGGAAAATCAAATCCAATATAGATGCATATAGGGAAAAATAAGTAGTACTTTTTATTGATGATAGAAGGAGAGGTTACAACCTAGTGACTTATTTGAAGTGAACTTCCAGCAAAGTTCCCAAACCTCATCGCAGTATAAATATCTCTAGCAGTAGCTACATAAATCTATCTCTCAGTTGAAAATTCTCCAGCATTTCTCTAATAAAATTATTTCCTCTTAAGCACTTAGATATGTGCTTAAGTTATAGGTGATCTGAAGGTTGTTTTGCAATAAATGACATTCCAATAATAGGCAAGACATGTTTCCAATCATGTAGATGTAAAATGGACACTTGGATCTGAAGTTTGACACATGTGAACTCTTTTAGAAGGCACTAGCCAAGAGGAGATTCCAGAACAATGAGAATTTTGTTCCTAATGTGACCAACACACCTGTGAATGTCGGGAAGTGCTTTTCAGAGCAGCCTTGCATGGGGTTACCTGCATATGAAACACACTTAGGCCCCTTAGAGCCTGTGTTGGTGAGCTCTCATACGCTATATAATAAGCTTCAAACCATGGAAACCTTTGCTTGATGAAAGTCTTGCTTGATTTGTCTTGTTTCTTGTCTTAAGACATGTAGAAACTGAAATGATAGGGAATGATAGACCCTTGATCATTGGTCTTGGAGATGATGCCAAGTTAACTAGGTCATTGGGAATGGTGCACAAATTGACCTATAACAATTGCCCCCTAAAGCATGAAATCCAAATAATAAGAACATTTGATTGAGATGCTTTACACTGTGATGAGCCTGGAAATGAAGCGGAGTGGTCACCTGAATCAATCTTACAATACATTATATCATGATATATCCTCTTTGATCATAATTGCTGAGGGTGGGCATTCCCATTTTCAGCACATAAAACACACTAATAACATGTACATAATTCAAAAAGTCATCTTCATTGGAATGTTGCGCAGATGCAGACATGCCTACATATATAGGCCCATGTCTGGATGACAATTTGTATGTAAATTCACTGTACAAATTATGTGTACAACAATCCTAAAATCACAGCCCAGATGGATGAAACTAGATCCAAGGTCTTCTTATCTCGCTCACTTGATCATTCCGGTACAAGTCTAGCCATGCAAATATATGATTTGTAGTCCAACATGGAAAGACATAATTTGATTACTAGCCAATGATGTGAGCTGTTAACAAACGTGAGAGAACCACCATTAATTTTAATGGCCCTCAAGGTACTGTAGTACATTTTGTAAGGAGTGAATAGATTATTTCATGTCGAATGCCAAAAAAAATATTTTGGTCAAAGGTCTGGAAGCGAGGATCTTGTTGATGCTGTAACAAGCCTCATGGTACTGGAATCTGATGTTTCCAAGTGAAATTCCTAAATATTGATTTTTCGTTGATAGGAAGTCACCTTATTGCAAAACTGGAGTTACTGATTTTAGAGACAATGGTATGACTTGATATTAGAAATTCTTAGGACTGACGGTCATGAAAATGAAGGTTTACGAGTATTTAAGAAGGATTTGTTTTTAATCACTTAATGACTTCTCTTGAACATATCGGCGACACTATGATGAGTTGGCAGCATTGACCCAAAACCAAAGTGAAGGTATGATGAACCATAGGTGTGAATGAACCATCAAGATGATTACCCAACCCAAACATTCATGGACATGGAGTGAAAGAAGTGTCATATTCAAGAGCGACTTGCTACCAAAAAGAAACTTTGCTTACTTTTCCCAAATTTTCCCTGGTCATTTTTCGACCAGTACCTCTTTATTTTTTAACAAGCTTGAGGAGGATAACATTTTCTTGATCTATAATTCAACCCTTTGGGCGAATAAAGTATCGCTATTTAATAATTTAATGAGTCTAGTGATGAATGAAACTCGATTCTTGCCATGATTGAAAATCTCATCGCTAGTTTATGTTTTAACAAGCTTAATGACAGTGATAACCCAATCCTTTTTCATATCTAGAGAGTCTAAAAAGGAGGACGAAAGAGAACTCCAAAAGTACTTTTTCATAAATTTGTCACTCATATCCAAAAAAGTGTAAAATAATATCTAAAAGAACCTCTTTGATCATGTTTAACCAAGGTATTCCTTTTTTCGTAAATAATCCATCTCAGTCCGGAAAGGGGTTAAACTTATACTGAGTAGATATCAATTCATTTACTTTAATGAGCTCTAAAAGACAAGTTCTCGGAAATATTTTCACATTATCAAAGTTTGAAAAGAGCTAAAAGAAGACTCCAGGGGTTCCTTTTTCGCTGTTATCGAAGCTCGAAAAAGAGATAAAAGTTTGCTTCAAATATTTTTTCATTTTTAACATAGCTCGAAAAATAAGGAGGAAAAGTATGTTTTGTGGTCAAGTCATTCTCGAAATAAATCTGCACGACTAATTTGTTTGTAAATTGAAAAACCTGTTCATAGTAACATCAAATGGATTAAAAATATCTGTTTCATGATAAAAAGATAATAAAACCATAGTCATAGCAATAAATATTCATTGAAAACAATTAAATGACTAAATAAAAACATTTTTACTGTTCATTTTTACCATTTCATAGTTACCATTTGCATTTTGGAGTTTTGAACTTGATTTTTCCCCCGAACTTCAGCTGTTGATTGCGTGCAATTGGTAAGAATTTTTTGAATATCCCTGCAAGAGCACATGTTGAATTCCCCCTACAAGAACAGGTGCCCCCCAAGCTTCATTTCATTCATCTAAGTAGATTACTGGTTACTAATAGCTGGATCGAATGAAGGTTCATTATAGGGGAGGATTTGTTTCATTTTTTAACGAGCTTGACATGAGAAAAAAAATATGCTCATGGCCTGTTTCATTTTTTAACGAGGTTTACACAGTAAAAGAACTTTCCTTAATGGCACTTGTTTCATTTTTTAATGAGGTCGACACAAGAAAAAAGAACTATCCTCAAAGGCACTTGTTTCATTTTTTAACGAGGTTGGCACAAGAAAAAAGAACTATCCTCAAAGGCACTTGTTTCACTTTTTTAACAAGGTTGACACAAGAAAAAATAACTATCCTCGTAAATCTGTTTCATTTTTTAACGAGGTTGACACAGAAAAAGAACTATCCTCATGACCCTGTTTCATTTTTAACGAGGTTGACACAGAAAAAGAACCATCCTCATAAGCACTTGGAGTAGTGAGTGTGCACTGGAAAATACCTAGTCTAATGGAGTCATCATTGAAGGAGCTTGATGAGCACCACAAATAATAAGTGATAACATGTGTTGATGGGTCTTCTCCATGGTTTTCATTGAATTTTGGAATTTCCGAGGGTAATTTTTGTGGTGTCACCAACCACCAAGGAGCATAACTGATGGGATCAACTTGATATTTCACTGAAGATGTGAATAAAGGATCAAGCCATTTAGTACTAATAAAGGAGGAACCAAATAGGATTCCATGTGATGGCATGGGTGAATTCAATGGACAAAACATCGAAGCTGAAGCAACAGTAGATACTATCGCAGCTGAAATAGATGATTCAGTCTAGGATGTTATCTCAGCCATGGTCAAATGACCCAATGTATACCCTATAGAATCTATGGGAACTCTAAGTGAAAACAAGATCAAAAAAAGCAGAGGAAGGTGATTGAGGAAAAGACTCGTACATGTATAGCTCCTACTGAAAATGAGTTGGAGTTAAAGGTGTCTCATCTTGTGATATTTCTTCAATCGAAATCAAACCAGGTGGAAGAACTTCGTCGTTAGGCCTGAAGTATATTTTAGGTGGTTGAATGTGTGTTATGGGAGACTCAATGGCTATAATAGATTTTGGAGTGACCAACACAGAAAAAAATTTCAGTTGCTCAAGTTCGGGATCAAGATTTTCTCCAAGGCGGCTGACTCACAATTTCAAGGCGGCCGAATCGATTCACAATGGATGGATAACACCTAAAAGTTTTCCTTCCAAATATACCCAAAGGTACGTGGAGGCCCAAGCCCGTATTAGCGCTGTCTGATGCGAAACCGCATAGTGAGAGCACCCCTTTATACTTATCGTACTGTAACACCACCCGATATACCTGAAATTATGTGGACGAGCTACGATATACTTACGTATGTGGAGTGAGGTATCACACTTGGAATGTATCACAGACAAGTTAATGATAGTTGCTATGTTTTACGATGCCAAAAGACGTCTCTAGCCTAGACCTTCTAAATGTTATCGTTATGGTTCCATTGCTTTGTTAGGTAAATTGAGATTAATTTTATGTTGATCTTGCTTACAATTTTCCTTTCAAAGGTTCACCACAATGATGTGTATGAGATTCCTACAATCTTTCACTTTCAACTTTTTCAATGAAAAACCTAGCTACTAAGGGAAGAGAGCAAATAATTTGTGAGCAAACAAATCAATGAAAAAAACAAATCAATGAATCATAAACTAAACGTAGACTTCCTAATGTTCCTTTTGCAAAAAACACATTATTCTACATGAAAATTCAAGTTTTTCTTTTCAGTTTCTTTAATTTTATGAATGCATAAAAGAAACTAGGTGCACTAAATCAACAATTCAAATGCTTTTTACTTTCGATAAATGAATAATACAAATAACAATTTCTCTTTTGAAGGAAAAACGAGGATTTCAACAACAATTTCTCCTACCAAGGAAATGAAGATTTTATGACAATTTCCTATTTCAAAAGAAAATTATTCTTAATGTGACCATAAAAAGTACTTTGAAATCAACTTGTCAATGATAAAGAATTTTTTTTTTAAAACAACATTGAACAAATTTTCAGTCAAAGGAGAAGAAGTATATAGAGTCATTGGTCAATTGAGGATCAAAATTTTCGAAACATAGCAACAAACAAAACTGAAGCAAATTGCAAAGGCGAATTCAAAGGAATTTGGGCACTTTCAAGAGTCAACACAGTCTCCAAGGGGAGACAGTGCTCTGCAACGTAGACTAGGAAGGGAGACAGTGCTCTAAAAAGCATTGTGTCCTCTCTAAGGGTGCATTAGGCGAAGTATACAAAGAAAAATACTACGGTTTAACTCACTGTCTTTATTAATTTGGCTCTAAAAAAGTTTAATATTTATGAGTAACAACTACTGAATGGATAAACAAAGCAAATCAGAGGCTTAAACACCTAGAACTAAGAGAAATTCTCCCAGTGGAGTCGCCAATTTGTTGGGCCAAAATTGTGAATTATGGATAAATCACACTTCCCTAGACAGGTGCTAGTCTAGAACAATAGGTGAAAGACTATACAACTATTTCTCCTAACTTAGAACAGATACACAAAGAGGATTGGAGGCTTACTTGTTCAGTCACTTCCAAATGGCTCCTTCTGTCGCTTATGTTGCATCTTCAAATTCAAGTTGTTTTTGGGCTGAATGCTTCATGTAAGAAATAACACTGAAACAACAAAAGATGCAATAATATAGATATATATTCAAGCTAGTTAGCTAAATCAGTAAAGCATAAACCATACACATCAACCAAGATCTTGCAATATGGAAAATCAAATCCAATACAGATTCATATAGGGAAAAATAAGCAGTACTCTTTATTGATGATAGAAAGAGAGGTTACAACCTAGTGACTAATTTGAAGTGACCTTCCAACAACGTTCCCAAACCTCATCATAGTATAAATCTCTCTAGTAGAAGCTACACAAATCTAGCTCTCAATTGAAAATTCTCCAGCATTTCTCTACTCAAATTCTTTCTTCTTAAGCACTTAGATATGTGCTCAATTTATAGGTGATTTGTAGGTTGTTTTGCAATCAATGACTTTCCAATAATAGGAAATACATGTTTCCAATCATTTAGATGTCAAATGGACACTTGGATCTGAAGCTTGACACATGTGAACTCTTCTAGAAGGCACTGGCTAGGTGGAGATTCGAGAACAATGAGAATTTTGTTCCCAATGTGACCAATGCACCTATGAATGTTAGGAAGTGCTTTACAGAGAAACCTTGCATGGGGTTACCTGCATATGAAATGCACTTAGGCCCCTTAGATCATGCATTGGTGAGCTCTCATATGCTATATAATAAGCATCAAACCATGGAAACCTTTGATTGATGAAAGTCTTGCTTGATTTGTCTTGTTTCTTGTCTTAGGGCATGTAGCAACTGAAATGATATGGAATGATAGACCCTTGATCATTGGTCCTGGAGATGATGCCCAGTTAACCAGGTCATTGGGAATGGTGCCCAAATTGACCTATAACACTTCCTTTCTATTATCCAACAAAATGAAGAGACACAACCTACAATAGATCCGTTGTAATATCCTTTGTTCTCTTTCAGAGTCTCCCTATCTATTTCTCGCTCTGAGAATACACACACAATACACAGCCGTAATACAATACCCTCATAAAAAGTGAGGGGTTTCCTACTAGGGAAAAAAACCTTAAACTAAACATAACTTCTACCATCAGATCATTTGCCTAATGAGCAGCCCAGATTGACTAGAAATTACTATAATTTTACAAGGCAATTTTACAACTGTTTTTAGCTTCGGAGGTGCTACCCCCGAAACACCTCGTCAGGGGTGGGCTTGATCTAAAAATGAAAGTATTTGTATTGCTATGCAAAGTATCCATTTCCATTAAATTAAGTGTGCAAAGTATTCATTTCCATTTAATTAAGTGTGCAAAGTGTTTGTCATGTCTTGGAAATTCAACAAAGTGTTTTGGTAATTGTTTTTGAGTTTATGTGTGAGGGAATGTTAATTAAAATTATTGTTTAACATCTTGAATTAGAAATACATAGCATAATAACTTCATCATAACAACACAACAAAATGATGAGGCAGCTCACTCCTCCTGGGCTAAATCTGCCAAGTCCAAGGCTCCCAATGGGCATGTCCTTGCTATATTATGATGCTCAAATTGGTTTTATAGTTAGAAAGAAGCCTAAATAGGTTGAAATACCTGTGAAAATGAATTCCAAAGACATAAATAAGCTAGTTATGGATCTTATTTCACCTCAAATAGTTAAGTGTAGCCCAATGCAGTTCCATTTCCCTCATGGCCCTGATGGCTCTCCAAGCTTCCCTGAAGAAAAAATGTCTTAAAAACACCTCTTCTAGCTCTGAAAGCTATCCCAATGGCTCCAGAATGCTCCTAATTCCCAAAATTGACCAAAATTTTGTCCAAGTTGGTCCAATATTGGAGAAGTTATGATTAAAACAAGACTCTGCCCAATTTCAAGTAAAAACCCCACTAAATGTGGGAGAACTACAGATAGCGCGATAAAATTGGGGAAATTCTGAAATTGTTGGAAACAACTCTAGAAATAGCGGGACCGTTAGCATTTAAATTTGAAGGTGGTTAGGGTGGACACATGTCCACACCCTCCATGGTTTGGTATGGTGGTTAACGTAACAACCGACGACAATTATCAAAACTGTGACATAATTCTTTAATTATGTTGGCCACATGGGCACGGTTTATTAACCGTCGGCTCTGACCATTGCAGATGGACCTAGGCCATGGTCTTCGTGATGTGATCCCATATGGTTGGGGCTAGCCCTTTTCTTTTTCCGCACAAAACCAATTTTCACGTTTAAATAGATATGCTATTCCAATGATTAATAAGAAACACCATGTGGCACAATGGTAAGCCTGTAATTGCATAAGAGGTCACAGGTTCAATTCCTTCGGGCCACAAATTTTTTTACATAGCCACCATTTCTCTGACCAAGGGGTCACGTGGCAGCCTCCGGGCCTACCACGTGGCAGCCCATAATTAGTCAAAAAAATGAAAATTCAAACCACTATTCAATCAGCACTTGCCACTTTTCCTCCAACCATTCTTCTAGATGGAATATTCCATGGAATATTCTAGGGAATATTCCAAGGAACATTCTTAGAATATTATTTGGAATATTCTTTTTTTAATATTTTCAAAGTCAAAGTCAACCTTGGTCATACTGGATTTTTGAAGGATATTGTAAACTTCAAACCTGCATAACTTTCACATGCAATGTCAGATTTGAGTGCCATTCACAATGCTAGAATCACAGCGACAAGGCCTATCCGGTCATTCAAGTTTCAACCAATTTAGAGAAATTCCATTTTTGAGCATTTTCTTCCACTTGGACATGATCACCTAATCACACCTCCCAAATGGGAAGCTTTTGGACCCCAAAAGCTCTCTGATTTACAAAAATTGAAGATGAGGAGACTAATTCTCCCCTCTTCCAACCTTGAACCATCGAAATCTTCCTAACTTCATCAAATTGAGCTTCTCATAAAAAGATAAATTCATCCTTGAATCCATTGACCAACCATTGCTAACATGGAATGAGTCATGATGAAAATTTTTGAAATTTTCAGAACAACAACTAAAATTTGTAGAATACACAATGCTTCTACAATGATCAAACTTCAAAGAAAACTGAAATTGAGATTCACCTTGCCAATTGTCCTCATGGCAAATTTCTGACAAATGAGCCATGTACTTGCGCCGAATCCCAACCAAGTTTTCTTGCCAGACCAGCCTGCCATTATGAAACTAGAAATGACCCATGCTGAACTTTGTGCCCTCTTTGCTTGCATGCTTTACCCTCTTTAGGATTCTTGCACCACTTTGCACCGACACTTTTTTCTTTGCACCGATTGACACCAAAGGCACTTTCTGCAACATCTTGTCATCTTCCACAGATGACTTGCTTTCAAGCTGAAACATAACATCATTTATATTAGCAATAACATGAAAATGATAGTGTACAAAATATTTTTTCTTAACCATAAAAAAAGTCAAATTTTGACTTGCATTGACAAGCCTTTTCAATTGCCCTGCATGGACTAAAGACGATTCTAGCTTCTTCCGATGTGCTCTCACAATAAACTCTTTACCATCCTTGAACAAATGGTACTTTTTCTCATGGCGATGGAAGATCTCTTTTCTATCATATAAATACGGACTACCCAACACCACACCTGTAATGTCAAGCGATACCACATCCAGTTCAACCAAATCAACATAATGAGCTGTTATGGCAAAGCACAACATGCAATTTCCTGAGACTTCTAAATTAGCATCATTGCAAATCCATCCAAGTGGATATGGCTTTGAATGAGGTATGGTCTCAAGTTTCAGCTTCTTGACTAAGTCTTCTGAGATGAGATTCGCTTGTGACCCACTATAAAATAGTGTGTCTATATTTGTGTGTTTCTCTATTATCCTCACATGAAACAACTCTATCCTCCTCTTTTCATTTTGAGCTTCTATGTGACAGTTTAAAGTGCTAGAACTGGGATTTTTTTCCTTTACAATCTCTTTCCTCTTTATGTTCCTTAGTACCATGGCTATGCTTTTAGTTTCATCACCTGATTCAAACCCTAAGTCTTGTTCAACAATTGCAACAGTTTTTCCCTTTTCTTTGGCCTTATCTTTGTTTTCAAATTTCTCTGGTTTCAACTCCGAATGAAGTTTCCAGCAATGGTCTTCATCGTGGCTTGTTTTGGAAAATTTTTTACAAAAGAAATTTCCTTTTTCTTCCCTAGAGTTTGCATTTATTTTCCTCCCTTTGAATTTAAATTCACTATCCATATTCTCATCAAAATATTGTTTACCTCTAGCCTCTAAATGTGTAGCTTGTACACAAACTTCAACTAAACTAGTAGGATTGAACAAAAGGATAGTATGTATAAGGTAATTGTGTACACCACCTGTATATTTTAGAAAATTATCTTGACTATGAAAATCAATTCCAAGTAATAGAGCCCTTCTTCTAAACTCTTGAGTGTATTCTTGAACACTTTGTCCTTTAAGTTGTCTAAAATTTTGCCAATTCATGATAGCCTTTTGTAAATGAGCTAATGGATAAAATTGTTGCTTAATTGTGGAAATAAATTCAACCCATGATAAAGTGATCTTACCATGTTTTTTAATTTCATCCTTGGTCTTGGCTTCCCACCATACCAATGCTACTCCTTCCATTCTTAAAGAGGCTAACTGAATATTGGTGTCGTCTTCATGAAGGTTTTGTATCCTCAAGTAAAATTCCAACTGTCTTATCCAATTGTCAAGTTTCTCTGCATTGACCTCACCATTAAACATAGGCAACTCAAATTTAACATCAAGCTTTAAAAATGGACTTATACCAGTGATTTTAGACTTGTGAGATTGATTCACCGAAGTAGAGGATGACAATGTAGAGGAAGAGGATGAAGATGGGGATGGTGGAACACCATTTCCTCAGTGTCCTTTCTTTAAATTTTCATCACTTTTATTTCCTCCTGAAGAACCCTCTCCTTCTTTGTGGTTTTTAGACCCTTCTCCAACAAGCCTATCACTCCTTTCTTGGTAGAATACCCTTACCATCTATGTCATGTCTAGGAAATCTTTTCGGAATACCCGTTCCTCTTCTTTGGGATACATATCTTCAGGAGCTTCTCCTTCTATTGAAGACATGCTTGATGCTGCTTCTATGGCTCTTAGAGGTGGATCTATGGCCCTTCTTGGTTGTGGATTACTTTGCGCACTAACCAAGTCTCCTTCACCTCTCTTGAGTTTAAGCTTAGTAAGCATCAAAACTTGCAAACAATCAACTATATCTTTGCACAAAACAAATGTTGAGTTAAACTCTAGCTCCTAAGGCTCAAATCCTTTGATCTAATACCATCTGATTTGAAAATGAAATTATTTTTATTGCTATGAAAAGTAACCATTTCCATTAAATTAAGTGTGCAAAGTATTCATTTCCATTTAAATAAGTGTGCAAAGTGTTTGTCATGTCTTGCAAATTAAACAAAGTGTTTTTGGTAACTGTTTTTGAGTTTATGTGTGAGAGAATGTTAATTAAAATTACTGTTTAACATATTGAATCATAAATACATAGTATAATAACTTCAGCATAACAACACAACAACATGATGAGGCAACTCACCCCTCCTCGGCTACATCTGTCGGGTCCAAGGCTCCCAATGGGCATGTCCTTGCTATATTATGATGCTCAAATTGATTTTACAGTGAGAAAGAAGCCTAAATAGGCTGAAAAAACTATGAAAATGAATTCAGAAGACATAAATAGGCTAATTATGGATTTTATTTCACCTCAAATAGTGAAGTGTAGCCCAATGCAGCTCCATTTCCCTCATGGCCCTGATGGCTCTCCAAGCTTCCCCGAAGAAAAAATTGTTGAAAACACCTTTGTTGGCTCTACAACCTATCCCAATGGCTCCAGAATGCTCATAATATCCATAATTGACCAAAATTTCGTCCAAATTGGTCCAATATTGGAGAAGTTATGATTAAAACAAGATTATGCCTAATGTCAAGTAAAAACCCCACTAAATGTGGGAGAACTACAGATAGCGCGCTAAAATTGGGGAAATTTCAAAATTTTCATAAGTCGCTCTAGAAATAGCAGGACCATTAGCATTTAAATTTGAAGGTGGTTAAGGTGTACACATGTCCGCACCCTTCGCGATTTGGTATGGTGGTTAATGTAAGATCCGGCGACAATTATCAAAACTGTGGCATAATTCTTTAATTATGTTGGCCACATGGGCACGGTTTATTAACCGTCCACTCCAAACATTGTAGATGGCCCTAGGCCATGTTCTTTGTGATGTGATCCCATGTGGTTGGGGCTAGCCCTTTTCTTTTCCACCCAAACAAATTTTCACGTTTAAATAGATATGGTGTTCCAATGATTAATAAGAAACATCATGTGGCACAACGGTAAGCTGCAGGCTCTGTGCATGAGAGGTCGCAGGTGCAATTCCATTGGGCTATTTTTTTTTTTTACATAGCCACCATTTCTCCGACTAGGGGGCCATGTGGCGACCTCCGGGCCTGCCACGTGGCAGCCCGTAATTGGTAAAAAAAAACGAAAAGTCAAACCACTATTCAATCAACTCTTGCCACTTGTCCTCCAACTATTCGTCTAGATGGAATATTCCATGGAATATTCTAGGGAATATTCCAATGAATATTCCCAGAATATCTTTGGAATATTATTTTTTTAATATTTTCAAAGTTAAAGTCAACCTTGGTCAAACTAGATTTTTGAAGGATACTGTAAACTTCAAACCTACATAACTTTCACATACGATGTAGGATTTGAGTGTCGTTCATGGCGCCAGAGTCACAATGACGAGGCCTATCTGGTCATTCAAGTTTCAACCAATTTAGATCAATTCCATTTTTGAGCATTTTCTTCCACTTGGACATGATCACCTAATCAAGGCTCCATAAATTTGCAGCCGCCCCCCTTGGACCTCCCAGGTAGCATTTAATTACAGGCGGCATTGCCGCTCCATTGAGGTACAGGTGTCCAACTCTATGATACAAATCAAACAAGATAATCAGGCTTGACACCCAACAATTATGCAATCATTATAAATAAAAATAAGTGAAAGTACAAGAGTCATGTATGGAAAAAAGAGTCATGTAAGTCCAAAAGAAATGTAATACGAAGAGTCATATGTAATTCTAAAATTCATTTGTAACTCCAAAGGTCATTAGAGTTGGAAAGTCAAGAGTCATGAGGATGTGAAAGCTCATGCCTTTAGCTATAAAAGGATCCTCATTACTCATGCAAAGTACTTTTAACCTTGGCTTATCCCACAAGGCATTAGAGAGATATATTTAGTTCTTTTGGGGAGCAAGTAGTGGCTCTAACACTCCACTATTGGAAGAAGTGATGTTAATTGTACTTATGTATCTTGGAACTTTTTCTTAGTACTTGAATCCTTTTGACCAACACATTTTTTTAAATGGATTGTAGATGTTTTAAGACTACTCTTTGAATATTTATGATTCATGTTTTCTTTCATTTGCACTAAAGTAATTGAGCTATTTTGGTAAATTTGGTACTTAACTCATCTTAAATATGTTGTAATGATTTAATAATCATGGAATTTATGTGAACAATTTCACTTGATGTTCAACAATTCTTTCTTATATGTGTCTGTGTCTCCATTAAATTAGTGCTATTACTTTTATTTTATAGGCTCACTTTTTCTCCCTCACAGTGAAAAATCCTTCATACATATACAATCAAACATTCACAGGGAACATTCTCTTGCTCATTCAGAAGCACATGTGTGCTTCTCTCTCATGCTAACTTATTAAGCCAATGCATATCTTTAAGTAAACAATAGTCGGGTCATATTCCATATGGGACTCCTACACCAAATGGTATGAGGTATAATTGGGACCACATATCAGGGAGATCCATTGTATGTTAGAAGTATCTAACAATTCCAACATAACATAAGATCCTGGCCTTCTGGTCCTCAAAATATCTCACATAAAAACAAGGTTAAAGATATCATTTCTACGAGAACAATAGGAAATACATACTAGATCAAAGGATCTCCAAATTTACTTTTTCTATGACAATTCACCTTATTTTACACCAAAGGGATCGAATCTATACAATAGTCTTAAGAGGAATGAACCTAGACCATGCTCTTATGTCACGAATACTTTCCATTTATATTTTCACTCTACTTGGCTTCCACATGTTGAAGAATGTAACTAGTTTCAGTATTCATAATGACCTTGTAAAAATGACATTGTATATTTTGTATATGAAAACAAAAACAAGTTTTAGTTATGAAATCATGGATTTCATGCTCTAGTCTATATCAAATCATGTTATTCATTCTTCTAGGACTTTCTAGGTCAAAGAATGTTTTTTTTCATGTATTATACTCCCATTTGGACTAATTGTAATAAAAGAAAATAATTATTTTTGAGTCAAGAAAGAAAAATTATCCTCCAAGACCAATTCAACCCCAAAAATGATAAGTCGGCCTAAAGAGGCCTATTTCACCCCTTTAAAACACTATAAATAAGGAATTTGACTCATTTGGATCCTTCACTCAAGTACGTTCAATCTATAATAGCAAAGAAGAAGGACGAGAAACAAAGACAAGAAGAAGAGGAAGAAGGTGAAGGAGGAAGATCCTTTGGGAAAAATCTCTTTTCTATACACACGTGCAAAGTTGTCTATGGTTTCTAGATGAATTGTAGGGACTAAAATTGTAGACCTTGTTGTAGGGTTGAAACTCTGAGGTGAATTTGACTTGATCTTTGCTAACTTTGGAGGAATTTGGTTTTTTTGGAAGAGATAGTTTGTTGGGCTGGCTTGGTGCTTGGGAGGAATTTTTTGCTATGGACTTGGGTCTTGGAAGTTTCGCTAGCTTGGTGCTTGGGAGGAATAAGAGAAGTATTATTTATATTTTTTCCCCTTTGAGGGGTTTTCCCTTGGCTTGGAGCCTATATATTGTGTACTTTGTCTCTTTGTGATCTTAATTGTTTTGGTAATTGTTTGATGAACAAGAAATAAAAGTAGTAAAAGGAAAAATAATAATCACAAGTAATTATGGAGTAAGGAAATTCAATCAATATCTACAAGATCTTTGATTTTCCAACACCATAGAGCCTCAAACTTGTATATTTTAGAAATAAAATATTTTGGACATGTATTTTTCATAGAGGCAAAACTACATACCACAAATATAATTTGAAATTGGATTCTCAGATTGAAAATATCAAAGATCATATCCTTATTAAGGATTGTGGGAGAGGATATATGAACATGTATGATGGTAATTTCAAAATTTTCTTTATGTTTCTACATTTTCAACGAACCCCCTATTAATATATTAGATCACTCATTTTGGTTCAACCAAACTAGTTGAGTTTACTTTTGATTATGTGGTCATTAATGAGATGAACAATGTTGCTAAAGTTGTAGTGGGAAAACTTAACCATTAGTATTGATTGTATCATTTCTAAAAATTTGTTCTCAAGTATCCTTTTGTTGTTCTTCTCATTGATTTGAATGAGGTGAGTTGGTTGTGGCATGAATATTTCAACCATATCAATTATGTCTACTTGTAATATCTCAACAAATAGATAATAGTTAAAAATTTGTTGGAAGTTCACTTATTTTATAGTTTTTTCTAGGATTGCATACTTTGCAAGCACCCAAAGGAGAAATTTGAAAAAGAAAAAAATTAAAGAGCCATACAAGTTTTAGGTCTTGTTCATAACTACTTGGTGGGTCCACTTCCTCAATATTTTATAAGCAAGCCAAATATGCCTTGACCTTCATTGATGATTGTTAATTGTATACATAGGTGCATTTTATTTGATATAAATTAGAGGTATTTGAGTACTTTAAAGACTTCAAATCCTTTGAGTCCCTTAAGTCAGAAATTATGAAATATAAACTAAGAACCATTTACAATGTTGGAAAATATGTGAAGGAATTCCAAATAAGCATAGTGATTCACATAATCAAGGAGTCTATCACCAAGGGAATGATAAATAATCACCAAAATACCCGTCTACTCTAATTTGTTCATATACAAAGCCTGACATCATACTATATCAACGCCAACTCCATATATGTGAAAGAATTAAAAATAAGCATAGTGCTTCACATAATCGAGTCTATCGCTAGGAGAATGATAAATAATCAATAAAGTACTTATCTCCTCTAAGGCACTTATGCACAAATCCTAACATCCTACTATATCAATAGTAATACCAACTCATGATTGATTCTTGTTTCACTCATAAGTCACCTAAATGAATTTTAACATCATATTTTAACACCATGGTTGCAATATAAGAGAGGAAAATCCCTCCAGAGGGTATAAAACAACTTCAAAGTGCACTTTGAGAAGGAAATTTTACATTCTTTGACTTCGAGATGGATTGGAATTCATATGAGAGTGAAATAGGCCTCTTTCTATTGCCTTGGATATGGCGACATGTGCCTTGGGGAGAATGAAATGAATATTGAATTGTGAGATTCCCATGTAGAGTGTTTAGTAATATAAAGCATGTCCAAAGGTGTGCATACATATGATAAAATGACCCATGTGGAGAAAAATATATGCGCCAGAATATTGGGTTTTTCCACCATCACATAGTGCAATTGCCTTTTACAAGGAAATAGAAATAAGTAACTAATGGCTCCTATAAATAACGTGTCCTAACAGATCCACCTCCAAGGCCTATAAATCCTATCCAAGACATCAAATTACCACAAGGCAAGGAGTTAGCACCCATAAATGGCTAGTCAATAGATAAGTACCATGGACCTAGAGGCAATGAATATGGGAACTAAAAGGACCAACCATGACCATTCACCTAAGGGATTCAGGATTGGGTGTATGATGGTGTTGACCCTGGCTAAAAAATAAAATGCGCACTGCAAAATATTTGGAGAATAACAAGTACCAAAGTTCTAATCATCAAATAATATTATCTTTCTATTTTTTTTTACTTTCAGTCCTCTCTGATCTTTTTCTCAATAATTAAAAAGAAAATGATCTTGCATTGAGGTATAGTTGTTCTATTTTTATTAATGAATAAAATCATTTGATGAATCTTCTCCAAAATCCCAATTAAATGGACAAGGATGCACCTTTAAGTGCCAAACATTTTCCCCATTCAACTTGTAAGGTTTATTTTTGTATTAAAATGGAATCTGAAAAGAAAATTTTGAATCTCACGTCATGTGGTCATTGGCTAGTAAGTTAATCTAGAATTATGAAGCTAACAAAGCTTTGTTAGTTGTTCTTATGTATTTTTTTGGGTTGTATAATCTTCCCTTCATAGTGTCTTAGTTACATTATTTTGGGGAATATGTGTAGATCTCCAAAGGTACAAAGATAATTTCGATGCCTAATAAGTGTGGAGTTACTATTAAGCCCTTAGTCTTACAACAAATAAGTTTGTTTTGAAAGTGTGTGCTATCCCTTCTGCACCAATTTATTTTACTTTAAAAATGAATAAAATGGTCTCCTATCCTATTATTCATGCCTATTATTATCATATTTCACATTTGATGCAGGTTATCTATATTGTAGTCTAGTTAAGGTATTAGTCTTTCTTATTCTGTGTAATGGTAAAATTTGTGTGTCACTCCTCCATGTGAATAGTTAGGACATATTAACTATTCTACAAGTGATAAGTAGTTTTAAAATACTACAACCAATATTGAGAACCAAAATCCTAAGAATTATGGAAAATACTATAGTTTATAATGTACCACACAAACCATATTTGATCAAGTTCCAATTAAATTACAAGTCAACTATCCATTTAAAAAATTGATGTAGGCTTAAGTTTGTTAAAAAAAGAACAGTAATGTCAATCAATATCCTAATTCATGTATCCTTATGCCTCATCAATTACTTTATTTCTTTTGATGTCTTTTATGTTTCTAAAGTTATCCTATTAGAAATGTTGCAGTTTCTCTCACAATAAGAAATGAATAAGAAACAACCAAGCAACCACTAAGAAATTGTTTGATGTTAAAGTCATTTTTAAAACAAATAAATGCCCATTCATAACCCCGTTTTTGAACATATAATTTATAGGGCGTTTTAGTAAAAAACGACACAATGCCATATACTTTTCTGTAAAATAACATATTGAGGCTAGTGTTATGCAAGTATGGATGACTGCCTTTATTGAATAAATGAAAAACCATTTAGACCAAGGAGACCTATTAGCTATCATCATTATCCATCTTTGTAGTTAGATTCTTTGTCTTCAGATCCTGTGATAAAAACCTTTGCTGTGAATTTTCCCAAATCACTTGTTTTCTGAATTTTAGTTAAAACAAGTTATTCATTATTGGAAAAAAATGCTTTCATCAATCTTGTATTTTTATTTTTTATTGTTGGAAACACATTTTGGAAGTGGGTCATTCTCATGTTTTAATGTTTCATAATTAGCACTTGGTAAAGACTGATTGTTATCAACCTATTTTAATCCCCAGTGTCATTGTTATGTAGTCCTCATGGATGTTTGAATTTTTCTAGGCCTTAGACCTTATTTTTTCTATTCATGCTTCCCAGTCGCATGGATGGAGGCCTACGAGAGTGACTACATCCTCCTAGTCACTCCCAACCCTTCCTTGTGCATGAAACTATGTCCTTTTTCACTCTTTCCTATGCCTACAATTAGGAATTTCTTCTAGAGATTTTTTGTCCCTGGGATATTAGTTTGACTTGCCACTTATTTGAGTTGGCTAGGACTTATCATTTAAAATTTTCCATGACTTCTCATTGTCCTGAGCGTCTACATTCATCCTCTTGGGACCTCTCTTCTACCTATTTATACTAAACCATTTGAGAGGGTTAGGCTAGTTTTAGTTAGAGTTTTTGAGAGCCCGATTCTTGGTGAGATAAATATCTTGAGTCTACGTTGTTGGAAATATTGTCATTGATGGAAAAGGAGCACAAAGGAGCAGCACCAGGATTATCATTAAGGAAAATTAGTAGAGAAGCTGAAGCAATAAGGCAAAGGAGTAGAGAAGAAGAAGCAATAAGAGAAAGGAGCATATCAGGCAATGATGCAGTGAGAATACAGAAAGGGAGGCAAGCAGCACCAATGTGTAGAGAGCAGCAAAGAGTAAAAGAAAGATAGAGGAGAAGCATTAGAGGCAAAGGTATAGAGAGGAGAAGTAAAATACAAGGAGAAGCATTGGAATATTTACCAAGGAGAAAAGGCAGTAAAGGAGCAAGGGCAGCAAAAGAGCAAAGGAAGTTAAAGCAGTAAAGGTAGCAAAGGAAACAACGTGTTGGGTCAAGTCATGCACGAGTGGCCAGAGTCGTGAAATTGCCTAAGTAATGTAATAAAATCATGCAACAATGAAGAAAGATTGTGAAGAGCGGGTCGAATCGTGCTATTTTATGTTCAAAACAGTGCACAGGTCAAGGGCAGAGTCATGCTTATTTATGTTCAGAACAGTTCACAAGTCAGGGTCAAGTTGTGCAAATGTACATATAGAACAATGTTTGGAGATATCACAAATCGAAATCGGTGAATTTTATATTTATGTGTTAAGCAATTGCAAGTTAAATTGTTGAATTTTCGATGCGGTAAGACACATAAATTGCGAAATGCAAAGTGAGGGTGATGATGTGGTAGTGACATGGCGATGAAGTGGCAGTGACATGGCAAGATGATGTGGCATGATGACCTGGAGATGACGTGGACCTGGCCCCCATATGGCACATCACAATTGGTTATTTTTATGCTTATTTCTAAATTCATCGCAAGCTTTATGTTTTAAGTTGCGATGCGAAGTATATTGCATACCACATAAAATAAGGAAAACCCATTGTGTTAGTGTGTTTGGTGCACATATGTACGAAATCACACCAACTTAAGGGGTGTGTTTTTTCCTCTTAAGTTATTGGTCACATGTAGAAAATATATGGAGCCAAGCAAGTTAGTGGAACATGCTAGAACATAAACATACTAGATAGAGAAATAGCATGCATATTCAAACATTAAAATTAAACTAAAACTAAAACAAATAACGCATAAGCTCTAAATAGATTCAAACAACTTCAATAATCCAAATAGTGGTGTTTAATTCCCCTCTTATTGAGCACTGGCAGGAATGAGGATGAAACTTTAACCCACTTTTCAAGGGACCCTTAGAATTAGGGGTTCTAAGTCCTGATGCAAGGATGTATTTACTTTCGAGCTGCGTTGGCACAAAGTCCCCATATCTCTACTATGGTGGACTGGAGTTTTTGGGTGGTCAACAACTGAGTCACTCACTACTAGTATTGCTTGGGGAAATTCTCACTAGCATAACAATGTGCTCTCCTTTTGTTCATATCTTGGTGGCATTTTATAGGAGAATTCAAATCCTCTTTCCCTCTCTTGGTACATTGTGGATAGTGACCCAAGATAGGAGGTTGATTCCATTGTGTGCCACATTTATTCCATTGTGTGCTCCCTTGATGTCCTAAGGGGGCTTGGGTGGCTCTCTTTAAGTAGCTTCAAGTGTGAAATAAATGTCCAGGAGTGTGCCTTGTGGTCCCAGAAAGTGACTTCTGCTACTCCCAGGATTGCATGCTTTTTGGAGAAAAAGGCACATGAAGACGCGTTTATTTAATAATTTTGCATGCAAAGGCACATTTGACTAGTCCTTATTGTATGAAATTTGATTTTTCCTCGGATATTAGAGATTTTTTAAATAATTTTATATTCTCTAATGTCTCTCAGCCCTATAAATCCTTCTACCTGACATTAAATAATGTCACCTTTGCTTGTACGATTTTCTAGTGATAACAGTTGCCCCTTAATGTGTGAGGTCTAGGAAGAACTGTATAGCCAAAATAAATTATAGTTTCTTTTCTGTATACTGTGTGTAGAGATAGAGAGAGACCTGCATGTAGCTTGGAATTAGAGACACCCTGCACTAGGTCGAAGAACGACCATGTCCTAAGGGACCCCTGTAAGCAATGGTATAATAAAATATATACAAATTTTCTACGAGGAAGTCATGTCCCATGATCGTAATGATTTGGCTAGTTAAACAAATATTTTCGACAGATACATGTTCTCTTTGTGTCACTAATATAGTAGTGATCTATTTTTTGATGACAACGATTGTTGATGCCCTCAAGGGTGTTTTTTCTGTGACAATAGGTGGAATGTGGTACCCATATGCGTAAACTTGGTATGGAATGTAAATGTGTGTTGTATGCATAGGCGTTAGCTGGGACCTCCCGTGTAAGCATTACTAACAAAGACACCTATAAAGGCATAGGTCTTCGACGAATTTGATCAAAGTGCAATGGTTGTAGGGTACGATACCATCTTGACCTGAAAGCTTGTGCTATAGTCGAATATCAGGATGATTGATGACATCTATGGGAAATTATGTCTCCCACAGTGCCACTCGAGGATACCCATTTTATGGAGAGGAGCAATCCAAGGTGCCACTTCCTTTTTGGAAAAGAGGTGTTGAAGTCGAAAAAAAGGAAGCCTCAACCGAACAAGGGGGTCGCTGATACGAAGGATTAGGATCCTGGATGTGATGGGTTTAACATAGGCATGATGGCGAGGGGTGACTGAAAACTAATTATGGGGATTTAGTGGCCCAAGATCAGAGTATGAAAAGTAGCTTGGCAATAACCATAAATACTTTTAATGGGAAAATCCCTAGAGTAGGTAGGACTTCCAAGGTGGGTATAAACTAGTTATGAATGTCATAGTGGCTTTTGATTGAGGGTGGTATACTTCGACCAAGGGTGGTCAGGGACTGCTACCATGGGAGAAAAAATGAATGAGTGGGTGGTAGACATAGTGCACCATTTTTGGTCTTTGTACACTTACCAAAATAATAAAATAATGGGGTTTGGTTTGTACAAAACATAGAGACGGGTGCCCCAAAACATGAAAGTGTTTGCTCAATGATGATGTGAGGAAGGTGTTTTGCTCAGGGTGGGGGGCCCATTAGTTGGTCTCATGTGTGAGGTTGATGAATCAGATGAAAAATTATCGCAAATGAGGTTATGCTGATGGAGGTATGGTGGGCCAAATGCGAGGCACGGTAGTGTGCTTTTGATTTTATTGTACAACCCAGTTGTCTCGGAAAGGGGTCTTATTTCATATGGTAAAACTTGACCTTATGCATCGTGAGTGAATGGGCATGAGGTGCTTCCCAAATTATAGTAGTATGGCCATGGCATCACTATTTTTTGTGATATATGGTCTACTTTGGGTGATGAGCGCGATGGAGGGGAGGCTCTATAGACCAACGAGAATGCTTATCATGTGCATGGTGAGCTGATGATAAACATGGTCGTATGTGTGGAACCTATGGATGATTTCTGAATGAGAAATGATGTGAGGATATGAAAAGTTTTTTCTAGGACTCTATCATGCTGGGGGAATTTGAGGTATAAAATGGGCCTCCTAAGGAAATTATAAAGTAATAGTGGAAATAATAAAATAATATTTGATTACATCATCAAATTTTAGAGAGAAAAAAGAAAAAACTAATTTTTCAACCCGTATTTTCAACTTATCT
The DNA here is from genome assembly GCA_034641835.2 of Pinus albicaulis. Lineage (NCBI taxonomy): Eukaryota > Viridiplantae > Streptophyta > Pinopsida > Pinales > Pinaceae > Pinus > Pinus albicaulis. The sequence continues at coordinate 208,231,656 of CM076574.1, read as the reverse complement.
CCCAAAGCTTTTACTCAAATTTCGAGCGGGAGTACTCGTTGGATGAAAAATTTAATTCTTCATAAAAGGAGTACCCATGTTGCATACTTTCGATTGACCCTTCTATACAAAAAAATGAGAAATACATGAAAAACATTATTGCAATCACATTTTTTCATGTATTTCTCATTTTTCGAATAGAAGAGTCCATCGAAAGTATGCAACATGGGTACTCCTTGGATAAAGAATTAAATTTTTCATCCAAAGAGTACTCCCGCTCGAAATTTGAGTAAAAAATTTGGGAGATAAGTTGAAAATATGAGTTGAAAAAGTAGTTTTATTATTTTATTATTTTTTAATCTTTTTACCCTTTTACTTAAAAAATGGTGAATCATCCCCCATGGTTGACATCATCATCTTGAATCCTATTGGTTCTTATAAATTTTATTTTGGTTGTACATTTTTCTTAGGAGGCCCATTTTAGACATCAAAATTCCCCTAATGTAGAATGATACTTGCTCTGGAACTTTTAGTGGATGGAGTGGTGAATGGTTTGTGTTCTACCTACAAAAACAATTGCCCCAAGTGAAAGCGTCTTATTTATCAAATATTATTGAAATACATGTGCTTTTTTTTTTAAAAAGAATATGAGAGAGGGTATACATGCCGCCGCTTGAATTTTTTTTTCTTTTCGGGGGTGCGAATGTGTGGCATCACCTTTGGGCATTATAGAGTGCTGATCATAGTGTTGCTTTCAGTCCAGTGATTGGGCCTTTTGAGCTCTCATTATGGTCCTCTAAAGTTCTTGAAAAGGGATATATATAGGCGAATATGGCCCTAATTCAATTCATTTGTGTTCGTTGAGTATTGAGAGGTCAAAGGCTTCTACGGAGTAGTTCTTGTCATTGAGATGAACTTGAGAACTGAGGATTAGTAATATTATGCATAGGTAAACTCCATGAAGTCCTGTATTTTAATTTTTTTAGTCTCAGGGTTCTGGGGTCCGTATAATACTGGTTTGTATGGATTCTGAGCCATTTTTACCCTAGATTGCGTGGGCGATCAGGGTAAGAGCGTGCCTTCTACACGTAAAATTAGGGTTTTACGCACCTTATCCACGCTTTTCTCAGCCTTGGGCACACCTTCTACATGCTTGTGAGAAATATAGGTGTGCCTTCTACGCGCATGTCTTAGGGATAGGCACACAAAAGGCCGAAGATGTTTTTGTCCAATTTTTTGAACATTTTTCCTCTTTTTTTATGTTTTGATGTTGCTAATGTGCTCCTATTTGGATGACAAGATGTTGTGGAGGGAGTGAGATTATCCCAAGCTCCATATTGCTTTAGCTGCTGACAGTCAGGAGCACCAACAATTGGGGCAATGGGATCTCCTAAAATTTGTGGAGAATGACCTTCTTCGGTCACCGGACTGACTCCTATGTTACCCGATTGAGAATTGGAACATGCGGCCCATGGTGTTTGTGCTACGTGGATGTGACCTTGCTATCTGTCCTGAGATGGATATTTACTTTGTGATTGGGCTGCTGCCTCAGGGTGAGGTGCTGCGGTTTCCACTCCCTTCTGGGAGGGTGGATTTTGAGCATTCCAGATGCACCACTGTGGAAGGGCGCCCCTTACGGAGGGGTGCATAGCCATTGCATTGGTGACATATTTTGCTGAGCGATGTGCTCTAGTGGTTATTGTGTGACTAGTAGGTTCGTTGGCTTCACACTGGGCATCTGTCCCGTAGGTTGAAGTCTTGCGTCGGCTGAGGGTCAGGCATTTTTTCTATTTTTCCCATTTCTGCTAGGAAGGGATTCTAACACAACTTTACAAGATCTAAGATGGATCGAAGCTATTTTCTTATGTGTAGCATCATGTACGAGAGGGTGGTTCTGCTGAGACCGATGGTGGCTGTTAGAAAATTAAATATTACAGAGCAATGCAACATATAAAATATGTGGAAAACAAAAGCACACAAAACACATAAAACCAGAGAGACACAGATATACATGGTTCACCTAGTTTGGGCTACGTCCACCCCGAATAGCCAGTCCTTCCTTTCTATTATCTAGAAAAAATGAAGAGACACAACCTACAAAAGATCTGCTGTAATATCCTCTATTCTCTCTCACAGTCTCCCTATCTGTTTCTCACTCTGAGAATACACACACAATCCATAGCCACAATACAATACCCTCATAAAATCGAGGGGTTGCCTTCTAGGGAAAAAAACCCTAAAATAAACATAACTTCTACCGTCATATCATCCGCCTAATGAATGGCCTAGATTGACTAGAAATTACTACACTTTTACAAGGCAATTTTACATCTATTCTTAGCTTCGGGGGCGTTGCCCCAGAAACCCCCCGCCAGGGGGGGGGGCTCCATAAAGTCGCAACCACCCCTCCCTGGACCCCCCAGGCAGCGTTTAATTACGAGAAGTGTTGCCGCCCCATTAAGGTACAGGGGTCCAATGCTGTGATACAAAATAAACAAGATAATCAGGCTCCACACCCAACAATCTCCCACTTGGAGACTGATTGTAGCAACTGCACTGCTACTTCATTTGCTAGATAATAACTCCTCTTTGGACTTGGTTTTTTCTCATCTTCATTTTCATCCTTGAAGACCATTTGAAACTGTGCATAATGTCATTTTCTCCGTGGTTACAACTTTTGTTAGCATATCTGCAGGATTCTGGCCACTGTGTATCTTTTCCAGCTTCAACTGTCCATCTTCCAATACTGACCGTATGAAATGGTACTTGAGCTGTATGTGTTTAGTTTTGGAATGAAATGATGAGTTCTTTGCAAGATGAATGGCACTTTAGCTATCATTGTATAACGTGCCCATATCATTCTTCTTACCCAATTCATCCATAAACCTTTGTAACCAAATCATTTCTTTACTACCCTCTGTAGCAGCAACATACTCTGCTTCTACTGTTGAAAGTGCAACAACACTTTGGATTTTTGAAACCCAACTGGGAGTTGTTCCACCTATAGTAAATACATATCCTGTAGTTCTTCTCATGTTATCTCTATCACCTGCCATATCTGCATCAACATATCCCTGTAGAGCAATTTTTGAACCACCAAAGCATAATGCTTGACTTGTGGTACCTCTCAAATATCTGAGAATCCATTTCACTACCATCCAATGTTCTTTTCCTGGATTGTTCATGTACCTACTTACAACTCCCACTGCATGTGCAATATCAGGCCTTATGCAGACCATTGCATACATTAAGCTTCCAACCTGCGAGTGCATATGGAACTTTAGACATATAACCCATTTCTTCTTGGGTCTTGGGGCACATCTCCTTACTAAGTTTGAAATGGCTAGCAAAAGGTGTACTAACTGGTTTTGAATTCTGCATATTAAATCTTTTCAACACCTTTTGTATGTACTCATTCTGAGACAGTGTTAATTTGTGATTTTTCCTATCTCTAGTTATTCTCATACCAAGGATCTATTTTGCAGCTCTCAAATCCTTCATTGCAAATGAATTTTCCAATTTTATTTTGAGCACATTTATTTCTTGCATGTTAGACCCTGCAACAAGCATGTCATCTACATACAATAACAATATAATATAGCTGCCATCATCTTTCCTTTTTAGATAAACACAATGATCAAAGTGACATCTAGTATAACCTTGTTTAGACATAAACTTGTCAAATTTTAGATACCACTGCCTTGGAGCCTATTTTAAGCCATAAAAGCTCTTCTTTAGCCTGCACACTAATTTTCCTTTCCCTTTGACCTCATATCCTTCTGGTTGCTCCATATAGATCTCTTCCTCCAAATCTCCATGGAGAAATGTTATCTTTACATCTAACTGTTCAAGATGTAAATCTTCCACTGCTACAAGACTTAAAATAGTTCTGATTGAAGTCATCTTAACAATAGGAGAAAATATTTCATCAAAATCAATACCTTTCTTTTGTGCAAACCCCTTCACCACAAGTCTAGATTTGTACCTCTGTTTTCCTCCATCTTCTTCCTTCAGCCTGAAAACCCACTTATTTTGCAATGTAGTTTTACCTGCAGGTAACTTGACTAAGTCCCAATTCTGGTTGTGCATTAAGGAGTCCATCTCTTCTTCCATGGCTAGCTCCCACTTCTTCCTACTTTCAACATGCATTGCTTCTTCATAACATTCGGGTTCACAATAATCAGTCAACAATAAATAATATAATGATGGAGAGTATCGTTTAGGGGGTCTACTGATCCTAGTAGATCTTATAACACCACTTTCAAGTGTTTTAGGTTCCTGTTTTTGTTGTGGTGGTTGCTATTGTTGCTGATTATTATTATTATTTTCAGGCACCTTTACTTTTTCTGTGATATCATCAAGAACTGTGTATTCTTTTTTTTCTTTTTCCTGTTTCTTTTCCTGCAACTGATTCTTACACAATACCTTTTCATTGAATATTAAATCTTTCCTCCTAATGATTTTGTGATTTTCATAATCATATAAGCGATAACCAAAATCATTAACACCATATCCAATAAAGGTACATTTCTTTGATTTTTCCTCAAGCTTTGTTTTGTTTTCTTTATTAATATGGACAAAAGCCTCATAGCCAAAAGGCTTTAAAAAAGAGTAGTTTACCTTTTTACCTGTCCATGCTTCCTTTGGAATACCACCATCCAAGGAACTTGAAGGCCCTTTGTTTATTAGATAAATAGTAGTATGTACGGAATCTGCCCAAAATTGTAAAGGCAATCCTGAATGCAATCTCATGCACCTTGCACACTCCATTATTGTTCTGTTCATTCTTTCTGACAAACCATTTTCTTGTGGTGTTCTTGGAATTGTATTATCTCTGCAAATTCCATGCTATGAACAATACCTATCAAACTCTTTGCTGCAATATTCACGTCCATTGTCTGATCTGAGACACTTCAAATTATTTCCTGTCTCAATCTCAACCAAATATTTCCATTTCTTGAAAATATAAAATACATTAGATTTATTATGAATACAATAAATCCATATTTTTCTAGTTGCATCATCAATAAAAGTAACATAATAACGAGAGCCACCAAGAGATGATACCTGAGAAAGTCCCCATACATCTGTATGCACAAGATCTAATTTTTCGCTCTTATTTTCTTTACCAACTCTTAGAAATCTGACTCTCTTCTGTTTTCCATAAATGCAGTCCTCACAGAAATCCAAATCAACATTCTTCAAACCTGGAAATAAATTTCTTGAGTGAAGAATATTCATCCCCTTCTCACTCATGTGTCCGAGCCTATGATGCCATAATGTTGCATTTGCTCCTTTGGAATTTAAAGCATTAACAGAGTTAGAAATACCATTGCGTAAATACAATGTACCAACCTTTTCGCCTTTTTCTATTACTAGGGCTCCTTTGGTGACCTTCCATGTTTTATCTGTGAAAGTTGTCACACAACCTTCACTGCCTAACTACCCTATTGAAATCAGATTTTTCTTCAGATCTGGAACATGCCTTACCTCCTTTAATAACCATTGGTTTCCATTTTGTTGTTTTACAAGAACTTTACCCATTCCAACAATTTTGCAAGGTTTATCATCACCCAAACAGACTTGTCCAAAATCTCCTTGAGCATAGTCATGAAAATATTTCTTATCAGGTGTGGCATCGAATGAGGCCCCTGAATCTACAACCCAAGAATCAGTAACATTTTCAAAAGAAAGAATAAAAGCATCTTGTAACACATCACCTATGAAATTTTCTTCATGATTGTTTTCTTGCTATGCATCTCCTTCTTTTCCCTTCCGAGATCTATAGTCTTTCTTTAGGTGTCCTTTCTTTCCACATTTCCAACACATTATCCCCAATCTGGATTTGGATCTGACTTTCCTTGATTTATTGTGATATCTCGAGCTCTTTCCTCTTTCCATTCTTCTTCCCCTAGACTCTACACTCAAAGCATTACCGGATGTCTCACCAGAGCTTTTCCATCGCATTTCCTTGCTAAGGATAGCACCGACAACATCATCAAACTTTAAAGTACTAGATCCAGCTTTCTGGTAGTGAGCATAGAAATAAAAGAGCCCTAACTTAATCATCAAAGTTTACCCCTACAGAACTTAACTGACTAGTAACTATATTAAAATCATTTAAATGGTCTGCAACAGATCCACCTTCCAACATCTTCATATTAAATAAATGTTTCATAAGAAATACCTTGTTTGAGGCCAAGGGTTTTTCATATAGTTTAGCCAACGCCTTAATCAAACCCTCTATTGTTGTTTCCTTCGAAATATTGAAGGCTACCGATGCCGCGAGGCACAATCATACTGTTTCGAGCACCTTTCTATTGAGAATATCCCATTCTACATCTGTCATAGTCGTCGGCTTCTTTGTTTTTCTGCTCAATGGTAGGTACATATCTTTCTGATACAGATAATATTCCATCTGAATCTTCCATAGTGGGAAGTTTTGGCTGTTAAATTTCTCAACCCTAAACTTACCATCTTCCACCATTTCTCCCACTCAAACAAGGAACCCTTCTTTCTTGCGAATTTGTCAGCCAAATAGACCTTCGGTTATGATACCAGTTATTAGAAAATTAAATATTACAGAGAAATGAAACTTATAAAATATGTAGAAAACAAAAGCACACAAAACACATAAAACTAGAGAGACACAGATGTACGTGATTCACCCAGTTTGGGCTACGTCCACCCCGAACAGCCAGTCCTTCCTTTCTATTATCCAGCAAAAATGAAGAGACACAACCTACAACAGATCCAGTATAATATCCTATGTTCTCTCTCACAGTCTCCTAATCTGTTTCTCGCTCTCAGAAGACACACGAAATCCATAGCCACAATACAATACCCTCATAAAAGCGAGGGGTTACCTTCTAGGGAAAAAAACCCTAAACTAAACATAACTTTTACCGTCAGATCATCCGCCTAATAAATGGCCCAGATTGACTAGAAATTACTGTACTTTTACAAATAAATTTTACATATGTTCTTAGCTTCAGGGGTGCTACCCCCGAAACCCCCCGCCGGGGGGGGGGGTGGCTCCATAAAGTCACAGCCGCCCCTCACTGGACCCCCCAGGCAGTGTTTAATAATGGACAGTGTTGTCGCCCCATTAAGGTACTGGGGTCCAACGTTGTGATACAAAATAAACAAGATAATCAGGCTCCACACCCAGCAGTGGCGGTGCCTATTGAGTGGCCATGGGAGCATCATATGAGGAGGTGGGCTCTCCTGATGCCTCAAGAAAGTGGTGGTATGGTGGGGCGTTACTAGAATTCCACTACTAAGGCTTGGTTTGAGGCAAACCCTTAGATGTTCCTGCCCTTCCCATATGAAGGGATGGACTTTCGAGGGGATCTAGAGATGAGTTTCCCTCCTGGCTATGCTTGGGGGCCAACAGGTATGTTTTTATGTTTTCTACATTTATTTTAGTATTTATGTTTATATGTGTTTCTATGATGACACTGACATAGTTTTGGCTATTCTTGCAGATGTTGGCAAGGTTGGCCACCTTGTAGCTTGGTTTGTTGGCCATGATCCTCTTAGGAGACCTCAGGGAGCTCATGGGGGGTTGGAAGGAGTTCCTTCACAACCTCAGGGTGGGGGACTTGGTGGTGAGGTCGGCCCTTTAAGGGAGGGAAACAGCTCGATTTCTGCCAAGACTGCAGTTGAGCGAGCTCCTGCCGATGTAGTAGAGGCTTGTGCGGATGCGATGGAGGCTCGTGCTGCTGAGTTGACCACGTGGGTGTCAGTTCTAGAGGATGCCTGGGATCGAGTGGACCTCTTGACCCAAGGGATGTTGTCTTGAGACTGTTTAGATGACCTTGAAGAGGTATGTTTGGAGACCCTAATGGCCCAAGAGAGGGACTATCGACCAGTTTTATGTCGGGTGGCAGTATTAGCGTGGACGGTGACTCTAGTAGTGGTACCAAGAGTGGCAGTGGGTCTAGGTGCTACACCTTGAGGAGCATCGCCCTAGAGTCTTTTTGTACACGGGGAAAGCACCCATTATGAGGATTCTTCCCCAATTTTTGATGATTTATATGTGTACCCTTTCTGGCTGACCGATGGTTCAGGGATACTATTTTTTGTACTCAAACACATATATTCTGATATATATATGCGAGAGATTTTTTTCGGCTCTACATGGTGTGCCCCTTGTTTCTTCTTATGGATTATGTATGTTGATGGATATATATGTTTTTTGTTTCTTATGTATGATGGTTTATTCGACATGCATTCCAATTTAGAATATTGTTAGCTATGCGATCAGCTGTTTGGTTTTGACTCCTTGGTACATGTGTGAATGTAATGTAGTCAAATTTTGTACTTAATCTTTTTGCACGCAAATATTTTCTAAACAGACGTGAATCTCGTATCTCAAATGTTTGGTTTAACTACGGTACTGCTAACTAGGAATTGAGGTAGATATGCATATGGTGTATGCCTTGATGGAGGGCGTTGCATATAAGTCTGATAACAATGTCAAATTCTACCTTATTGTTTGTTGTTGAACCAATGCACAGTCCATTGGTGCAGAGTGGTGATCGGTCAGGGTGATAGATGACCTAGGCGGTTGCTACTAAAATTTGAGACCATCGTGATGCTCCATCGGCAAATCTGAAATAAGGTTTGTGTTGGTAATCCATTGTGACACTCGAGCACGCTTTTTAACAAGTATTTTGGTCAAAAAATGTGAATTAGTTTGGTTTGTGTATGTTGACTCTAGGGTAAGGCTAGTTTGTCCCTTATGGATATAATTTTTTGAGGTAAAGGTTGTTGATGGGGTTGCTGAGGTATGTACTGTCCAGTTCCGTCAAGATATATGCCCTCTTGAGGAGGCAATGTTTTAAAATGTAGGGTCCTTTCCACAAGGTTCCAAACTTTCCTGGCCCTAGGGCTTATTTGGAAAAATCATAGAAGAGGAATAGTTCTCCATCAGTGAATGTGTAATATTCCCAATTATCCATGAGCTAGCTGGAATATTAAATTTTTCTTTGGCTTCCTAATTTTCTGAGTAAGAGGGTATGGAGACCCATAAATCTCCTCCATATGAATAAATTCACTGGTAATGTGAAAGGAGGAATTCTTAGCAACTTTTTTAAGCACCCTTGTGGGTGAAAAGGGGCTGGAGCATGAAGACTACATCAACTTTGACCAAATCAAGAGCGTTGTTATGGAGGAGTGGACATTTATGGTGGGACAACACAGTTTTGGAGGGAGATATCATGCATGGAGATAGTGCCTTTAATGAGTGGGGCCAAGGGTGAGGAATCTCACCACCTATATAAGCAAGAGTATGGTAGCCATAGTTCATTCAAGTTAAGATATGATATTTTGATTATATGGTTTGTTTAGACATATAGATTTCTTCATTTGTTTAGATAATATTGTAGTGTTTTTTAGCACAGGGTGTTCCCTAGTGGGAATCCCACCTATATCCTTGAGAAGCCTCAAAGGAAGAGTATTTCATTATCATTCCACATGCAGACATTAGGCCAAAGCTTCAATCTTATGGTACAACGCAGTTTTTGTTCAGAGATGTGCTGAGTTGCAGGTTGCAGCAGTGGAGAATACATCTGAGTGTTTTCTAATATATTTTCAATGGAGGAAGGTTTTGTTCCATTAGGAGGATAGTGAGGAAGGCCCTTGAGCCTTATTGCAACATTTGGCATCACGCCACATTATTTTTTTCCCCTGTAGCGTAGTTTATATCTTGGACTACGTTATTTTAGGGAGGAGTTGCAAGGGTGGTTTCAATACACCATTTGGAGAGGAGGTTTTCTAGTGAAGGGATCAACCTTTCATCTAGAGGATCTATTGGAGGATGTTACATTCTTTGGCATATCATATTAGCCACACCTTTCCATTTTTATTGTTGCAGTGAATCTTCAGCCCTACAGTTTTGATTCATATCTTGTATATTGGTGTATTTCTGAAAACCATTTTGGGTTCTTTGGTGGAGGTTGTATAGAGCCTAGATCTTCATTTGTTGTATATTTTGAGGCATATAATATCCATATATATTTTTATTATAAATTTTTTGTAGTACTCACCTATGACTGTGTTGTAGTAGTCTTTTGACATTTTGATATAGTAGCAACACCTCATTCTTGAGGGTTTTCTTATTTGGAGGCTTGTATCTTGTTATATGCTTTGTGGCCCATTAATTTATACATATATGTTACTGCTATAACAGATGGAAAGGCTCCATATTTGTCTCACAATTTTTTGTGATGTTTACACTATTGTTCAAACATTTTTCCCTATATTCCTGCTTTTCCCATTTGGGAATATTATAGTGGTATCAGAGCATAATCTTGGATTAGCCTGTGCATCTTAAGCCAATATGTCATCAGAAGAAGAAGATCCTCTCACAGATAGAGAGAAGAGGAATCTCAAAGAAGAAACCAAAAGTTTTATTATACATATGATAAAGAAGGCAAGGGTAAAGCCCCTTTATCAGGAGAAGATGAGGAGAAGGAGTACCCAAAGCTTCTTCTTCGAACCATGCAAGACATTGCTAGAGAAATAAAGGAGATGAGTATAGATAGATACAAGGAATCCCCTAAAGGTTTCTACATGGTGAAGGCTCTGATATTTCTCATCACTGGAGTGATCAACCAGTGAAGCAACAACAAGTTTCCCAACGCTCTACAATTCCTACATTCTTAGTAGTGGGAAATGAAGGGTTTCAAGAACAAGAAATTCTTGAAGAATATTTCATGGAGTATGAGTCTCAATATTAGAGATTCAAAGATCATTTGATTTTTCAAGAATTTTTTCAGATCAAGGACAATAGGAGACTCGAGCATCAAAATAGAGGTGTAGGATTCATATAGAATCATGATCTACACTAAACTATGGGTAGATTTTTCTTACCCAAATTTTATGGGTCATCTAAATTCACTGACAAATCATGGATAGAGAAGTTATACATCTACTTCCAGCTAAACAAATTACAAGAGATGGAGGCCATCAAGATAGCAACGCTGCACCTTGAGGGTGAGGCACATGATTGGGGGTTTCATGGCTTATCTACATTGCTTCATGCCAATGTGAATGAATATCTAGAGTTCACAAGGAGGTTGATGGAGAGGTTTGATCGAAGAGATCTAGAGGCACCTTTCATGGGGATAGAAAAGCTCAAACAATCAAGTAATCTAGAAACTTACATTTCTGAATTTCTTAAATTTTCTATTATGGTTCCTAATTTATCTGCAACAAGAAGAGTCTATATGTTTATTTATGGGATAGAAAAATCTCTTCATGGGTTGGTTAAATCTACCAAACCCACTACCCTACAATATTTCATTAAAAGGGCTATAGATCTACAAGATGCATTTTCAAAGAAAAGGAAACATTTCAGAAAAATCCCACTTTTCCATCCAAGGGAAAGGAAGCGAAGGCTCCTCTTTCAAAGGAGAGCCAAAAAAAAGTACCTGTTAGTGATGATGTATGAAGATATGTGAGGAGAAGGAAGATTTTCTTAACATGCCAAGAATCATGGGCACCAGAACATAGATGTGCAACAAGAAATGCACATTATATAGATGTCTCTTAGATGATAAGGAGGAAGAAGAAGAAGGATTAGAAGGGGGTCATAGCGCTAGAATAGTAGGAGATGATCCACCACCACCAGGAGGTGAGGATGGAAAAATTGCTCCAATTAGAGGGAATATTGCATCATTGAGAGTGGTAACCAAATATCAGGAAACTTCCACACATAAAACAAAGTTGGACTCGCACATTGGAAGCAAGGACATGATAGTCCCATCTATTATGCATATGATATTGGCGCATGAGACATTACTATTTTATGGAAAACCACTTGGGAGGCCACCTGATCTGGAATTGGTGAGAGATGTCTCACAATATGTTGCACCACTCATAGATATAGAAGGAGTGGGAACATTGAAGGGTTATGATACAACACATAGAGTCTGGGGTAGACTCAAGGAGGAGGGAGAAATTCTCCCACTATCATCATTACCCACTCTCACACCACATCTTGGGCTGAGAGAGGATGCTACAGGATTGGAGGATGGCACCATCATGGTGCAAGGAGAATATTCCTTGACTTTGGAGGCTCAGAATATGTTCTCACTTGGGGATAAGTATTCCAAACATGGTAGATAATGGTGGCAACTCATGCATGCTTTGGCCAAACTCAGGATGTTTTTGATAGGTGATAGCTTCCCATGGAAGACTAACCTCCAAAAGATTCAACCTTTACTTGAGCATGAGCAGCTACAAGAGGAGAAGTAGAGAGGGGATAGCAACATCCCACTATGTGACTTTGGCATGGAAGATATCAAAGAGGAGGAAAGCCATATGACAACTTCTTTATGTGATAGATCATCGGTGATGTCACTATGGAGGATAGATCCATATTGGAAATGCCAGCGATTGGTGGATTATTCCAAGGATATTTTTACTTGTTTGATACTTGATGACCAGCTACTAGAGAAGGGATATTCAGTCAGATATGAGGTCATCTACTATCATTGTAGGATCTTCTTATCTAGAGCATCCAAGCTCAAGGATAAGTTACTACATGAAACACATGAAGATTTTCTCTTCAGCCATACTTATTCCATGAGACCGTACCAAACCATCATGGATGGATATAATTGGGAAGGCTTTGAAGAGGAGATATATCAGAATTTGAGGAGATGCATAGATCATGTGGAGATGGAGGAGATACATAACTCTTTGGGGGAGTGATCACAACCACCTCTTTCCTCTTTAGGAATGAGAGGGGATCTATCCATGAGCCACTCCATTTGTATGAACATAGTTTATGGTAAGGATCATGTTTATATGCATAATGATTTACTTGATGATTATTTTCATTCCTTTACCATATATGTGTAGGCCATTTCTCCAAGAAGGAGCATTCTTCCCTATAAAATTCATGGCCAACTTTGAGCCATAAATATTGTTAAGCATGGCCACTCCCTAGGAGGATATAGGGAGATCATGTATCATTTTGGGTGTGAACCAAAGGCACCAAAAATTACTCACCTTCTAAAAAATTTTGAGGAGACCATGGAAAAAAGTAAGTGGTGGGGAAAGCACTTACCATATCATTATCTGATGCAGTCAGGAGATATACTATTCTGGTTCCACATGTGGGACTATGATACACCTCCATTTTTACATATGGCTATTTATGTGTACTTGGTTTTGATCCCATACAGTGATGATGTTCTTATTCTTATTATGGGAATGAATGGAGGAAGGATGGGAGGATTGGATGTGCCCTTTGGTAGAAATATTCTCCATGTTTATTATGCTAGATGTTTCAGGGAGAACATTGGGAAAACCATGATTGCTTCATTGGGTCTTTTGCTTCTTTGCGGGATGAGTCATTTTCATCTCATGAGTACTTGGGAGGAGCATGCCATTGAGGGATGGATTAGGAGACACTTGGCTTATGGGGGAAGCTTATCACATGGAGGTGTCACCAATGGTGGAGGAGAAGAGTTACAACACTCACCTCTACAGTTTCTTGAGGACAAGCATGGGAGGGGTGGACTGTAATATTACAAATTAGCCATGAACTAGTTGGAATATTGAATTTTTCTTTTCCTTCTTAATTTGTTGAATAAGAGGGTATCAAGACCCATAAATATACTTAATATGAGTAAAATCACTACTAATGTGAAAGGAGGAATTCTTATCATCTTGTTTAGGAACCCTTGTGTGTGAAAAGAGGCTGGAACATGAAGACTAGGTTCCACTAGAACTTTAACTTTGGGTCAACTTTGACTTTGGGCCATAAACATTGTTGAGCATGGCCACTTCCTAGGAGGATATAGGGAGATGATGTATCATTCTGGGTGTGCACCAAAGGCACCAAACATTACTCACCTTCTCAAAACTTTTGACGAGACCATGGCAGAAAAACAGTGGTGGGGAAACCACTTACCATATCATTATCTTATGCAGTCAGGAGATATACTGTGTTGGTTCCACATGTGGGACTATGACCCACCTCCATTTTTACATATGGTTGTTTATGCATACTTGGTTTTGATCCCATACATTGATGATGTTCTTATTATTATTATGGGAATGAATTTAGGAAGGATGGGAGGATTAGATGTGCCCTTTGGTAGAAATATTCTCCATGTTTCTTATGCTACATGTTTCAGGGAGAACATTGGCCAAACCATGATTGCTTCATTGGGTCTTTTTCTTCTTTTTGGGATGAATCATTTCCATCTCATGAGTACTTGGGAGGAGCATGCCATGGAGGGATGGATTGGGAGACACTTGGCTTATGGGGGAAGCTTATCACATGGAGGTGTCACCAATGGTGGAGGAGAAGAGTTATAACACTCAAATTTATAGTTTCTTGAGGACAAGCATGGGAGGGGCGGACTGTAATATTCCCAATTAGCCATGAACTAGTTGGAATATTGAATTTTTCTTTTTCTTCATAATTTGTTGAATAAGAGGGTATGGAGACCAATAAATCTCCTTAATATGAGTAAAATCACTACTAGTGTGAAAGGAGGAATTCTTAGCATCATGTTTAAGAACCCTTGTGTTTGAAAACTGGATCAACTTTGACCAAATCAACAATGCTATTATGGAGGAGTGGGAATTTCTGGAGGGATAACGTAGTTTTGGAGGGAGATCTCATGCATGGTGATAGTGCCTTTAACAAGTGGGGCCAAGGGTGAGGAAGCTCACGACCTATAAAAGGAAGAGGATTGTATCCATAGTTCATTCAATATATGATATGATATTTTGATTTTATGGTATGTTTAGACATATAGCTTTCTTCAACTGTTTAGCTAAGATTGTAGTGTTGTTTAGAACAAGGTGTTCCCGAGCGATAATCCCACCTCTATCCTTGATAATCCTCAAAGGAAGAGTATTGCACTATCATTCCACATTCAGGAACTAAGCCAAATCTTCACTCTTGTCGTACAACATAGTTTGTATTGAGAGATGTGCTCACTTGCAGGTTGCAACAGTGGAGAATACATGCGGGTTTTTTTTTATCTGTTTTTTAGTGGAGGAAGGTTCCCTTACATTGGGAGGTTGGTGAGGAAGGCCCTTGAGAATCATTGAAGAATTTAGCATCAGGCCACATTATTATTTTCCCCTACAACACATTTTTTGTCTTGGATTACGTTATTTTAGGGAGGAGTTGCAAGGGCGGTTTCAGTACACCATTTGTAGAGGAGTGTTTCTAGTGAAGGTATGAGCCTTTCATCTAGAGGATCTATTGGAGGAGGCTACATTATTTGGAATATCACATCAGCCACACCTTTCCAGTATTATTGTTGTAGTGAATCTCCATCCCTAGGGCTTTGATTCATATCTTGTATATTGGTGTATTTCTGAAAACCCTTTTGGGTTATTTGTTGGAGGTTGTATAGAGCATAGATCATAATTTGTTATATCTTTTGAGTAATATAACAACCATATATATTTTATGTATTAATTTGTTGTAGAATTACACCTATGACTGTGTTTTAGCAATATTCCATCATTTTGATATAATAGCAGCACCTCATTCTTGAAGGTTTTCTTATTTGGAGGCTTTTTGTATCTTGTTATATGCTTTCTGGCCCATTATTTTATACATATATGCTATTTTTATTATGGATGGAAAGGCTCCATATTGGTCTCATAATTTTATGTGATGTTTTACACTGCTATTCAAGCATTTTTCCCTATATTACTACTTTTCCCATTTGGGAATATTACAGAATGAGAAAGGGTTGATGTGGCAGTTGAACGATGCTTTTACCCTTTTCTTGTGGGCCTCGTTATGTTGAAGTCACTGTCATCAACTTTCTTCGACGAGATATAATTGTACTAGGTGTTGTTCTAGAGGCTAGGTATCATCGAGGAGTTCGATGGTGGCATGCAAATTTGGGATCTTGTGCTCTATGGGAATCACGGATTCGACCCCGTATACCAAGTGGAAGGGAGTGAAACCAGTGGACATCTTGATAGCCATGCGGTATACCCACAGGGTGAAGAAGAGCATATGGTGCGAGTTTTTTTTATGGTTATTCACCATGCATTGTAGCATCGTTTCGAGGACTTTGTTTATAGCTTCTACCTATCCATTGGATTGGGGGTAGTATGGTGAAGCGAATTAGTGGGTGAATCTGAGGTGGTGAGATAGCTCCTCAGAAACTTCATTCTCAAAGTCTTTCCCATGATCGGTGACTAAATCTTTGGGAGCGTTGAACTGGGTGATCATGTAGTTAAACATAAATGGAGCGGTGGTTCCTGCGACGTTGTCGTATGTGGGTGTGACCTTTGCCCACTTAATGAAATAATCGATAGCCACTATGATGTATTTATGATTGCCAAAAAATGCAGGGTTGTGAGTCATGAAGTCGATTCCCCATTTACAAAAGGGGCCGATGGTGATGAGAGGGTGCAGAGGAGTGGGAGGGGCTCTTGCCTTATGAGCTAAGCGTTGGCATCGCTCGCATCTCTTGACTGCTATACTGCAATTGCAAAATAGGGATGGCTAGAAATATCCTGCCCATAGGAATTTTTTGGCAGTGGCCATTCCAGATAGGTGGTCTCCGTAAGCACCTCTATGGTAGTCATTGAGGGCTTGTTCCTTCTGGTCGTGAGTGAGGCATCAGTGTAAAATGGTGTCAATGCGCCATCGGTACAAAACATCACTCATGAGGAGATATCTGGGGGCCTGATGGCGTATGCGCTGACGGTTATCTCGAGTGAGATGAGGTTTAAACTTTTGAGTTCATACGAAGAGAAGAATGTCTTCGTACTAAAGCTCGTTGGTCGCTATGAAGAAGAGATGCTCATCTGGTAGCGAATAGTTTATCGGTGATCCCTTGGTATCCCTTGGGAGGTTTGTAATGAACTCCGCTAAGGTAAGCATCTTTTTTCTTTTAGGGGAGTGAAACTGTAAGTCGTATTCCTGGAGAATGACTATCTAGCGAGCATACTTATGGTTCATTAGGTGACATGTGAGTAGATATTTGATGGGGTTAATATCCGCGATGACCGTAGTAGTTTTTAAAATGATGTAGTAGCAAAGATTCTAGACTGCATGTATTAATTCTAGGGTAGTCTTTTCTTCATGATCATATCTTAATTTTGAACCTACTAAAGTTTTATTGATGTAATAAATTACGTGCTCCTTCCCATCCAGGCCTTCCTGATTCAAAACTCTGGCCAAGGCAGACTCAGAGGCTCATAGATACAGGATGTAATATTTGTTATAGTCTGGGGGACTGATGAGTGGTGCTGAAGACAATGTTTCTTTAAACACATTGAACGCTGGTTGGGTGTGGTCATCCCATTTGAATGGGATGTCCTCTTGAAGGAGGTGTAGGAACCCTTGAGTGCAAGTGGCATAATTTGGGATGAAGCATCTCAGGAAATTGGCCTTTCCCTACAGGCTTTGCAGTTGTCTAAGGGTTCGAGGTGGAGGTACCTCTTTGATGGTTTGGACCTTGAGGGGGTCCACGCAAATCCCTTGCTGGGACACGATGAAACCTAGGAGTCTACCTACTATGACGTAGAAGACACACTTGAGGGGGTTCAAGCATAGGTTGTATTGACAACGTTGTTGGAATACCAATCGAAGATGCTCAAGATGGTCTGAGCACTTCTTGGAGTGGATGGTTAGGTCATCCAAGTATGCGATGATAAGTTGTTCCAAGTGATGAAATATATAGTTCATGGACCTCTAGAAAATGGCTTCAGTGTTCTTTAGGCCAAATGGAATTACCTTGTATGCAAATGTGCCCCAAGGGGTGGTGAACGCAGTTTTACTGGTCTGTATGGTAGATTTGAATTTGGTTGTACCCAAAGAATCCATTCATAAAGGAGAGACCCTCATGACCTGCATAATCATTAATGACCTAGTCAGTGAATAGGGTAGGATAATTTTCCTTAGGACAAGCTTTGTTCAAATTTCGAAAATCAGTGCAAACATATATGGTGCCCCATTTTTTCATGACAGAAACAGGGTTGGAAACCCAACATGTGTACGAAATGGGGTAGATAAACCCAACTTTGTGAAGCTTATCGATTTCTTGTTTTATTTCTTCTGCCTTTTATGGGTGCAGTTGACGTTGTTTCTGGGGCACTGGAGGTATGTCAGGCCAAGTGCCAATATGGTGCTCTATGACAGTGGGACTAAGCCCAGACATTTCTGAGTAGTCCCACGTGAAGATATCTCGATAATCTTGTAGTAATTGGGTATAAGAGGCTATTTCTTCTGGAGAGCATGCTGCACCCAGTGAGATTTCTTCGACCTTTCCAGGATTCTATGATATTTTCACCTTGAAGGTAGGTGAGATGTTCGACATATTTCCTTCCTCGAATGCATCGGGTGCTAGGATGGGATTCCTGAACCAATCGAATTTTCCTGATGGGATGAAATATTTTGATTCGATCACATAGATCTCTTGTTCTTTTGTCTTGTCAGGAATGAATGTGTGCTTGGGGAGAAAAATTGAATGGTGATGCATTACATCCCATGGATAATATGGCTTTGTCATTACCTCTAGGATGTCTTCATCCAAATGAAATAGGGATCCTAAGGGGGATTGATCCTGTGCAAGAGTATGATGAATAGGTTCAATCCTCATGGAGATGGTTAAGAGACACGAGAAGGATTCCATAATCAATGTGGTGGAACCAGATGCGTTCAACAAAGTGTAGATAGATTGGGTCTGCACTATCGTAGGGACAGTTACTCTCCTAGCTGTTGCTGACTCGACACCTATGGCAGATGAGTAGACAGCCCGAGTCATATTTCTGATACATGACGATATGAATCATATATGGTGTATTGTCGTTGACGTTTGGTGGGGGGAGAATCATTGTGATGGGAGAGAGCACGGATGCAAGGTTGGGTCCCTTGCTAGGATGGTCAATTTCCTATTGGTGGAAATTGTGCCTAGCGCAGAGGTGCCTGAATGTTTCCATTAACGAGCATGCATGTGGTTTGTGGTTATGGCTAGTGCAAATGGTGCATGGTACCACTGTGCCAACTGAGTAGATTGTATGATAATCAACACTACTCTTCGTCCTAGATGTGGATGCTTGGAAAGGATCTGTGGTAGCAGATGAGGTTTTCTACTTCCATTTCCGTGTTGTTGGCTTGGGTGTGTCTAAATATTTCTTTGGGTGTAGAATTAACACTGCTCTTGCCTCTCTTAGCTTGGGGAGATGCTCACATTTAATTTTATGATGAAAGTGTGAAAAAATTTGGTAATAAGTACTTGTGATCTTCTCCTAGTTAGAGAGAAGTTTCTGTGGCAGATAAGAGACTGTCCAAAAACTGTTTACGAGGGGATTCAATTATTTTCACTGATTGACCGAGTGGTCATTCACATTGCAAAGTCTGCATGTTATCCTAGGTTTGGCTTAGATCATTCTTGGTTGGTGCACCATCCCATTTTTCCCATTTCGCCGATGTGGGTGTGGGGTTGTTGGCCTGGGGGTGATGTACTTTCTATATCGTTGGAGGAGATCGTCCTTGTTCTTCTCTAATGTGTGAATCATATCGATTAGAGGAAGAAATTGTAGGATGTAGGTACACTGCTGTCCACAATGATTGCCTTGACATATTGGGAAAAATATCCTAGATATACGGGTCCCTTCATGCTCAGTTTTTGGTCTAGCGGGGTACCAGCATCGTAACCCTGCTAAATCAAGGAAAGTGGTGACCATATGATTGGGAATTTTACATAACACACATGTTGGTATTCTCTATAGAGAGTGGTTGGAGCAAACTAAGGGTTCCCTAATTTGTCTCTTTTCAACTAACAGGAAGAGGATGTATATTCTCATCACATATTCTTGGGTTGTCGAGCTATTCATGGATTCTAAGTCAGTGCCATCTTCTTGGGAGAGGCGGACTATGGGTCAGAGTAAACTAGCCAGTGCTAAGTGGAATCGGGGGATATAGTGGAAATTTTATAGAAGGTGGTTGTCAACACATAAAGGACATGTGAATTACGTTGCCCGCAAACCAATGTAATGAACTCGTTCTATTGGATACCATTTGTGGATTATTTCCAAGGCTGCGACTTCTTCGATGAATTGACCACGTTCGTCACACAACGTGCAGCATATGATAGGAGGGGGAAATATGAGCGGGAGTCTTTCTGGTGACTGTCATTTCTCCTGTAAGTATAGGATGGTAGAAGTTTCATCTCCATATGAATATGTGGAGGGATCCTCTTGATAGGATCACTCGATGGCATGTAAGGAATCCCTATATCGCGATATTTTTGGGAAATGATGGGTATAGTGCCCATAATTGTTGTCGATAGAGAATGTTTGATTGGTCTGCAATGCTTTTCCTTTACTTTCGGTGGCCGGTTACTTTTCATGGAAACGTAGTGTCACGATATCTGCCTCATAGCCAAGGACAGTTTTTTATCTATCTAGCTCTAGGTAGATATGGGTAGGGTCACCTACTACATCACAGATGGTGCAACCAGGTGATTCCTGTTGTGTGGTGGGAGTCTCCAGCTTCTTTCCTCTTCTCTCATTTTTCTTAGCCATAATCATTGGTTTAGTAATGGGAATCTCCTTTACAGGGATGTTATCGACAATTTTTCTATATGGGTGGGGCCTCCTCCAGAATGAGGGGCTTTAACCCTGTGGCAGTGATGTATGTGGCTCCTGTCCCAGTAGGGGGGACGACGTACCAAACTGGTATTGTGAAAGATATGTTTGGTAACATTAATATTGCCAAAACCTACATGGATATGAAACCAGTTGGGGGGTAAAGGAAATGGGTTTGGGAAGCAGCGTAGGCTAGAGAGGCTATCATAGTGTAATATTCCAGAATGGAAATATCAACAATACATGCATAGAAAACGTATTTTTCAGAAATATGTGCTATAAAATTCCATAATAGCCCATGGATCCCTTATATTATACATTTTATGATCCAAATCTAAAAGGATATCAAAAACAAATCATGATAGAGGAGTTAAACAAGTCTCCCACACCCAGAATTACTCAAAAACACTGAAACCCCAAAACTACTGCAACAAAGAAATATTGCAACAAGTGACAGTGCAATCTAATGAGGGTTTATACTTATAAATTATAGAGACAAATAGATATGATATTATATTAATCAATAATGCTCAAAAACTGAGGTCTAGTCTCTCTTACACCATTCCAAGAGAAACCGGGAAGGGTTTTTGGATATACACCCAAATACAAATGGTGATCTACAGCCCAAGGACTAAAGAGCCATTCAAAATTGAAGCACATGAATATAGGAGGCTGAAATAATATAGATCTATTGTAGATCTACTCAAAGGTATCCTCCAATGAAAGGTTGAACCCCTCAATCATAGGAAAACACTCTAAAAGAGCCACAAGATCCTTCATTGAAGATGCCCTCCAAAATAGCACAATTCCAGTCTAAAATTATGCTATAAGTGATGGGAATAGATTGGACTGATGCCAAATATCTGAAATGTTCTCAAGAACCCTCCAAACTGATCCCCTAAGAGAAGTAATCCTTCCTCCTATGAAAAACTAGCTCAGAAAGTGGGCTTCTCAACCCTCCACTACAACACCCTACAACACAACACAATATTCTGTAGAAACTATGTTCTAGCTAAAGACTAAATCTTGGCCAAAATTTAGGATATGTGTAATGATAAATTGGGACTCTCCCAAGAGGCCTCTCAAGGAAAGAGATGGAATTCCTAAACAGGAAAACCTTGTGCTAAACAACACCAGAAATATTAGCTAAACATCTGAAGAGAGAAAAAATATAAACAGACATATCAAAATATAATTCATAAGCTAACCCCATATGGATTCCATCCTCTTCCTTATAAAAAATTTGATCCTTCTCACCTTGGGTCCCACTCATTAGGGTTTCAACTATCACACAATCAACCTCCCTTCAAAACTACGTTGTCCCACCATTAATGCCACTCCTCCATAATAGCACTGTATTATTTGGTCAAAGTTGACCTCTTCAACTTGCTCCAGCCCTTTTTAAACCTAAGGGTATTTAATCTAGATTTTATGTAGCTATCTAAACTAATCCACATTCATACTAGTTATCTCTATTGATGATTCACTCTCTCCATTCCATATCTATTGACTTGGTCAAACTTGACCTTGTCTTCATGCATTAGTCCTTGTTCACACATGAGGGTGTTTTATCCAACTATGAATCTAATCCCTTTTCACATTAAGAGGGATTTTATTGTTGATAGAAATATTTATGGGCCTCCCTACCCATTTATTCATCTAACTATAGGTCAAGAGAAAAATTAATATTCCAATTAGCTAAATGCTAATTTAGGAATATTACAGTCATCCCCTCCCAAATGTTGCTTGTCCTCAAGAAACTATAAGGATAGAACTGAAGAGCCTCCTCTCCTCCCCCTGTAACATCCTCATATGATAAAATCCTCCAAGGAACAAGATGTTGTCTCATCAATACAACTCCAAGCTGCCCCTCCCAAGTATGCAAGTTAGCTTTTGGTGACCATGTATAAATTAGTATACACTAAGCATGCATACATCTAGATTCTCGTGATCTCACAATATTTAACTTCTTGCAAAATACAGAATCATTTCATTGTTAATATTATGCGGAAAATTAATTACAAACACATGTGAAGCATAAATAAAAACAATCGCACATAACACAGTTGTTTAACGGGAACGCCTGAAGCTGAAAACCCCAACTCTCATATATTATGTATCATGGAGATCATGTAACAATCTGATACAAATCTTAGTACATCAAGCTCTCAATAAAATCTATCGTCACACATTAACATAGAAGAAATCTGCAAATACATGCACCGATCTTTGCCCTCCTACTAGCCTGCCCCCACTGTGCAATCCCTGCTAAAGAATAGCTCTGAATGAATTCGAATTACACTTTCCTTGAATACGCAATCCTCACTGGCAACTCCAATGTGTGTGTGGTGCAATCAATGCATCATTATAGTCACAACAGATAGTCCATCTTTCCCTTTCACCTCTCTCTCCACTGGATCTCCACTGGAACTGACATGCACTGTAGTTAATTATTGTATTTTTCAGTAAATTAATGAGTTATTATCTATGAATTAATTAACTAATTAATTCACTCCACTCTCGCTAGTGTATCATTCAGTCAGACTAGATACAACTAGCTCAACTAAGTCTAACTAAGTTAAATTGAATACAACTCCATGAACTACTCTTCCAACTCTATCATAACTTTGCCACTTCATTTGTAACTGAGTCCTCCATGCATGAACCACCAATAAACCCTAGGAATTGCATAATTCCTTCAGCCCACTGATTTTCCAAATCTGTGCACTAAAATTAAGTGCTCCAAGAGAATAAGTTTTTGTTTATTGTCGAATTATTATTAAGAGCTAATAATAATCGACACTTCTATTTTTAGATCCACAATATATAAATATACTTTTCCCAATATTATAATAATATAATTTCATCTATTTTTCCAACTTGATCAACCATCCACAAATAGCATCCTGCAACTTCTGCAATATGATCACCATGTCTAAAAATAGCCATATTCTAAAAATAGACTTGTGCCAAAAATATCATGCTAGCCCACTTAGTGAAGGTGACTCTTTTCACTAAGCTCATCATCTTGTTGAATCTCAACACTCCCTCTCAACAAGATAGGGATTATACTCCACCCTGATCCTGCCTCTATGGTATTCGAATTTACTCCTCGTGAGTGCCTTCGTCAGAATATCTGCATCCTAATCCTCCGTAGGAATGTACTGAAGCAACATAAAGTTCCGCTGCACACAATCTCTGATATGATGATACTAGATATAAATATGTTTAGATCTATCATGAAACACAAGATTAACCGAGATTTTAATGCAACGCTGATTATCACAATGTATCACTATGGGATATAAATGTGAACTAAACAAACTGACCAGGATCTTCCTCATCCAGATTGCCTCACATGCAGCTTGACTTGCTACCATGTATTCTACTTCCGCTGAACTGAGTGCCATAGATATTTGTTTCCTTTTGTACCAATAAATTGCCATAGATTTGATACTAAAAATCACTCCTGATGTGCTCTTTCTATCTCATTGGGTTGCCTGCCCAATCTGCATCCGTGAAGCCATGTAACTTCACCTCATCCATTTGTCTGTACATAAACCATACTCAGATGTGCCCCTGAGATATCTTAGGACATGATTTCCTACCTTCCCAAAGAGCTTCGTACGCTTAACCATCACTTGTGAAAGTTGGTTCACTGCATAGCATATGTTTGGTCTTGTATTAAATAAATACATGAGCGAACCCACCAACTATTGATAAAAAGTGGGATCCACTACCTTTTCCCATGTAGCATCCTCTTTCCTCCAATTTCCTGGAAGAGGAGTGTTGATAGGCTTACAGCCTTGCATGTGAAACTTCTCCAATATCTCCCGGACATCCTTGCCTTAAGACACAAACATTTCACCTTCTCGCTACCATATTTCCTATCCAAAGAAATAATGAAGGAGGCCCAAATCCTTCATCTCAAACTCCTTTGCAAGATCTTCCTTTCATGAGTGTATCAACTACTCATAGCCCATTAGTATTAAATCATCAACATAAAGAAAAATGATTAAAATATTACCCTCCATCACAATTTGGTACAGGTTTGCATCTGCCTCACAATTGGTGAAGCCAAGTCCAATGAAATAGTTGTCGATCCGAGTGTACCAAGAACGAGGTGCTTTTTTTAGCCCATACAATGCTCTTTTGAGCCTGCACACATGTGACTCGCTGTTGTAGATATAAAATCATTATGGTTGCTCAATGTACACCTCTTCTTCAATCATCCCATTAAGGAACACAGTCTTCACATCCATCTAATGAATGTGCCAACCCATCTACGCTGAGAGAGCAAGGATGGTCCGTATGGAAGAATACTATGCAACAGGTGCAAATTTTTCTTCATAGTCAATCCCCTCAATCTGTGAGAAGCCCGAGGCAACAAATTTTGCCTTATACTTCTCGACACTCCCATCAGTAGCTTGCTTTACCTTGTAGATACATCTTGATCCTACAACTGATTTTCCCACTGGCCTTGGAACAATCTCCCAAGTATTGTTTCTGACAATGGAGTCTTACTCCTCCACCATGGCATCTACCCATGTGGGCTCCTATACTTCTTCTTCAAAATAAGATGGCTCTATCATGATACACTTGCTCATAAGATCCATGTATACAGTAAATCGGTCAGGTGACTATCTCTGTCTCTGCTGTGATGTAGGGACTCCTACATTCTCTGTCGCATCAAGCTTCAGTCTCTCAGCTTCTATGGACTTCTTTCTTCCTTGTCTGATGTTTGGTTCTGCATGAGTGGACTCCTCCACTCCATGAATCTCCTCCTATGGCTGATACACATCTAGAGACTCATCTTTGGGAACAAGAAGTCCCTCCTCTACATGCAAGTGTATCTGCCTCTCAAACGACAACTTTAGGGCTTTCATCTCATTAAATTTTATATCCCGTCGCACCACAGTTATCTGACTGTCTAGAAAATACAAACGATAATTATGGGGTGTTTCTATGTACCCCAAAAATATCCCAGCTTTTGCAGTCAACTCCAGCTTCTTCCTGGCATCCTTTGTCATATGAATGTAAACAGATGAGCCAAAAATCTTAAAATGATAAATATCAGGCTTCTTACCATTAAAATCTTCTTCATGCGTACTCATTCCAAGTACTCTATGAGGACAACGGTTTTGCACATAAACCACAGTGTTGCATGCTTCTGCCCATAAGTTCATTGGTAGGCCCTGGTCATATAGCATCGCTTGTGCAGCACTCACGATTTTTCTATTCTTCCTCTCTGCAACCCCATTCTATTTTGGGTTATGAGGCACTATGAGTTCTCTTGGAATTCCTTCTTTGCTACAAAAGTCTTTGAATTCTCCTGAGATGTATTCACCACCATTATCGCTCCGTAGAGCTTTCAATTGCTTCCCCGGATCCTTCTCCACAAATGCTTTGAACTCATATAACTTTGAGAACATTTCACTCTTCTTCTGCATGAAGAAGCTCCAACATCTACAAGAATAGTCATCAAAAAATATAACATAATACTTGTGTTTTGTTGTTGAAGCAACAAAGAAAGTTCCACACACGTCTATGTGAATTCTATCCAAGAGCACCGAAGCACAGTTATCATTCTCATGAAAGGTGGTCTTAAAAAACTTACCCATAGTAAATCCATTGCACTGATCTGACTATGCAAGAGTACCCTTGGGAAGTCTTGTAGAAATATTTTGCAAAACCTTCAAAGCACCATGGTGAAGATGGCCCAATCTCCTGTACCATAATTCGCCCTCATCCCGGCTCACCACTTCTTCTTCTTTGCCCACCATTTCAGTGCAAACATCTACCTCCAACTTGTAGAGATTCTTAATTTGAACCCCTATGTTCTTGGTTTGACGCATTGTTTTATGTCGAAGGAAGGATTTTCACTCATTGAAAACAACATCATAACCTTTTTCTTCCAACATTGCGATCGAGACCAAGTTCTTCTTCGGACCCAGAACATGCATAACATCCTTCAACAAGAATGTATTACTGGAATCTATCTCAAAGGTAATGGTCCCAATGCCAGTCACATTATACCAACCATTTTCGCCCATCTCTATATGCATCTGGAGGTCCTTCTCCTCCAAGTCACTAAACAACTCCTTGTCTCCCATCATATGGAAAGATGCACCACTATAAAGATATCACACCGATCCCATATAGCTTGAAACCAAGCATGTGATCAAAGAGAAATCAATTTCAAATTGTGAGGCTAAGGCCTCTCCAGCTGCAACTCCAACAACCTTCTTATTCTTTTTCTTTTGTGGGCATGTAATATTCCAAATTTTTCCTTCAATAAATTGGAATATTAGATTTTTCTAAATTCAATTAGAAGATGAATAACTGGGTGAGAAGGCCCATTCATAATAAAAACATGGATAAAATCCCTCTAGTATGAAAGGGGATCAGCCTTGGAACTATATTTCACACCCTCATGTGTAAATGGGGACATTTTGTAAAGAGGCTTGGTTAAGTTTGACCAAGTCAAACAACACAGAGGTATGAGGTGGAAAGCATCTATGGGACAACACAGAGATAGAGGATGGAATATTATTTTAAGGAGGAAACCCTAATAGAGTGGGACCCATAGAGAGGGATCTCTCATGTGTTTAAAAGGAGGGAAAGGCAGTCATTGTTTCACGTGCATATGATTATTGATTTCATGTCTGCTTAGACATTTTTGAAATCCTGGTTGTTTAGCTGAGTTGCTATGCTGCTTAGCACAAGGATATCCTACTTAGGAATCCTTATTATTTCTTGAGAATCCTCTTGAAGGAGTTTTACTGATTTGTCTCACATCTAGGCTTGAGGCCAAGCATCCTCCTCCAGGACAACGTTATTGCTGTAGCAACATAATTCTGTGTTGCAGGGTGTTGCAGTGAGAAGTCCCAACAACTCTTCCATTGCTCGTTTTTCAGAGGGAGAGTCTTTATTTCCTTTGGAGGATTAGTTTGGCAGATTTCAGAGCTCATTTAAGATCTTGGCACTTGGCCAAATCACTCTATTCCACCTACAACGCAGTTACCCTATGAGACTGCGTTATTTTCATGGAGCACTTGTAGTGAGGGATTGCAAGTTGATTGGAGGGTGAGATATCAAGTGTAAGGATCAGCCTTCCACTTTGGAGATCCATTGGAGGAGGTTTAATTTATATTTTTCATCATTTTCAGCCTTCTCTATTCAGTTCCAGATTTGAGTTGCAGTTGTTGCCCAACAACTCTGGCATTTTTTCCATTTTGTATATTTCAGCCAATCCTTTGGAGGATTGATGTATTATTTCTTCTAAGGGTTAGAGATTTGCTCCCCTATTGTATTTGAGCCATATATTGTCATATATTTTAGTTATTATGTAATATGGGGCAGTACCTTTTATAAACTGCGTCCTCTTATCCCGCGTTTATGCAGAAATAGTAGTGTTTCTTCATTTCCATGTACATGTCTTGTTGAGGCTTGCATTTCCTTTCTTGAGTGGATGTTTCCTCAAGAAATTGTACTTTATTTTCTTCTATAACATTATTTGTTGGCTATCCACATCTTCTTGTCTCACAGCTCATAAAATAATGTTGTTGATCTATTGTGTGTTCATGCATTAGTTGTAGTCCCTCATTGGGCATTTTCAAAGGACATCTAAGTGTGGAAGATCTGTTTAACCCACTTAGAAGGATTTCTTTGGAGCCTCCTCTTGGATTTAGCACTTAGAAAAAATTTTCTAAGGGATCCAAGTCTTGGTTTCAATTCCTATAGTAGCCATTACTGGAAAATACGTTTTCCAGTCATGCCTTGCTAGCTATTCCAGATTTGGAATATTGCAGTGGTATCAGAGCATAGTCTTGGCTCAACCTATGAGTCTAAGCCCAATAAGATCAGAATGTTGAAGAAGATGATATTTCTCTCATTAGTATTCAGATCTAGAGAGGACATCTCCAACGAGGTCAAGAATATTGAAGAAGAAGAAGAGGAAGGACCATGCACTTCCTATTCTCATCAAGAAGAAGACATTGAGCATGGAGGACACTTGGATTATCAGATTCTAAGTGACTACCTTGTTGAGTACATATCTCAACCTAGAGCCTTCAAGAAGACTCTAGATTTCCTTCATTTCATCCAGTTGAAGGAAGAGAAGAGACCCTGTAGCAGAAGAGAAATCAAAGGCAATAGATTTCTGTTGCCCACCTTTGATGGGTTATCTACAACAAGAAATTGGGTGAGGAAGTTGGAGGCATTTTTCCTACTACATCTTGTAGCAGGGAAAGAGTTTGTTGAAATATCAATGCTACACTTGGAGGGTGAAGCATATGATTGGTGGAGCAGCCACTTGAGTCATGCAAGGGTGAAATTTTTTTTAGATTTCACTCAAGGGTTGATCAAAATATTTGATGAAGAAAGAGCAAAGGAAGAGAGGCTCACACCACCACTTGAGGAGCCCTGTGATAACGCTATCACACTCATGGAGGAGCAGCCACATGCATCAACAGTTGGGGCAGCCAACACTTTGGAGGAAGGAACTCTTGCTGCCCTACAAGAAGTTCCAAAATATCATCAAGGTATGAAAATATTTCCACATTTTATTGTTGCAGAAAATTCTTTTGATCAATGTGGAGATTTAATTTTGCATGACCAAGGGTAAAATCACACTGCTACCATAGAGTAGCTTGGTTGCACTTAATTTTGCAACATGGAAACATTCAAGGAGGAAGCAAACAATCATTCTCATGCGCCATTGTTGGATTTTACATCACATTTAAGGTTGCGGTTTGAAGACTTGAAGGAAGATAGCAGACACCTTGGAGTGAGAAACCCTTTGTCCTTTCAAGATGACACTTTCTCAATGAGATCCTCTTAGCTCAAAGAGGAAGTTCTACTTTCAGTAGAGCTAAGACCTCATTGGTTTTGGAAGACTATTGTTGAGAGGGAGGTCTCAAGGAGAGATCTCATTAGTGGTGCACTTCAACACACCATGGAGTGCAATGATTTTCTTCCTTTCTCACAGGAGCAGATAGAAGATGGAGAACATCTTCGGATGGATAACATCTCTCATGCTTGTGTTGGAAATTCCTTGAGCCATACACATCATGATGGGACGTTTTTTCCTACCACCTATTTGGGTCCTTATAGGGTCTCATTGATCCTTGAGAAGGTTTCATTTCAAAATCCCATGAAGTGCAAAAACGGAGATTTGCTTTGGGAGGATGGTAGCCCTCATGGGAGGAGTACCAAGATGAAGGGAAGGAGAAAGAATCCACAAGTGATTGAATGGATGTGGTTGATGAGGAAGGATATGGGGTGCTACTTTCATATCTATGACACCGAGTAGCAGGAGGCTTGGTTGCACTAGTTACTCTTGAAAGAGTTTGGCCATCACTTGGCATACACTCTTCCTAAGAGTAGGAGGAAGGAGGAGAGATGGTAGGATACTTGCATCATTGGGTAGCATAGAGTATGGATGCATGGTGTTGATGTGATACTCATATCATTCATTTTGTATTCATCACATGAGTTGTATGATGGAAGTATGGGGAGGTAGCAAAATATTTTGTTGCTTTTCTTGTTCTTGGGAGAGCAAGAGCAGATTTTCTCTCACACTTTGCATGATGTTGCGGGAGGAGGAGATGGAATTATCTCCTTGGTATTTGACGATTTGGAATAAATTCCATCTTGGGAATTATTCCATACTTTTTTCAGTATTATTAATAGAGTCTTTGACAAGGAGCATGTCAAAGAACAAAGCTTGGTATTGACAGGAGTTTATTTGCATAAGCTCACAGCACTATCACTTTTGAGCAGAGATATATGGATGGAATGTCCCCAGGATCACTTCACTTTGGATGTAGTTGGTGAACAAGGAGGAGGTGATGATGATAGAGTGGTGGATAGAGGCATCTATCACTATGAGATATTCTTCTTGACTTGGGTTTCCAACCATAAGGAGGATTATCTTCTTGCAGAACATGGTTCATTTATCTTCATAGCATGCCAAAACATTATGGAGAACTCACTCATCGATCCATGTACCATATTAATTGTGGAATATGGTACGAATTTTTTTTATAAATTCATTTATTTGCATACTCTTACCATTACTGTGCAGTGCATTGCTTCACAAGGGGGCAAGCTTGTCACATTTCTCCATGTTCATAGTTGGGCCAATCTATATGATGGAGGTAGCCATATTTTATGTGGATTTGGGAAAATGTTTTATTATCACATGTATGTTCAGTTTTTGCACCCAAACATTCACCATATGAAGAATGCATGATTTACCATGTAAAAAGAAACATTTTTCCTTGTACTTTTCTCAAGCAGCAGCTTGTAAAACTGCGTTGCACACATCTAAGAGACTATTGGTATCCTCAAGCACCACATGAAACCATAAGTATTTCCTTCATTTTGTTGCTGATCATGACTTAATTTTCTGATATGGATCAGATTTGTATGAGAAGCATGATTATGAGAAAGACACATGAGTTGGATGTGTCCTTGAGTGGGGAGAATTCCCACATTTTCTGCACTACATGTTCTAATGGGAGCATGGGAAGAGATATGGCCACCGCAACCACATGTTTGTTCTATTTCAAGGTGGGTCATGAGATTGATATTCATCCATTGTATAATCATGGGCAAGTATTTCATCATGTATTGATGACATATTCAGCCATTTACTATTCATTAGTAGAAGAGATGATTTTTGTACACTGCTTGCTACACTATTTTCTAGAGTTGTAGTGGATGAAATTGCGCTGTGTCCTTTTGAGACATTATTTGTATCATGCATTATCATGTAAATATAGCATAAAACTTCTCATAGGGATACTCTATGATGAACATGTTCTATTCATCATGGATGGATTGTTTTGGGCCAACTTGTTCTTCATTATTGGAGGAGAACTCTTTGGAGGATTGTTCTTCACTTTGCCATTTGAGGGCAATACTTTTACAGCCCAGGATCAACATATAATCTACATTTATCATAAGTGGAGATAAGGACAGCTCGGGGTAGGCTATGATGCTTTCCATGTTCATATTTTCATCCCACCTTCATTTCCAGAGCTTGAGGTAGAAGGATATTTTTAGGAGTTGCCTTGTTGGAAGGTGGCTCATTTTGTTTGGATGATTGCTTGGGGATGGAGGATCCACATGGGGAAGATGTTCCTCATCACATTTCTAACTCCATGCCTTGAGTGGAGACTTTCTAGTTCTATCCTTGCAGTCTCTTGAGGACAAGCAACATTTGGGAGGGGAGTACTGTAATATTCCAAATTTTTCCTTCAATAAATTGGAATATTAGATTTTTCTAAATTCACTTAGGAGATGAATAACTGGGTGAGAAGGCCCATTCATAATAAAAAAATGGATAAAATCCATCTAGTATGAAAGGGGATCAGCCTTGGAACTAGATTTCACACCCTCATGTGTGAAAGGGGACATTTTGCAAAGAGGATTGGTTAAGTTTGACCAAGTCAAACAACGCAGAGGTATGAGGTGGAAAGCATCTATGGGACAATGTAGAGATAAAGGAGGGAATATTATTTGAAGGAGGAAACCCTAATAGAGTGGAACCCATGGAGAGGGAGCTCTCATGTGTTTAAAGGGAGGGAAATGAAGCCATTTTTTCACATGCATGTGATTATTGATTTCATGTCTACTTAGACATTTTTGCAATCCCAGCTGTTTAGCTGAGTTGCTGTGCTACTTAGCACAAGGATATCCTGCTTAGGAATCCTTCTCCTTTCTTGAGAAGCCTCTTGAAGGATTTTTAATAATTTTTCTCACATTTAGGCTTGAGGCCAAGCATCCTCCTCTAGGACAACGTTATTGCTGTAGCAGCATAATTATGTGTTGTAGGGTGTTGCAGTGAGAAGTCACAAAACCTCTTCCATTTCTCGTTTTTCAGAGGGAGAGTCTTTCTTTCATTTGGAGGATCATTTTGGAAGCTTTTAGAGTTCAGTGTAGATCTTGGCACTTGGCCAAATTACTCTATTCCACCTACAACATAGTTACCCTCTAAGACTGTGTTATTTTCATGGAGCACTTGCAGTGAGGGATTGCAGGTTGATTGGAGGGTGAGATCCCAAGTGTAAGGATCAGCCTTCCACTTTGGAGATCCATTGGATGAGGTTTACTTCATATTTTTCATCATCTTCATCCTTCTCTATTCAGTTCCATATTTGAGTTGCAGCTGTTCCCCAGCAACTCTGACATTTTTTCCATTTTGTATATTTCAGACAATCCTTTGGAGGATTGATGTATTATTTATTCTAAGGGTTATAGCTTTGCTCCCCTATTGTATTTGAGTGATATATTGTCATATCTTTCAGTTATTATGTAATATGGGGTAGTACCTTTTATAAAATGTGTCCTCTTGGCCTGAGTTTATGTAGAAATAACAATGTTTCTTCATTTCCATGTACATGTCTTGTTGAGGCTTGCATTGCCTTTCTTGAGTGGATGTTTCCTCAAGAAATTGTACTTTATTTGCTGCTATAACATTATTTGTTGGCTATCCATATCTTATTGTCTCACAACTCATAAAATAACGTTATTGATCTATTGTGTGTTCATGCATTAGTTGTAGTCCCTCATTGGGAATTTTCAGGGGACATCTAAGTATGGAAGATCTATTTAACCCAATTAGAAGGATTTCTTGGAGCCTCCTCTTGGATTTAGCACTTAGACACATTTTTCTAATGGATCCAGGTCTTCGTTTCAATTCCTGTGGCAGCCATTACTGGAAAGTGCATTTTCCAGTCATGCCTTGTGTTAGAAAATTATATATTGTGGAGCAATGCAACACATAAAATATGAGAAAAATACAAGCACAAAAAACACATAAAACTAGAGAGACACATATATACGTGGTCCACCTAGTTTGGGCTACGTCACCTTGAATAGCCAGTCCTTCCTTTCTATTATCCAACAAAAACTGAAGAGACAAAACCTACAGCAGATCCGTTGTAATATCCTATGTTCTCTCTCACAGTCTCCCTATCTATTTCTCACTCTGAGAATACACACATGATACACAGCTGCAATACAATACCCTCATATATACAAGGGGGTTTCCTTCTAGGGAAAAAAACCCTAAAATAAACATAACTTCTACCGTCAGATCATCCGCCTATGAATGGCCCAGATTGA
Source organism: Pinus albicaulis (assembly GCA_034641835.2). Classification (NCBI taxonomy): domain Eukaryota; kingdom Viridiplantae; phylum Streptophyta; class Pinopsida; order Pinales; family Pinaceae; genus Pinus; species Pinus albicaulis. Next base: position 208,197,945 of record CM076574.1, on the reverse strand, counting down.
CTAGAAATTACTATACTTTTACAAGGCAATTTTACATCTGTTTTTAGCTTCAGGGGCGCTGCCCCCGAAATCCCCCGCCAGGGGGGAGGCTTCGAAAAGTACTGCACCCCCCCTGAAACCCCTCCTTTTAAGTTACAGGGGTCCAATGTTGTGATACAAAGTAAACAAGATAATCGGGCTCCACACCCAACAATCTCCCACTTGGAGACTGATTGTAGCAACTCCACCGCTGCTTCATTTTCTATAAAATGACTCCTCTTTGGACCTGGTTGTTCCTCATCTTCATCGTCATCCTTGAAGACCAATTGAAACTGAGCACCTTCTCAGTTTCTCCCTAGTTAGAACTTTTGTTAGCATATCTACAGGATTTTGGCTAGTGTGTATCTTTTCCGGCTTCAACTCTCCATCTTCCAATACTGACTGTATGAAATGGTACTTGAGATGTATGTGTTTAGTCCTGGAATGAAATGTTGAGTTCTTTGGAAGATGAATGGCACTTTGGCTATCACTGTATAACGTGCCCATATCATGCTTCTTACCCAATTCATCCATAAACCTTTGTAACCAAATTATTGCTTTACTAGACTCTGTAGCAGCAACATACTCTGCTTCTATTGTTGAAAGTGCAACAACACTTTGTAATTTTGAAACCCAACTGACAGCTGTTCCACTTACAGTAAATACATATCCTGTAGTTCTCCTCCTGTTATCTCTGTCACTTGCCATATCTGCATCAACATATCCCTGTAGCGCAATGTTTGAATAACCAAAGCATAATGCTTGATTGGTGGTATCTCTCAAATATTTGAGAATCCATTTTACTACCATCCAATGTTCCTTTGCTGGATTATTCATGTACCTGCTTACAACTCCCACTGCATGTGCAATATCAGGCCTTGTTCCTCGACTGTGGACCTCGGTTTTTTCTTGGGTTGTGGACGTTGGTGAGGTCTGTCTATTTGAAGAAACCTTGGTGTCTCGCATCTTTGGACCCACGGTGTTCTAGCTGGTTTCTGAGTGCAAGAGTCGAAGAAAATCTGCTTTGGAATGGTGGGCCAGTCTTAAGGGGAATAACAAGGGAAATTCAATGGCCAACGACAAGGTTGAGGTCGAGAAGGAGGAGATCTCTATTTCTGAGAAGGTGGAAACCAAGGAAGAGCCTAAGGTAGAGAAGGAATCTGAAAAGCTTGATGATCCCGCGAACATGGCTATAGATGAAGCTGCTATTGGTGCTCCAGAATAAAATACCAGAGGTGAGAAGAACAATGGAAAATCCATGGACTTGCAGAACGACATTTGTCGATACCCTCGGTGATGTGAGAAACCGAATTGGTTTCTTGGGTATATGGTGGTTAAGTGTTTCTTCACAAGGGCTGATAGTTTATGAGGGAGAGAATATGTGTGATAATAGAAAGCCATTAGCTGCGTTAGGAGAGCAAAGTGTTTGACAGAATGTGTCAATAAAATGTTTTGAGTGAGAGAGGATATTTGCAGGTGAATTAATTAAAAATTGACGAACCATGTATCTAAAGAGAATTCCTAGAGGACTGTGGTTACAGAGGCTGGTGACCCATGTAATCCGGTAGATGGGTTCTTTTTATATGGACATTGATGTATAACTATGATGTCCTCTTTGGAGAGGACATGATGAATGAATGTAAAGAATGGTCATACAAATAATAGCAACAATGAAACAAAAAAATTATTATTATTATAATGGAGTTAATTTTTTACATGTAAATGGGCATACTGCTGTAAGACCTGGTATGGCATGCGTACCCCTAGGTAATCACTGGTAAATTCTGGGTTAGACCTATGTGATAGGGGGGATGTCAAGTTAACAGTTACCCTGGGTAAAAATTTGAGGGGGGAAAAGCTGGAGTGAGCGGGGTTGTCTCACTTAGCAGGTTTGGCTGGATTTAGTCAATAATCCCCAAGTCAAGTTTAAGGGGGGAATTGTTAGGTAAACTTGACTCGGGATAGAGTCAAAGTTGACTAGGGTAAATAGTAGTGGTTTTGGGGCACATGGTTTTGTGCACCCATGGTTTTGGCCCATGGTATTACATGTAATGGAGCCTATAAAAAGGCTACGAAGACTTCATTGTAAGGCAGGCCTGGAGGTGAGCGGTGAAGGCTCACTTGGCCAGATTGGCTAGGATTTTGGCCAATGGTTAATGAAATTTCATTGGTTTGGTTTTTCCCGGTTAAACATTGTGTTTATGTTTATGTGATTTGTTGCTGGATTTTGTATGTGTATTATTCTCTCGGTAAATTATTTAAGTTCTCCACTAAATTCCTAACACCTTGCTAGCTGCTTCAAATTTGGAATATTATAGGGTAGTTAGTGGCTAAATTCCCATGTTCGTGATAGTGAAAACACTTCACCTTCAACAAATCTTGCTTCTTACCTTTAGCTTTGGATTTTGAAGGAAATTTCTTGCCCTTCCCTTTCCTTACTTTGGCAGCCAAAGCGCAATTCTCTTTATCCTCATTATTTGATGAAGAGCCATCCCTGGTACCTCACCTTATCTCCTCCTGCACAAGATCCAACCAAATTTGTTCCCATCCTGACAGTTTCTCCCATCCATCGACATAGTCTTCGTAGCTATGCCAACTCTTTGGAAGCCCAAGCAAAGAAAATCTCACCAAGTCTTCATCATCAAAAATAACCCCCACACTTCCCAGTTCATCCTTGTAGTGGACAAACTTCGTGAGGTATTTTGGAATACTGTCGCCCTTCTCCATTTTTATTTTCCTGAGCTTGTCTTTAAGCGCCAACTTCCTCTGGTCGCTTCTGCTTTGGAAAAACTCTATCAAAGCCTTCCACATTAAGCATGGAGTGGGTTTCCCATGAAGGCTGGACACAATATGGTCATTCACACCTTCCAACAAAATTCTTCTTGTCTTTGCTATCTTCTTTTTCCATGCGTCAAGTAATGCAGCATCTCTAGATCTCGGCTTAGGAACATCGCTATCGATGAACTCATTCAGTCCATTATCCTCCAGCACTGCCTCCATCCTATCCTTCTAGGCTATGTAATTTGAGCTCCCATCAAGGGCATACTCCAATCGCAACCCATTGAAAGACATTTCAATCTATGCTCAACTTCTACACCAAGAATCTTCTGTAGCAAATTCGAATTGTCCACCAACATAGACTCAACAATTCTTCACAATTGTAATCTTCAATAATTAACAATGCTCTGATACCATGTATAAATTAGTATACACTAAGCATGCATACATTCAGATTCCCCTGATCTCACAATATTTAACTTCTTTCAAAATACAGAATCCTTCCACTGTTAATATTATGCAGAAAATTAATTGCAAACACATGTGAAGCATCAATAAAAACAATCTCACATAACACAGTTTTTTAACAGGAAATCCTGAAGCTGAAAACCTCAACTATCATATATTATGTATCATGGAGATCATGTAACAATCTCATACAAATATTAGTACATCAAGCTCTCAGTAAAATCAATCATCACACACTAACATAGAAGAAATATGTAAATCCATGCTTTGATCTCTGCCCTCTTGTTAGCCTGCCTCCACTGCGCAATCCCTGCTGAAGAATAGCTCTGAATGAATTCTAATTACACTTGCCTTGATTGCACAATCCTCATTGGAAACTCCAATGTGTGTGTGGTGCAATGAATGCATCGCTATAGTCACAACAGATAGTCCATATTTCCCTTTCACCTATCTCTCCACTAGGTCTCCAGTGGAACTGACATGCACTGTAGTTAATTATTGTATTGTTCAGTTGATTAATGAGTTATTATTTGTGAATTAATTAACTAATTAATTCACTCCACTCTCACTAGTGTATCATTCAGTTAGACTAGATACAACTAGCTCAACTGAGTCTAACTGAGTTAAACTGAATACAACTCCATGAACTACTCTTCCAACTTTGTCATAACTTTTCCACTTTAGTTATAACTGAGTCCTCCATGCATGAACCACAAGTAAACCCTAGGAATTGCATAATTCCTTCAGCCCACTAATTTTCCAATTCTGTGCACTGAAATTAAGTGCTCTGAGAGAATAATTTGTTGTTTATTGTTGGATTATTATTAAGAGCTAATAATAATCGACACTTCTATTTTTAGATCAATGATCTAGAAATAGACTTCAACCAATATTCTAAAAATAGAGTTTCATCTATTTTTCCAACTTGATCAACCATCCACAAATAGCATCCTGCAACTTCTTAAATATGATCACTATGTCTAAAAATAGACATAGTCTAAAAATAGACTTGTGCCAAAAATAGCCTGCAGGCCCACTTAGTGAAGGCGACTCTTTTCACTAAGCTCATCATCTTGTTGAATCTCAATAGACCATCCCAAATAGCTATCATCATGTAGAATTAAAACACCCATGGAGGCAAAAATGTGCTATCTAGAGGCCTTCTTGAGGCATGAGATCTGATATATGTTGGGATCTATCATCCCCATGTGAATCTCCTACCCCCAAGCTATCATCCATACAAAATGAGCCACCCTCCAAAATGGTAACTCATGAAAAATCCCCTCCACCTTTGGCTCCTGCAATTTAGGTGGGCCGCATAACTGAACATGGTAGACAAAATAGCCTACCCCATGTTGTCTCTCTCTCCACTTAGGATAAGTGTAGAGTAGTTGTTGATCTTGGGCTGTAATAATGTTTCCCTCAAGTGGCAAGAAGAAGACTGGATCTTCAAATATCCTCTCCATAGAATCATGAATCATGCTAGCCCAATCCATCTCGTACAAATTGAATGGTACATCATCACCATATGGTATCCAAATCAGAAAATTGTTGAAGGTTATGTGCAATTTTGGATAGTCCTAATGGTTTTTCCAGTGTATAGAGTGTAGTATTTCCAACTACTATTTTATAACACGTTGTGGCAAGTTGTATTTCAACAAGTTACTAGTTGTGCATGTTTTCTCATCTACTAGGAGGTAGTAAATGAAATTATATATCAGCTGAGCATAATAAGAATAATACCACATTTTCCCAAAATCATGTAGAGAAGGTTTATCTCCATCATAAATGTTGGTCCTAGAATGACCATGAAACCCAAAAATAATTTTTCCCTCTTGTGGAGCAATGCACTGTACATAGATGGTGAGAAGATGCAAATACTTTATGAAATGATAAATAAGCACACAAATACATTTTTTACGATACATAGTGAGCTGAAAATGAGGTCCATGGATGAGTCCCCCCATGAGAATTTCCTCATAAAATTCTACAAAATAAAGGGATGCATACCCCCTTTGGAACACTCCATCAATAGAAACATACTCCCAAGTGACAATGATGTTGGCCTTAGTGATAAGGCTCTTGTCACCCTATGACTCCTTTCTTTGACATGCCACATGCCAAATTCATCCACCATCATACTACTATGTGGGGAGATCTCCTTCCTATGTGGAAGTACCTCCTTGTCCTCCAATTTTGAAGGGTAGCCTCTTTGCACTTTTATTGTGCCTTCCCTTTCTCTGGAAACATCATGCCAAGTATGGGAAAATATTTTCCCATACTCTCCCAAGAGTAGCCAAAGCAACAATAAATCTTGCTGCCCCCTGATGCCTCCATCATACAAATCATGAGGTGAAGATATGATCATTGACATGAAGAATGTCATATCAACACAATGCACCCAAATTCCCTACTACCATATGATGCAAGTGTCCTACCAATTTTCCTTCACCAATATACCCTTTGAAGAATAATATGTCATATGATGGCCAAACTCTTTCAAGAGTAGCCAACACATCCATGCCTCTTGCTACCCTGTGTTATAGATATGCAAGTGTCTCACCAACCTATTGCTCACCATCCACACCCATTCATCTAAATGTGGGTGTCTTTGACCATGCTCCATCTTGGTACTCCTCCCATGAAGAATACCATCTTCCCAAATCAGATTTCTTCTTTTGCATTTCATGGGACATTGAAATGAAACCTCTCAGAGATCTCCCAGTGAAGACCCCACACCAATGACCATATTGAATCCATAAGGATTCAGGTATGTTGAAGTAAAAACCTCCTCATGGGGCTATACAATGCTCCTCCAAAAATATCCATCACAATGATGAAAGACAAGGTGTCTCTCATTGATCATCTACCCATCCAATGTCACAGAAGTGTGATGGTCATCAGAATGTTCTAATAATAACGGGCCCCCAACTCATCACTGCTGCTCAATGAAATTGTTGTTGATATCCTCAATCATGGAAAATTTTAGAGGCTAATATTTGCAGGTGGGCTAATTTTCCATGGTTTTTCCAAAAACAATATTCGCCAATTCCCATTTTTTTATAAAAATGATTCGCCCAAATTTTACAATATAAAATTATTTTACCTTAAAATTTTCCAACATCATATAGACAATATATATAATATCATTATAAATTTGAATAATTTTACATATACATCAATAAACATTTTATAGTTTGCATATTAGGGACTAGTGAGATTCGCCAATTTTTTAAACTTTAAAATAATTTTCCATCCTTAAAATTTTCCCTGTCCTCAATGGTGTATTTTTGTCTTATGCTCAAGCTCAATGCTGAACATATACTTCTACATTGGATTTCTTAGGACAAATCTCATCTTATCCACCAAAAATCCACACCCCAACCCTAAGTGTCATGTGCATCTCAATAATGACACACTAGGATGATTTTTTATCCCCTCCTTGAACAACTCAAGGCTGTACAACACAGTGAAGGTTTGATGCTCCAAATAAACAATATGTTTTGACCCTTGTTCATGCAATGGAATATTTCCACAACCCTCCATAAGATTTTCTGAAATAAAAAAAAGTGGAAACTTATGCATACCTTGGTGAATCTTGGGAGAATCTTGTATGGCTACAAGGGTTCCTTCTTCCAATGTGTTGGCTCCCCCAATTGCTGATGATGATGGCTACTCCTCCATAGTTGTATCAGCGTTGGTACAAGTCTCCTCAAGTGGTGTTGAAGGCTTCTCCTCCTCTAATTTCTTCTTGTCAAATATTTTGATCACCCTTTGAGTAAAATCTGCAAAATTAGTCACTCTTGCATGAATCAAATGGTTGAACCACCAAATGTTTGCTTTACCCTCAAGGTGCAACACTGCAATCTCAAAAACCTCTCCTTCTACCACTTGATGTAGTAGGAAGAATGAATCTAGCTTCATTACCTAAGCCCTTGCTATACATGTGGATGACCCATCAAAACTAGACAATAGAAATATATTTCCCTTCATTCGCCTATTGCTGGAAGGTCTCCTTTCTTCTTCAAGATGAATAAATTGTGGAAGAGTTAGAGTTTCCTTGAAATCTCTAGGTTGAGGCTTATATTCTGCCAGGTATCCACTTAGGATCTCATGTTCCAAGTGCCCTCCATCTCCACACCTCTTTTCTTCTTCCTCAACAGGAAAAGGTATAGTGTATTGCTTTGGAGCTCTCTACAACACTGGTTCTTTCTTCTGAGAATAGGAAGTACATGGATCTTCCTCTTCTTGAAACCCCCTAGATGTCTCATTGCATCTTTCCTCTTTCTTTTGCTTAACCTCCTTGTAGAGGTTCTTCATAGATCTAAAAAGTGATGAGACAAAGCTCATTCCTTCCACCATTTTAGATTTCTTCTCCTTCTCTTCTTCTTCTTATAGCATATTGGCTGGAAACTCACAGGCTGAGCCAATATTGTGCTCTGATACCACTGTAATATTCCAAAATGGAAATATCAAAAATACATGCATAGAAAACACATTTTTCAGAGATATGTGTTATAAAAGTCCATAACATCTCATGTATCCCTTATATTATACATTATAGGATCCAAATAGAAGAGGAGATCAGAAATAAATCATGGTAAAGGAGTTAAACAAGTCTCCCAAACCCAGAATAGCTCAAAAACACTGAAACCCCAAAACTACTGCAACAAGTGACAGTGAAATCTGATGAGGGTTTATACTCAAAAAATATAGAGACAAATATATCTGATATTATATTAATCAATAATGCTCAAAAACTGAGATCTAGTCTCTTTTACACCATTCCAAGAGAACCAAGGAAGGGTTTCTGGAAATACACCCAAATACAAATGGTGATCAACAGCCCAAGGACTGAAGAGTCACTGTAAATTGAAACACATGAATATAGGATACTAAAACAATATATATCTATTTCAAATCTTCTAAAAGGTCTCCTCCAATTAAAGGTTGAACCCCTCAATCACAGGAAAACACTCTAAAAGAGTTAGAAGATCCTTCACTGAAGCTATCCTCCAAAATAACGTAAGTTCAGCCTGAAATTATGTTGTAAGTGATAGGAATATATTGGCATGATGCCATAGATCTGAAATGTTTTCAAGAACCCTCCAAACTAATATCCCAAGAGAAGGAATCCTTCCTCCTATGAAAAACTAGCTCAGAAAGTGGGCTTCTCAACCCTCCACTGCAACACCGTACAACACAACATAATATTTTGCAGAAAATGTACTGTAGCTGAAAACTAAAGCTTGGACAGAATGCTAGATATTTGGAATGATATATTAGGACTCTCCCAAGAGGCCTCTCAAGGAAAGAGACATAATTCCTAAACAAGAAAACCTTGTGGTAAACAACACCAGCAATATTAGCTAAATAGCTGAAGAGAACAAAAGTCTAAATAGACATATCAAAATATAATTCATAAGCTAACCCCATATGACTGCCATCCTCTTCCTTATAAAAAATGTGAGCCTTATCACCTTGGGACCCAATCATTATGGTTTCCACCATCACACAATAAATCTCCTTCCAAAACTGTGTTGTCCCACCATTAATGCCACTCCTCCATAACAACGTTGTTTGATTTGGTAAAAGTTGACCTCTTCAACCTGCTCTAGCCCTTTTCACACCTAAGGGTCTTCAATCCAACTTTTATATAGCTATATAAGCTAATCCACATTCATATTGTCTTTCTCTATTGATGATTCACTCCCTCCATTCCAGCTCTCTTGACTTGGTCAAACTTGACCTTCTCTTCATGCATTAGCGCTTGTTCACACATGAGGGTATTTTATCCATCTATGAATATGATCCCTTTTCACATTAAGAGGGTTTTTATTGCTGCTAGAAAAATTTATGGGCCTCCCTACCGATTTATAAATCTAATTATAGGTTAAGAGCAAAATTAATATTCTAATTAGATGCATGCTAATTTATCAATATTACACGTAGCTAGGGACTCAGTGTCATTACTTCTCTTGTTTGTGTCCTGAATAGATTTAGTGATTGATGTTGACATCATGTACACTAGAGCTCCTATGACATTAGGTGATGAATCAGATATAATTGGGGGATATCCTAGCAATTATCCTAGGATGGATGACGGTTTGAACTAGCCGGGGCCATATTCTTGGTACCGTGAAAGCGCATCCGAGGATGTATCTATGTAGGGTAGAATGACATCGGTATTTGTAAGGGGCCACTTTTATTTATGCGTCAATTGGTCAAAAATAACGATGCGGTCCTCATGGGGGAACATCATAGCTCTGAAGACAAAGGAGGCTATGGCTGACATGGCATACATATAACTCTGAACAAGGAGTATATTGTAGTCAAAGTGGGTGTCCAAGACTTCAATGTCTATAATGAACGTCTTTCTAGCTAAGCAGAACAGGAATTTTTGGTAGAGAATGATGGGGGTTGAAGGGCGACCATCATATGATCTAAGCATGATTTTTTATGGCTTTAGCTTGGGAGACCCTAACTTCTGCCAATCATTCTTTGACATGATGCATGTGGATGGACCCTCGCCAATGACACATCGATGAATGGAAATATTTTAGACCGATACTGGTATCTAAAACGCGACCATTGAAGTAAGCCTAGGGGTGGCTTTGTCTAAATTAAAAGCCATTAGGCCTGTATCGACAGTGTCAACAGTGCCTAACACAGAAAGTGTATTATTCTCAAATGGGAAAACTCATCAATACATGCCTAAAAAACACATTTTTTAGAAATATAAGCATTAACAGAAGAATGCAGCCCATGGATCCATTAGATCTAACATTATAGAAACCAAATCTGAAAGGAAATCATAAAAAAAATCATTATACCCTAGTTAAACAAACCTCCCATGCTCAAACAACCCAAAAATACTAAAACCCCAAGAGAAAAACCTTTCACTAAACAATGCAGCAAACTTAGCAAAACAAGCAAAGGATGTAGAGAAGTCTTAAAATATCACATAAAAAATATAATCTTCAATCATACCCCCATATGGTTTCCATTCCCTCCATTATATAGTTGATGAGCTTCCTCACCAAGGGTCCCACCCAATTATGAGGTTGCTTCCATGCAAAGGCTCCTCCACCAAAATTACATTGTTTCCATTAGTCCCACTCATATTTTTACGACATTGTTTGATTTAGTCAACCTTGAATTGATCTTCATGCATTGTCTCTTTTCACACCTTAGGTGTCTTCATTTTGACTAGCTAGATTGATCTTCATTCACACTGAGCTATCTTTATTTGTGATCCACTCATCATATAATAATGTTGTTGAATTGGTCAAACTTGACTTTTTCCACACATTTAGACCCTATTCACACATGAGGATGTTTGATCTAGTTATTAACATCATCCCTTATCACATTATGAGGGATTTTATGGCTACTTAAACAACTTATGAGCCCGCTTGCCCATTTATTCATCTAACTAGATATCAAAAGAAAAATTAATATTCCTATTAGCTGCATGCTAATTTAGGAATATTACAGAAAGAAAGGATTTTTTTTCTTTGGGCATCACTGTAATACCTCCAAAGCTGACATAGCGATGAGAGATTGGGCTAGATAATCCACGATGCTATAGTTATGGGATGCTTTGGAATAGTTTCCTACTCACTTAGTTGGTCCCTTAGCCATATTTGGAAAAGGTTCAATAGGCATCTTTGATATGGTCAAAGGTGTTGTTGGTGCACTGATACTAGCCCTTGATGCGTTGGTGTCTGGTGGGGTATCATAATTTCGATTCCATGTTTTAAAAAACATTTCCTTGCCAGTCATGTAGATTTAGTGGTTGTTTTTTTGGAGTCGTTGGGAGTTTTTTTCTTAGTGCTAACTATCCCTTGATGGGGGAAGCTCTCTTGCATGACTGCTAGCTGCTGGGCGGATCCTCCTTATCCATGATTACTCTGCAGCTTCTTCAGCTTAGGGAGGTTGGGAAAGTGGTGAGTGTAATGGGTGTACTCACCACAGATTGAACAAGAGTGGCTTGTTTAGAGAGGTGGGCTTTTGTTCTCCCTCTGGGAGTTACTTGGATCCTGGTTTTGATTTTAGTTGGAGTTGCCATTTAGCCTGAGAACATGGAGGGCGTTGTTGATTTTTTCCCCCCTATCTAGGATTTCCTTTAGGTTTGTTTTTTAATTTTTTCTTAACTGCATTAGGAAATTAATTCTCTTGGTTATATGGTTGTCGCGGGTGGTTTTGGGAAGGTTGCACAAGTTCACCTGTGCATTATTCTGCATGGGTAGGTCTTCTACTGGGGACTGAGCATAATGCACTGCATGGTTTGAAAATGGTTGTTGGGGGGAAGATCTTCCATCAGTATTTATATCTATGTAATGGGTCCCCTAAGATGGAGGATAGGGTCCTCCGTGCTGATGGTGATACAACGACACCCTACTGGTCAAATTTTTCGGATGCATGTGATGACTTTGGTAGCTGGGTTGTGGTACATTTTAGGTAGAATCATATGTGTAACTGGGTTTTTTAACGCTGTTGCCTAGGTAACATTAGGTCAATGGCCCAATTAAACTGTCTACAAAGTTAGACGAAACTGGAAATTCTTTGTAATTTTGTAGGCACGAGGCATTCAAAATGATATTGTAAATATACCCTGACTGCGTATAGATCAATTCGAGCTATTGGGCCTTACTGATGGCATCCTTTTTGGATATGGGATTTTCTTCCACCACATCCTTTTAAATATCTGCAGTGAGAGTTTTCAAGAATAGGTCTAACATAACTTGATCGTCGAGTTTGGCTTTGCACAAACTACGATGTTGTCACTATTAGTGGAGATGGTCTGAGATATGGACAGCCGGGGTTTGCCTAAAGTGGGCCAGTAATTCCATTCTAGAATCGTTGTCGATAGGTAACTGAAAATAGGTCATGAAAGTAGTGGTGAGGGCACTAAAGGTTCCATGTGTAGCATAGGGTTGCTCCACATACCATTTAGTTGCTAATTTGGTTAGAGTGCGTTGAAACAGTCTCAGTTGAATAGTATCGTCAACGATGATGTTCGACGAACACCACAGGTGCAAAGTCATAAGATTATTTCTTGGGTCTTCCACTTGCTTTCCTTCGAACATTGGAATGTCTGAAGGGAGCTTCATGGGCATGGGAGGCCATATGGGGTTGTGTGCATTGGGGTCATTTACCAACTTGGTTAAATATGGTAGATTTAACAAAGCTAGAAAAGATGACTGCAAGGTTGTAACCATTGTGACTTGTAAAAACACAATGTTCTGGTTAGGAATAGGGTTTGTCTAAAACATGCCCTGTTGTGCATTCACCTGGCTTCCTGAATGGGTAACACTCCTTTTCCCTCTAGGGGTTGTGGGAGGAGTGGTGTGTGGTGTGGCATTGGGATACTAACCAGGGTTCCAAACTAAATATGCCCCAATAAAGGATGAACCAACAATGGTGGCAGTGTTACATCTTTGACGCCTAAATGGTGAAAGACCTGGAACCCCTCCTAGTAATGGGGGGAGGTTCAAAAGACATCTAGATCGATGAGGTCCCATTGGGTCCATTCTGGCGTCGATTAGGTATGGATTTAGAAATATTTGAGAGGACAGAGATTATACTCAAATAAAAATTCCGATCTCATACATAAAACAAAGCGAAAATAAAATAAATTTTCCCCTTAGATTAATCATGTGTGATTAGTCAATCAAAAAATATGGTTTTTTTTTATTGCATATGATACACAAATCCTAGAAGACCTAATCATCCTCCCACACTAAAATGTAACTGGGACTTGAGAAGATATCTTGTGAGTGCTGGCACAACGTCCCATAAGAGCTGGCGATGCCCCCAGTTAGTCAAAGAAAATCCACCAAGGTAAGCGTAGAGGATCTAGTGCTTGCCTACACTGTCACCTATAGGAAAAGGATGCCCTAATTTTGGCCACTAGGTACCACCATCCCATGAGAACGTTCGATTCTTGGGCTTCTTGGTATTTCATCTAACAATACTGAGTATCAACCAGGTTAGGTAGCCCCAATTGATACAGCACGCACTGCGCCTAACCCTAACCCCCTCTGAATCGGGTCTTTGCCCTACTCGTGTTTTCCTTTCTTCGGGCTGATAGGTGGATTTGAAATCTCCCTAAACAGTCAACTTCTATGTTCCAAGATGAAGAATGATCAAGGCAGCTTATTTTATGCCCAACCCCTTGATCCTAACTTATACTATAAATTATTTTGTGGCCCCTGTGGGGAGAATTTAGTGAGTTTTGTTAAGTTATTTTTAGGTGTCTTTGCTTTGGTTAGTGTGTGGATGTGTGTGAGAAAAAATTGAATAAACACATATTTTTAACGTGTGGATATGTGATGATCCTTTTCAAAATCCCCTATTTAAACTATGCTCTATTTCTCCTTGCTCAAAAGAAAAAAATGCGCGGATATCAGCCACTTTCAGTTTTTCCTTGTTAATATATGTGATCAACTATAGGGATATGGTGAGTTGTGAATAGAAAGCATTCATATGCTTGCCTAGGATCACTGGAGGGTGCAAAGGCAACAGAGATTACTTGCTCTTCTATCGACAATTCAATCATGGTCCTGAAATCTTAGTGCAAAAATTGAACTAAACTAATGACTTTTATACTAGAAGAAAGAACTAACTAAGCATGTGTGGACTTGGGCCACTTACTTTGGCTACTTATCTAGGTGTTTTGGTACCTAAATTTACAAAAAATAAATTATTTCAGAATGCAAGTTAATTTTCCTCCTACTTAAACTATGTGTTAACTTTTCAAAAAATCAACTTGAAATAAAACTAACACCAAGCCTACCAAAAGTAGCTAAGAGTGAGCTTTAGCAAGCTGCAGGGCACCTCAACTAGTGCTAGAAGATGTATAATGGGCTGCCAAGCACTTTTACAAGAAGGAAAATATGGAAATATTTGAGAAAAATCTCATTCTGTTTTTTTCACACAAAAGGATGAAACAAGCGCGATTTCTACACATAGGTCAGTTGTGAATGTGTGCCTTGGGGTGCACCTATCTATGAGAAATGCACACAAATTCCTGAAATGTAATTTTTTGGAGCTCTTCTGCTTTAGTTTGTCACTTGGGATGAACTACGGAATGGAGGAGAGAAAGGGGGGAATTCTAGCCCAACTCCACAACAAAGAAAAAGGTATTTGCAAAAAGGCAGAACCACATAAACTTGGAAATAAAAGTTAGTGGAGTCATCAATATTGTGTTACTGTGTTTGGTGCATTATGTACGAAATCACAGAAAATTAAGGGGTGTGGTTTTCCCTCTTAAGTTATTGGTCACAGATAGAAAATATATGGAGTTAAGAAAGTTAGTGGAACATGCTAGAACATAAACATACTAGATAGAGAAATAGCATGCATATTCAAACATAAAAATTATACTAAAACTAAAAAAAATAACAGAAAAGCTCTAAATAGAGTCAAACAACTTCAATAATCCAATTGGTGGTGCTTACGTCCCCTCTTATTGAGTGTTGGTGGGAATGAGGATGAAACTTTAACCCACTTGCCAAGGGGCCTTTAGAACTAGGGGTTCTTAGTTCCAGTGCAAGGATGTCTTTACTTCCGAGTTGCCTTGGCGCAAAGTCTCCCTCTCTCTACTATGGTGGATTGGAGTTGTTGGATGGCCAACAACTGAGTCCCCTATATCTCTACTCCGGATGACACACTGCTCGTATTTCTTGGGGAAATTATGGCCATAATAATAATGTGCTCTCCTCTTGTTCATCTCTTAGTGGCCTTTTATAGGAGAATTTAAATCCTCCTTCCCTCTCTTGTTACATTGTGGATAGTGACCCAAGAAACGAGGGTGATTCCATTGTGTGCTCCCTTGATGTCCTAAGGAGGCTTGGGTGGCTGTCCTTAGGTGGCTTCAAGTGTGAATTCAATGTCATGGAGTGTGCCTTGTGGTCCCATAAAGTAACTTCCGCTACACCCAGGATTGTGTGCTTTTGGAGCAAAAGGTGTTCAAAGGCATGTTTATCGAAGACTTTTGCGCACAAAGGCACATTTCACTAGTCCTTCTTGTACGCAATTTGATTTTTCCTCAGACCTTAGAGATTTTTTAAATACTTCCAGATTTCTTAATGTCTCTCAGTCCTGTAAATTCTTCTGCCTGACATTAAATAATTTCACCTTTGCTTTTACTATTTTCCAATGGTAACACCCATTATGGTAAATGCTAAAAGGTGTCACATGCGATAAGGTTTTCGAGACGATTTTCGAAATCGTAAAATAAAAAATATTGTGAAATTCTTAAATTTACGAAGGTGTGGGGAGGTAAGTTATTAAAGTTGTAAAGTTACGATAAAGGTAAGTGGGATCTAATCGCATATTGCAAATCACAAAGCTCAAGAGGATAATTTCTTAAGAAACACATAAGAATGCCGAAGTGTGAAGTGATATTAATGAAGTGGAAGCGATGCGATTTAGAGGTAAATATTAACATATTTCATGTTCAAGGTTTAATGTGTTTGCGTCATTTCTTAAAAGAAAATCCTGAACGCAAAGTTGACTCGGGTAATAAAGGAAAGCTAGAATGAAAGAAAGAGGACTCATGTAAGACCTCACTCTAAGTGATCAATGATATATATATCGTTGATCACTTAGAGTCAGGTCTTACATGAGTCCTCTTTCTTGCGTTCTATTTATTACCCGAGTCAACTTCGCATTCAGGATTTTATTCTAAGAAATGACGCAAACACATTAAATCGTGAACATGAAATATGTTAATATTTACCTCTGAACCGCATCGCTTCCACTTCATATATACATACATACATACATACATACATACATATATATATGTGTGTGTGTGTGTGTGTGTGTGTGTGTGTGTATGTAACTTCATTAAGGAAAAAGGACCCAGCGCTCGTGCAAAACAGTTTTATGCGGTTGCAGCTGTGAGTTAAAAGGAAAGGTTGAATGCAAGAGAAAAGACTCGGGAAAGTGACCCAACTGTAGTGAACAGGGTAGTGCGCCTATTAAAACAAAATTCTGAATGCGAAGGAAGTACTCGTGTATAAGTGACCCAACATAGAGAGAAGAGCATAGAACGATGTGGGTAAGATATGCAATAGGTAGAGGCTATGTAAAATGTAAAGGCATGGGTCAAGTCTGGAAAAGAGAGTTAGGCTGGACAGTTGAAAATATAATAGCAGGTGTTACACAAATTTTTGGTCATCTAACCTATTACTATTAGATGGACCAAAGTACACCATGTAAGACCAATTTTACCGTAAGTAAAATTTCTTTCACTATGAAAAATAACTTAGTAATCCATATTTATTAAGTTGTTTATTGTCTAAATAGGAAACCCCATGAGAAAATATTGAATAAACCCTTATTTGCTTGATTTTCCTCAAGGAATAATTAGTTAAGCAATAGTTTAATTAATATTCCTCGTCATTTTTAACTCAAAATAGGAAAATTAATTAGATAAATCATTATTTATCTTATTATTTTCTAGGAATAATCATTTAAACTTATTTAAATAATATTCCTTGTTAAATTTGACTAAATCATTTATAAATAATTGAATTAATCATTATTTATTTAATTATTACTTAACGACATCCTTAAAATAATAAATAAATCATTTATTTATTTATTATTTACAAATAAAGGGATTTGACCAAATTCAAATTCCTTTTGCCTCCAACAAATATAATAAAATATTCCATAAAAGTTGGATCTAGAATTGGTTAATAATATTTTTATTATGCACCAATATCTAGACTAACTCAATATTTTTTTATAAATAGAAAGGTTTTTGCATTCACTCACTACCTTTTTTTTCACATAAATATCACTCTAGATCTATACTTTTGGTCTAGCTTTGATCCTCCATCATTGTCATATTTTGCTACCATTTTTCTTGTGAGCTCCCTTTGAGTTCCATTTTTGTCTGGGTTTTCTACACCATCAAGAGAAAGAGGTCTTAGATCTGAAGTGCTGAGGAATTACAAGAATCCATCCCATTGAGGGGGATTGGTAACCTCTTTCTATGTTCCCTTCCCAGGTGTCAAAAATACAAAAAAAAATCTTTAAAAATATTCTTGTCTTGTCTATTTGATGCATGGAGAAACTCTTGCTTTTATTTACTGCTTAATGTCTTTTACTGCATAGATCTGGATTTTGTAGCATTTATCTTGGTCAAATAACTGTAGATCTAAGGAAATTGGTAGCCATATTTGATGCTAGGGTTGTTTTTTATGCACAGCTAAAGTGGAATTTTTTCATACACTTGCAATTAGAATTCATACTAATAACTGGTGACTCCACTGGGGTTTACGATTATGACCTCTGTCGTTTTTCAGATCCCTACATGACCAGCTGCTTCAAACCCTAGGATTTTTCTTCAGCTTCTTGTTTTTCTTTCCTTGATGTTTCTTTTAACCTATAAAACCATAAAACATCAAAATTTCTAACTTTCATGTGTTTTTGGACCTATTGCACAGGTGACAGGCATCAGCCGCAGCTGAGATGACAATTTTTTCTGAAACTGGCTCCTGAGAGTGTTGGAAGTGAAGATAACACTTTTTGGGCCCAAACCTGTGACCCAAACCTCCAAGATGTAGAAAACGGGCCAGAACCTATGACCTCTATAGAAATCAGGTCAGAAACAACGACCTGAACTTTTTGCGGGATTTTTTCCGAGATTTTTCTGGGTTTGTCTGGGCCTCTGTTTGGGGTTTTCTGACCTCCATCTCCACCCATTTTGGACATATAATTTCTTTGTTTTACTCATCAAAGTGAGAACCTAGCCCCCTAGGGCTTCAATACCCTCCAACTTTCTAGGAGGAGTTTTAGTTGCTGCAAGTCATCTGAAATTTTAGTGTGTTTAGCCATTTTTAGATCTAATCCCTCACATTCAGATACATTTCATATTGGTTATTCATCCATTCAAAATACCTCTTTTCATTTTTTTTTGGGTCTTCCTCTAGGGTCCCCTCCATTTCCCTCCAGGTTGTAGCCTTTCGCCACTTCAATTGCAACATTTTTCCCTCTGATGTTTTGCTATTTTTTGCACCTATTTCCAGCAGATCTGACCTTTAGATAATTTTCCCTCTTTAATTTAGATCCATTGGCTATTTTGGTGTGTTCTGATTATATTTTTGCCCACCCATATACTAGTTTTCGAGAGGCCCACCTCCTTGGGTTTAGATTAATGCATAATTACCTGATTATTTTCTGTTATATTCAGTTTCATTTACTATTATCTGCAGATTTATTTACAGTTATACAACATACTTTTTCTTTTTCTCTACAAATTTATGGGTTTAAAAATTAAAATTAACACACTTAAGATACACACCCTAAGTGAAGAAGATCCTAGTTAACACCGCCAGGAAAACACTTTAACAATGTAATCAATTGATCTTGCACCTCTATGCCCTTGTTTTGACATTGTAATAAATTGATCATGCACCTCCTTGCACTTGTTGGTTTCTCTTCCCTTTGTGTCGTGTTTGTGCTTTCATCATTGTGCCCCCAAGGCATTTATTCCAGAGAATTCTTCGCCTTCATCCTCAGTTTTTGGTAGGAAGACTTACTCCTTCACGTAGAATTCGAGTTAGTCCTCCACCAAGTCCGCATTCCGACTCCTCTTCTTGTTCTTTGGGTTCCCCTTATGGTTCCATCCCCGGTTCTCCCCCTGTCACCTTCACCATGTCTATTTCAAGACCTAATGCTGGTGGTAGCCCTAGCCCTAATTTTGGGAATACTACTAGTGGGACCGCAACAGGAACTATCCCAACTACTCCCTTGCTACCCTATATGGTAGGCCTCATTCTTCCCAATTTTACCCAGTTGAAAAATGACACCATCGCCATGACACTAGTTGGCTTGCTATGCCAACCAATCTCGCTTTTGACATCCCCAATTTTTAAGGTCTTGCTGGAAAAGATCCTACAAACCATGTTCGATCTTTCCACATGTGGTTTTCATCTAATTCTATCACCGATGACTCTGTCTGTCTTCGATTTTTCCAATGTACGCTTAGTGGTGAAGCTTCTAAGTGGTATGTGGATCAAGCATCCTCCTCTCATACCACCTTTTCAACTCTTGCCTGGGATTTTCTATCTTATTTCCAAATTCCCCTTCATTATGACACTGGTACCAAAACTTCTAACTTCTTTCTGTCAATCATCTGCAACCCGCCTATCCGATCATGTCTAGGAATGGCGGAGAAGAAAGAGCCTATTCCGAGCCCATACCTTTGAAGACTATGTCTACATGGACTAGTTCCTTAGATCCCTTTTTCATGCTATAGGCACATATTTTTAATTGAATTTCCCTCAAATTGAATAAGTTTCTCTCCATATTGCATTAAAATATGACCTAATCTATGCATAGTCTGGTTATGTTTGTACCGCCTTACCTAATCTCCCTAGACCCAATTGTGCCAATGCACTCGGGGCATCCCATGCCACCAACAGTATCGTTGGAGCCCTTTCTCATCCTTATGCTCATCCTCCCATGGGTTATGGTTTCCCTTAGGGAGGGGCCAGCTCCTCCAGTACCTTCCCCCCTCCCGGTAGCATGTATCTAGGATACGACATGCCTTCTCCTTTTTCCCAACTTGTTTACCACAATTTTACCCAACCTCCTTATTATCTGTATCCATAGCCTGGTGCTCCAGATCCTCTAGCAGTAGCACCCCCGCCTCCCTTGCCTTCTCAACCCCCCCAATAGTAGCCACCCCCCCAGGGGTACGTGTATGCACAACAGGGCATGACTAATCCTCCCACTTCCAAAAAGAAGAGGAAAGACACCCAAAAGAAATTTTCCCTAGGTAATCCAGGATCTAATCCCCAAAGGAATGCACCTAACACTACTAACCAGGAACAGGGCACTTAGCCCAAGCAGTACAAGCCTGTTCGCATGAAAAAACCTTGTTCTTGTTGTGGTGTCTATGGTCATTACACTCACGATTTTCCTCTTTTACCACAAATGCGTCAGATGTGGGATACTCTAGTATCATCGCAAGAATAGCAAGCCTCCCCTTCTGTCCCTACCAATACTGCACCTATCCAGCCAGCTATGTTTACCAATCCTTTCCCTCTATAAGGATTCGTAGCTACCCAACCACCTGAAGGACGGGTGACCAGTCAACCTCTTCCATCTGGTACCTCCGATTACCAGATTCTCATGATGAAATTTGACCAATCCATTATCGTTGACCTCAACCTTTACACTCGGTCCCGTTAGTACAACGAGCCTCCTGCTACGTCTGCCCCCGAGTCCCTTCTTTGAGTTATACAAAGCCTCTTTTGACAACCAATGGTCCTTTACAGATCCCTCCGCCTAAGGCGGAGGTTCATACCAAGATCCCCAAGGGACCATTATGCAAAAATGCTGCTTCTGGGAAAGCTTCCCATTCATATAGTATAGTAGATTATTTGGTGCAATCTTATGTTGCCATCTCAATACTGGAACTCCTCCAATCATGCCCTTCACAACAAAAAGCTCTACTAACTTCTATGGGCACTGTAGATACTTCAGATGATCATTTGGTCATCTTTGATGTTGACCAGTCAGAACATCCTCCCCTTCCTACTTTCGTTGCCTTCCAAATCCCTGTTAAGATTCAGAATTCCAACGTCTCCTATTGTATCATTGATGAGGGGGCATCCATCTATGTGATGTTTGCTTAGGTTTGGAAGCAACTCGGATCACCTGAGTTGGACCCTTCCACTATCACCCTCCAAGCGTGGGATGGCCACTCGTCCAAGCCCATTGGCATGTTCCAAAATTGTCATATTACTCTTGTGGGCAAGAGTGTTTGCGTTGACGTAGAAGTCATTGATGCCCCCTTAGGTTACAACATTCTATTGGGTCGTAGCTACACCTATGCAATGTTCGTTTACCATATATGGTTCAATGCAAGATGTCCTTTCCCCATAATGGAAATATTGTCACCATTGACTAGTTAACATATTATGAACCGTAGTCTTAGACCTCCCCTGAGTCCATTATATCTTCAGTGGCCAATAAGCAAATCGTTGAAACTTTGACCAGTGTCTCACCCGGAGTTTACAAAGAATCCTGTTTTCTTGGGTCCTTCCCTATTCTTCCTCCTCCTATCTCGGATCCCAGCTCATCGAATGTTTTCATGATGCAATCATCTTGGGCCTCCCTCAAGTGGCCCACTTCGGCTAGTCAATAGCCCTGCCCTCCATAACATGCTCCTAGCACTTCGACTCAGCCTTCTAGACCCCCTCCTCCTGGCCCTTCATCTACAGCTAGTATTCATGAGCCTTTCTACCCTCCTAGCATGGTTCCTCCTTGCCTTAACCATATTGGAGCTATCCTTCTTGTCCATTACCCCTCCGGTCAGATGTTGTTCCTAGCTCCCCTTCCTGGAGTGTTTTCGGTACCTATTATGGCTATCTTATCCCTTCCTAACCTAACCCTAAGGATCCTCGTCTGGTATATTGTTCCCGCGGCCACTACCCTACTTGGTCAGCCAAAACTTACCTTTCTTTGACCCTGGTCCAACCGGTCTCCATGACCCCTCCCTCTACTACTGTGCCTCAGCCACCTCAATAGGAACCTCTTCCTGTTGCGATAGCTTCAGGTAAAGAGGGCAAAGCTCACAAGAAGGAACCTAAATACAAGGCTACTGTGACTGACCCTGCTCCTCCTCAGCCTCCAAAGCCTTATTCTTTGTGTGATGTTTTCAGTCATGCCACCCATCATTGTCCTGAATTGCCTCATATCAAGCCCATGGTTAATGTTACGTTCCTTGATTCTACGGTCCCTGAAGCCTCTATTTCTTCCTCAAATGAAACCAAGAACCCTAGGACTATTCACACCAAAAAACCTTGTGCTTTTTGTGATATCCATGGCCATAATACCCACCATTTTCCCCACCTCATTTATTACCACGCCTCTTTGGAGGTAGTTCGAGAGTATGAGATAGAAAAAAATCAGTCTGCCTCTCCCGTAGTTGCGTAGTATGCTTCGAGCTAGCTTGAGGATCTACCCACTCCCATTGACGTTCCCCCTCCTGATGTTGAGATAACGGATCCTATGGCTGTCATCCTTTACCTATCATCATTCATGAGATCCATTGTGGAAGCTCCCTTTGAGACTTCCCCTTCTATTTCACTCGACCTCCCTTCAGCGATCACCCTGGGCTCAACATCAGTGAATCCCTTATCTGCCTATTCTTCTGTCACCCCCTGTGACGATGCGCATGTGAAATTTTTTTCTCATGATGGTGAGTCAGGTAGCTTCGCTACATCATGTGGTCTCTCTTCCTCCAGTCACCAAATATTCTGCTGTGATGATGACATCATGGAAGCCTTTTCCACCCTTGACTTCATCTTTCCCACCCGTAAGAGAAATGACACCATTCATTTTTATGGTGACCTTTGCGACTTGACCACAAGCTTCCACCAAGGTAGTTCCCACACACACCTACCCGTCAGTGCGCAGGTGGTAAACATATTACTCAGAGCACTTCCTCTAGTAGTGTTTGTTCGATTTGTACCTTGTGCTCAGGTTGCCAGCATTGTTCATCATCCTCTCATATGTTGTCTTGTGGCACCTTTAAGATGGACCCCCCATCCACACCTTATATCGGTTATGCCGATGGTGCAAGTCATACTCCTGGAATCTAGACTCGACAGGTTGGGCCATTTTCACCCCCTTACATTCGCTTGTTCTCTCGAACGGTGTATGCATTGGTACTGCCATCAATAACTAGGTCGCATATGATACAGTTCGAGGTTTATTAGTCGATTCCCTTTCCCATCGCATCCTCCACCTTCATGTTTTTTTATATTCCCTGCTTCTTGACATGCAATTGAATGGTGTCTATTGTGTGCACAATCCTATCCTTTTTAGAAGATATTTATGAGTGAAGTTTTTGATGCGTGAATTTGAAATCATTACATTCAGTCATGTAACTTGAGCACAAAATCACTATGTAGATAGCATTGCAAAAAATATTCTAGATTAGCACTTAGCACATGCATTTAACGCAAGACAATAACATAAAACCATCATAACAATGCATATCCATTATATGTGTCGTATAAAATGTTTTAGAGTCCATTAACTATGATAAATATGACATGCCCATAGCATGTTACAAAAACTCAAAAATGGGCACACCACCTTCTCCTACACCTAATCACTATTTGGAGGATCCCAAGCCAATGACTCTACTCCTGCAGCTCGTAGATCGTGCATCCCCTGTCTGCCCATCGCCATGTGCCGCATGACCCCTCGCCACTTCGAGGGTAGACCAATACATGACTCTATGTACTGGTCATCCAAGTCTTTCCAACCACACTCAGAAACACCGGTTAGAAGCCTCTCACATCTATGACAGATGTCCTCCAGGAGGGCTGCTGCATCCTCATTTTATGGTGCTCTCAATACACTAGGCCCTACAACTCTTGATACTGCAATTCATCCCATATACCCGGCTAGTTTTACCAATTTTGTATATGCATACCAAAAGTGAAAGACTTAGTACCATATAAAATATTATGAAACTTTAAAATGCACATAAAATATTAGCAACTTTTCACTTACCATCGGGCCCCCATACTTGACTAGGCAGTAGTGGCAAGTCCAGCTCCCCGTGATAACTCATCCCACTATAGGGATAGTCATCTATATACAGTGTAATCTGATCCTAATGCACAAAGAACTCAAGCTGAAACACCCATCTAACTGCCCCACCTCCCCCTCTGCATAGTAGCTACCTCCACCGGTTCATCCTTGGCTTCCTTGGGCCCCCATCCTAGATCTGTATGCAAGGTTGAAGTGTTAGGATATTCTCAAAGAAGAGTGAGCACAACATTGTGCCATATGTACAGTCATGGTTCACTTTCCGTTTGCATAGTGACAACTATCATTTCAACAACGACAACATCATCTGGGCCCACCCATAGTAGGTCCCATTCAACACACTCTAAACAAACATCATCTGACCCCAAGTAATGTGGTGGAGTGCCTGGTTGCCCAGGATCCACAGCATTGCTATGGCCATAGCACGAGTCTCTAGCCTCTCTAGATCCCCAATTGGTATATGTGTCACCTTGACATAGAGACCTGGTAAAAAATGGCACTCTACAAACTCCATGATGTTCTGCCCTCGGGGTAACATTGGCTAAGTATTCTCCACCATCCCAAGTGGTGGGAGACCAGTCAGAAAATATATATCCTAGACCGTCAACTCGATCCAATGCCCATGCACTATGAAGACCTCATGGTTTGGATCCCAATAAATAACAATTTGAGCCAATAAGTTCTCCCCAGCCCTCATCAAAGGATTCTCCACAAAATTTAGAACCCCAAACCTGGCTAATGCCCTACGGACACCATGATCCTCTTAGATATCCGAACGTAATGTGTCCAAGTCTCTCTCTCTCTAGTTGATCTGAAATTTTTCCATATTTGCACAAAAACATCATATTTGTCATTGTACAGAAATGAAATACTGCATTCAAACATAAAAATGTAGCTCTTAGCCAAAAAAACAACACTGGAAGACCTCTCTCTGTTAGGTCGCACTTTTCAGGCCAAATCCTAGGATAGGTCGCACTTTTCTGCCCAAAAATTGCACCTAGGTCGCAGATATTGCCCCAAAAAGTGCGACCCAAATGTGAATAAGAGCAAGGGTCTTTTCCTGATCTCTAGGCACCTAAACTAAACTTTCAATCCACTGAAATGAAATAGTAGGGTTAGGCCTCTTACCTGCAACTAACGAATATCAATTCCAACGGTCGGTTTGTCCGCTACGATCACCACAAGATTTAGGGCCTTCTCTCATCTTTACATTCACCACAACTACACTTGCAAATGAATGAATTTGGAGGGAAAATGCCTTATTAAAAGAGAAACCCCAGATTTTTCTTTCGCCTGCTGCAGCCAAACCGTAACTCAGTTTGAAAAACCATCTGTACAGTTGGAAATATCTCATCGAACCATCAAATGGGTATCTGTTACTTTTTCATGATTTGATACTCCACCAGAACACATTTTTCCAAGGGTCACTTCACCACTCCTCAAAATTGAATTTCTTCACTTGCAACACTTGTAATTGGGGAACCACTTTGCCTCTATACTTGTCCATGCTTGTTTCCACTCTCGTCATGAGTGACCACCTTGTACTCATGTTTTTATGGTCCGCATTAGACCTTTTCTGTGTGGAAGCATCTCGAGTCGCCTTTTGTTTAGAGCATCCTAGTTAAGTCAACATTGCATCCATGGAGTCTATCCTGAGTCCCTTTATATCCCGCTATAGTCCTTCGTCCTTCATTGCCTGGTTCCTCTCTCGTGTCGCACATTATGGCCTTTAGTCAAAATGTCCCCTGTCCCCTTTGATATTGTGTCATTTGTTGCCAGGTCATCCATGCCCTTCATGCTCTAACAAGGGAAGTCTTCCATCCACTACTTAGTACCCCCCCTTTTCATCATCATCCCTGGTGTCAGCTTGTTAGTTAATTACTATTATCTCTCATGCCTTAGTTGAGGATCCCTTATTGCCTCACCTATGGAATACCTCCTTCTGTCGACATCAGATCATTCATTCCAGAAGACAGGTCTAGAGGGCATTGTACCTTGGTTACAGCTTCCACTCTTGTTCAATGCCTCAGATCAAGAAAAGGGACTCCTTATTGCCCTTTGACTTGATTGCTTCTCAGCTCCAGCTCCTTACAACATCATCAAGATCCATACAATTGATGGTTCCGTGATGCAGCAGATTGTACCGGTGATTCCTGGGTGTGTGTGAAATGTTTCATACCTTATGAGGGCATGGCCCTTCAGGTAGCCCCCCACATGCTCGGATGATCTCTTCATTACAATATTTTATGTAGCTCCATATATTTTATGGTTTCGGCCTCAACCACTTGCAACGCCTTTTAGTTTGCATGTATCATTCATATTTTCAGAGCCCTTTCTTGTTTATAGGGGGACTTTGATTGTACTTATATCTCATGTACTCATATATTATTATATAAGTCTTGGCTATTATCCCAAGCACAATATGTATATGGGATCCATTATCATGTTTTTATCTGGCTCATGTTTATGCCAGCATGTACTATATAGTTCAGTTCCTTATTTACTAGACGCATTATTCTTTGTACTTTGTCTCAGCGGGCATAGGTATGCCTCCCCCGCCGCCTATAGCACAGGTACTCACTAATAAAAGAGACTTTTTTCACCTATAAGTCTCACCTCCTCAGGGTCTAGTTCTCTAGTGCTTTCGTCTACCTTGTATTTCTCTCTCTCTGACTTCCCCTTTGGTGTCTGGTGATTGAGTTCTTACAACATACTTCGGTCATACGATTAGCTCCTAATGCTTGCACCCTGGGGGGAAATCTGTTACACCAATTTTTGGTTATCTAACTTGTTACTATTAGATGGGCCAAAGTACACCATGTAAGACCAATTTTACCCTAAGTAAAATTGCTTTCATTATGAAAAATAACTTAGTAATCCATATTTATTAAGTTGTTTATGGTCTAAACAGGAAACCCCATGAGGAAATATTGAATAAATCCACATTTGTTTGATTTTCCTCAAGGAATAATTAGTTAAACAACAATTTAATTAATATTCCTGGTCATATTTAACCCAAAACAGGAAAATTAATTAGACAAATCATTATTTATCTTATTATTTTCTAGGAATAATTATTTAAACCTTATTTAAATAATATTCCTTGTTAAATTTGACTAAATCATTTATAAATAATTAAATAAATCATTATTTATTTAATTATATTCCCACCATTTCCTTAAAATAATAAATAGATCATTTATTTATTTACTATTTATAAATAAAGGAATTGACCCAAGTCAAAAATCCTTTTCCCTCCAACAAATATAATAAAATATTCCTAAAGGGTGGTTCTAGAATTTGATTAATAATATTTTATTCATGCACCAAGTTCTAGAACACCCTAATGTTTTGTTATAAATAGAAGGTTTTCCAAACATCCTACCTTTATTTACCTAAAGATCACTCAGAGTCCATAGCTTTTGATCACGACTTGCAATTCCTCCATCATTGTCATATTTTCTTTCTACATTTTCTTGTAAATTCTTTGATTGCATTTTTCGTTTTTACCATGAAGAGATATTAGATATGAGTGTTGAGCACTTTGGCTCTCCATTGAAGTCTTGCAGTAACATCTTATGTTGCCCATGTAAAAATAGAAAAGTGTTTAAAAATATTCTTGTCTTCCTGCTGGATGCTGGAGCAACTCTTGTTTTTATTCTTGCTTAATGTCTGGTTACGCATAGATATATGTTTTGTAGCTTATCTTGGTCAATATTTGAGATCTAGGAAAATTGGAGGCATCTTTGATGTTAGGGTTGTTTGTTATGCACAACCTAAAAAAGTGGAATTTTTCGTACGCTTGGAATTAAATATACTAGCAACAATTAGTTTTTTCGTACGCTTGCGATTAAAATTCATACTAACAACAGGTAGAGAAGACAAAATGAATAGAAAAGAAAGAAACTGAAAGAGCTTAATTGAAATATTGTTGTAATTGTAAATGTAAATGCATTGATTATTTTATATTGTTTTTGATGCAAAGGCAAGTCTCTCAGGAAAACAAACATTGGATACTAAAATAAATGCATATATTGTTGTAACATTCTGAATATGCTAAGTGAGGAAATGAGTGGGTGGAAGGAAAAGAGTCAGGCCTGTTCACTTCATATTCCCTATGGAATGAAAATAGTCGTGTATTTATCTGGATAAATCATGTAATATGTGTGTCCATAGTGAGTAAGAGATAAAGCAGCAGAATTTAACAGAGCTTAACATAAGTGATAACTGTAGTATGGATGTGAGATGAAGAATGTAAGAGAGTTGTAGAAGTTTGGAGAGTTGAAGAATTAGAGAGAGATGATAGAAATGGTGTGCACATCAGGAACTGATATGAAGTAGATATGAAGGTTGAAGAGGCAGCAGTGGAGAAGGAGTATAACATAGTTGATATACAGGTAAATCAGCATTCTCGTTTCATGTTAAGTGAGGGGAATTCTGTCAAGGGGAACGCCGTCTCCTTGCAAGTTGTATCTTGATAAATATCTAGTTGGAGCTACTTGAGGTAGGAGCTTCCTGTAGGTTGTAGCCTGCAGAAAATACATGGGAGTTGGTGCTTATGTTTCAAGTTTTAGCTTGATATATGTCCAGTTAGAGCTGGTTGAGGTAGGAGCCTCTTATGGGTTGTAACCTACAGAAAATAGATGGGAGTTGGAGCTTCCTTACAAGCTGTAGCTTGCAGAATTTGAGGTTGTATCCTTCTGTAGGTTGGAGCCTACAGAAAATTAGTTGTGAGAGGGATTTGGAGCTTTCCTTTTCATCACAGCAATAATAATATGTCATTTTCTCCCTTATGGGTATCCACTTATATCTATTGCTTATGTGCTTGATGATTATGTGTTGAAGTGATGTTTTAATCTGCCTAATTACTTATTGTCCACACATTAACTTTGTTGATTCATCATGTATTAAGTTTCTTATGAAATGAGGTTTAAATGAGTTGAATGAAAGGAGTTTTAAATGTCCATGAATGTACTAAACTAATTCACCCCCACCCCCCTCCTCTCATTTTAGCTAAGGGTTCATCAATTGGTATCAAAGCCAAGTTCTGTTGGTGTAAACCTAATAGCTTGAAGGAGATCTGGTTGAGTCGTGGACTATCAAAGTGTGCCCATGTTGAGTACAATGAAATTTCTTGAATGGAGAGATAAGGTTAAAACAAATTTAATGGCTTATGAACCTGAGGCATGGAAGGTTGTATGTGATGGCTACTGCATAGACTCTCCCTCTTTGCAAGAACAACAGTGGAATTCCAAGGCAAAATGTGTGATATATAATAGTCTTCATAACAAGGATCTTGATTCAATAATAAATTTAACTTCTACAAAAGGAATTTGGAATATATTTCATCTCATGCATGAAGGAGACACTAGTGGTTGCATTATCAAGAAGGAGAAGATAAGAAAGAAGAAGAATAAGAAAAATTCATTTCAAAAGGAAAAATGTCAATCAAATGAGATACCTGCTAGGGTTAATGGATGTGAGTTCCATGAAGAAATTATAGTTGAAGAAAAATCCAAAACTGACACATCCTTGACTGAAATAGAAATATTGAAGAATGAAAACAAAGACCTGAATAAATTGGTGCAAATATGTGATGAGAGAGAATATGAAGATAAGGAATAAATTGTTGGCATGAAGGCACAACTTGAAGGAGCAAGGAAATCAGAAGGCATTCTTCTACATCAAATAAAAGAGAAAATCTAGGAATGTAGAAGATTGGAAGAAAAGGTGGTAAGCCTGAGGAAGAAATTAGAGAAGGCCCAAATTGAATTAAATATGAATATTCCACAAATGAAAAAATCTTGATAGTTGGACTAGATTATAAATATTCAAAGATCTCTTATCATAAAGGCTGGGATAGAATATGAAGGAGAAACCAGTAAAGCCAACGTAGAAGATAACAAGAATATATTTTTTGTGAAATTTGTAAAGGATAATGAAGCAAAAAAAAGGAACCCACAAAATTAGAAGCAATCAATACCATGATGTGTAACGAAGCAAACAGAAACAAGCAACAACCTCAAGTGAAAAAGAAAGAAATGAAGAAACAGTCAACCGCAAAAGGCTCATATGCTCCTGAGGATGAATTGATCAAATTCGGAAGACATCAAAGGAGGTTGCTCCGTCCTGTGAGAAGTAACACTTGTTTGCCTATCATAAAACAAGACATATTGCATCACATTGTAAGACAAGGCATATCAACTTTAACCAGCAAAATATGCAACAAATGAGAAGACCCCCTAAAGCAAGCAGATCGAAAAGAAAATCTCTCACCAAGTGCACTAATAATTTCCATGGCTACTGTTATTCATGCAATAAATTTGGACATAAATCTATTGAATGTAATCTATGTTAAAAAATGAGGAAAAAATGTTATACATCAGCTCAAACGTACCTAGGTAAAATAAGATGTTATGTGTATCACAAGCTTGGTCACAAAGAAAAAGACTGTAAGCTGTCATATAATTTAAAGAAATCTAGACAGATGATGGAATCCAATCAAATCAAACAAAACTCTGAATCAAAAAGAAGTGCAGAGATTCTGAAGAACCCCAAAAAAGTATGGAGGGAAAAGAGAAAGGGGGATCTTGTTACTTCAATAACATAATGAATCCATCATAGTCTGAGGGGGAGCTGCCCAAGGAAGAAACACAAATATCCACCCAGTAATAGATAAGAAGAAACATCCCACGGGGAGAACAACTCATAAAAAGTCCTCATAAAAGTAGTCTAAGAAGAGCTCCTTGGAATAAGAATAGTTAAAAGTTCCGGAAGAGAAACGACAATTCCTCTCATAGATAACTATAGAGGAAGAAGGACACTTGAATATTTCAATAGCCAACAGGTTGATGGAAGGAGAGAGAAATCAAGCAACCATGGCGGTAGAGGGAACATCAGCCATGAACATGTAAGCTAAGAAGACAACAACACACTAAGTGATGAATGGTTAAAATCACAAAATTTATGTTTTGATCTATAGAACTGGAAAGATCCATAAAGGATTATCACACTGTGCATCAAACTACAAGTGTTAACAATAAAAAAAAATTAAGAAGTATGAGTAATAAAAATGGCCATTATCATTATGTGTACAAATATTCATCGCTCTTCCTATCAGTAGAATTCTAAGAGTTATTATTGAAGCAGTGTTATGGTGTGATGAGCTTGCATTGAATTTGGGCATCTTTTCAGAGGAGAACAAATAGTTGAATCAGACCATTACATCACTAATAATTGGTTTTTTCACTGGAGTAATGATATTGTTATTGAACCAAGTCTTCAGGTACAACAGCTCTGCTTGCTCTGATTATTAGAAGGTGTCTTCTGGCTGTAAATGTAGGAGAATGTCAAGTTGTATTATCAAAGCATAAAAAGCTTAATATGCCAAAGGATCATTATCTTGTTTTCAATAATGTATTATATTGAGCATTGAAGGAGTACTTATTCTTGGATATAATTGCGCTCGTCTTCAAGTCAGTGTTGATAAACTTTCAAGGCTTCATCCTTAAGATCATCCATAAAGGTGTGGGATGTCTGTCTTTTGAGATTCCAATTAAATAAATTGAAGATGTCTTCCTGAATCTCATTAAGTTAGAATAGTTGCAGTGTATATGGAACAAATTTCATTATGGAGCAGTCCTAGAAAGGCATACGTAGTGATATTCATTTAATAATAGAATGACAGAATGATCAAGGTTATTAATGACAAAATTAGAGTTTGTATATTGTTGATTGTTGTTGAGAACAAAGGAGAACTCAATACAATAGTAGAGATTATGAAGGTTGTCTCAACTATAGCTGCCTGTGGATTATGAAACAAGATGTATGTAGCTGAATTGAGAAGATTTTATAATGAGATTATGAGCAGCTAGTCTATGAACCAAGTTCTGTGAAAATATATCCTTGAATATATAATGAAGTCATAGTATAAACTACTGTGACACACCTTCTCCTCAACATAATTACCTTGATTGGACACTCTTGGCTGTAATTAGAGCTTTGAATCTCTCCTTTAGCCTGGAAATTATGCCATTCTCACCCACATCAGTAAGAATAAGGAATGAAGGTTTCATCACTTGATCTTCTTGTAGTAGTAAGATTGTATAGTAAAATGAATTAAACATATCTGACATTAAGGGTTTAAGTTGAATATGTCTCTATTGAGTATTAAAGTCATTGGGTCTTTTATATTGAAATATTGTCTAGTTTTACAACAAGTTGTAAGGATTCTTGAGATTCATTGTTCACATCAGCATCAAGGGCCTTTTGGATGTTAGTGTAATATCCCTTTCAACAGTCTAACACATATCACCACCCACAAGAAGTAAAGGTGAACCACAACTACAAAAGATAGATTGGCATCATCAGAGTTGAACAGAGGTATATTGCATATGTGTAGTGTAGTCGAATACATATTCCATCAGCAATCTTCCTTAACATGTATGCAATGCAAATGAAGGCCAAGATTGGTATGAATATTATTGTAGGTATCTACAAACTTGCAATCGATCTTGTTTTGTCCTGTGTGAGCTTGCAATATTAATAAAGACTAAAGTATATTTGGAGCAGACTGTCTATATCACATGGAGCATCCTCAGTATGGTTGTATTATTCCAATGGTGTACCTCTGATTATACAGTCAAGTATAGTTCGTTATATGGAATTTTTTTATCATCACTTTCAACATTATGCAAGTGAAAGGAATCTGTGTTGCTGGATGATATCAATTTTTTGGGTACATACCTGAAATTACAATGATTCCCAAAGTGTTCTCCCAACAATGCTTACATGCCAAATGGAACAGTAGTCCCAGCCAGGTATGTGGACAAAATAAAGAATGCTTATGAAGAAATCTAGTAATGCAATGATGGAAAATACACTGAAAAAGGTGTAACCCTTTGCCATTGATGTCAAAGGGGGAGGAAAAGCAAGAAGAAGAAGATAAACACTTCTCAGAATGAAAGGGGGAGGAATTGTTAGAGGAAGTGTTGCCATAAATGCCAAAGGGGGAGACTGTTGGAAATATTGTCATTGATGGAAAAGGAGCACAAAGGAGCAACACCAGAATTATCATTAAGGAAAAGGAGTAGAGAAGCAGCAAAAATAAGAGAAAGGAGAAGATTAGGAAATGATGCAATGAAAAAGAAAAAATGGAGGCAAGGAGAAGCAATGTGTTGCAATGTGTAGCGAAGAGGCAAAGGAGCAAGGCCGAGGAGCAACAAAGAGTAAAATAAATAAAGAGGAACAACATTATAGGCAAAGGGTAGAGTGGAGCAGTAAAATACAAGGAGCATCATTGGAATATTTATGAAGGAGAAAAGGTAGAAAAGGAGCAAGGGAAACAAAAGAGCAAAGGAAATTAAGGTGGAAAAGGCGACAAAGTGTTGGGTCAAGTCGTGCATGAGTGAGAAGATTCATGATTGTGCCTAAGTAAAGTAATAAACACGTGCAACAATGAAGAACGATTGTGAAGAGCGGGTCGAGTCCTGTTATTTTACGTTCAGAATAGTGCACAATTCAAGGGTAGATTCATGCTTATTTACCTTCAAAACAGTGCACAGGTCAAGGTCAAGTCATGCAAATTTACGTACATAACAGTGTTTGGAGATATCCCAAATTGCAATTGGTGAATTTTATATTTATGTGTTTAGCAAAGACAAGTTAAATTTTTGAAGTTGTGATCCGATAAGACACAGAAATTGTGAAATGCGAAGTGTGGGTGATGATGTGGCAGTGACGTGGCAATGAAGTGGCAGTTACATGGCAGTGACATGGAAAGATAATGTGTCATGATGACGTGGAAATGACGTGGACCTAGCCCCCATATCACACATCGCAATCAGCGATTTTTATCTTTATTTCTAAAGTCATAGCAAGATTTAGGTTTTAAGTTGTGATGTGAAGTATATCACATACCGCAAAAAATAAGGAAAACCCATTATGGTAAATGATAAAAGGTGCGACATGCGATAAGGATTTCGGGCTAATTTTCGAAATCTAAAAATCCCAAATATTGTGAAATTCTTAAATTTTCAAAGTTGCAGGGAGGTAAGTAATTAAAGTTGTGAAGTTGTGATAAAGGTAAGTGGGACCCAATCGCATATCATATATTGCAAAGCTTAGGAGGATAAGCACTTAAGAAACACATAATAATGTCGAAGTGTGAAGTGCGAATTTTGAAGCCAACGTGATGTAGTTCAGAGGTAAATATTAACATATTTCATGTCCAAGGTGTTGGAAATATGAGGCAATGTGTTGTCCTTGATGGCAACCTACTTGATGAATTTGTCCTTGATGGAAACTCACTTGATGAGTTGTTAATGATGTAAGTCTGATGTATCTACAGATCAGCTTAGAAGTAGCAGAAGAAAGGAATTCAGAAAGTGCCAGAATAATGTTGAACAAGGTATGTCACAAAGCATACGCGGGTTTGTTAAGGAGAAGTCGCGTATGTACGTGGAAATGTACGTGACAAGTAGCGTATGCCCATTTGCGCTCTAAATTTATAAAACCAAGGGACATTACCATGATATTGGCCCATAGTATTGAGCACTGGATTATCTATTTGATCCCGTCCAAGAATACCATCGGAAGTTGCGTGGTTTTGACTCATGGTATTGATAAAGGCTAAATCTATATAAGGAGAAGAAGATCATAGTGCAAGAGTGTGCATGTGTCTGGGTTTTAATGAATACTTCACTCTGAAGTATATCTGAATGGAATGGGTAACATTTTGCTGATAGATCTGAATTCATAATGCACCTATGAAGAAAATGATGAAAAGGGATCTTTAGATCTGAAATGTCTATCTATTTTCTAGATCTGCTTATGGAATGTTTAGATCTGAGATGTGGCAAATATTCTCTGAAGTAAAGGGTGAAATCTGATCTATTTATCTGGTCTGAAGAATTGCGCAGCCCTATAAAGTTTGAAGATCTATACGCGGGTTCGTGACAGAGAAAGTGCGTCTATACGCGGGTTGTCTTCAGCAAAAGCGTGTATGGAAGATGAATCAGCTCTAGAATATGTGTTGATGTATACGCAGGTTTTTTTTATTAAAGCGCGTATATACGCAGGTTCAGTGAAGTAAAAGTGCGTATGGAATCTAGGGTTTTGCTGAAGTATGTGGAATGAAATGCTTGATCTGTTTTGCTGTTTTTACTGCTATCTGTCAATGATGTATTCATATAGATCTGGGTTGTTTGAATAATGATTATGCTGTTGATTATGAAAGATCAAGTTGTTGGTTGTTGGTTGATGATTCAATGAAGGAAGAATGACTGTCTAAATAGTTTTGAATGATTGATAGACTGTCTGAACAGAAATCTGATTTCAAATCTGAATCTGAGTTTGATCACATTCTGAAAAATCAGTGTTCTCAGAAGTATATGCGGTTTTATAGGGAGATAAGCACGTATACACGCGTCTTCAGTGAAGAGAAGTAGCGTATTCACTCCATGTTATGCACAGAGGCATACGCAGGTTGGTAAGCAGGAAAGCGCGTATACACGCGGTCTCAGTGAACAGAAGTAGCATATGATATTTGATTAATGAATGTTCTGAATTGAGTTTACATCTGCATATCTATTCTGAAGTCTGGGTTATCTCTAATATTCTGGTTACAGTGGTCTCATTGTTCTGTTTGAAGTTCTGGGCAAAATATGTTTGTTGATAAGTGAAGGGTTGTGTTGAAGTTGTTTGATCCAGTTTGAAAATTGATGAAACGTGGTCTGCAGTGGATCTGAGGGTTGAAGCCTTCAGTATGAAAGTGGAAGTTTTCTGCTAGTAGAGGCTGGTGCTAATATCAGGGGGTAGTAGCTCCCTTCCAGGAGAGGCTGGTAAACGAGAGAAGGTTGTAGCCTTCTGCAGGTGGTTGCCTGCGTGCTGGTATGAGTCTGCGCCAGTACATGGTTGTAAAATGTTTTCTTTATAATAAATATTGAAGACTGAGATGACGACAGCGGTGGTTTTCTCCCGACTTGGGTTTCCACCTTAAAATCCTGGTGTTCATGTGTGTTGCTTATGTGTGATGGTTTATTCTTTTTTTACTACACATGCTTACTGCTTAACATCTCATGAATAAATGATGCAATTATTTAAGAATCAAATACATAATAAGAGCTCTGAGCATACACGAGTTTCATTAAGGATATCCACGTATATACGCTAGTTTTGTTCTGTAAAGTAGCGTATGGGTTTTGAGAAAAGAAAAGTAAAAAGTTTTTTAGTTAGCACTAAATATTGATTCACCCCCTCTCAGCATTTTTCCCAAAAATTGGTATCAGAGCAGGTCCTTCTGAAAAAGCTTAGCCGCTAGAAGGAAGATCAAGCAAGATGAGAAATCAAGATGGAACAGCCTCTATCAAGCCTCCGCTCTTTAACGAAAGCAATTTAATATTTTGGAAAATAAGGATGAGATCCTATCTTCAGTCTATGGGAGCATATGTATGGGCCATTGTTGAAAGAGGATATCAATATCCAGCTGCACTACCAACAGATCCGACTGAAAAGAAGAATTATGAAACAAATTCAAAGGCAGTCAATGCTCTAACGAGAAGTCTAAATGAATCAAAATTTGTCAAATTTATGCAGCTAAATACAGCAAAGGAGACATGGGACAAAATCATTCTAAGTTATGAAGGTGATGCAAAGGTAAAAAGTGCAAAACTTCAAACTCTCAGAATTGAATATGAAAATTTAAAGATGCATAGTGATGAGAATATTGCCAGTTTCTTTTTATGTCTTGATGATGTTGTAAATCGTATGAGAAATCTGGGAGAAACAATAACCAAATCTACTTTGGTTGAGAAAATTTTAAGATCACTAACAGCAAAATTTGAGTCAAAAGTTTCTGCTCTTGAAGAAAAACAGGATCTTCAAAATTTTACTGTGGTGCAACTTCATGGCATACTAACTGCATATGAAATGAGAAGAGGAGGACCATCTGAAGTCAAAGAGGCAGTCTTCAGAGCTTCTACAAAAGGGAAAGAAGTACAAGAAGCAGAAGGATCAGGATATATCTCATAAGAAGATGAGGTAAATTTTGTAAAGAAACTCCAACTTGGCACAGGACGGTTCAGAGGTAAGATTCCTTTCAAATGTTTTGAGTGTGGAAGAGCTGGTCATTATGCTACTAAGTGTCCTCATGAAGAAACACCTGCAAAAGGGAAGGAAGTAGCGAGAAGGAATAAGAATCGGTTTAACACTAGAAAAAGTTACTATACTCATGAAGACAGTGATGGGTTATCTGATAGTGAGGAAGAATGTGAACAAGATCTTAGACTTCTCATGGCATTTGAATCTAGAGAAGAAAAGGATACTTTTGTGGATGCTCTAGAGGAAAATTATTTTCTTGAAGAAAACAATCAACTCAAAATACGCTTAGAAGAAAGTAAAATTCTCTTAGAAGAAAGAAAAATAACCATAGAGACTCCAGAAAAACAGTTTGAAGAAGCAAAGAAACACAATGAGAAATTAGAATGGGAAGTGGTAAGTCTAAGAAAAGAATTTGAAAAAATAAAGACTCTGAATCTTATATTTGCTAAAGGATCTGAAACCTTAGATGAGATTATCAAGGTACAACGTTCTCCTCTTATAAAGATAGGTCTTGGATATACCGGAGAATCTTCTCAGGCTTTAGCACCAAATTATCTAAAAGAAGCTATAGCTGGTTTACAACATTCTGCCACTCAAGAAGGGAATAAAGAATCATTACAGGTAAAGCATGGTCATCTCAATTCAAAGAACACCAACAAGAATATCTTTCAAAGAAACAACAATCAACAGGTAAATTCAAGTAGAATATTTCATGATCGCAGAAATTTCTTCTTCAATGGACAATGTTTCTGATGTCACAATTTTGGTCATAAAGTTGTTCAATGTGTTGCATATGAAACCATCATGACAAGAGAAGCAAGAAAGAAAAGGATGGATATTGAAACAAAAAAGAATACCTATAACAAATTTTCTCTTCTTCTAAATGAAGTTGAATGTGCTTATTGCAATAACTTTGGCCATGAATAATCTGAATGCAGGAGCAAAGTTCAGCCAAAAGAGCATGTTCCCTCAAGCTCCAAAGTATGGAAAAAAAGGAATTGCAGGTTGAAAATTGTGGCATAGCGTTATTTGTAGAAGGTGAAGAAAATCAATGGTACATTGATAGTGGATGCTCAAGACACATGACAGGTGAAAAAAACAAACTTATTGCATCTAGTCCTCTAGAAAGGGAAAAGAAAGTTACATTTGGAAATGATACTCCTGCTGTGATTATGGGAAAAGGGTCTGTGTTTCTAAAAGAAAAGGTGAATGCAAATGATGTCATGTATGTGGATGGATTAAGGCATAACCTGTTAAGTGTAAGTCAAATGTATGATCAAGGAACTGAAGTTGTCCTTAGTTCAAAAGAATGTGTGGTATGTGATCTTGATACAGGTAAAACAATTATAAAAGGAAAAAGGACTCCAAGCAACCTGTATGTATTGAAGAACTAAAAATAACAATGTTACTTGAGTAAATCTTCAGAAAACTGGCTATGGCATAGAAGGTTGGGGCATCTGAGCTTTTCTCAGATCAACAAATAGAGCAGACTTAAAGTTGTCTATGATCTTCCCAATATTACTCTACCCAAAAATATCATATGCAAGTCTTGCCAATTTGGGAAGCAAACCAGAGTACATTTTAATGCCAAGGATGATCATCAAGTAAGCCTCTTGAACTCATTTATACTGACATATGTTGACCTGTGAGGAAAAATTCACCACGTGGTGAACAATACTATATCTTATTTATTGATGATTTATCTAGAATGTGTTGGATTGGGTTGATTAAACACAAAGATGAAGCATTTGAGAAATATCAGATCTTCAAAGCTCTGGTTGAAAATGAATTAGATCTAAAAATCAAGTGTCTTAGATATAATCGAGGAGGAGAATATACATCGGATGAATTCCTTGAATTTTGTGAACAATATGGCATAAAAAGATAGTTTACTGTAGTAAGCACTCCACAACATAATGGTGTAGCAGAAAGAATGAATAGAACATTTCAACAAATGGCTAGAGCTATGCTTGATGACTCCGGAACACCTGAAACATTTTCGGGAGAAGAAACACATACAGCGGTAAATATTCTTAAAAAAGCACATGTTCGAGTAAATAGTGATAAAACTCCATATGAAATCTGGTATGGTAATCCTCCCATGGTGAAGCATTTTAGAGTTTTTGGAAGAAAATGCTTTATCAAAAATAATGATGAAAAGATTGGCAAGTTTGAACCTAGAGCAGATGAAGGAATACTTCTTGGTTACTCCTCTAGGAGTAGAGCATATAAATGTTACAATAAAATACTTCGGAAGATTGTTGAATGTATTAATGTTGTTATTGATGAGTCTCCTGCAGCTCCAAAAGAAGAAAAACAAACAACAGCTGAAGACGATGGTGACGTGTGTCCTTCTACATCAAATAGCAATGATATAGACAGTGAACCCAATGAAGAACCTGAAGATGATTTAACTGAAAAGGCTCCATCCAGATATGTTCAAAAGAATCATCCAGAATCTCAAATTCTGGGAGATAAGGGATAAGGTGTACAAACAAGAAGGAATATTATGGGATCTTCTAGCTATCTGGCATTTCTATCCACTATTGAACCACACAATGTCTCAAGCTAGCAAAGATGAATGTTGGATTCAAGCCATGAATGAAGAGCTTGATCAAATTGAAAAGAATCACACTTGGGAATTAATACCAAGACCTCATGACAAAAATGTCATTGGAACAAAATGGATATTCAAAAACAAGTTAAATGAGAATGGGGAGGTTATAAGAAATAAATCTAGACTTGTTTGCAAGGGGTATGCTTAACAAGAAGGTATAGACTTTGAAGAAACTTTTGCTCCTGTAGCTAGACTTGAAGCCATAAGAATGTTTCTTGCCTTTTCAAGCTTCCAACAAATCAAATTTTATCAAATGGATGTTAAATCTGTGTTACTCAATGGTGATCTAGAAGAAGAAGTTTATATAGAACAACCAGAAGGATTCATTTTGGGAAATGATGAAAAACTTGTTTGTAGACTTACAAAGGCTCTATATGGTCTCAAAAAAGCTCCAAGGGCATGGTATTATCACCTTGACAAATATCTTCATCAACGAGGATTCTCAAAGGGGTCTGCTGATAGCAATTTATACACAAAAACCGAAAAATATAAACTATTGATTGTGGTTGTATATGTTGATGATATCATTTTTGGAAGTAATGAAGAATCTATGAATCAGAAATTTGCTTCTGCTATGCAGCAAGAATTTGAAATGTCTTTACTTGGGGAACTAACATTATTTCTTGGCTTACAAGTGTATCAAACTACAGATGGCATATTCTTATCACAAGAAAAACACCTTAAGCAAATTCTAAAGAAGTATGGCATGGAAGAATGCAAACCTGTAAGTACACCAATGATAACCGGATGTAATCTCAGTTCTCATGATGATTCTCCCACGGTGAATCAACTAGAATACAGATCTATGATAGGAAGTCTACTTTATCTCACTGGAACTAGACCAGAAATTATGCATGCAGTTGGGATTGTTAGACGATTCCAAGCTAATCCAAAAGAGTCTCACCTTCAGGCTGTCAAAAGAATATTGAAATATCTACAAGGAACTCAAGACTTTGGACTATGGTATCCAAAGAATGTTGATCTCACTCTTCATGCTTACACTGATGCAGATTGGGCTGGAAATGTTGATGATCAGAAAACCACTAGTGGTGGTGCATTCTATATCGGGCCCCGGTTAGTATCTTGGTTCAGCAAGAAACAAAACTCTATTTCCTTATCTACAGCAGAAGTAGAGTATGTGGCTGCCACATCATGTTGCACTCAACTTATTTGGATGGTGCAAACCTTACAAGACTTTCAAATAAAATGTTCACCTCCTATCTATATTATGTGTGATAATACAAGTGCCATCATTATCTCAAAGAATCCTGTTATGCATTCCAAGACCAAGCACATTCCCATCAAGTATCACTTCTTACGTGAACAAGTGCTTGAAAAAAAGGTGAAGTTGGAGTATGTTCCCTCCAAAGAACAAGTTGTTGATATATTTACCAAACCCCTACCCAGGGAAGCGTTCGAATATCTCAGACAGAAGTTGGGAGTAGTCTCTGCCATGTAGAAGATCAGATCTACTTAAATTCAGAAGATTAAAGTGGATACACGGGTTTCATGAAAGAAATTCGCGTATATATGCGAGTTTTTACACAGAAAACCACGTATGGGTGGTTGCTGACAAATTTCTCTGGTTAAACATTCTTCAGCACAAGCTGTGGTGATGTTGGGTATCTCTGGTGATGTTTCAGCTCTTCTATTTCTGTTTCATTCTCTGTCATTTGATGAATATGCCTTGATGATTTGCTGTTGAAAGTGTTCAGGCTGCACAAGCTAAGGGCGAGTGTTGGTCATATGGAAAGGATGCATTGAATGCAAAGTTTCAGGGGGAGAATTAACCCTGCTGAGTGTAATGCATTTTTGGCATTATGATGGTTCTGAAATATGATCTCTCTCTTGAGGTATTTTTGGTATTGGTCATAAAAAGTCATATTTGTAATTTGATGAAAAGATCATGTTGAGACTTATGATGTAAATTGTTATATTCAGTCATGTAAGGGCTTGTTCAAATGTGTAAACCCACTTGGTTGGGTACTTGAGTCACATTTGTAAATCCACTTGGTTGGATCTTTGATGTAAGAATGAGTCCTTGGTGATAGGAAAGGTCATAGAGTCATGTACTTCATTAAAGAATATGTTTGAAGATTCAACATGAACTTAGGGGGAGCATGGTACCTTCAGTTCACATCAGATCTACAAGAGCTCTTCTTTCTACTTGAGAAGAAAACCTTGTTTTGGTTTTGATCTGCCGTTTGCCCTTGATGTCAAAGGGGGAGAGTATTATGGTGCTTGAATATGTATCTATCTGTTGTAGTGATCAAACACCATCATGGCTGCCATCAAGTCCAAAGGGGGAGATTGTTGGAAATATGATGTAATGTGTTGTCCTTGATGGAAACTCACTTTATGTGCTAACTTTGATAGCAACCTATTTGTTAATGATGGATCTATAGATCAGTACAGAAGTTGTAGAAGAAATAAATTCCAAGAAGTACCAGATTAATGATACACCATCATGGTTGCCATCAAGTCCAAAGGAGGAGATTGTTGGCAATATGATGCAATGTGTTGTCCTTGATGGAAACCTACTTGATGAAGTTGTCCTTGATGGAAACTCACTTGATAAGCTAACTTTGATAGCAACCTATTTGTTAATGATGGATCTAAAAATCAGTACAGAAGTTGCAGAAGAAAGAAATTCCAAGAAGTACCACGCTAGTTTTGTTCTGTAAAGTAGCGTATGGGTTTTGAGAAAATAAAAGTAAAACGTTTTTCAGTTAGCACTAAATACTGATTCACCCCCTCCCCCCCTCTCAGTATTTTTCCCAACACAAGGTTTAATGTTTTTGCACCATTTCTTAGAAAAAAATCTTGAACACAAATTTGACTCGCGTAATAAAGGAAAATCTGGAACGCAAGAAAGAGGTCTCAGGTAAGACCCAAC
This sequence comes from Pinus albicaulis, assembly GCA_034641835.2. NCBI lineage: Eukaryota > Viridiplantae > Streptophyta > Pinopsida > Pinales > Pinaceae > Pinus > Pinus albicaulis. Next base: position 208,155,472 of record CM076574.1, on the reverse strand, counting down.
TCTAAGTGCTCAATGCTAGCTATATATATATATATATATATATATATGAGGTTATACCTTCATTAAGGAAAAAGGACCCGATGCTCATGCAGAATAGTGTTATGCAGTTGTGCCCGTGAGTTAAAAGGAAAGGTTGAACGCAAGAGAAAAGACACAGGAAAGTGACCCGAATGTAGTGAAAAGGGTAGTACGCCTATTAAAAAAAAAGTTTGAATGCAAAGGAAGTACTCGTCTATAAGTGACCCAACACAGAGAGAAGAGCATAGACAATTATGGGTAAGATATGCAATAGGCAGAGGTTGTGTAAAATGTAAAGGCATGGGTCAAGTCAGGAAAACATGGTTAGGCTACATAGTTGAAAATATAACAGTAGGCAGAGAAGAAAAAATGAACAAAAAATCAAGAAAATGAAAGGGATGAATTGAAATACTGTTGTAACTGTGAATGTAAATGTAAATTCATTGATTATTTTATATTTTTTGTGATGCAAAGGCAAGTCTCCTAGTCAAAGAAAAACTCCATTTGATACTAAAATAAATGTATCTATTGTTGTAACATTCTGAATATGCTGAGGAAATGAGTGGGTGGAAGGCAAAGAGTCAGGGTTGTTCACTTCATATTCCCTGTAGAATGAAAACAGTCATGTAGTTATCTAGATAAAGCATGTAACATTCGTGTGCATAAGGAATAAGAGAGAGAGAGCATCATAATTGAAGAGAGCTGAATAGAAGTGATAACTACAGTATCGATGTGAGAGAAAGAATGTAAGAGAGCTGCAGAAGGTTGGAGAGTGGAAGAATCAGAGAGAGCTCATAGAAATTTTATGCACATTACGGACTGATATGAAGCAGATATGAAGGTTGAAGAGGTAGTAGTGGAGAAGGAGTATAACAGAGTTGATATCTAGGTAAATCATCATTCTAGTTTCATGTTAAGTGAGGGAATTGCAGTCTCCTTTCAATTTGTAGCTTGATAAATATCTAGTTGGAGCTAGTTGAGGTAGGAGCCTCTTGTAGGTTGTAGCCTACAGAAAATACATGGGAGTTGGTGCTTCTATTTCAATTTGTAGCTTGAGAGATGTCAAGCTGGAGCCGGTTGAGGTAGGAGCCTCCTATGGGTTGTAGCCTGTAGAAAATAGATGGGAGTTGGAGCTTCCTTGAAAGTTGTAGCTTGCACAATTTGAGGTAGTAGCCTCCTATAGGTTGGAGCCTACAGAAAATCAATTATGAGAGGGAGTTGGAGCTTGCCTTTGCATCACAAAAATAATAGGATCTGGTTTTATCCCTTATGGGTTTCCACTTATATCTGTTGTCTATGTTCTTGATGATTATGTGTTGATGTGATGTTTTAATTTGCTTAATTACTTATTGTCCACACATTAAGTTTATTGATTCATTATGTATGAATATTATTATGAAATGATGGTTTAAATGATTGAATGAAAAAAGTTTTAAATTTACATGAATGTACTAAACTGACTCACCCCCCCCTCTCAGTTTAGCTAAGGGTTCATCGTATGCTACTATTCTCTAGTGGAATATAATTCTATGGAAGTTGATCAATCTAGTGATCCTCCGCCACCTATTGTGGAAGGGATTGCCTCTCTGATAGCCCCATCAACACCTCCTAACACTGGTACAAACTCCATCTCAATCTGGAATATGAACAAGCTCCTTTGCCCACATGGGCTATCACTCTGTCTATTCCCCATGACTCCCTGAATGATGAAACTCCTCAACTCATCAACTTGGAGGTCCATGGATCTTCCCATTGATAATCTTAGGGAGGTAATGCCTCTTTCAACCTGTAGTCTCCCCGATTTGGAAGAAGAAGAGCTCATCAACATAAACTTGAATTGACTCAGGGAGCACCTCCTCGGTGTTACATGGAATTCCACCCATGGACTGAGTCAAGTCTTGGTATTCTTCTACCAAAATTTCCAACAAATTTCTCTCACCTCCCGTTGATGAACACCCAGTACCTCCTTTATGTCTTGATCCTCCCTTGTGTCCTCAGGTTAATTTTGAGAGCACAACTATATTAGAATGTCCCTAGAATTTTCAACCTTTCCAAATTGTGTTTTTTGAATTGTTTTGGCATGTACCCACATTGGTGATCCATATGGTTCCCTTACCCTCTGTGATTTTTCGTATAGAAACCCTTGTCCTGTGCCTGACTGTGGGTGACATTTAGTGTGACCTACCAGACTTCATTATGATTGTACATATTGTACATAGGAGTGTAATTCTTTATCTATTTTTGTTTTGGTGTGTGATGCGAGTATTTTTCATGCCATATTTATGCCAAACATCCTCAAAGAAATACAAATTTTAAAAAACAAAAAAATAGGTGGTCTTGTTTTACCTCCTCCATGTTTATTTCATTCATTATGTGATTTAACCATGGGTCTATTTTTTCTGGATGGTTTTTATAAGATAATATTTCATGTCTATTCTGGCATCCATTGGACCTTAGGTGTGTTTCTCTTGAAGTTGGCATATAGGGGTAGGTCAGATATCAACATCTCCATTGCATTTCTGTCATTATGTTGAAAATGGAAACCAGAAAATCCTGATTTATTTTTCCCTTGAATTAAATTATAATAAAATTGTAATTCCACATCACAAGTCAACAAAAATGTGTTAAATAAGTTAGTTTGACTTATTTGGCTCAGTTAATTCGAGTGCAGGGCATAACTTGAGTCATCTAGAGTGGTTCCTACTCTTTAGGAGCCTAGGTTGAGTTTAAATTTATTTGTAATAATTTAATTCACTTAAACTGAGTTAATGTAGTTAAACTAGTTCAAACTGTTGGAGGAACTAGTGGGAGGTCAAGTAGTGGGGTGTGTACTCAGTGATCAATCAATCAAATGATATATCAACCAAAAATAGCTCATGAATGTTTGATATACGAGTTACCAAGTTGAGATTGGATTTCAAGGGAAGTGTACTATCAGTTGTATAATATTCCAAGTTGTAAAGGTGCTGCTGTAGTCAGAGAAGGGCATATAAGGACTACACAATTCAGGATGGGGATTTACCTAAATAATAGGGGATAATTCCCAAGGAAACACTACAAGGAAATAGGATCTTGGTAGGCAAAAAAATTGGATAAGTATTGGCCAAATTCAGTTTGTGAGGAAAAGAGATAGATTATACTTGTGCAAAGATTGTTCGGGCTTGAAAAATCATTGTATTTCTTATCTATTTTCTGATTAATACAATAAAGATAGGAATGGTTTTTGAGCACTTTGTTTCCCCTAGATATATCCTCGTGTATGTGTGTTGAATCATGATGCATGCTTTTGATATTTCTTCTCAATCATGAATTTCTTTCCAGAGATGAGTAGAGTAAATTTGAGTCTTTTTTTTAGAAAATTACATGAGAAGTATTTAATCTACAATTAATTTAGACATGGTATCAGAACTAGATTCACATTAGAGAAGAGAATTCAAAGTTTTCCTTGCAGGAGGTTTGAATTTCAAGATCAATGTTGCAGGATATCATTAGGACTAAGAATATTTGGAAGGAACAAAAACTTTTTTGGCATGGAAGATCCACATGGAGGTAGTATTGGATGACAAGGAGCTTCTAGAATAAATCAAGACATATGTAGCAAAACCCCCAACATATGATTCCCAATATCTCGCTCAGTGGAAGAAAGATGTAGCTAAAGCGAGGAGAATCATATTGGAGGGATTTCAAGATCACATTGTCTCGAATCTCCATGGGAAAGAAACGTCATTCATGGTGTGGAAAACAATGAAAAACTTGTTTGAGAATAATAGTGACCACAAGAAGCTGATAGTCAAGGACGAGCTTTAGATTATAAATATGAAAAAAGAATGACACAATTCTGCAGTACCTGAGCAAGTTTACACAGTGTCATGATGAACTTGGCAGGGTTGGTGTGACAATCCATGAATACGATTTGGTATCTCTAGCTCTATTGGGTCTCCTAATAGCTAGCATAGTTATCAAGATTTTGTTAATGGTAGAGATAAACTACCAAGTTGGGAGTGGTTATAGTCCGATATAGTGTAGAAATAAATAATACATGACAACAAAGATGGGATCTCATCCAAAGAATAGGAAGAGGACCTTGAATTAGTCACCAAAGGAAATAAATCTAAAGGAAAAAAGTTCTAAGGCGAGGAGGGAAAGAAGAAATGATTTTCCAATAACAAGTGCTTTCACTGTCATGAATTCAGGCACTATACCACGAAATTTCCACAAAAGAAGGAAATCAAGAAGGACCATGTTGTAGTAGTTGTGTTGGTGTGTTTGGTGCATGAATGTACCAAATCACACTTTCTTAAGAGAAGTTGTTTTTCCCTCTTAAGTTATTGGTCACAGGCATAAAATATATGGAGGAAAGAAAGTTAGTGGAACATGCTAAAACATAAACATACCAGATAGAGAAATAGCATGCATATTCAAACATAAAAACTAAACTAAAACTAAAACAAATAAAACAAAAGCTCTAAATAGATTCAGACAACTTCAATAATCCAAACAGTGGTGCTTAGGTCTCCTCTTATTGAGTGCTGGTAGGAAATGAGGATGAAAATTTAACCCACTTTCCAAGGGGCCCTTGGAACTATGGAGCTCCAAATCTTGATGCAAGGATGTCTTTACTTCTGAGCTGCCTTGGTGCAAAGTATCCCTCTATCTACTATGGTGTACTGGAGTTGTTGGATGGCCAACATCTGAGTCCCCTCTATCTCTACTCTAGATCACACACTGTTGGTATTTCTTGGGGCATTTATGGTAACCATAACAATGTTTTCTCATATTTTTCATCTCTTGGTGGCCTTTTATAGGAGAATTAAAATCCTCCTTCCCTCTCTTGGTACATTGTGGATGGTGACCCAAGAGAGGAGGGTAATTCCATTTTGTGCTACATTTATTCCATTGTGTGCTCCTTTAAGGTCCTAAGGATGCTTGGGCGGCTATCTTTAGGCAACCTCAAGTGTGGGTTCAATGTCCTGGAGTGTGCCTTGTGGTCCTAGAAAGTGACTCCCGCCACTCTTAGGACCGCGTGGTTTTTTGAAGAAAAACCACACAAAGGCATGCTTATCAAAGAATTATGCGCACAAAGGCACATTTAACTAGTTCCTTCTATGTGCAATTTTGATTTTTCCTTTCAGACCTTAGAGATTTTTAAATACTTCAGATTCTCTAATGTCTCTCAACCCTGTGAATCCTTCTACCTGACATTAAATAATTTCATATTTGCTTGTATTATTTTCCAATGATAACAGTTTCCCCCTAATGTGTGAGGTCTAAGAAGAACTATATAGTTGAAATACATTATAGTTTATTTTATGTGTATTTTGTGGAGAGAGAGAGAGAGAGACCTACGTGTAGCTCAGAGTTGGAGACACCCTGCACCGGGTCGAAGAGAAACCATGTCCCATGGGATCCATGTAAGCAATGATATAATACAATATATACAAATTTTATACAAGGCAGGAATGTCCCATGCTTGTGAGAATTTGGCTAGTTAAACAAATCTATTTGACATATACATATTTTGTCTATGTCACTAGTATGGTAGTGATCTGTTGGTTGATGATGACGACTGGTAATGCCCTGAGGGGAATTTTTTATTTGACTATAGGTGGAAAGTGGTACCCATGTGCATAAAATTGGTATGGCATATAAATGCGCATTGTACGCATATGCACTGGCTAGGACCTTCTCTTGTAAGAATTGTTGAAAGAGATGCTTATAAAGGCACGGGTCTTCAACGAATTTGATCAAAGTGCAATGGTTGTAAGGTACGATACCATCTTGACATGAAATATTGTGTTGTATTCCAATGTCAGGAGGATCGATAAAATCTTTGGGAAATGATGTCTCCCATAGTGCCACCCGAGGATGCCCTTTTTGTGGAGAGGGGTGATCCAAGGTACCACTTCCTTTTTGGAAAAGAGGTGCTGATGTTGACAAAAAGGAAGCCTCAACCGAACGAGGGTGTCATGGATATGGAGGATCAGGATCCTAAATTTGATGGGTTTAACATAGGCATGATGGCAAGGGGTGACTGAAAATTGATGATGGGGATTTAGTGGGCCAAGGTCAGAGTATAAAAAGCTGCTTGGCAGCAATCATATCTATTTCTAATGGGGAAATCCATGGATTCAGTAGGACTTCCAGGGTGGGTATAAATTGGTTATGAATGTCATGATGGCTTTTGCATGAGGGTGTGATACTCCAACCAAGGGTGACTAGGGACTGATTCTATGGGACGAAAAATGAATGGGTGGGTGGGGGACATAGTGCGCCATTTGTAGTCTTTGTACACTTACCAAGACAATAAAATAATGGGGTTTGGTTTGTACAAAACATAGAGACGGGTGACCCAAAACATGAGATTATTCACTCACTGATGATGTGAGGAAGGTGTTTTGATGAGGGTGGGAGCCCCATTGGTTGGTCTCACGTGTGAGGTTGATTAAGTGGATGAAAAAACATCGCATATGGGTTATGCCGATGGAGGTATGGTAGGCCAAATGCGAGGCGTGGTAGTGTGCTTTCAATTTGCTTGCACAACCTGGTCGTCTGGGAAAGGGGTTTTATTTCGATATGGTAAAACTTGACCTAATGCATGGTGAGTGAATGGGCATGAGGTGCTTCCCGAATATAGTGGTACATCCATGGCATTACTTTTTTTGTGATATATGGCCTACTTTGGGTGATAAGCACCATGGAGGGGAGGCTTTAGCGATCAACGAGGATGCTTATCATGTGCAAGGTGAGGTGATGATAAACATGGTCGGGTGTGTGGAACCTATAGATGATTTTTTATGGTGAAATAATGTCAAGATATGCAGAGTTTTTCTCGGACTTTATCATGCTAGGGGTAGAATGATATCTGCTCTTGGAAATTTCATCGGATGGAGCTATGGATGGTTTTCATACTACCTGCAAAAACAAATACCCCAAGTGAAAGAATCTTCTTTATTCAAATATTTCTTTGAAAGCCTTGATTTTTAAAAAATCAGATGAGAGAGGGCATACCTGGTGGTGCTGAAATTTTATTTTTATGGGGGCCTGAAAGTGTGGCACTGCCCTTGGGCGTTATGGAGCACTGATCATAGTGATTCTTTCATTATAGTGATTGGGCTTTCCGAAATCTGGTTATGATCCTCCAAAGTTTCTGAAAAGGGTGACATATAGGTGAATATGGCTCAATTCAATTCATTTGTGTTTATTGAGTGTTGAGAGATCAGAGGCTTTTGTGGAGCATTTCTTGCCATTGCAGTCAGCCTGAGCACCCGACATTAGAAATTTTTTAGCTGGGAAGCTCTATGATGTCTTGCAATTTATTTTTTTCAGTGTACTAGTGCCAACATCCGTATAAGATGGGTTTGTAGAGATTGTAGGTCAAATTTTACCTTGACTGCGTGGGCAATCAAGGTACAGGTGCGCCTTTTGCAAGCAAAAGCTTGGTTTTGTGTGCTTGTGTTATCTTTAGGCATGCCTTTGGAACGTATGTGAGAAGGACAGACATGCCCTCCTCGCGCTTATCTGAGGAAAATTTGTGCAGAGAGATGAAGCTAATTTTGCCAAAATTTTTGGAAATTTTTTTAGTTTTTTGGTGTTTTTCATGATGCTAATGTGTTCTTGTTTTGATGATAGGATGTTGTGGAGGGAGAGGGATTTTCTCGAGATCCATGCCACCATAGTTGCTGATGGCCAGGCGCGTGAACAGTTGGCACAATGGGATCTCCTCAAATTTCTAGAGAATGACCTTCTTCGATCATAGGATCGAATTTTGCGCTACCTAATCCGATGTTGGAACATACGACACAAGGTGATAGTGCTATGTGGGTGCAACCTCACTATCCATCCCAAGAGGGATATCTAATTTTTGACTGGGCTGCTACCTCAAGGTGAGGTGCTTCGGTATCCACTTCCCTCTGCGAGGGTGGATCTTGAGCAGTTTCGGGCGTGTCATTACGGCGGGGTGCCCCTTATGGAGGGGTGTATATCTATTGCTACAATGATAGACTTGGCCGAGAAGTGTGCTTTAGCGGCCATTGTGTGACTGGTTGAGTCATCTACTCCTCATCAGGCATCGGGTCCACACATCAGTGTCTTGCGCTGACTGAGGGCCAGGCATTTCTTTGACTTTTTCCCTTTTATGGTATGACGGGATGTTGGAATAACTTTCCAAGGTCCAGGATGGATTGAAGTTATTTACCTATGTTAGCATCCTATGGAACATTATGTATGAGCGGGTGGTGCTACTGAGACCTACGGTGGCAGTGCCTACTATGGGGCCATAGGAGCCTCACATGAGGAGGTGGGCTCCCGTGATGCCCTAAGGATGTGGGGGTAGGGTGGGGCATTAATGGAATGCCACCATAGAGGCTTGGTTTGAGGCCAACCCTTAGATGTTCCTGCCATTCCCTTATGCAGGGATGGAATTTTGGGGGAATCCAGACATGGGTCTTCCTACTAGATATGCTTGGGGGCAAGCAGGTATGTCTTTGTGTTTTCTGAATTCATTTGAGTATTTATGTGTATATGTGTATTATGATGACACTAACATAGTTTTGGTTACTCTTGCAGATGTTGGTGAGGTCGGTCATCCTGTGGCTTGGTTGGTTGGGCACTATCTGATTCAGTGACCTCGAGGAGTTCTCGAGGGGCAAGGAGGAGCTCCTATACAGCCTTTGGGTGGAGCATCGAGTGGTGAGGTTGCCCCTAGGGGGAGGGTAGCAGGTGGGCTGCTACTGAGACTGCTGCTGAGCGAGCTCATGCTAACGCGGCAGAGGATCATATTGTTGAGATGATTGATCAGGTGGTATCTTTGGAGGATGCCTAGGGTTGAGTGGGCTGCTTGAACTTGGGGATTCCTACTCGAGGTTTTCTGTATGACCTCGAGGATGTTTCACTGGAGACCTTGATGGTCTGGGAGAGGGGCTATCGTCCAATTTATGTAGGGTGGCGGTCTATGTATTGAGGTGACTGCAGTAGTGGTACCAAGAGTGGCAGTGGGTCTAGGTGCCCCACCTGGGGGAGCGCCGCCCCAGAGTATTTTTTGTACATGGGGAAAGCACCCATTATGAGGATGCTTCCCCTTATTTTTGTCGACTTATGTGTGTATCTTTTGGGCTGACCAATGGGTCAGAGACATTATTTTTTGTACTCAGACACATACATTTTGATATATAAATATATGCGAGAGATATTTTTGCGGCTCTAGATGGTGTGCTCCCTATTTCTATTTATGGACTATATTATGCTAATGGATATCTATATTTTCTAAGTTTTTGTGTTTTATGTAGGATGGTTTATCCGAGATGCATTCCATTTTAGAACATTGTTAGCTATGCGATCACCTATTTGGTTTTGACTCCTTGGTACATGTGTGAATGTAATGTAGTCAAATTATCTACTTAATATTTTTTCACGCAAGTATTTTCTAAATAGATGTGAATCTTGTATCTCAAATGTTTGGTTTAACTGCAACACTACTAACTGGGAATCAACGTAGATATGTATATGGTGTATGCATGATGGATGGCGTCACAAATAAGTCCGATAATGACATCATATTATTCCTAATTTTTCTTTGTTGAACCGATACAAACACCATTGGTGCAGAGTGGTGATCAGTCAGGGTGATAGATGACCCAGGCGGTTGTTGTTAAACTTTGATACCATCGTAATGCTCCATCAGAAAATCCAAAGTAAGGGTTGGGTTGGTAATACATTGTGACACTTGAGCGCGTTTTGTAGCAACTATTTTGGTCAAAAATTTAAAGGGGTTGGTTTTGTGTACGTTGACTCAAGGGTAGGGCCTTCTTGGCCCTTATGGGTAGAATTTCTTGAGGTAAAGTTCGTTGACAGGGTTGGTGAGGCATGTTCTATCCAGCTCAGTCAAGATGTATGCCCTCTTTAGGAGGAAATTTTTATGATGTAGGGTCCTTTCCACAAGGTTTCAAACTTTCCTAGCCCTAGGGCTCCTTTTGCAACATCATAGCGGAGGACTAGTTCTCCCTCTGTGAATGAGCGAGGGTTGATGTGGTGGTCGAATGACGCTTTTACCCGTTTCTTGTGGGCTTTGTTGTGTTCCAATGAATGTCATCAGCTTTTTCGATGAGCTCTAGTTGGAATAGATGTTGTTCTAGAGGCTGGGTATCATTGAGGAGTTCGATGTTGGCATGTGAATTTAGGATTTTGCGGAAATCAATGCAAATGCATGGGATACCCTAGTTTTTTATGATAGGCACAGGGTTGAAAACCAGGGATGTGGGGGCGGCTTCAATCCTAGTTCTGATATATGATGATACGAATCATATATGATGTATTGTGTCATTGGAATTTGGTGGGGGGATAATATCCATGATGGGAGTTTGCGTAAGCTCTAGATTGGGTCCCATGTTAGGATGGTCAATTTCGTGTCGGTGGAAATTGTGCCTATTGCAGAGGTGCCTAAATGTTTCCAATAGTGGGCATGCCTCTGGTTCGTGGTTATGGCTAGTGTAGATGGTGCATGGTACCACTGTGCCGACTGAGTAGATTATGTGGGAATCAACACTACTCTTCGTCCCGGATGTGGATGCTTGGAAAGGATTTGTGGTAGAAGAAGAGAGCTTCTGCTTCCATTTCTGAGTTTTCGGCATGGGTGTGTCTAGCTCTTTTGGGGAGCAGAGACTTAATGCTACTCTTGCTACTCTAAGGTTTGGGAGATGTTCACATTTAATTGTATGATGAAAGTGTGAAAAAATCTAGCAATAAGTATGTGTGATTATATCTTGGTTAGAGAGAATTATCTGTGGGAGAGAAGAGACTGTGCAAAAAATATTTGCAGGGAGCTTCAGTTCTTTGCATTGATTGACCTGGTGGCCAATCAGGTCTCATAGTCCACATGTTATCCTAGGTTGGACCTAGGTAATGCTTGTTTGGCATGCCGTCCCAGTTTTCCTATAATGTCGAGGTGGTTATGGGGTTGCTAGCCTGGGGTTAATATAATTTCTCTATCGGTTGAGGAGATTGTCACATTTCTTTTCTAATGTATGTATCATATCAATTAGAGGAAGAACTTACAGAACATAATTACATCAGTATTCATGGTGATTTCCCTGACATACTAGGAAAAATAGTGTAATATTCCTAATTAGTTCTAAGCTAATTGGAATATTCAATTTTGTTTTTTTTCTTTGTTTAAAGAATAAAAGTGTAGAGGAGGTTCATAAAACTCCTAATAAAGAATAAATCAGATCTAAATGTGAAAAAGGATAAATCTTGGCTGCAAAATCAAGCACCCTTAGGTGTGAAAGGGGCTGGAAATTTTGACCGGGTCAACCTTGACCAAATCTACAACGTTGTCTTGGGGGAGTGGCCATCAATGAGGCACAATGCAGTTTTAGATGGAGATGGCTTGTGTAAAATAAGCTATTTCATTGAAGGTGGTTTAGGGTTTACAAGCTCTTAACTTATACAAGGAAGAGGATGGCAGCATGAAAAGGTTGTTGATGATATTGTATTTTCTAAAGTATTGTCTATTTAGACATACAGCTTTCTTTGGTTGTTTAGCCTAGATTGAAAATTTTGTTTAGCATTGGGTGTTCCTGATCAGGAATCCCACCTCTTCCCATTGAGTATTTCTTGGGATATTCTTGTATTTCATAGTCCACTATATGTCTTGAGGCCAAGCTTCTTCTACCAACTACAACGCAGATCATGTTTAGGGTTTGGTTGTCTTTAAAAGCTGCAGCAAGAGGAGGCTAGATCTACTGAGATCTAGACCATTCTAGTTCTCCTTTTCAGTGGGGAAAGCTTCTATCCCATTGGCAAGAGAGTATTTGATCATTGGAGCATCAATTTTAGATCTTGGCATGTGGCCAAACATTATATAAACCCTACAGTGCTTTTTTACTTCAAGATTTGCATTTTTCTGTAGGTGTTGTTGCAGGGTCTTTTGGCACATCTTTTGGAGGAGTGATTTTCATGTGTTGGGGATCTTCCCTTCACCTTTGAGATCCATTGAAGAGGATCATTATATTATATATATCATATCAGATCTGAATATTCCTGAAAGTATAACTATTTTTGCAGATCTGCAGATTTGGATCTCAAATCTACTCCTTGTGCATGATCTTTTGCTGAAAACCCCAAGGGGGATTGAAAGAGGAGCCTCTACAGTGTATGGATCTATTATAGATATGAAATTTCATGCACTTATATGCTCTAGATCTAAAGTGTAATCTTCAACTTCTGTAGCTTAATAAAATAACATTGTCAAGCCTTTTTCAGTTTATATATGTGATTGCAACACCTCTTTTTGAGGATTTTCTTCCATTGGAGACTTATATTTCCTATTGTAAATATTATGAGCCATCTTATGCATATATTTTTATATTGTAAATGTTAAAGAAGGGTCTCCCTATTGGCCTCCTTCTTTTACTTTGATGATCTGCATTATTTTTTCTGCATATCTTTCACATATTGTTGCAGTCCCTATTTGGGAATATTATAGTGGTATCAGAGCATCATCTTGGCACAACCCATGATTTCTAAGAAGCCAATATTTATTTTCAATTAAATAAACAACAGAAGAAGAATATTGATTACACATTAGACAAATAAGACAAGGATAAGACCCCTTTATTTGGAAGAATTAAAGGAGAAGTTCTCAAAAACTCTTTTCCAAGCTATACATGAGCTGAAAAGAGAAATCAGGGGAGTGAGGAGGGAAATAAATGTAGATCCCTCAAGAATATTTATGCATGAAGGAAACCCCAGTTCTTCATATTATATGTGTGATCATTCAGCCACACAATCATATCTACAACGTTGTAGCATGCCTACATTCCTATCAAGAGAAGAAGCAGAAGGAGAAACACCAAAGGAGGAGACTCTTGGTGACTATCTCCAAAAATATGAATCTCAGTATAGAAGATTCAGGGAGCATCTAAGCTTCCAAGAGTTTTGTCAACTTAAATAAGAGAGAAGATCTAGTGAATACAATAGAATAATAGGGTGCATGCATCACACTTTGGGTAGGTTCTTTCTACCTACTTTTGATCGATCACCCGAGAGCTCAACCAAGTCTTGGGTAAGGAAGCTAGACACCTATTTCCACCTGCAACAAGTTTCAATAGAATAAGCCATAAGAGTAGCAGCGCTGAATTTCCAAGGTATGGCTTATGCCTAGTGGTTATTTGAATGTTCTTCATTGAAAAATAATAATAGCTCTACTTATCCAAAGTTCACTAGGAGGTTAGTGAAAATATTTTATTTTAAGAAATATGAAACTTCTTTGGGTGAGAAAACCAAGCCCAAGAATTCAAAACCTTTGAATGAATTGGAAGGATCCATGAAGCCAACTCCATTTTAGAACATTGTTAAGGGGGTTAAAGATCTTCTACATGATTTTCCAAGGGCAAAGGCCCCACTTTAGCAAGAATTTTCTTCTCAAGAAGAAGACATGAGGATTCCTTTTTCAAGAGAAGATCAAGAAAAAGGATCTCTTAATGATGAGGCCTTCTCCATTGATGAGGAGAAGGAAGAGGAAGAGCTGGAAAGATCCTCCAGTGCTGTGACAATAGGAGGAGATCTACTTTTATTTGGAGATGGAGGTGAAGCAATTGCTTCCACTAGAAGGACTCTTGTATATTTGCAAGAATCTCCAAGGGATGTTACATATGAAGAGCATGAGTAGCATGTGTCTATGATGATAGAAAATGAGACAAAACAATGGAGGAAATGTGTTCCAACATTGCATACAGTATTGGGAACACACAGTATGATAGATCATTCCTTTGTGATCAAGACTCTTGAAACCAAGGAGATGTTGGGTGTAAATGGATTAATTAAATCTAAAGAAATCACCTTAGATTGTGAGATCTTGTAGAAGGTAGGAGGAAATGAGGAGGGCCAACACCAAATGATTGGCGGCATATATACCCATCATTTTTAGGAGGATTATGTACAGAAGCAAGAGGATGATTTGCGCAGTGAAAGCAGGGAAAAATTAGTCCACTCACATTTCCAGCTTGCTCTAGGCCTTGATGTTTCACTATATGGAGGAATTCCACAAGGGAGACCGCTTGATTTAGATTTGGTGAAAGATGTCTCATACCTTGATGCTCCATTCATAGATCCAAGAAGAAGGGGAGCATTAGAAGACCACAATACAGTGCTAAGAGTGTTGGGGGAGCTCAAGGAGGAGGGAAATATTTTCCCTTTATCATCATTGTCCACTCTCTGATATCATACTTCATTGAGAGAAGATGCTGCAAGGATTAAAAATGACACCATCATGGGGCAAGGAGGGAAGTCATTGGCTATGAAAACTTAGAAGATAATCTCACTTGGAGAAAAATATTCCATACATGATAGAAGGTGGTGGTGTCACATGCATACTTTGGCAAGGCCAAGGAGGTTTTGGAAAGATGATAGCCTTCCATGGGAGACTAACTTCCAAAAACTTCCATCTTCATTTGAGCATATGCATATGCAAGAAGGGCAACAAGGAGGGAATAACAACCTTCCATCATGTACTCTTGGCATGAGATATGTCAATGAGGAGAAGAAGGGAAGGAATAACCTTCCAACACATACCTTTTGCATGGTATATGTCAAAGAAAGGAGTAGCCACATGACATACATTTCAATTGATAGATCATCAGCGTTGTCATTTTTGAGGATTGTATATCCATATTGGAAATCCCAACTGTTGGTGGATTATTCCAAGGATCTTCACACATGAATGATTCTTGATGATGAGCTACATGATGAGGGATATTTAGTCCAAGATGGGGTCATCTATAATCATGGTAGGATATTCTTGTCTAGAGCCTCCAAGCTTAAGGAGAAGTTGCTATAAAGGGCCTATGAAGAGTTTTATTTCAACCACACATATTCCATGAAACTCAACAACATCATCATGAGGATATACTATTGAGAGGGCTTTGAAGGAGAACTATATCAGCATTGTCAAAGATGCATGTACCATGTGGAGATGGAGCAGAAACATAACTCTATGAGAGAGTTAATTAAACCTTCTCTTTTTTCTTTTGAGAGAGGATATAGATCTATGCACCACTCCATTTGTTTGAGGAGTATTATTGGTGAAGAGAATACTTATGTAAATCATGCTTTATTTTCTGATTGCATTTATTCTTGTACCATGTATATGCAGGCCATGACTCCAAGTAGGAGTGTTGTACCCTATAAAATTCATGGCCAACTTTGGGCCAAAAATATTTCTGAATATGGCCACTCCCTTGGAGGACAAAGGTAGATTTTGCAACATGATGGGTGCTTTTCTAAGGCACTAAATATATCTCACACTTTCATCCATGGCGAGATGATATGGGCAGAAATTAAGTGGTGGGGAAACTACTTACCACATCTTTATCTAATGCATTCAGAAGATGCACTACGCTGGTTCCACATGTGGGACTATGACCCACCTCCATATGCGCAAAAATTTGTTTGTATCCATGTTGTTTTCATCCCCTACATTGATGATGTGCTTGTAATTTTTATGGGGATGATTGGATGGAGGATGGAAGGATTGGATGTGTCATTTGGGAGAGAGATTCTCCATGTTTCTTATGTTTGAAATGTTTGTTAAAGCATTAGACCATCCATGATTGCTACATTGGGTCTCTTGTTTCCTTATGGGATGAGCCATTTGGCTAACTTGAGCACTTGGGAGGTGCCTCTCACATGGGAGGAGTTTTGCTATGAATTACCAATCTGGAGGGTGATTCATTTTGTATGGATGATAGCTTGGAGATTAGAGCTCCATATGGCAATGAAGGTTCCCCAAATCTTCAGTTCTTTCCTTATAGTTTCTTGGGGACAAGTAATCTTTGGGAGGGGAGGACTGCAATATTCCTAATTAGTCCTAAGCTAATTGGAATATTCAATTTTGTTTTATTTTTATGTTTCATGAATAAACATGTAAAGGAGGATCATAAAACTCCTAAACATCAAATAAATTAATGCCAAATGTAAAAAAGGTTAAATCTTGGCTATGTAAGCAAGCACCCTCAGGTGTGAAAGGGGATGGATGTTTTGACTGGGTCAACCATGACCAAATCTACAACGTTGTCTTGGAGGAGTGGCCATCAATAAGGCACATTGCAGTTTTTGATGGAGATGGCTTGTGTGAAAGAAGCTATTTCATTAAAGGTGGTTTAGGGTTTACAAGCCCTTAATCTATATAAGGAAGGGGATGGCAACATGAAAAGGTTGTTGATTGATATTGTATTTTCTGATTGTATTGTTTGTTTAGACATACAACTTTCTTTGGTTTTTTATCCTAGATTGCAAATGTTGTTTAGCATTGGGTGTTCCTGATCGGGAATCCCACCTCTTTCCTTGAGAGGCCTCTTGGAAGAGTCTTGTATTTCATAGTCCACTATTTGGATGAAGGCCAAGCTTCTTCATCCAACTACAACACAGATCCTGTTGAGGGTTTGGTTGTCTTTGAAAGCTGCAGCAAGTGGAGGCTAGATCTACTCAGATCTAGACCATTCTAGTGCTCCTTTTTAGTGGGGAAGACTTCTATCCCATTGGAAAGAGAGTATTGGATCATTGGAGCATCAATTTCAGATATTGGCATGCGTCCAAACATGATCTAAACCTTACAACGCAGTTTTACTTCCAGATCTGCATTTTTTTGTAGGTCCTATTGCAGGGTCACTTTGGCACATGTTTTGGAGGAGTGATTTTCATGTGTTGGGGATCTGCCCTTCACCTTTGAGATCCATTGAAGAGGATCATTTTATTGTACATATCAGATCAGATCTGAATATTCTTGAATATCTGAAGATTTTTGCAGATCTACAGATTTAGATCTCAGATATACTCCTTGTACATGATCTTTTTCAAAAAACCCCAAGGGGAATTTGAAGAAGAGCCTATGTAGTGTATGGATTTGTTAGAGATCTGAATTTTCATGCACTGATTTTCTCTAGATCTGAAGTGTAATCAACAGCTGTTGTAGCTCAATAAAATAACATTTTCAAGCCTTTTTTCAGTCTATATATGTGATTGCAACACCTCTTTTTGAGGATTTTCTTCCATTGGAGACTTATATTTCCTATTTTACATCTTATGAGCCATCTTATGCATATATTTTTATGTTGTAAATGTTAAATAAGGGTCTCCCTATTGGCCTCCTATTCTTACTTTGATGATCTGCATTATTTTTCCTGCATATCTTTCACATATTGCTGCAGTCCCTGTTTGGGAATATTACAAATAGTCTAGATATGGGGTTCCCATTGTGCTCAGTTGGTGGCATGCCTTGGTACCATAGGCATAGCGCTTCAAAGTAAGGGAAAATGGTGACCACATTATTGCTAGTTTTACATAACGCACATGTTATTCCCGCCGCAGAGAGCAAGCTTGGGGTAACTAAGGGTTCCCCGATTGGTCAATTTTAAGTCGAAGCGTAAAAGAGTGATGGATCTACTTGCCACATATCTTGGGTTGTCGAGCTGTCTATAGATTCTAAGTATGAGCCATCTTCTTGGGAAGAGGCAAACTATGGCCGAGCGTAAAACTATCCAAAGGTTGTTGAATCGTTGGATATAGTATAATTTTCTCTCTAAAATGTGGTTGTCGACACATAAAGGACGTGTGAATTGTGTTGCCCACAAACCAACATAATAAACATGCTTAATAGCATACCATATGTGGATGAGTTCCTGGGCTACACATTCCTTGATGAAGTGACCATGTTCATCGCATAGCATGCAACGTATGATAGGATATGGAAATATGAACGGGAGTCTTTCTGGCGACTGTCGTTCCTCCTGTAGGTATATAATGACGCGAGTTCATCTCCAGATGACTGGGTGGAGGGATCCTCTTGGTATGATTGCTCGATGGAATGTAAGGCATCCCTATATCACAGGATATCTCAGAAATGATGGGTATAGTGTCCATCATTGTTGCAGATAGCGCATGCATGATTAGTACGCAATGCTTTGCCTTGAATTTTGGTGGCGGTTTCCTTCTTATGGGAGCTTGGTGCCACGATGTCTACCGTAGAGCTAAGGAGTGGTTTTAATTCATCCAACTCTGGGAAGATGTGGGTAGGGTATCCTACTATGTCACATATGGCACAACGTGGTGATTCCCGTTGCGTGGTGGGAGTCTCCACCTTCTTTCCTCTTCTTTCAAGTTTCTTAGTCGTAGCCATCGACTTTGCGATGGGAATTTCCTTTGCAGGGATGTTTGTGACAGTCTCCAGAACGGCTAGGGCCGGTTCAAGATTGATAGGGATTAACCCTGTAGAGGTGATGTGTGTGACTCCCATTGGAGTAGGTGGGACTAGGTACCAAAGTAGTATTGCAAATGATAAGTTTGGTAGGACCACCGTGGCCATGACCTTCTACGACATGAAACTAGCTGGGGGAAGCGGAAAGGGGTTTGGGAGGCGACGTAGGCTAGAGAGGTTGTTGTGGCTGAGGACTCTATGTCATTACTACTCATCTCCGTGTCTTGACTAGCCTCGGTGCTAGTTGTGGACATCATGCACACTAGAGCCCCCATGACATCAGGTGATGACTCAGGTATAACAAAAGGATCTCCTAGGAATGACCCTAGGATGGACGACGGTTTGAACTGGAATGGGCCATATTCCTGGGACCGTGTAAATGCGTCAGCAGATGTGTCTACATAGGGTAGAATTACATAGGTATTTTTTAGGGGCCACTTTTTTCTATGTTTCAACTAGTTGAAAGTAACGATGCGATCCTCATGGGGGAACATCATAGTTTGGAAGATGGAGGAGGCGATGGCTAACATGGTGTACATATAACTCCAGCCAAGGAGTATATTGTAGTCCAATTGGGTGTCCAAGACTTCAATGTCTATAAGACTGCCTTCGTACTAGATACAGACTGCCAATGTTTTGGTACGTACCGATGCTTTCCCGAAGGGCGACCATCATATGCTCTAAGCATGATGTCTGATGGCTTTAGTTTAGGAGACCCTAAAATTTTCCAAACATTCTTTGACATGATGCATGTGGATGCACCTTCGTCAATGATACATCGGTGAATGGTAATGTTTTGGACCGGTACTGGTGTCTGAAAGGTGACCATTGAAGGAAGCCTAGGGGTGAATTTGTCTAAATCAAAATCCATTAGGCATGAATTGGCAGGGTCGATGGTGCCTAGGGCAGAAAGTAAGTATTTTCACTGTTTTGGGGATGATTGTAACTGTAATATTCCAAAATGGGGAAAGAAACAATATAGCACACAGTAATCTGTAAATAGAAGCAATATCAATATATTAATACATGAGACAAACATGGGTCCATTCCATTATTATTATAAAAACAAAAATAGGTACAAATACTCGAGGAAAAGATCGCTCAAGTTTGGCAAACAAGCCTCCCATGAAAGCATAAACCTAGATCTGAAATGCTACTAATGCAATAAAAGCTGGAATATGAAAATTGAATTGTCTATAAGGGGATAACTATAGCTGAGAATGGAAATACATGTATATGCTACTATAATGCTCCAATAGTGCAAGGAATATAAATCCAAGCCCCAAAACAAATTTCTAGGACAACCCTGGAAAAGGTTTCCATAAATATACACTATAAAAAAGATAGCAGATTTGGCCCTAGGGCTAAATAATCTCTACAAATAAATCACTGATATGAGGTGGCTGATCTAAAATATGAAATGGATTATTCTCCTCCAATAGATCTCGTAAATGAGGGGTGATCCCCTCAAAGGAAACAAAACTCCTCCAACTAGGACAATAAACCCCCTGTTGCAGCTGCTCTCCAAAATAACACAGATCTAGATTGATAATGTGCTGTAGAGGATAAAAATATGATGAATTGATGCCAAATGTGTCAAATAAGCTCCAGGGCCTTCTTAACTAACCTCCAAAGAGAAATGAGACTCCCTCTAATAAGATCTACCTCAGAAATCTCCCAAATCAACTCCGCAACTTCTGCCCTACAACACAAACACAAATCCTCAACTGGAAACTATGATGTACATTAAGAATAAAGCCTTTATCAAATGACTGATAGTGGAATTTAGTGAAAAAATCCTCCAGTATCTTCTCAATGGAAGAGGTGGTATTCCCGATCAGGAACACCCAGTGCTAAACAACACTTTCAATCTTAGCTAAACAACTAAAAAGAGCAACAAGTCTAAGAAAACCAAAAATAAAATAATAATCTAAAACATGCCTCATATGGTTGCCATAATCTTCCTTTTATAATATATGAGCTTCCAAACCCTAAGCCCCATCCATTAATAACACTACTTCCATGCAATGTGTATCCATCTAAAATTGTGTTGTTCCTCCATTAATGTCCACTCCTCCATGACAATGCTATTGATTTGGTCAAAGTTGACCCATTCAAAGTTTTCTAGCCCCTGTTCACACCTTAGGGTGTTTTATTAAGCTGAAAACATGATCCAATTTCATATGAGAAGTGGTTTTATTCTTCATAAAGATATTTATGGGTATCCCTACACATTTGTTCATATATTTAAGTGACAAAACATAACTTTAATATTCCAATAGATTTTGGAATATTACAGTCCTCCCCTCCAAAATTGTTCTTATCCTCAAGCAACTGTAAGGATACTGTAAAACCTCCAGTGGATATGTCTCCTCCGAAGGATACAAAGTAGCCTTTGGTAAATAAACCAAATAGCCCTCATCATGAAGAAGTGGGAGATATATGGAAAAAACTATATGATGTCCATTGGTCTCCTTAAGGCATGAGAGATGGTAAAGGTTGGGTGCCTCAATCCCCATGATAAACTCCATTCTCCATGCTATCATCCAAACAAAGTGAGCCATCCTTTGTAGCTCATAGAAACAATCACCAATCCCCTTCTTATGCAATGTGTAGGGGTTGCATGGCTGAAAGTGAGAGATAGAATTGTTCAAATTACGTTGTCTCTCTCTCCATTTATGATAAATTTGGAACTGCTAATCTTAGGTTGCAATAATATAGTCTTCATGAAGCCAAAAGATACTTGGAATCTTATGATCCCACTCCTTGGTTCTAGGAATATTTCTTTCCCAATCCTTTCTGAATATAGTGAACAGAGAGTCATCACCATATGGTCTCCAAAATAAACATGGAATAAGTGTCATATGACATATTGGATGGTCAAAATAGTCCCTCAAGTGAGACCAGCGTTGTTATTCTTCTTGCTGTCTCAAAACATGATGTGATGAGTGGCCATCCAACCACTTTTTTGTTGCCATAAGCTTCTCAAAAGCTTCAAAATATTAGAGGATATTAGGTGTTGGTTGAATATGAACCAAGTAAAAAAAAAATTGCCCAAAACCCTCTAGAAAGTGGTCAATCCCATCACTGAATGTAGTCTTAATAGGGCCATGAAATCCAAAGTGAGGTTTGCTCTCTTGGGGAGCAATGTGCTGCAAATGTATAGTAAGGAAATGTAAATACATTGCTAATTTATAAATAAACATCAAAACATAACATTTACCATATATTGTAGAAAATTTGGTGAAGAGGTCCATAGATGAGCCTTCCCATCTCTTTATCAAAAGGGAAGGTGACTAAAACAACCTTGCAAGGTTGGTTTCTTTCCTCCTCATACATAAAACAAGCTACATATCTCCTAATATGTTGGTGCACATATTCTTTGAGATCCTCCCAATAGAATCCCTCCATGATGGTGTGATAGAACTCAATGGAATCCTCATGCTTTGAAAAGAGTGCCTCATATGCTACATGTAGAATCCCCTCCTTGAGCTTGGAGTCTCTAGTCAAGTAGATCTTATTATGGAGATAAATGACTCCATCAACCACTCTATACCTCCCATCTACCAATTTCCCATAAAGAACCTTACATGTGAAGAGGTCCTTGGAATAATCCACCAATAGCTGGGATTCCCAATATGGATCTACGCTTCCCAACAATGACAACGCTGTTGAAATATAAAATGAAGCACCTGTCACATCACAAATCTCCTCTTTAACATGCTCAGTGCCAAAGCTACATGTTGGAGTATTGTTACCCCACTTTTGCTGCCTCCCTTGCAACTGATCTTGCCCAAGACAAGATTGAAGTACATGGAGGTCAACCTCCTCTTGGAAGGTATTTCCCATCCAAAACTTCCATAGTTTTTCCAATGCGTGAAAGAGTGTTAATAAACTCTTGTCATATTCAGAAATCTGCCTCATGAGTGGAAGCATCATTTTCTGCCCCAAGAAGATGGATTATCCCTTTGAAACCATGCTTGTGCCATCACAGATTCTTGAATCATCATATTCCAGTGCAAATAGTTGAGTGGGAGATGGCAGTGTCCATATTAGAAAATTGCTCATCCCTCCTTTGAACCCATCAAAGGTTCTCTGTGTTATGCTAGCTCCTCCCAAGGCTCCTTCCTTAGCCAAGTCTATCAATGATGCACCATGTTGAGAGAACTCTTTGATCATCCTCCAACCAGGGGGTTTCCCTGGTGGAATGCCTCCATGTAATGAAACATGAAGGCCTAGAGCAGGTTGTATATGGGAGTGGACTTATTTTTCCATGCCCTCACTACACAAATCATCCTCCTACTTCGGTGCATAAAATTCTTGAAAAGAATGGGTGTGTATGTACCCAATCACTTGATGCTGGCCATCATTCTCATTTTTTCCCAACTTTTGCAAGGTCTCACAGTTTAAGGTGTTTTTCTCTAATGTAATCAACCCACGCACACCCAATTTCATATTGGTGTCAAGAGTCTCAATCCCAAATGAGTGATATATCATGGTGTATGTCCCCAAAAATGTGGTCAATGTTGGAACATACTTCCTCCATTTTTTTGTTTCATTTCCTATCAACATAGACACATGTTGCTCTTGATCTTCATGTATGAGATCCTTTGGAACTTATTGCAAAGATGCAAGAGCTCCTCTAGCTGAAGCAATATATTCACCTCCATATTCAAATAGTGGTGGATCTCCTCCTGCTATTACAATGTTGGAGGCTCTTTCCAGGTCTCTCTCTCCCTCCTCATCATCATTGGAGAATACCTCATCATTAAGAGATCCTTTGGCTTGATCTCCCCTTGAAGGAGGAATCCCCATGTCTTCTTCTTGAGAAGAAAGTTCTTGTTGAAGTGAGGCCTTTGCCCTTGGAAAATCATGTTGCAAATATTTAACCCCCTCAAAAATTTTTAGAAATGCAGTTGGTTTCATGGATCCTTCCAATTTACGCAAAAGTTTTGATTTCTTGGGTTTGGATAGTGTTAGCCTCCTATACCAATAGGTTTCATCTTTCATGATTGTCTTGATTGAATTGTGGAATATGTTCAAACCTTCTTTCTTGAGCAAAGGTGTTCCATATTCTTGAAAACCAAAACCAAAAAATTAAAAAATTTAAAAAATGTAAAGAGGGTATACCTTAAAAGAAAAATCAAAGGGTAAGAAAAATAAAATGGTCAAAAAGTGAAAGAAATGAACCCCAAGCAAAAATAGACCAAGGAAAGTGAGCAAATCCAAATGCCACTACTATTTCATTTTTTGTAACAAAGCAATTGTGTGCAGCTTGTCAAAACTTTGCCACAATTCATGAATAAGTCAAACAGTTTAAACTTGGCTTACTCATATTTCAATTTCATGTTGTAGATTAGAGAATAAAGGTCTAGGCAGCTACTAAACTCATGAGCAGTACAAGTATAGTAAAAGAAGCCAACAAATGAATCGTATACCCTTGATGTAAATATAGTAAGGATAGATCTATCATGTAAAAAGGAAAATATTGGAAAAGGGTTTGCAAGTCAATGCCTAACAAAGAAATGGTAGGCAGCAGATAGTAGGGTGTAGATGGTGCCTGAAAGTGTTATCAGATGAATGATGCTGTTACATGTTTTGATCCTTTACTTCATCACAAATACTGAAGCAGGGAATACAGTGGAAAATCACAGAAAGCAAAGTCAAACTCATTAACTTCCCTCATCACTTTCCCCTCAAAAGTTTTACTAATTTCCCCGAAAGTACTAAGGTATTTGGAGATCAAAGGGGCTCAAGGCATTTCCTTGACTTCTGGAGGGACCGGACCCTCGGTCTAATGATCAAAAAGACCTAAGTACTTGAGATAATATCATTCACTTTTAACTTTTCCTAAGTAAAATCCAATTTTACTTAGGAGAATCATGCAAAATTCCATAAAAATCCCTCAAAATAACTTACTATTCTAAGTTTAAGTGTTAAAGATGAGATATTGCAATTTACTTCAAAAATTATCACTTAGATGTGCACTGAATTTGAGTTCCCTTGTCCCTTTGTCATATTTACATTTAACTCTATTTACTAACCCTAGTGAAAGTACCTTGTCCTAAGTATATAACTCCTTTTAAAATAATATCCCAAAAACCCCTCTATTAAAGTTTAACCAAAGTAATTATTTCCCCATGCATTCAAATAAAAACCCACGATATAAGCCCTTTGGTTAAATTATATCTTTATATAATAATCCCGCCCATATGGTAAATTAATTATATTAATTAATTTATCATATAATAAAACATATATGAAAAATAAAACTTTAAACATACGATATATATTTTTAAACCCAAAAATATAAATAAAACCTGAAGTTTTATTTTCGAAACCAAACTTTGGAAAAATCCGGCGCCAACGTGGCTCATCCACCTAGCATTTCACTTGACGTTTTAACCCCACCGCGACCCCTATTTCCTTTATCACTGTGGGATTAATTAATTATCCGAATTAATTAATAACCATACTCCTCTGCATATCAGACGCCCCCCGCGGAGATTAATAAAGTTAATGGCATTTAAAACCCCGCCGGGCCCGCGCAATAACTATCCCATTATCTTTCCATTTCTTCAACCGTCAGATCGCTTCTCTGCAGATCAACGCTCCATGTCAATCCCGCTACCCATCCCTTGTCAGCATTTTAACGAGCGGGGGATTGGTGGTATTGGAACTGTTCACCTGCCACGCGTCCATCGCTCAATGGAATCGCTCCCCCCGCGTTCAAAACCACTCTAGTCCATAAGCAGTGCGGGGACTAAACCACTTACCGCCCGACCCCTGCACAGGTCAGCCCGTACCAACGTGACGTCACTCCTCGAAAAACTAAAAACCCCCTTTTTGACTTTGGAAATAAAACAAAATTTCGCGTTTTTGTGTCATTTTCACCATTTAAACGCGACTGTGCTCTCTGCTACGGTTTTCGAATTTTCATTGAAATCCACTGTTCCATTCAATTTCGCTCCATAAATCCGCCAGACCTGCGTTCAAGCATCTTCCTGCTCTTTACTGTTACATTAAGAACCCGGCTTTCCTCCAAGAACAGGTATTTATCCTAGTCCACCCCAAACTGCAAATAAAACTCTGTTTTCTTGGTTTTTCACCGAATTAGTGTTTAAATCATATTCCTAAGATCATTCCCTGAGTTTTTAAACTGACAATTGTTCCCCCGAACCTGCAATTGTGCCAATTCCCCTCATTAAAATTGAAATCACGACATTTCTGTGAAGAAAACCCAGAAACTTCCATTTTGAATACCTGATAACCAAATGGAAGCTCCAACAACCACGACATTAACCCCATTGAAACCTTCCGTTTGGGAACTGAATTTCATTAGTAAATTGTTTGATTTTAACGGGTTACCATGCGGAAATATGGATTTGGACTAACAATTTCAATACTAGTTGACAAAATTGTTTTGCTCCAAATTCTCGATTTTAATTCTTATCTTCATTCAACGAAACGAACTTATACATGCTCGAGAGAGAGATTAGAATGATGAAATGTGCACAGTGAATGGTAAAATTGAAATGAGAAATTACAGGGATAGGAAAAGCATAACAGTTAAAGAGTATCAGTGGTTAAAGTGTATCAGGTAAAAGTCAGAGTGAAAGTTAAAATGAAGTTACAGAGCAGTCAAAGGTAAACAGTAAAAGTAAATACAGAAGGCAGTAAAATGGTAAAAAGAGATGAGAATACTTTCACCAATATTTATTTTTGTCTAAAGTGAAAGTAAAACAGTCAAAAGAGCAAGAAAGTAAAAAGATGAAAAAACATAACAAAAAGGAACATTTTTGCAGAAATTGCATATTTTAGTCATAGTTTTGCAGAAACTATTGTGATCAATAAAAGATGAATTTTACAAAACTGAAGGAGGTTTATGTTCCTGATAGGACCATCTACAAAAACCTCTCTCACGTTTCTAACAACCATTATGGTTTTGAAAATATTAAACAATGTTGGAAAGCCCTTTTTGCAGAAAATTCCAGTTTAAGTCATCATTTTGCAGAAAATATTTTGGCCAATAAAAAATACTTCATACAAAACTGAAGGAGGTTTTTGTTCCTAAGAGAACCATCTACAAAAACCTATCTCATTTTTTTCACAGTGGTTTGATAATGAGAGATACATGTGCATATTTACAGGCCATTTTTCAGACTCTGTAAAACTCTGTTTTACACATATTGTTTACAGAGACTATTATGCATAGCTGTAGAGGAATTTTGGGAAACTGAAAGAGGTTTATCTCACCAACATATTTATCTACAATAACCGCTTTCACTTTTTACATATCTATTACGGATTGAGAAATAAAAAGATATCATTGGACCCCAAGTTTGCAGAATTGTTGGAGCAGATTGCACAAAGAAAGGAAGCAGTTAGTGACTTGGATGCCTCATCATCAACTAAGAGTTGGATCAAATTCGAATTATCCTCTTTGTAATCACCTATCCATACAAAATAGTGCCAAATAGATGCATTAGTTTGAGTGTCCTTTAATTAAGTTCTATTTATGTAAATAGTTGGAGAGATTTGTGAACCAATTTTGATATTTGTTTCAAGATATTTTAGTTTAGAATTTGTATAAATACTCCACTCTTGGAAACATTTGGGGTGGATTCTATTACTCTGCTGTAACACTGAGATTTTCGGAATAAAATCTTTTGGAGAAATTTACTTGTGGCTTACTGGATGACGATTTGAAGCACTGGACTTGTTGCAGGATTCATGTGTTGGACTACAGTTCAATAAGTGTTTCTTCCCTTTGTCTGAAATTTTATATTAGTTTATAATACCATCTTATCCATTTCTGAATAATTTACATAAAGGATTGAAACAGAATTTGCTTAATTGTACTCTGTTTTCAAATGTGATTGTTCTTAATGTTTTCTTCTAAATTAGCTATAAGTATGAATTCTTAAATGCTCCTGCTTTGCTAATTTAAACATAGTTGATTACTATAATAAAGAATCCTTCATTGCTCTTTGTTTGTAGTCATTTCACTTCTTTCTTCTGAACATGGTGAAATATTCTTAGCTGCCTTTCATCCCTTCAGGATCATCCCATCCACTCTAAATTTTAAGGATTGTTCTCTGTCTAGCTATCTTTCCCTGTAATACCATCTTGTGCCTAGAATAGAAATCCAGTAAAGCCATCCTTTGATTCCATAGCCCAATGGACTGAAAGCTCTCAGCCTTGCCCTTAGTTTGTGGATTCCACCATTTTCCAAAATAAACTTTGAATCTATAACTAGCCTAAAACCTTTCAAGAACAAAGATAAATCATAAAGAGAGAGCCCTCTCTGGATGCAGATTGGCTAGATTCTGCATCTAAAAGATTGGTTTGTGGTTACCTCGGGTATACTTTCCTCTTACACAACTTCTGGGAAAACCTGAGTGATAACATAGTGGCGACCATACTGGGGACCTGAACCATTTTTATTTGTTATTATTTTTCAATTATAAGCTATAGACAGAGTCTGAAGATCAGCCAGGAAGCCTTTGAAATTGCTTTTGCTCTGCAAATGCAAAAGTAAATAAAAGCTGCTTCAGTCTATCTCTGATTTAGCTTATATACTGAACCTTAGTTTCAAAAATTTTTAATCAGACTCTCTAGTTTAAACAGATCTTTAAGGAAATCTTAATCACATATCATTATTTCTTAAAGAATTTGTAGAATTTGTATTTATTTTTCAATTAAAATCCAAAAATCCAAAAACACATAGTCTAAGAAAACTGGCTTCAGAAAGGATTCAACATACTAGGTCAAACCCTGACCCCAATCCACCACCAATATTTGAAAATCCAAATCTGATCCCTAGGATTCTTAGAAGACAAGGAAGTCAAGAAAGTTCTGAAAGAGGAAGTCAGGAGAGTACAGGAAGTTCTAGACCACTTTCTAGATCTGCATCTTGTCCTGTGAAAATTATTTATATTGATGACATTCCTTTTGATGCATAATTTGAAACATCTTTGTTTGTGAATTTTTCTGAGACTGAATTATCTAGATTAATTCCAGATCCTTTGTTCTTTGAAGATTTGCAATACCGATTTGTTTCACATCATCTTGACAGAGAATTGCATAACTCCATTCAGTCTGAGCAAACCTTTGAAGAAAGCTCAAACATTTCTGTGATTACTGAAGCATCTCCAAGCTCAGTCACTTTTCCTCAAACTCTTCGAACACCTGTTAGACCTCCATCTCCTCCTGTTAGACCATCGACTCTTGTCACTCCACTTTATCTTCCAATGGCCAATCGATATGCCCCTTTACAGTTACCAGCCAACCCTCCAGCTTTACCTCAGGACTACCAAAGTAAGATCACACCTTTTGACGGATCAGGTACCTACACAGCTCAACAACACACCAAAAGGATGACAGATTACTTTGAGTTTTATGAGATTGATACTGATAATATCCGTATGAGAATTTTCGTACAAAGTCTTACTCGAGAAGTTAGAACTTGGTTTAGGGCTCTCACCCCGAACAGTATTGCTGATCTAGAAGCTTTGTATAGGGCATTTTTGAACAGATGGGAGAAAAAGAAGGATCCTCTCCAGATCCTTTCAGAATTTGAAAAATTAAGGAGAAGACCAAACGAAACCATACAAGATTACATCATAAGATTCAATGAATCATATAATGCAGTTCCTCTAAACCTAAGACCCCCACCCAACAACGTGTTGGTCAAATTTCCAGATGGTTTTGACTCTGATATAGCTTATTCCCTCAGGGAAAGAGCTCCACAAACTCTAGAGGAAATGCAAAGCATAGTGGTGAGTGTAGAAGCAAATCTGATAGAAAAACGAGCTAGAGCTAGGGCAGAAAGAAGAATGCCTATGAATGAAGAACCTTCAGATTTTGAAAAGAAGCTGGATGTAATCATTAAAGGTATGGAAAGATTAGGAGACAGAGTGGAAACCATTGAAAGAAATTCTTCTACTGACAATCAGAATGTTGCAAGAAACCCAAACTTTAGGAGGAATCTGAATCAAAATATTGGAAAGAATGTCCCTGATCAAAACATTAGACCACCTTTCCAAGAAAACTTTGTTGAAGGTTCAACCTCTGAAGAACCCACAGAAGACGTAGAAATAAACAATGTCAATGAGGACAAAGATGAACTAGAAGTCTTCCTATCCCAGGATGATCAAGAGAATCATATCCTTGAAACATTCCAAACTCGTTCAGGTGAGACTTTTGATTTCAAAGAAGGCTATGACACAGCAATCTACGAGGTTCATAAACAGTACAACTTGAGAAGTAGACGAATAGATGTACCAGAGAAAAATAAACAGAAAACTATAAAACAAAATGTCAAAGGTAAACAAAACATTCCCCCTGTACAAAACATTTCCCCTGTACAAAACAGTCCTCAAATACAAATTTTGTCTAGGATAAATCCCAATTCTTCAAATCCAATAATTGAGGATGTCTCTGATGACCAACCAATCAATAAACAACAATCTACTACTTTTCCTCCAGTAGAAAATGTAGAAGAAACAGTAGAGGTGAGTCCAGAAACATCTTCAAAACGAAACTTCATTCATGAAAAAGAGAAAAACATTGAAGACCCAAAAAACAGAGAAGACCCAACTGTGCAAAACACGAAAACTCAAACGGAAAAACCTTTTAATCTAGAGGCTGAAATAGGCAAACTCAAGATAGTTGTTCCTTTATCAGAACTGGCTAAACATGATGTCTATAGGAGTCAGATTTCCAAGTCTTTAAACATTAACATTACTGGATTGGATGATTCAGTAAACATTCTTGATGATCAACCCAAACTTATTTTTGGCCCCGAGGTTAATGGCAAACCAGAAAGTGGAGGAACTCCTCCATTTTATGTAAGCCTGAATGTTCATGATAAGATACTCCATAATGCAATGCTAGATTCTGGAGCATCTCACAATTTGATGCCAAAAGCAGTAATGGAAATATTGAATCTGGATATTACCCGACCGTACAAAGATTTGTTTTCATTTGATTCTAGTCAGGTAAAATGTTTAGGTTTGATTAAAGATCTGTGTGTCACTTTGGTACAATACCCTGCTAAGTCTGTTTTAATGGACATAGTAGTTGCTGATATTCCACCTAAATATGGTATGTTATTGTCTAGATCTTGGGGTGCTAAACTTGGAGGATCTATTCAACTAGACATGTCTTATGCAACTATTTCAGTATTTGGTCAGCCTACAAGATTATATAGAGAAACCTTGATGAAGTACTTAGTGAGTAGCCATGAGAAGCCTGAAAACTTCCCTGTTTATTCTGTACATTCTGATATGGATTCTTTTATTTTATACAATGCTGAGTCAGATCTTCCTACTGAAATAGAAGCTCCAGAGTTGGAAACCATAAACAAAACCACTGTTAAAATTGAAGAAATCTCGGAAAACAAAGAAACACCAGATGATCAAGAAAGATATGAAAAAACTAAACAACTAGCTCCTGTCAAAAAACACGTTAAAACAATTGATGAAGATTATGAACATGAAATTCTATGGCATTTATAATTTGATGGCTCAGTAAACAGACTAGGGGCAGGAGCTGGGATTTGGTTACACAATGTAGAGAACAATCATGCAGAGGGTCATGCTTATAGGTTAAATTTCAAATGCACTAACAACATGGCAGAGTATGAAGCTCTTTTATTAGGGCTTAAACATGTCAAGAAGTTAGGGGGTATCAGAGTATCAATTATAGGCGACTCCGAATTAATCATCCAACAGATTAAAGGAGAATGTGCAACAAAAGATATGAGACTGAAACAATACCGAGAGACAGTTGTGGAAATTCTCAACACATTTCTACAAGCTCAACTTGCCAAGATTCCCAGGAAGCAAAATCTGCATGCCCACAGTTTAGCAATGTTTGCTAGTACATGCAAGTTACCTTTTGACCCCAATCATCATTTTTCAGCTGAGATTAGGCACAGGCCTGCCATACCAGACAATCTTTTGAATTGGCAAGTATTTGTGAATAACAGTCAAATCAATAATTTTTTGACACTTCAGGATGAGTTTTCTAACTGTAATATAGATGAAGACATAACTATTGATGAATTTGATCAAGAAAAAGAACAAAAAATAGAAATTTCAAGAGAAAATGCAATTCATATGCTGCATCCAACCACATTCACTGAAAAAGACATGCAAAATTTGAAACACATGGAATCTGATGAAATCATAGATGATGACACAGAAATCATTAATTTAAAAGATAATCAATTACCCAAAGGATTAACACCTTTGGAAGATCTGTTCGACTCAAATGATATTCCATTCAGACCTAAAATGGAACCTGTTAAGGCTGATATGGAAGAATGCAACTTAGGAACACCAAAACATCCCAAAATTGTTAAGTTGTCCAAATCTCTTCCAAAAGATCAGAAGGTTAAATATGTTGAACTATTAAAAGAATTCCAGGATGTCTTTGCCTGGAGTTATGAAGACCTCAAATCTTATGATACCTCCATCATTCAACACACTATACCTTTGAAACCTGACCAGAAACCGTTTAAACAAAAGCTTAGGAGAATTAATCATGTTTTATTACCATCAATTGAAAAGGAAATCAAAAGGATGTTTGAAGCAGGGATTATAGCTCCTATCAGATTCTCAGAATGGGTTTCTAACTTGGTACCAACAAGAAAAAAGACAGGAGAAATTAGATTGTGTGTCGACTTAAGAAATTTGAATAAAGTTTCTTTAAAAGACAACTATCCTCTGCCGAAAATGGACCACATTCTGCAAAGGGTAGTAGGATCTTCGAGAATATCACCACTGGATGGATTTTCAGGGTACAACCAGATTCTGGTTCATCCTGATGATCAGGACAAAACAGCATTTACCACACCATGGGGTACGTTTAAATATGTCAAAATGCCATTTGGGCTCAAGAATGCGGGAGCTACATTTCAAAGAGCAATGGACATTGCTTTTGCTAAAGAGATACATGATTTTCTGGTTATTTACTTAGATGATTTGACTGTTTTTTCTAAAACAGATCAAGAACATTTAGATCACCTAAGGCAAGTATTTATAAAGTGTAGAAAATATGGAATTTCTTTAAACCCTAAGAAGTCATTGTTTGGTTTGGAAGAAGGAAAGCTTTTAGGGCATATCATTTCTAAAGATGGCATTAGGATTGATCCAGAAAGAATTCAAGCAATTTTGCAAATACCCCACCCGAGAAACATAAAAGAATTGCAAGCATTCATAGGAAAAATAAATTTCTTGAGAAGATTCATTTCTAGTCTAGCAGAGTTACTTAGATTATTAACTAACATGTTGAGGAAAGATTCAAGCATTGACTGGACTGTAGAAGCCAAACAATCATTCTAGGAAATTAAAATGGCTTTAACAAGGACACCAGTTCTGACCAGTCCTAAATTTGATAGAGACTTTATTATTTTTTCATTTGCTTCTGAACATACTGTTGCAGCTGTTTTACTTCAAAAAGATGACCAAGGGTGTGAAAAGCCAATAGCATGTTTTAGTAAAGCACTGAGGGATGCACCTCTAAAGTACAATATTATGGAAAAACAGGCTTTTGCATTGGTAAAAGCAATCAAAGATTTCAGAATTTACATATTATATTCTCATGTGATAGCATATGTGCCTAATGCAGTAGTTAAAGATATTTTGACTCAAGATGGCATTGAAGGTAAACGAGGTAAGTGGATAGCTACCATTTTAGAATATGATATTGAGATTAAGCCAACAAAACTGATAAAAGGCCAAGGTTTAGCACAACTCATGACATAAACCAATTGCCAAGCCTTAGACATCAATGAACTGGATAACGAGCAGGAGATGGCGACTCCACAGATTAGTCAAGCTTTTTTAGATTCACCCTGGTACACTGATATTATTCATGTTTTATTAAACCTGCAGGCTCCTCCAGGGTTGTCTAGAACCAAGCAAAGATTTTTAAAAATGACATCTTTGAAATATTGTATTTTAGATAGCACTTTATTTTGGAAAAATCATGAAGGAATCTTATTGAATTGTCTCTTAAAAGATGAAGCTGATAAAGTACTTAATGAATTTCATGCAGGGGATTGTGGAGGACATCTCTACTAGAAATCCACTGCAGACAAGATCTTAAGGGCTGGTTTTTACTGGCCAACATTATTTTCTGATGTAAAGAAATTTGTAACAAGTTGTCACAAGTGTCAGATATTTGAGGGTAAAAGAAAGTTGTTACCTCTGCCTTTAAAACCAGTTTCCACAGAAAGACCCTTTCAACAATGGGGATTAGATTTTATTGGAGAAATTCACCCCCCTTCTTCAGGGCAACATAGATGGATTTTAACTGCTACAGACTATTTCACCAAATGGATTGAAGCCATCCCATGTAGACAGTCCAATGATTCTGTAATCATAGGGTTTCTAGAAACCAACATACTTTCAAGATTTGGCTGTCCAGAAAATATTATAACAGACAATGCTGCTGCATTTAAATCAAAGAAAATGATTAGTTTCTGCCATAAATATCATATTACTTTAGGCCATTCAACAGCCTATTACGCCCAGGGTAATGGACTAGCAGAATCCTCCAATAAGAGCTTGATCAATATCATTAAGAAATTGTTAAAGGAAAATAAAAAGAACTGGCACAAGAAACTGACCAATGCATTATGGGCAGACAGACTTACAACTAAGAAATCCATTGGGACTAGTCCATATGAGTTAGTTTATGGTCTGGAAGCAAGATTCCCATCATCTTTAGGAATTCCTGTTATGAAATTACTTCAGTAGGCTCAAGTGGAGCCAAATGACATTCAAAGAAGAATTAATCAAACAATCCACCTGCAACAAACCAGAGAAGAGGTATACCAAAGATCACAAGTCTTACAGGAAAAGCTAAAGAAAATGTTTGATAAAAGGAATAAAGCAGAGGATTTTCAATTGGGAGACAAGGTCCTAAGATGGGATTCTAGAAGAGAAGAAAAAGGGAAACATGGAAAGTTTGATTTCTTGTGGAAAGGGCCTTATATCATTCATACCTTGCAGGGAAACAACACTTACTTTTTGAAGGACTTGGACAATTCAGAAGTTGAAGAAGGACCAGTCAATGGTCGAATGCTCAAGCATTATTTTGATCCAATTTATTAGAGTGTTTTAATGTTTCTAACTTGTACATAATATATTGTTTTCTTGTTTTTTTTTCTTGTTAATGCAGTTTGGATTGGATGGTGAATTCTGGAAGTTGAAGCCCGAAGTGAAGGCCTTGAGCTTCAAGAGTTTCACTATCATATGTAAAATAAAGCTACCAGAAGGAGGAAGATTTCATACTTTCAGTTTGAAGACATTTTGAGGCATCTGACCTGCTATTCTTGACTTTCCACAAGGAAAAGCCATCCCCAAGTGGAGCCAGTGTTAGCCTCCTATACCAATAGGTTTCATCTTTCATGATTGTCTTGATTGAATTGTGGAATATGTTCAAACCTTCTTTCTTGAGCAAAGGTGTTCCATATTCTTGAAAACCAAAAAATCAAAAAAAAAATGTAAAGAGGGTATACCCTAAAAGAAAGATCAAAGGGTAAAAAGAATAAAATGGTCAAAAAAGAGAAAGAAATGAACCCCAAGCAAAAAATAGACCAAGGAAAGTGTGCAAATCAAAATGCCACTACTTTTTCATCTGTTGTAATAAAGCAATTGTGTGCAGCTTTGCCACAATTCATGAATAAGTCAAACTGTTTAAACTTGGCTTAGTCATATTTCAATTTCATGTTATAGATTAGAGAATAAATATCTAGCCAAACAGTTTAATCTTGGCGGATAAGTAGCTAGGTAGAGTGAATAAAAGGTGCTCAACAGTTTAATCTGAGCCCTTGGATGTAATAAGGGTAGAAATAGATAGATCTATCATGTAAAAAGGAAAAGATTGAAAAGGGTTTGCAAGTCTAAATGCACCCTAATAAAGAAGAGAAAATGGTAGTGTTAAGTAGATAGGGTAGGTAGATGGTGCTGCAAAGTGTTATCTGATGAATTATGCTGCTACATGTTTTTGATCCTTTACTTTCATCACAAATACTAAAGCAGGAAATACACTGGAAAATCATAGCAAGCAAAGTCAAACTCATTAACTTCCCTCATCACTTTCCCCTCAAAGGTTTTACTAATTTCCCCCAAAGTACTAAGGTATTTGGAGATCAAAAGGGCTCAAGGCATTTCCTTGACTTTTGGAGGGACCGGACCCTCGACCTAATGATCAAAAAGACCTAAGTACTTGAGATAATTCATCATTATAATCATTCACCTTTAACATTGTCCTAAGTAAAATCCTATTTTACTTAGGAAAATCATGCAAAATTCCATAAAAATCCCTCAAAATAACTTACTATTCTAAGTTCAAGTGTTGAAGATGAGATATTGCAAATTACTTCAAAAATTATCACTTTCTTAGATGTGCAAAGTGTTTTGAGTTCCCTTGTCCCTTTGTCATATTAATGTTTAACTCTATTTACTAAATCCCTAGTAAAACGCCCTATCCTAAGTATATAACTCCTTTTTTATAAATACCCCAAAAACCCCTCTATTATAAAGTTTAACCAAAGTAATTATTTCCCCATGCATTCAAATAAAAACCCACTATATAAGCCCTTTGGTTAAATTATATCATTATACATTAATCCCGCCCCTATGGTAAGTTAATTATATTAATTAATTTATCATATAATAAAACATATATATAAAAAATAAACTTTAAACATACGATATATATGTTTAAACCCAAAAATATAAATAAAACCTGAAGTTTTATTTTCGAAACTAAACTTTGGAAAAATCCCGCGCCAACGTGGCTCATCCACCTGGCATTTCACCCGACGTTTTAACCCCACCGCGACCCCTATTTTCTTTATCACTGTGGGATTAATTAATTATCTGAATTAATTAATAACCATGCTCCTCCGCCTATCAGACGCCTCCCGGGGTGATTAGATTAAACTTTAATTGTTTTAAATACCCGACGGGCCCACACCTTAATCCTCCGCTTATTCCCCGTCATTGCAATCGTCCGATCACTCTTCCAAAGATCAACGCTCCCTATCAATCCCGCTACCCATCCCTTGTCAGCATTTTAACGAGCGGGGGATTGGTGGTATTGGAACTGTTCACCTGCCATGCGTCCATCGCTCAATGGAATCGCTCCCCCCGCGTTCAAAACCACTCTAGTCCATAAGCGGTGCGGGGACTAAACCACTTACCGCCCGACCCTTGCACACGTCAGCCCGTACCAACGTGACGTCACTCCTCGAAAAACTAAAAACCCCCCTTTTTGACTTCGGAAATAAAACAAAATTTCGCGTTTTTGTGTCGTTTTCACCATTTAAACGCGACTGTGTTCTCTGCTACGGTTTTCGAATTTTCATTGAAATCCACTGTTCCATTCAATTTCGCTCCATAAATCCGCCAGACCTGCGTTCAAGCGTCCTCCTGCTACCGCCTGTTACCTGTTAAGAACCAGTTCTCTTCCAAGAACAGGTATTTATCCTATTCCGCCCCGAACTGCAAGTAAAACTCTGTTTTCTTTGTTTTTCGCTGAATTAGTGATTAAAACTCATCACTAAAATCTTCCCCAGAGGTTTTAAAACTGTGAATTATTCCCCCCGAACCTGCAATTGTGCCAATTTCCCTCATTAAAACTGAAATCGCGCTCAGTCTGTGAAGAAAACCCAGAAACTTCCATTTTGAATACACAAGAACCAAAATGGAAGCTCTGGCAACCCTGAATGTAACCCCATTGAATGCCTCTCATAGAGACCTGGATTTCATTAACAAATTGTTTGATTTTAGCAGGTTATCATCAGAATATGGATTTGGACCAACAATTTCAATACTAGTTGACAAAATTGTTACTCCAAATTCTCAGATTTTAATTCAATATCTTCATTCAACAAACAATTTGTATGCAAAGTCAGAGAGAGATTAGAATGATGAAATGTGCACAGTGAATGGTAAAAGTGAAATGAGAAATTACAGGGATAGGAAAAGCATAACAGTTAAAGAGTATCAGTGGTTAAAGTGTATCAGGTAAAAGTCAGTAAAAGTTAAAATGAAGTTACAGAGCAGTCAAAGGTAAACAGTAAAAGTAAATACAGAAGGCAGTAAAATGGTAAAAAGAGATGAGAATACTTTCACCAATAGTGATTTTTGTCTAAAGTGAAAGTAAAACAGTCAAAAGAGCAAGAAAGTAAAAATATGAAAAAACATAACAAAAAGGAACATTTTTGGAGAAATTGCATATTTTAGTCATAGTTTTTCAGAAACTATTGTGATCAATCAAAGATGAATTTTACAAAACTGAAGGAGGTTTATGTTCTTGAGAGGACCATCTACAAAAACCTCTCTCACGTTTCTAACAACCATTATGGTTTTGAAAATATTAAACAATGTTGGAAAACACTTTTTGCAGAAAATTCCAGTTTAAGTCATCATTTTGCAGAGAAGATTTTGGCCAATCAAAAATACTTCATACAAAACTGAAGGAGATTTGTGTTCCTAAGTGAACCATCTAAAAAAAACTATCTCATTGTTTTCACAGTGGTTTTATAATGAGAGATACATGTGCATATTTACAGGCCATTTTTCAGACTCTGTAAAACTCTGTTTTACACATATTTTTTACAGAGACTATTATGCATAGCTGGAGAGGAATTTTGGGAAACTGAAAGAGGTTTATCTCACCAACATATTTATCTACAATAACCACTTTCACTTTTTACATATCTATTACGGATTGAGAAATAAAAAGATATCATTGGACCCCAATTTTGCAGAATTGTTGGAGCAGATTGCACAAAGAAAGGAAGCAGTTAGTGACTTGGATGCCTCATCATCAACTAAGAGTTGGATCAAATTCGAATTCTCCTCTTTGTCATCACCTATCCATAAAAAATAGTGCCAAATAGATGCATTAGTTTGAGTTTCCTTTAATTAAGTTCTATTTATGTAAATAGTTGGAGAGATTTGTGAACCAATTTTGATATTTATTTCAAGATATTTTAGTTTAGAATTTGTATAAATACTCCACTCTTGGAAGAATTTGGGGTGGATTCTATTACTCTGCTGTAACATTGAGATTTTCGGAATAAAAGCTTTTGGAGAAATTTACTTGTGGCTTACTGGATGACGATTTGAAGCACTGGACTTGTTGCAGGATTCATGTGTTGGACTACAGTTCAATAAGTGTTTCTACCCTTTGTCTGAAATTTTATATTAGTTTATAATACCATCATATCCATTTCTGAATAATTTACATAAAGGATTGAAACAGAATTTGCTTAATTGTACTCTGTTTTCAAATGTGATTGTTCTTAATGTTTTCTTCTAAATTAGCCATAAGCATGAATTCTTAAATGCTCCTGTTTTGCTAATTTAAACATTGTTGATTACTATAATAAAGAATCCTTCATTGCTCTTTGTTTGTAGTCATTTCACTTCTTTCTTCTGAACATGGTGAAAGATTCTTACCTGCCTTTCATCCCTTCAAGATCATCCCATCCACTTTAAATTTTAAGGATTGTTCTCTGTCTAGCTATCTTGCCCTGTAATACCATCTTGTGCTTAGAATAGAAATCCAGTAAAGCCATCCTTTGATTCCATAGCCCAATGGACTGAAAGCTCTCAGCCTTGCCCTTAGTTTGTGGATTCCACCATTTTCCAAAACAAACTTTGAATCTATAACTAGCCTAAAACCTTTCAAGAACAAATATAAATCATAAAGAGAGAGCCCTCTCTGGATGCAGATTGGCTATATTCTGCATCTAAAAGATTGGTTTGTGGTTACCTCGGGTATACTTTCCTCTTACACAACTTCTGAGAAAACCTGAGTGATAACAGATAGCTCACCCAAAGAAGTTTTAGAATGTTCTTGATCAAATCTCTTCACTAACCTCCTAGTGAAATTTGCATAGGTATATATATTTGCATTATTCAATGAAAAGGATTCAAATAGACACCATGCATAAACCTTACCTTCTAGATGTAGCACTGCTACTCTAAAGGCCTCCTCTTCTGAAACTTGATGCAGCTAAAAATATGTGTCTAGTTCCTTGACCCAAGCCTTTGTTGTGCTCTTGGGTGACCCATCAAAATTAGGTACAATAATCTACCCAAAGTGTTCTGCATACACCCTCTTCTTCTATTGTTGTTATTTGGCCTTCCATCTTCTTTGATTTGACAAAAACCTTGGAATTTTATATGCTCCTTTAATCTCTTAGATTCATATTCTTGGAGATAGTCACCAAGAGTCTCCTCGATTGGTGTTTCTCCTTCCTCTTCTCCTCTTGCCAAGAATGTAGGTATGGTACCATGTTGTAGATATGATGATGTAGCTGAATTCTCACACCCATAATGAGAATATTTGGAGCTCTCTTCATATACAAGCCCTCTTGGGGAATCTCTATATCTTTCCATTCTCATTTCCTTGATGTCTCTTTTGATGCCCTACATAGTTTGAAGAAGAATTTTTGAGGACTCCCTCCCTCCTGATAATGAATTTTTTCTTTAATATCTTCTTCAGACCTTCTCCTTTTTATGAGAAGCCTCCTTATATGACATAATGGCTGAAGTACATAGGCTGAGCCAAGATTATGCTCTAATACCACTGTAATATTCCCAAATGGGGAAAGCAACAATATAGCACACAATAATGGGTAAATAGAAGAAATATCAATAGATTAAGACATGAGACAACCATGGGTCCATTCCATTATGATTATAATAGAAAAAAAAATTACAAATACTTGAGGAAAAGGTCACTCAAATTGGGCAAACAAGCCTCCCAAGAAAGCAGACACCTAGATCTAAAATGATGCTAATGCAATAAAAGATGGAATATAAAAATTGCGTTGTCTATAAGGGGATAAATACAACTGAGAATGGAAATACATGTATATGCTACTGTAATTATCCAATAGTGCAATAATATATATCCAAGCCAAAAAACAGATTTCCAGGACAACCCAGAAAAGGTTTCCGAAAATACACACTATACAAAAGATAGAAGATTTGGCCCTAGGGCTAAATAATATCTAGAACTAAATTAATAATAGGAGGTGGATGATCTGAAATGTGAAATGGATTATCCTCCTCCAATATATATCCTAAATGAAGGGTTGATCCCCTCAAAGGAATCACAACTCCTCCAAATAGGGAAATAAATCCCCTGCTGCAACTCCTCTCCAAAATAATGCAGATGTAGATTGATACTACATTGTAGAGGATAAAATATGATGGCATAGTGAAAAATGTGTCAAAAAAGCTCCAAGGCCTTCTTAAATATCCTCCAAAGAGAAATGAGAATCCCTCTAATGAGATCTATCTTAGAAATCTCCCAAATAAACTTCACAACTTCTGCCCTGCAACACAAAAACGAATCCTCAACAGGAAACTGCGTTGTACATTAAGACTGAAGCCTTGGCAAAATGCCTGATAGTGGAATGTAGTGCAAAACACCTCCAAGAGCTTCTTAATGGAAGAGGTGAGATTCCTAATCTGGAACACCCAGTGCTAAACAACACTTGCAATCTTAGCTAAACAACTGAAGAGAGCAACAAGTCTAAGCAGACCATAAATCAAATAATAATCTAGAACATGCCTCATATGGTTGCCATCCTCCTCCTTTTATAAGATATGAGCTTCCAAACCCTAAGCCCCATCCATTAATGGCACTACTTCCATGCAATACGTCTGCATCTAAAACTACGTTGTTCCTCCATTAATGTCCACTCCTCCTTGACAACGTTGTTGAACGTTTTTGCTTAGGTGATTTTGGGTCAATGACCTAATTAAACCATATACAGAGTTCGACGTGTCTAGTTATTATTTGTAATTTTGCAAGCACGGGGCATTCAACAAGATATGGTAAATATACCCTGACTGCGTATAGATCAGCTCGAGCTGTTGGGCCTTATTGATGGCGTCATCTTCAGATATGGGATTTTTTTGCACCGCATCCTTCTAAATCTTTGTAGTGAGAGTTTTCAAAAACAAGTCTAAAAAAACTCGATCGTCGAGTTTGGCTTTGTACAAACTACGACACCACCACCATTCATGGATATGGTCTGAGATATGGATGACGGGGAATTTCCTAAAGTGAGTCTGTAACTCCATTCTAGAATCGTGGTGGACGGTTAACTGAAAATAGGTCAAGAACATAGTAGCGAGGGTGCTAAAGGTTTCATGTGTAGCAGAGGGCTGCTCCACATACCATTTCACTGCTACTTCGGTTAGAGTGCGTTGAAACAGTATTAGTTGAATAGTATCATCAACATTGATGTTTGACAAACACCATAGGTGGAAATTAAAAACATGATTTCTTGGGTCTTTTGCTTACTTTCATTTGAACTTTCGAATGTCTAAAGGGAGCTTTGTGGGCATGGGAGGCCATATGGGGTTGTGAGCAATGGGGTTGTTTGTCAACTTGGTTAAATCTGGTAGATTTAACGAAGCTAGAAAAGGTGACTGCGAGGTTTTATCCATTGCGAATTGTGAAAAATCAATGTTCTGGTTAGGAATAGGGTTTCTTTGTGACATACCCTGTTGTGCGTTCACCTGGCTTCCCAAACGGGTAGCACTCCTCTGCCTGCTAGGGGGTGTGGCAGGAGTGGTGTGTGGTAACCCTGTGGGGGTGTTCACCGATGTGCCATTAGGAGACTGATTAGGGTTTCATGTAGAATCTTTCAACACATTCAAAGAGGGAAATTGAGTGATTATCAATAAAGAGCAATTAAGTATTCTTTACTAAATAATCAAAATGCTTAAACTAGAAAAACAGGAGCAATTAAGAATTCACTGTTTAAAACCAGTTTAGAAGAAAACATTCAGAATAAAAATGATTAAAATCAGATTACACTTAAACACTTTCTAATTTACTCCTTTTCATTGATCATTTAGAAATGAAACACAGTGATATAATAAACAGATATAAAAACTTTAAAACACAAGAGAAATATGACTTATTGATCCGTAGTCTGACACACGAATCCTGTAAAAAGTCTTTAGCATCAATTCATCATCCATCAAGCCACAAAGAAATTTCAAAAAATTCAATATTACAACAAGGTATAAGAATCCACCCTTAATACTCCAATTGAGGGAGTATTTATAAAAAAATGACAAAAAATATCTCTTAAAAAAACGAGATATAATCTAGGATGACTCACAAGTATTTTACAATTATCTAGAGACAAATGGTCTTGTAGATAAGAAAAATGATAACTGATGTTGTGTTGTTTCCTTCTTTTGAGAATGTGCTGGAGGTAGGCCCTATGATTTGGCTTGTTGTTGTCCTCTTAAGTAATTCTGTGCTGGCTGCTCCGCTTAACTGATACTCTTTATCTTTATTGATACTCTTTGACTTCTGTTCATCCTTTTATCTTGACTAACTATAGTAAATAATCAAAACTTCATGTAAAGGTGATTTTTACAAAAGTTCCAACATTTCATCCCACCATTGAGGCTCTGGTATTCTGGTTCTTTGAAGTTTTCAGGGAGTTTCATCAGCCTCGGTATATCTATAAAAAGTAGGCTGAACTGAGAAGAGATGTTTTACTTCATGTTCAAGATAAAACACATTTTCTAATCTGTCATGAAGGTTTCTTCCTGTAGGCAATGCTGCTGCTGAACTAGTTGAAGAACTGGCTGGATTGTCAGTATACTTTTCCAATTTTTCAACATAATTTTCAAGGTCCATTATTTTATCTTCTGAAACTAAAGGACTGGGCAATCCTTTATTCAAAAAAATACCAAATCTTTCTCTAAAAGCAATAATCTCTTCTTGCATATCAGAGCATCTACATTCTAGATTTTGTAGCAGAGTTATTTTGGTAAAAACTCTTTTTATTTCCAAGATTTCTC
Organism: Pinus albicaulis; assembly: GCA_034641835.2. Classification (NCBI taxonomy): domain Eukaryota; kingdom Viridiplantae; phylum Streptophyta; class Pinopsida; order Pinales; family Pinaceae; genus Pinus; species Pinus albicaulis. The sequence continues at coordinate 208,112,329 of CM076574.1, read as the reverse complement.
CTGTTCTGTCCTGAATGCCAAGTTCTTGAAATTGCTGCTTGTTTTGAGTATTCAAAAAATGTATAAGTTGATTGGCTTCTTCGGGCATGTTTCCCAATTCTTCTTTTTCTCTTTGAATTTATTCCACATCCAATTTAACCAAATCATTCTATTCAAACATTATTTGAATTGAGGACCAAACATCTTTTATTCATTGGATGATGTTGTTCCAAAGAATTTCATTTATTTCCTTTAAAGGCTTCTCCAATGTGAGATCTTTCTCTAGTGTTTCGACCAATTTTTCCAATTTATTAACCTCTCTTGTTTTATCTGCCACATTCATTTTTGAAAGATAATATTTATGTTCTAAAGTGGCCAATTGTTCTTTTTTTTTGTGAAGTTCTATTACCTGAAGTTTCATTTCTTCCATTGACTTTGTTAATTCTTCAGTGCTCAAATTAGAGGTATTTACCTGTGACAATTCTGTTGGCTGACTTGTTGTTGCTGTACCTGTCACTACTCCTGCTGTAGATGATGGAATATTTTCCTGTTTATCTTTCAAAGCATTCTCAAGTTCTTTTTCAATTGCATTAAGTTGCTCATTCAATCTCAAGAGAAAATCAATCAGTTCTTCCTCAGAACTTTGCTTTATGATTTCTGCAGTCTTTGGATGTCTTGATGCTGGTAGTTTCAGTTGTTTTCTTAGAGCTGCAATATCATCATCTTTTTTATTGATTAATGCTTCTATCCCTTTCACATATTTGGGGTTATGGCCCAATCCAATGATTATCTCCTCCAAAGTTTTGATTCTGTTGTCTTTAGCCTGAGAGGAAGCTTTTTCAAGCTGCAACTGTGCATTAGTGTAACTTGTGTGCCATCATTGATTTATCCGTCAGAGTAGAATAAATCATCTCACCTGTTTTCTTGTGTAACTCAATTTTATCTAAAGGATGGATATCCTTTGCTAAGACTTCAAAATTAGTCCTAATGTAATCTACAGCTGTCTGAGGCTGTTGTACCTTGGGCTTGAAGTGGCTCATTAACATCTTACCCTGCTGGATGTCATAGGCTGACTTCAATATTTCTTGATTCTTTGGAGCCGTCTTCAAATATTGGTTGTACACTTAAAGTATCAGTGGATCATTCCTGGCCTTTATATTGATGAATGTTCTTTTGATGTCCGAGGCATCTTTTACTGGAGGTTTGAAAGAAGAAATTTCTGCACTTTGCTGCCTCTGTAGTTCCTTTCTTTCAAAATTAGTAGCTGTCCCACTGCCTGTGTATGTTTGCTGACTGTCTTCTCTTCCTTGGCTGTCAGGAATTTCTTGAACAGATTCAACTTCTGGAAGAGGATTTAATTTCTGTCTTTTACCATGATGTTGTTCTAAAGATCCACCAATAGGGGTAGCAGCTTCAACATCTCTCTTTTTTCCTTTTTCTACATTCAGAGGAGTTTGTAGAATTGAAATTTCAAGTTCATTGATCTGAGTAGGAGGAATTTGTACTTGACCCTGTTCTTTAGAAGTCTTTGGTTGCTTTGTCATTGTGAACTTTTCAAATATTTGTGTATCAAGCTCCTTTTCTTTTCCTTTAGATTCTACTGTGGCTAATGCATTTATCTTCTGCAAATTTTGTTGTGAAGTCTCGGCTAAAGAAGTACCTGGTATTTGCACCTACCCAAAAGAATCTAGGTCAAGGATTTTCTCAAGGTCTTTCATTACATTTTCAACATTGACCTATTCACTATCCTGCTCAATTAATTTCCCTTCTACCCATTCATCCATATTAGCATATTGCTCAATTTCTGGGATTCTTTGATGAATGTATGGTGACAATTTATTTTTCATCCTTCTATCACAAATGAAGCTATTAGGGTCATAAGGCACCCAATAGAAGCTCTTCTGTAATATGAGATAGTCTTCTAAGATTTTTTCTGCTTCTTTTCCAGCATCTCTAGAGTTACAGATAAAGGGACCTAATTAGCTCTTAATCCTGAGTTGGGCCTTTTTATTTGCATTGTAGAAATGAACTATATTTGAATTAATCATCTGTCTGAAATACTCTAATGCAAAGAGTCTCATTGGGACATATCTTGGCAATTTGAAGGGACACAACTCACATCCATATATCCTGATCTCAGTGTGATTCTGATATAGGTACCAGTCACCTATCTTATATTGTTTTAAGAGATGAAGAATTTTCTTGATTTCATTGTTAACCCTAGGAGGGGAGACTCCTGTCAACAGGGTGGTTGCAAGATGTAAAAATAGGTCTACAAACTCATTGTAGGAATAAGAAGAATCAGGGGAATTATGAGTGATAGCAGACCAAAAGATGACAGACCTAGGATTTCCTTTAGAATCAAGTTTTTTGACATAAAAAGGAAAACTCTCTAATTGGTAGTAAAGTATGAGATGGTATATAAAAGAAGAATACTTGAACACTTTCTCATTCTCAAATCTCATGAACTGATCATGGATTTTGTCAGCAATATAGGATGCAAAATCATACTTGATAGTAGGAGGCTGTCGAGGGGTGAAAATAGATAAAAATACTAGGGTTAATTGGTCAACATATTCACTAGTACTGAAACCCATTATGGAGGATATCATGTTCAAAATTAGCCTGCCCACATCAGTGAAAAAAGTATAACCATAAGGGGGAGGGCCTTTGGGCTGATGTTCTGGTAACATGAAGGTTTGACAAAGATGGTTTAATTCTTCATGGAAAAAATTAGCATATTTCTCAAGTAATTCAGCCATGGACAGGGGAGTGAGGGCTTGAACAGGTTGAAATTGTAGCATTTCATTTATAGACTGAGCAGTTATTGGGAAAAGGACATTTTGACTTTGGGAAAAGGACATTTTGACTTGGGGATAAGACTGCTCTTTGGTTGGGATCATAGTTTGCATGGAAATAGTGGATGATTTCAAGAAAAATATGGACTAATGGGAGAATTTACATGGGAATATTGGATTCCCAAAATCTAAAGATGTCAGAACCATTCAAATAATTGTGTCTACAACGTCAAAAAATTGGAAGAGGATTCTCACTTAGAACCGGGTCTTTAACTTGAAAATCCATATCGGCTAAAGGTAGATAATCCAAGTCCCTATCAGGGGCATTGAGGGGCATGACATTTAGAGCCACAGGAGCTTCCATTTCTGGTTATTGTGGATTCAGAAATGGAAATTTGGCTTCTGATTAAAAACTGGAAAATTACAGGTTTTGGGGATGCAATTGCAATTCTGGGAGTTGAGAAATGAACTAACAATCACTTTTTAACCCCGCTTCAGTGGAAGAAAATGAAAACCATGATTCTTACAGAGTTCAGTGGGATTTGAGGGTAAATACTTGTTTTCTGGGAATGAATATTGATTTAAACAGGTACTGGTTAAGGTGGAAGAACTCTGGAGTGTTCGACTACAATTCTCTTCAGCAAAGTAATGGTTGGCAGACTTCAACAGTTGATTTTTGAAATTTGTTTCATGGGAGACTGGTTATCGCACGAGATAATGAAAGTGATGTGGGCACATTTTTTTTATTTACAAAGTGAAAAGGGTGGTGGGTTTTTTATTATTTTAATGGATGACGTCAGCAGGTACGGCGGATGAGTCACAGGATGGAGGCAGTAAGCGGTTTCTATCGCACCACTTTTGGGGAAGAGTGGTTTTGGGCGGAATGGTAGCGATTCCATACGATGACTGACACGTGGCAAAGCACTATTCATAAAACCGCTTGGCCATCACGCGTTATCGTTCGGACGCGGATGGCTATCGATATTGATAATAGCCGTAGATCTGAGATGAGTCAATCGGACGGTCCTCGGGAAAGGAAGATGGCAGAGAATTAATGGCGCGGGCCCAATGTAGTTTAAATGTTAATTAATCGCATCGGGTGCGATTTGATTGGCGGGTTAGGTTATTAATTAATCGTGAGGATTAATTAATTCCTTTTTAAAGCATGGAAAAGTGATCGGGAAGGTTTCAAAAGGATTTTCACCAGAGTTAACAGTTGGGGTATGGGATATATATTGGAATTTAACTCAGGTTAGGGAATCGGGCAATGGGTTATTTCTTCTGAAGTTTAGTTTAAATGAAGCTTCGGGTTATTTTTTGTTTTAAACACATATAAAATATGTTTAAAAGATTTTCAAATATTTTTATTATATAGTAATTAAACCAAAATAATCCAATTACCATAGGGGGTGGGATTAATGTAAAGATATATTTTAGCCAAAAGGGAGTATAATGTGGGTGTTTTATTTAAACATTTGGGGATTAAATACTTTGGCTAAAATTATAATCAATGGGTTTTTGGGTACTTATATACAAAGGAATTATATATAATAGGAAAAGGTCATTCTTATGGGGATTTAAATAATAAATTAGAAATTAATATGACAAATGAGCTAAAGCACTAAGTGTAAAACATTAAGATAATTTATTTAACTTATGCTTGGATGAAATGGGTTTTTATGGAATATTACATGAATTTCCTAAGTAAAATGAGATTTTACTTAGGAAAATATATTTTATAGGTGAATGAATATCATGATGGATGTTTTTGAGTACTTAGGCTTTTCCAATTATTGGGCCGAGGGTCCGGTCCCTCCAAAAGTCAAGGAAATGCCTTGAGCCCCTCTAATCTTCAAATACCTTAGTACTTAGGGGAAATTAGTGAAATTTTTAGGGAAAGATGAGAAGGGAAGTTAATCATATGACTTTTCTTTGCTTGATATTCTCTCATGTAGTGTCTTCCTTTGCAATTGTGATGAAAGAAAATATTTAACACATCTAGAGTCATTATCCATCACATGAAATTCAACAACATCATCTACCTACCCTACCTACTTTATCCTACCATTTTTCTTCTTTATTAGGGTGCACTTAGACTGGCAAACCCTTATCACACTTTTTATTTTCTTTTACATATGAAAACCAATCTAAATCTAACCTTATTACATCCAAGGGCTCAGATTAAACTGTTGAGCTCCTTTTACTTATTCTACCTATCTACTTATCTGCCAAGATTAAACAGTTTGGTCAGATTTTATTCTCTATCTCTAAAACATAAAATTGAAAGATGAACTAGCCAAGCTTAAACTGTTTTGCTGTTCATAAATAGTGCCATAAGATACAAGTTGCACACAATTTTTTTATTACATAAGAGAAAAATGTAGTGGCATTTAGACTTGCACACTTTCCTTGGCCTTTCTTTTGGTGGGGTTCATTTTCTTTTAATTTTCTGGCCATTTTTATTCTTTTCACCCTTTGATTTTTCTTTTATGGTATACCCTCTTTACATTTTTTAAATTTTTTGATTTTTTGAGAATATGGAAAACCTTTTCAACAAGAAAAGGTATGAACATATTACATAGCTCATCAAGTCAATCATGAAATATGACACCTATTGGTATAGGAGTCTAACACTGGCTCCACTTGGGGATGGCTTTTCCTGGTGAAAAGTCAAGAACAACAAGTCAGATGCCTAAAAATGACTTCAACTGAACCATGGAATCTTTTTCTTCTTGTTGCTTTATTGTATGTATGATAGTAAAACTTCTGAAGCTTAGGGCCTTCTCCTCGGGCTTCAACTCCAGTAGGTTACTATCCAGTCAAAACTGATGCATTACAAAGGATATAGTATGTACATGTTAAAAATAAGAATATCCTAATAGATAAGATCAAAGTAATGCTTTAAAATTCGACCATTAAATGGCCCTTCTTCAGTATCTGAACCATCCAAAATTTTCAGAAAATATGTATTATTTCCTTGTAAAGCATGAATGATGTAAGGTCCTTTCCATAAGAAGTCAAACTTCCCATCTTTTCCTTTATCCTCTCTTCTGGAATCCCATCTTAAAACTTTGTTTCCCAATTTAAAATCTTCTGCCTTGGTCCTTTTGTAAAATATTTTCTTTAGTTTCTCCTGCAACACTTGGGATCTTTGATAAACTTCTTCTCTGGTTTGTTGCAAATTGATTGTTTAATTTATTCTTCTTTGAATATCATTTGGTTCTACCTGAGCTTCTTGAAGTAACTTCATTACAGGAAATCCTAAATATGATGGAAATATAGCCTCAATACCATAAACAAACTCATAAGGACTGGTCCCAATTTATTTTTTGGTGGTAATTCTGTCTGCCCATAGTGAATTTGTAAGTTTCTTATGCCAATTTTTCTTGTTTTCTTCCAATAATTTCTTAATGATATTAATGAGAATTTTTTTGGAAGATTCAGCCAGTCCATTACCCTGAGGGTAATAGGCTGTTGAATGGCTTAAGGTGATATGATACTTATTACAAAAACTTGTCATCTTTTTTTATTTGAAAGCAACAGCATTATCAGTTATGATTTTCTCAGGACAGCCAAATCTTGATAGTATATTGGTTTCTAAGAATCCTATGATTACAGAGTCATTGGCTTGTATGGATGGGATTGCTTCAATCCATTTAGTAAAATAATATGTGGCAGTGAGGATCCATCTGTGTTGGCTAGAAGAAGGAGGATGGATTTCTCCAATGAAATCCAGGCCCCATTGTTGGAAGGGCTTTTCGGTGGAAATTGGTTCAAGGGTAAAGGTAATAATTTTCTCTTGCCTTCAAAAATTTGACATTTATGGCAAGTAGTTACAAATTTCTTTACATCAGAAAACAAGGTTAGCCAATAAAATCTAGCCCTTAGGATCTTGTCTGTAGTTGATTTCCAATAAAGGTGTCCACCACAATCTCCTGCATGGAATTCATTGAGAGCCTTGTCAGCTTCATCTTTTAATAAAAAATTTAACAGAATACCATCATGATTTTTCCAAAATAGAACATTATCTAAAATACAATACTTTAAAGATGTCATCTTTAAAAACCTTTTCTTTGTTTTGGGTAACCCTGGAGGAGCTTGCAGGTTTAACAAAACATAAACTATATCATCATACCAAGGTGAATCTAAAAAGGCATGGCTTATTTGTGGAGTCGCCATCTCCTGATTGTTATCCAGTTCATTAATATCCAGGGCTTGGCAATTTTTTTCTGTCATGAGTTGATCCAATCTGTGTCCTTTTATCAGCTTTGTAGGTTTTATCTCAATATCATATTCTAATATGGTAGCAATCAATTTACCTCTTTTGACCTCAATTCCATCTTGATTTAAGATGTCTTTGACAACAGCATTTGGTACATAAGCTATCACATGAGAATACAATATATAGATTCTAAAATATTTAATAGCTTTTACAAGTGCAAAAGCTTGTTTTTCCATGATGTTGTATTTTAATGATGCATCTCTTAGTGCTTTACTAAAAAATGCTATAGGTTTTTCACATCCTTGATCATCCTTTTGTAATAAAACAGCTGCTACAGTATGTTTTGATACAAAGGAAAATATTATGAAATCTCTATCAAATTGTGGACCGGTGAGAACTGGTGTTCTAGTCAAAGCCATTTTAATATCTTCAAATGATTTCTTGGCTTCTACTGTCCATTTAATACTCGAATCCTTTCTTAACATGTTAGAAAGCAATCTAATTAATTCAGCTAAACTAGAAATGAATCTTCTCAAAAAAATGATTTTTCCTATGAAAGCTTGAAGTTCTTTAACATTTCTTGGATGAGGTATCTGCAAGATAGCTTCTATTCTAGCAGGATCAATTCTAATACCATCTTTTGAAATGATATGGCCCAAGAGTTTACCTTCTTCGAGACCAAACAAGGAATTTTTTGGATTCAAAGAGATACCATACTTTCTGCATTTTATGAATACTTGTTTGAGATGGTCCAAATGTTGCTGATCTGATTTGGAAAAAACAGTTAAATCATCCAGATATATAACAAGAAAATCATGAATTTCTTTGGAAAATTCAATGTCCATTGCTCTTTGGAAGGTTGCTCCTACTTTTTTGAGTCCAGATGGAATTTTAACTTATTTGAAAGTACCCCATGGTGTTGTAAAAGTTGTTTTATCTTGGTCATCAGGATGAAGCAGAATCTGGTTGTTTCCTGAAAACCCATCTAAAAGAGAAATCCTTGAAGCACCTACTACCCTTTGCAAAATGTGATCCATTTTAGGCAAAGGATAATTATCCTTCAAAGAAACCTTATTTAGATTTCTTAAATCAACACATAACCTGATCTCACCATTTTTCTTCCTAGTAGGTACTAAATTAGACACCCAGTCTGAAAATATAATGGGAGCGATTATCCCTGCTTCATACATTCATTTGATTTATTTTTCAATTGAGGGTAGCAATACAAGATTGATTCTTCTAAGTTTCTATTTGAATGGATTCTGATCTGGTTTCAGAGGTATTGTATGTTGAATTATAGAAGTATCATATGATTTCAGATCTTCATAACTCTAGGCAAAGACATCCTGGAATTCTTTCAAAATTTCAACATATTTTACTTTTTGATCAGCAGGCAAAGATTTAGATAACTTAACCATTTTAGGATTTTCTTCAGTTCCCAAATTGTATTCCTCAATATCAGCTTTTAATGGTTCCATTTTGGGTTTCAGTGGAATGTCATTAGAGTCAAAAAGATCTTCTAAAGGAGTTAATCCTTTAGGTAAATGATTATCTTTCAAATTAATGATTTCATATTCATATTCTATAATCTCATCGACTTCCATTTGTTGCGGGTCTTGCATGTCTTTTTTGGTGAACTTTGTTGGGTGAAGCATGTGAATTGAAGTTTCTTCTGAAATATCTGTTTCTTGTTCATTTGTTTGATCAGATTCATTGACTGTATCTTCATCTATGCTATTGTTAGAAAATTCATTCTCTAAAGTCAAAAAATTATTAATCTGATTATTATTTACAAATACTTGCCAATTCTTAAAATTGTCTGGTATAGCAGGTCTGTGTCTAATCTCAGATGTGAACTGATGATTAGGTTTGAAAGGTAATTTACAAGTGCTAGCAAACATTGCAAGGCTATGAGCATGCAAATTTTGTTTTCTAGGAATTTTAGCAAGCTGAGCTTGCAGAAAAGTGTTGAGAATCTCTACAACTGTTCCTCTGTATTCTCTCAGTCTAGGATTGTTTTTCAGAAAATCTCCATTAATCTGTTGAATGATTAAATTAGAATCACCTATGATAGATACTCTAATTTCCCCTAATTTTTTGACAAGTTTAAGCCCTAACAAAAGAGCTTCATATTCTGCCATATTATTAGTGCATTTAAAGTTCAATCTGTAAGCTTGGCCCTCAGCGTAATCATTCTCAAGGTTGTGTATCCAAATTCCAGCTCCTGATCCTATTTTTTTGACTAAACCATCAAATTCTAAATGCAAAAGAGTTTCATGTTCATAATTTTCATTAGGTGTTTCGGGAATTTTCTTAACAGTGAGATCTAATTTTTTACTTTCTTCTGGCTTTTCTTGGGTTTCTGATGTTTCCTTTTCTTCAGATATTTCCTGGATTTTAATAGTAGATTTATGACTTGAAATTTCTTTTGGTTCTGTTGTTGGAGCTTCTAATTCAGTTGGAAGATCAAATTCAGCATTATAAAGAATGAATGAGTCCATATCTGAGTGTACTGAGCAGATGGGGAAATTTTTAGGTTTCTCCTGATTATTGACTACATATTTCATTAAGGTTTCTCTGTATAGTCTTTTAGGTTGGCCGAATACTGAAATAGTGGCATATGACATATCCAATTGAAGAGATCCTCCAAGTTTTGCACCCCAGGATCTGGACAATAACATACCATATTTCGGAGGAATATCCGCTACTACTATATCCATCAGAATTGTTTTTGCAGGGTATTGAACCAAAGTAAAGCACAAATCTTTGATTAATCCTAAACATCTCACCTGACTTGAATCAAAAGAAAATAGATCTTTTTATGGTCTGTTGATGTCTAGGTTCAATCTCTCCATTACAGCCTTGCGCATTAAATTGTGAGATGCCCCAGAATCAAGCATGGCATTATGAAGTATTTTATCATGTATATTCAAACTCACATAAATTCGAGGAGTTCCTCCACTTGTTGGTTTTCCATTTACTTCAGGGCCAAAAATTAATTTGGGTTGATCATCAAAAACATTCACTGAGTTATCACTTCCAATAATATTAAGTGATTTATGGATTTAGCTTCTGTAGACATCATCTTTAGCTAATTCTGATAATGGAACAACTATATTTAATTTGCCTATTTTAGCCTCCAAATTAAAATATTTTTCAGTCTGAGTCTTTGTTTTCTGAATAGTTGGATTTTCTTCTTTTTCTGTGTTTTCAGTGTTTTTCTCTTTCTCAGGAGTGGGGTTGTGGGTTGAAGTTGTTTCCGAGTCAACTTCTGGAGGTTCCTTTACATTTCCTTTGGGAGGAAGAGTATTGCAAAGTTGTCTGTTATTCAGTTGACTATCAGATACATCTTTAATTATTGGGTTAGCATGATTAGGATCTGATCTAGAAAGAATATGCACATGAGTAGCATTAGTCTTACCTTTGAGGGGTTGTTTTGTGGCCTTCTGTTTGCTTGTTTCAGGAACATCAACTCTCCTGCTCCTCAAATTATATTGTTTATGAACTTCATAAATGGTTGTGTCATATCCTTCCTTAAAATAAAATGATTCTCCTGAATGGGTTTGAAATTGATTATGAATGTGGGTTTCTCGATCATCTTGAGTCAATAAAACTTCTGGTTCGTTATTATGTTTAGTAAAGTTGTTCATTTGATTATCTTTGGTTGGTTCTTCAGAAGATGAACATTCAACATAATTTTCCTGGAAAGGGAGCCTAATATTTTGGTCAAGACCAAATTTTCCAGTATTTTGGTTTTGATTCTTTCTGAAATTAGGATTTCTTAGAGTATTGCTCGGTTGACCATCCCAAGAATATTTTCTTTCAATCGTCTCTACTCTATCCCCTAGCCTTTCCATTCCTTTGATGATAGCATCCAATTTATTTTCAAAAGCTAATGGTTCTTCATTTGAAGGCACTCTCCTTTAAACTCTAGACCTAGCTCGTTTTTCTATCAGGCTAGCTTCAACACTAATAGTTATACTTTGCATTTCTTCTAAAGTTTGAGGGGATCTTTCTCTGAGCTGATAGGCTATATTAGAATCAAATCCATCAGGGAATTTGATTAATACTGAATCTGGAGGAGGTCTTAGGTTTTTTGGAACAACATTGTAAGCTTCATTGAATCTAATGATATAATATTGCATCGTTTCATTTGGTCCTCTTTTTAGTTTTCCAAAGTCTGATAGGATTTGAAGATGATCCTTCTTCTTTTCCCATCTATTTAGAAATGTTCTATAAAGAGTAGGTAAGTCAATAATACTATTTGTAGGAAGGGCTCTGAACCAGGTTCTGACTTCTCCAGTAAGACTTTGGACAAAAATTCTCATTCTTACATCATCAGCATCTATTTCATAAATTTCAAAATAATTAGTCATCCTTTTAGTATGTTGGTGTGCAGTGTAAGTAACAGAACCATAAAAAGGAGTGATTTTACTCTGATATTCTTGGAGAAAAGCCATTGGATTGGCCGGTAACCTCAAGGGAGCATATATGTTTGCCATTGGAAGGTGTAGTGATTGAATAACAGGTGAGGTTGGTGCGGAAGTAGTGGGTGGAGGAGACGAAGGGGTAATTTGAGGTTGGGATGATTGAGGGAATGTTGATGAACTTGGAGAAGCTAAAGTGATCACAGAAATGTTTGATGTCCCTTCAGAGGTAAGCTCAGATTGTATATAGTTTCACAAATTTTTATCAAGATCTGTAGTAACAAATTCAAATTGTAAATCTTCAAGAAATACTGGGTCTGGAACCAATTTGGATAACTCAGATTCAGAAAAATTTACAAATAAAGATGTTTCAAAATATTCGTCAAAAGGTTCGTCCTCAAGATAAATCCACTTCATAGGACAGGAAATTGATCTATAGAGAGGTTGAGAACTACCAGAAATTTCTTGACTATCTTGTCTCCTAAGAATCCTGGGGATCAGATTCGGATTTTCAAACACAGGTGGAGGATTTGGATCAGGATTAGACCTAGTGTAACGAGTCCTTTCTGAAGCCAGTTTTCTAGGTGATATATTTTTTATTTTTTATTTTTAAATGGAATGAAAAATACAACTTCGACAATCTCTAAGAATTTTTAGATATTGGATTTAAATTTTTCTCAAAGATTTATTTAACTATAGGAACTGATCAAATGTTTGAAACCAAAGTTCAGTCCATAAAATAGATCGAAGATAGACTGAAGAAAAATTTATTTACTATGCAATTGCAGAGCAAAAGCAGTTCAAAGGCTACATGGCTAACTTCAGGCTCCATCTGTAGTTTATAAAATAAACAATCGTAACAATAAAATTATTCAGGTCCCCAGTGGAGTCGCCACTATGTTATCACTCAGATTTTCCTTGAAGTTGTAGAGAAGAGAAAAAGGGTCCGAGATAACCACAAACCAGCTTTTAGGTACAAAATCTAGCCAATCTGTACCCAAAGAGGGCTCTCTCTTTAAAATTTAGCTTTGTTTTAAAAGGTTTTAGGCTAGTTATAAAGTCCAGGGGTTTTTGTTTGAATTTGGGTGGTGGAATTTGATATCTGAGGGTAAGATAGAGTAGTTCAGGCCATTGGGCTATGGAGTCAAAAATATGGCTTCACTAGATTAAGTTTCTAAACAAAAGATGGTTTTACAGGGCAAGATAACCAAACAGAGAAAATTTTTAGATCTAAAGTGAATGAAATGGATTTAAAATGGATGAAAGGCAATTAAAAATATTTCAACACATTCAAAGATGGAAATTGATTGATTATCAATAAAGAGAAATTAATTATTCTTTACTAAATAATCAAAATGCTTAAACTAGAAAAACAGGAGCAATTAAGAATTCACTGTTTAAAACTAGTTTAGAAGAAAACATTTATAATAACAATGATTAAAATCAGATTACACTTAAGCACTTTATGATTTACTCCTTTTCATTGATCATTCAAAAATGAAACACAATGATATAATAAATAGATATAAAAACTTTAAAACACAAGAGAAAGATGACTTATTCATCCGTAGTCTGACACATGAATCCTGTAAAAAGTCTTTAGGATCAATTCATCATCCAGCAAGCCACAAAGAAATTTCTCCAACAGTATTTTATTCTGAAAAAAAGTCAATATTACAGCAAGGTATAAGAATCCACCCTTAATACTCCAATTGAGGGAGTATTTATAAAAAATGACAAAAAATATTTCTTAACAAAACGAGATATAATCTAGGATGACTCACAAGTATTTTACAATTAGCTAGAGACAAATGGTCTCATAGATAAGAAAAATGATAACTGATGTTTTTTTGTTTCCTTATTTTGAGAATGTGCTGGAGGCAGGCCCTATGATTTGGCTTGCTGTTGTCCTCTTATGTAATCCTGTGCTGGCTGCTCCGTTTAACTGATACTCTTTATCTTTACTGATACTCTTTGACTTTTGTTCATCCTTTTATCTTGATTGACTGTAGTAAATAATAAAAACTTCATGCAAAGGTGATTTTTACAAAAGTTCCAACATTTCATCCCACCATTGAGGCTCTGGTATTCTAGTTCTTTGAATTTTTCTGAGAGTTTCATCAGCCTCGGTATATCTATAAAAATTAGGCTGAACTAAGAAGAGATGTTTTACTTCATGTTCAAGATAAAACAAATTTTCTGATCTGCCATGAAGGTTTCTTCCTGTAGGCAATGCTACTGCTGAACTAGTTGAAGAACTGGCTGGATTGTCAGCATACTTGTCCAATTTTTCAACATAACTTTCAAGGTCCATTATTTTATCTTCTAAAACTAAAGGACTGGGAAATCCTTTATTCAAAAAAATACCAAATCTTTCTCTGAAAGCAATAATATCTTATTTAATATCAGAGCATCTGCATTCTAGATTCTGTAGCAGAGTTCTTTTGGTAAAAACTCTTTTTATTTCCAAAATTGCTCCTGTTATGTCCTGAATGCGAAGTTCTTGAAGTTGCTGCTTGTTTTGAGTATTCAAAAAATGTATAAGTTGATTGGCTTCTTTGGGCATGTTTCCCAATTCTTCTTTTTCTCTTTGAATTTCTTCCACAGCCAATTTAACCAAATCATTTTGTTCAAACATTATTTGAATTGAGGAAAAAACATATTTTATTGACTGGATGATGTTGTCCCAAAGAATTTCATTTATTTCATTTAAAGGCTTCTCCAATGTCAGATCCTTCTCCAGTGTTTTGACCATTTTTTTCAATTTATTAACCTCTCTTGTTTTATCTGCCACATTCATTTTTGAAAGATCATATTTGTGTTCTAAAGTGGCCAATTGTTCTTTTGTTCTGTGGAGTTCTATTACCTGAAGTTTCATTTCTTCCATTGACTTTGTTAATTCTTCAGTGCTCAAATTAGAGGTATTTACCTGTGACAATTCTGCTGGCTGACCTATTGTTGCTGTACCTATCACTACTCCTGTTGTAGATGCTGGAATATTTTCTTGTTTATCTTTCAAAGAATTCTCAAGTTCTTTTTCAGTTGCATTAAGTTTCTCATTCAATCTCAAGAGCAAATCCATCAGTTCTTCCTCAGAACTTTGCTTTATGATTTCTACAGTCTGTGGATGTCTTGATGCTGGTAATTTCAATTTTTTTCTCATAGCTGCAATATCATCATCTTTTTTCTTGATTAATTCTTCTATCCCTTTCACATATTTGGGGTTATGGCCCAATCTAATGATTATCTCCTCCAAAGTTTTGATTCTGTTGTCTTTAGCCTGAGAGGAATCTTTTTGAAGCTGCAACTATGCATTAGTGTTCTCCAAAGAATCCTGTAACTTGTGTGCCATCATTGATTTATCCGTCAGAGTAGAATAAATCATATCACATGTTTTCTTGTGTAACTCAATTTGATCTAAAGGATGTATATCCTTTGCTAAGACTTGAAAATTAGTTCTAATGTAATTTGCAGCTGTCTGAGGCTGCTGCACCTTGGGCTTGAAGTGGTTCATTAACATCTTACCCTGCTGGATGTCATAGGATGACATCAATATTTCTTGATTCTTTGGAGCCATATTCAAATATTGGTTGTACACTTGAAGTATCAGTGGATCATTCCTGGCCTTTATATTGATGAATGTTCTTTTGATGTCCCGGGCATCTTTTACTGGAGGTTTGAAAGAAGATATTTCTGCACTTTGTTGCCTCTGTAGTTCCTTTCTTTGAAAATTAGTAGATGTCCCACTGCCTGTGTATGTTTGTTGACTGTCTTCTCTTCCTTGGCTGTCAGGAATTTCTTGAACAGATTCAACTTCTGGAAGAGGATTTAATTTCTGTATTTTACCATGATGTTGTTCTGAAGATCCACCAACAGGGGTAGTATCTTTAGCATCCCTCTTTTTTCCTTTTTCTACATTCAGAGGAGTTTGTAGAATTGAAATTTCACGGTCATTGATCTGAGTAGGAGGAATTTGTACTTGACCCTATTCTTTAGAAGCCTCTGGTTGCTATGTCATTGTGAACTTTTCAAATATTTTTGTATCAGGCTCCTTTTCTTTTCCTTTAGATTCTACTGTCGCTAATGCATTGATCTCCTACAAATTTTTTTGTGAAGTCCTAGCTAAAGAACTACCTAGTATCTGCACTTGCCCAAAAGAATCTAGGTCAAGGATTTTCTCAAGGTCTTTCATTACATTTTCAACATTGACCTGTTCACTATCATGCTCAATCAATGTCCCTTCTACCCATTCATCCATATTAGCATATTGCTCAATTTCTAGGATTCTTTGATGAATGTATGGTGAAAATTTATTGTTCATCCTTCTATCACAAATGAAGCTATTAGGGTCATAAGGCACCCAGTAGAAACTCTTTTGTAATCTAAGATAGTCTTCTAATATTTTTTCTGCTTCTTTTCCAGCATCTCTAGAGTTACAGATAAAGGGACCTAATTGGCTCTTAATCCTGAGTTGGGCCTTTTTATTTTCATTGCAGAAATGAACTATATATGAATTAATCATATGTTTGAAATAATCTAATGCAAAGAGTCTCATTGGGACATATCTTGGCAATTTGAAGGGACACAACTCACATCCATATATCCTGATCTTAGTGTGATTCTGATATAGGTACCAGTCACCTATCTTATATTGTTTTGAGAGATGAAGAATTTTCTTGATTTCATTGTTAACCCTAGGAGGGGAGACTCTTGTCAACAGGGTGGTTGCAGGATGTACAAATAGGTCTACAAACTCATTATAGGAATAAGAAGAATCAGTGGAATTATGAGTGATAGCAGACCAAAAGATGACAGACCTAGGATTTCCTTTAGAATCAAGTTTTTTGACATAAAAAGGAAAACTCTCTGATTGGTAGTAAAGTATGAGATGGAATATAAAAGAAGAATACTTGAACACTTTCTCATTCTCAAATCTCATGAACTGATCATGGATTTTTTCAGCAATATAGGATGAAAAATCATACTTGACAGCAGGAGGCTGTCCAGGGGTGAAAATAGATAACAATACCAGGGTTAATTGGTCAACATATTCACTAGTACTGAAACCCATTATGGAGGATATCATGTTCAAAATTAGCCTGCCCACATCAGTGAAAAAAGTATAACCATAAGGGGGAGGGCCTTTGGGCTGATGTTCTAGTAACATGAAGGTTTGGCAAAGATGGTTTAATTCTTCATGGGAAAAATTAGCAGATTTCTCAAGTAATTCAGCCATGGACAGGTGAGTGAGGGCTTGACCAGGTTGAAATTGTAGCATTTCATTTATAGACTGAGTAGTTATTGAGAAAAGGACATTTTGAATTGGGGATAAGACTGCTCTTTGGTTGGGATCATAGTTTGCATGGCAATAATGGATGATTTCAGGAAAAATATGGATTGATGGGAGAAGGTACATGAGAAGATTGGATTCACAAATTCCAAAGATCTCAAAACCATTCAAATAATTGTCTTTGCAGTGGAAAAAAATTCGAAGAGGATTCTCACTGAGAACCGGTCTTTAACTTGAAAATCCATATCGGCTAAAGGTAGATAATCCAAGTCCCTGTGAGGGGAAATGAGGGGCATGACATTTAGAGCCACAGGAACTTCCATTTCATGTTCTTGTCGATTCAGAAATGGAAATTTGGTTTCTGATTAAAAACTAGAAAAATTACAGGTTTTGGGGATGCAATTGCAATTCTGGGAGTTGAGGAATGAACTAACAATCAATTTTTGACCCCGCTTCAATGGAAGAAAATGAAAACCATGATTCTTATAGAGTTCAGTGGGATTTTTGGGTAAATACTTGTTTTCTGGGAATGGATATTGATTTAGACAGGTACTGGTTAAGGCGGAAGAAATCTGGAGTGTTCGACTGCAATTCTCTTCAGCAAAGTAACGGTCGGCAGACTTCAACAGTTGATTTTTGAAATTTGTTTCATGGGAGACTGGTTATCGCATGAGATAATGAAAGTGACATGGGAACATTTTTTTTATTTACAAAGTCAAAAGGGTGGCGGGTTTTTTATTATTTTAATGGATGACGTCAACAGGTACGGCGGATGAGTCACGGGATGGAGGCGGTAAGCGGTTTCTATCGCACCGCTTTTGGGGAAGAGTGGTTTTGGGCAGAATGGCAGTGATTCCATACGATTACTGACACGTGGCGAAGCACTGTTCATAAAACCGCTTGACCATCGCGTGTTATTGTTCGGACGTGGATGGCTAGAGATATTGATAATAGCCGTAGATCTGAGATGAGTCAATCGGACGGTCCTCGGGAAAGGAAGATGGCGGAGAATTAATGGAGCGGGCCCAATGCAGTTTAAATGTTAATTAATCGCATCGGGAGCGATTTGATTAGCCGGTTAGGTTATTAATTAATCGTGAGGATTAATTAATTCCTTTTTAAAGCGCGGAAAAGTGATCGAGAAGGTTTCAAAAGGATTTTCACTAGAGTTAAGAGTTGGGGTATGGGATATATATCGAGATTTAACTCAGGTTAGGGAATTGGGGAATGGGTTATTTCTTTTGAAGTTTAGTTTAAAGGAAACTTCGGGTTATTTTTTGTTTTAAACACATATAAAATATGTTTAAAATATTTTAAAATATTTTTATTATATAGTAATTAAATCAAAATAATCCAATTACCATAGGGGGCGGGATTAATGTAAAGATATATTTTAGCCAAAAGGGAGTATAACGAGGGTGTTTTATTTAAACATGTGGGGATTAAATACTTTGGCTAAAATTATAATCAATGGGTTTTTGGGTACTTATATACAAAGGAATTATATATAATAGGAAAAGGTCATTCTTATGGGGATTTAAATAATAAATTAGAAATTAATATGAAAAATGGGCTAAAGCGCTAAGTGTAAAACATTAGGATAATGTATTTAACTTATGCTTGGATGAAATGGGTTTTTATGAAATATTACATGATTTTGCTAAGTAAAATGAGATTTTACATAGGAAAAGATCTTTTAGAGGTGAATGAATATCATGATGGATGTTTTTGAGTACTTAGGATTTTCCAATTATTGGGCCAAGGGTCTGGTCCCTCCAAAAGTCAAGGAAATGCCTTGAGCCCCTCTAATCTTCAAATACCTTAGTACTTAGGGGAAATTAGTGAAATTTTTAGGGAAATATGAGAAGGGAAGTTAATCATATGACTTTTCTTTGCTTGAAATTCTCTCATGTAGTGTATTCCTTCGCAATTGTGATGAAAGAAAAGATTTAACACATCTAGAGTCATTATCCATCACATGAAATTCAGCAACATCATCTACCTACCCTACCTACTTTATCCTACCATTTTTCTTCTTTATTAATGTGCACTTAGACTAGAAAACCCTTATCACACTTTTTCTTTTCTTTTACATATGAAAACCATTATAAATCTAACCTTATTACATCCAAGGGCTTAGATTAATCTTTTGAGCTCCTTTTATCTATCCTACCTATCTACTTATCCGCCAAGATTAAATAGTTTGGTCAGATTTTATTCTCTATCTCTAAAACATAAAATTGAAAGATGAACTAGCCAAGCTTAAACTGTTTGACTGTTCATAAATCGTGGCATAGGATACAAGTTGCACACAATTTTTTTATTACATAAGAGAAAAAAGTAGTGGCATTTAGACTTGCACACTTTCCTTGGCCTTTCTTTTGGTGGGGTTCATTTTCTTTTACGTTTTTGGCCATTTTTATTCTTTTCACCCTTTGATTTTTCTTTTAGGGTATACCCTCTTTATATTTTTTAAATTTTTTGATTTTTTGAGAATATGGAAAACCTTTGCAACAATAAAAGGTATGAACATATTACATAGCTCATGAAGTCAATCATGAAATATGACACCTATTGGTATAGGAGTCTAATAGGGTCCATTCAGGCATTGACTAGGTATGGTTTTGGAAATATCTGATAGGATAGAGATTATAATCAAAGAAAAAATCTAATTTCATACATAAAACAAAGAAAAAATAAAATAAATTTTCCCTTTAGATTAATCCTATGTGATCAGTCAATCAAAAAATATGGTTTTTTGTTGTTTGTGTATGATACTCAAATCTTAGAAGACCTAATCATCCTCACATCCTCAAATGTAATTGGGCCTTGAGAAGATATATTGCGAATTTTGGCATAATGTCCTAAAAGAACCAACAATGCCCCCAGTCAACTGAAGAAAATACACCAAGGTGAGGGTAGAGGATATAGTGTTGCTTGCACCATTACCTATATGGAAAGGATGTCCTAATTTTGGCCACTAAGCACCATCATCCTACATGAGCATTCGAGTATTGGGCTTCTTAGTAGTTCATCTACCAGTACTGAATATCAGCTGGGTTAGGTAGCCCCAATTGATACCGCATGCACTGGGCCTAAGCCTAACCCCCTCTGAATCATGTTTCTGTCGTGTTCGGGTTTTATTTTCCATGGGCTGATAGGTGGATTTTAAAGTTACCTAAATAGTCAAATTATATGTTTCATATGAAGACTAACCAAAGTGTCTTATTGGATGCATACCCCTTTGGTCCTAACTTAGACTATAAATTCTTTTGTGACCCCTGTGGGGAGGATTCAGTGAGTTTTGTTAAGTTAGTTTTAGGTGTCTTTACTTTGCCTAGGGTGTGGATGTGTGTGAGGAAAATGTGAACAAGCACATATTTTGAACATGTGGATATGTGATGATCCTTTTCAAAATACCCTATTTAAACTATGTTTTGTTGTTCCTTGCTCAAAAGAAAAACATGAGCGGATATGGGTCGTTTTCAATTTTTCCTAGTTAATCTATATGATCAATTATAGGGAGGTGGTGAGTTGTCAATAGAGATTTTTCATATCCTTGCCTAGGATTACCAGAGAGTGCAAAGGCAGTAGATATTACTTGCTCTTCTACTGACAATTCGATCTTGGTCCCGGAATCCTAGTGCAAAAATTGAACCAAACTAATGACTTTTACACTAGAAAAATGAAAGAGAACTAGCTCAGCATGCGTGGACTTGGGCCACTTACTCTGGCTAATTAACTAGGTGTTTTGGTACCTAAATTCACAAAACATAAAATATTTTGGAATGCAAGTTGATTTGCCTCCTACTTAAACTATGTGTTAACTTTGCGAAAATCAACTTGAAATAAAAATAACACCTAAACTACTAAAAGTAGCTAAAAGTGAGTTTTAAAAAGTTGCAGGGAAAATCAACCCATGCTGGAAGATGTATTATGGGCTGCTAGTCACTTTTACAAGCAAGAAAAGATGGAAATAGTGGAAAAAATCCCACTTCTAGTTTTCATGTGCAAAAATATGAAACAGGTGCGAGGGTTGCGCACAGGTCACCTCTAAAGGCGCACCCTAGGGTGTGTCTGTCTGTAAGAAAGTTGCACAAATTTCCTACGAAGTAATTTTTGGGAGCTCTTCAGCTTCAGCCTATCACTTCGGATGAACCAGGAAGTCAAGGAGAGAAAGGGGTTGTTTCAGCCCAACTCCACAGCAAATATGAAGGTCTCTGTAAAAGGCAAAACCACATAAACTTAGAAATAAATGTTAGTTTAGTCGCCAATCCTGTGTTGGTGTGTTTGGCAGATGAATGTACCAAATAAAACTTTCTTAAGAGGGGTGTTTTTTCCCTCTTAAGTTATTGGTCACAAGTAGGAAATAGGTAGAGTCAAGCAAGTTAGTGGAACATGCTAAAACATAAACATACTAGATGGAGAAATAGCATGCATATTCAAACATAAAAACTAAACTAAAACTAAAACAAATAAAACAAAAGCTCTAAATAGAGTCAAACAATTTCAATAATCCAAATGGCAGTGCTTACATCCCCTCTTATTGAGTGTTGCTAGGGGATGAGGATGAAAATTTAACCCACTTGACAAAAGGCCCTTGGAACTATGGAGCTCAAAGTACTGATGCAAGGATGTCTTTACTTCTGAGCTGCCTTGGCACAAAGTCTCCCTCTCTCTACTATGGTGGACTGGAGTTGTTGGATGGACAAAAATTGAGTCCCTTCTATCTCTTCTCTAGGTCACACACTGTTGGTATTGCATGGGGCAATTCTAGCGAGCATAACAATGTGTTCTCATATTTTTCATCTCTTGGTGTCCTTTTATAGGAGAATTCAAATCCTCCTTCCCTCTCTTGGTCCATTATGGATTGTGACCCAATAGAGGAGGTTGATTCCATTGTGTGCCAAATTTATTTCTGTGTGTGCTCCTTTGAGGTCCTAAGCAGTCTTGGGCGGTTTTCCTTAGGCAACCTCAAGTGTGGGATCAATGTCTTGCTGTGTGCCTTGTGGTCCTGGAAAGTGAATCCCACCACTCTCAGGAGAGCACGGGTTTTTGAGGAAAATCCACGCAAAGGTGTGCTTATCGAAGAATTATGTGTGCAAAGGCACATTTTACTAGTTCCTTCTATGCGCAATTTTGATTTTTCCTTTTAGACCTTAGATATTTTTAAATACTTCAGATTCTCTAATGTCTCTTAGCCCTGTAAATCCTTCTACCTAAAATTAAATAATGTCATCTTTTCTTGTCTGATTTTCCAGTGATAGAAAAAAAAATAGGTGAAGCTCTAGCTTCACAATTCGATATTTATTTTACTCTCATTGCATGCATGGAAAGCACAATAATTGGAAGAATGTGGTATCTTGACAATGGTGCCTCGTTCCACATGAGATATCTTCAGTGAATTGGAGGAGAAATACCTCAAGTGGAACATAGAGTTTGGAGATGATGGAAGGTATAGCATGATCGATATAGGTACATTTACTTTTCAAAGGGAGTCTATCTCTCCTAACATACTCATTGATGTTATGTTTGTTCCAGGGTTAAATAATAATCTTGTTATGTCATGTTATTGGAAGACCACGATTATGATGTGATATTTAGAAAAGGGAAGGTTTTCCTTAGACACATCGCCACTAGACAAGTGAAACAGATCAATGTTTTTATCACAAAATTGGACCTGATATGCTGCTTGATCAAACAATCTCATGTAACTATTTCAAACCTAATCTTGTGACTGAGGCTTAGCCTCCTCATCTTGAGAGGGCTCTCTCAAGGGTTAATGATATGGATAAAAATATAGATGGCTAACTCTATTTAGGAAATAAATTGATAATGATAAATGTAGGTTGAAAATAACATCAACATGTATACATTGGGCTTATGGAGTCAAAACAATTTAGAAATTCAGTGAGTCTACTTAACATGGAAGTTGAGGCATATCAGAGTTTTTAGTGATAAGGCACACACACATGAAACATGTTAAAACACAGTCAGATCACTTATAAAGGAAGTCAGAGCATATAATAGATGAATTCTGAGTAATATATATGAACACCACTACAAATAATATATATAAGAGATACATATAGAACAGGAAAACACTAAAACTCCTTCAGAATCTCAAGTTAGTCAAGTAGAATATCTCTATATTAGCTGAAAACAGTCAATTCACAACAAGAACAGTTTTGCCAAAAATGTCCAACCCTTCACAAATTCGGCCCAATGGCCTTTAATAGACCTCTTACATCATCATACGATCTGCCTCTAGGCTAAATACATCAAATTTCCTTCCATTGACACCTTGCATAACCATAAAACATGAAATTTATTACAAAAAGATACCTATCCTACTTAAAATTCCTATTTCAAAAAGGACTCAAACTCTTTACTACTATCTATAACAACCTTATCCATTTGAAATTACATCATTGACAAGTGTAACATCACATAGACAAATTTGGATAATGATATTTAGTTCTTCATGACCACTTTGCTGACCTCCACAAAAATAGGAAACAATACCCTGTTATTTAGGCATAACATCTTTTTCCTTCTTTGAACATTTTGACCATCATTTAATATTCATTTCGTGGTCCTTGGCTGTTGGAAGTTAGCTTAACATATCCCATCACTTGTTCCTAGCCTCCAACTATACAAAACCTCTTCAAAAAATATTCAAAAGGTTGTAATATGTTGCGCTACGAAAAATACAACAGTTTCGTAGCGCTTTTTGTAGCACTGCCATTTCAAGCCTTTATTCTCCAAAAACTTGACTCTTTCCTCTTGCATCATTTTAACTACCTTTCAACACACCCATCATAGAAATTTCAGCTCCTAACTCATCTTTTAACACCTTAAAGATTGACCCAAAGAAGAAAAAAAGGTAGCTATAGCAGCTTCGTAACTCTTTTTTGCTTTTTAAGCCTAGAGGTGCTACGAAACTGCTGAGTATGCAAATTTTTCATAAAATTTGTCAAATGAAATTTTTTTTTGCCCAAAAACTAAAAATGTAACCTGTCCTCGTCATCATCAAACCATACAAACAATAAACCAAACTCCTTTTAGCCTCTTTGAGGCATTTCTTCTTCATGTACAATTGGTTGGCCTATTGGTTCTTCTATGACTGTGATTTTAATGCCTTTGCTCTGTAGCTTATCATGCATTAACTCTAGCTGCTCTTATAAATCCTTCACCTAGTCTTTAAGTATTTTTTTAGTAGCTCTTAGATGGGTGTTTATTATTCTAAAAAACTTAGTTTCTTTAATTGCAGGAACTATCCATTTGAAATGTTGCACTATGTTGTCTAGAGTTTCAGAAACAGAATTAACTTTTCCTTCCCACATTTCCTTCATCCTTTTAAACTATACTTTCTTGACACTATGTTTTCTAGCTCTCTTTTTCATGACAGTAACTTCCTGGTTTGCCAACTTTAACTTTTCCTCAAGGAATTCAAACTCTATTTTCTCTGTCACCTTCTCTTTTCCCCTTTTTAATTTGTTGATTGTATCTTTCATTGTGGGTGATGAGAGATCAACAATCTCTTTAGATGATTTAGCTATCTCAATTGGTTTTTGAACTTCTTTGTTGCCTTCCATTATTTTCTAGCATGCCTTGTTATAGACATTCTTGCTTGAAAAATGAAACCTGCATCTTCTCTCTCAAACTCTAATCTCTTTGTAGACTTGACCTTTTCAACTTCTGCTCATCCCTTCCAATAAATTTAGCTTGGAAAATAGGTGTTTCTTCTATGTCAATGGCATGAATAATTTCCTCTAGACTCCCCTTTGTTACTGAGCTATCTTCTATAGCAACTTCCTTTCCTTTCAAAACCACTTCCTGGCTTCTAGTTATTCTTTTGGTCCCTTGTTTGCTGACATCTTGTTCCTATTTTGCATCTTTGACAGCCTTTGATTTCTATTTTTCAGGTGGGAGAGTTGGTGTACCAAACATTTTCATTTGATCTATCTTGTTCTCAGTTTGTTTTCTTAGCTTTATTTTTGCAGGCTCTTTTCGTTTTGCAACCATAGATTGACTTGTTTCTGCTACTCGTGATGATGGAACTCCTTTAGCTTTAGGGTTTCTTGCAGGAGTTAGGCTTCCTAACTCAAAGCCATTTACAAACAAGAATGATGGCCAATCTATGCCTATCTTTTGAAGTTCATCTAAAATTAATAATTTCATTAAGCCATGATGAAATAATGATGTCTCACTTCCCTCAAACTTTTCTTGCACCTTATCAGCCATCTTTACAAGACTTCTATGTAGATAAAAAGGTAATTCAAGTGAAATATTACCAGTGAAGTGTAGAAGCAATTTGAAATGGTGTGAATAAACCTTGTGATATCTGCCTTCACAGGTAAAATATTTCTGAATGTTGAGCAGCAGTTTTGAATAATTATCTTTGATGCAGCTTCTTGGGATAGCATTGTTGAAATCCATCTCAATGTGCTCAAGCTTCATGAATCTTTACACTACTCCATATTAAATTTGAACCCTTTGAACTAGGTTTCTTGACCTCTTCGAATCTCTCTAATAACAGCAATGACCTCTAGTGTGATAGTCAAAATTACCATCCCCACTTTAGTAGATGTTCCATTGAAATTCATAGCAAATTCCTTGGATACCCATGTGTGACAGCCCTGTAATTTCTCACAAAACCGTAGGAAACCTGCTCTTCTAAATGCTTCCATCACTGTTGGGTCTTCATTTATTGCCTTCATGTCTTTAGGTTCATGCCTTACGCACTTTCCTCCTCTGTGTATTTTCTTTCCTCTGCCATATTCTTCAGAGAACCTCTCAGCCTTGCTTGATAGAAATCTGTCTTCCTCACTTGATATGGATGTATCAGCCTTGCTTGAATAAATGTGTGAGCAACCTCGCTTGAAATGGATATAATAAGCCTTTGTAAGAACCAACCAAAAGTTTAGCTCGATACTCAAAGCTCAGATATTACGAATGAAAGCCAAAAGGAATGAGAATGACTAATTAGGAAATAATTTGAATTTCAAATGTCTTTTCATAACTGAAAATGATGACTCACTCATAACCTAAACTAACCATGATGACTGCAAATGTGGGTGTGTGCTTTGATTTCATCATTACATGACTCAAAAAGCCTCTATCCTACACTTTCCCAACTGTTTCTGACATTTGACAGCTCAACTGACAAGACAGTGACAAAACCACGCTTTTGTAGCACATGTACTGTATTTTTTGTTGTTTGCGCTACGAAACTATCAGCGCTTTCGTAGTGCAAACTGACTTTTTTCAACGTGAGGCGCTATGAAACTATGGTTTCTTGGCTAATTGGGCTGTTTTGATATCAAAACTTTGGGAAATGAAATGAATCCTAAAATGATGAAAGACTTGACATGAAAAACCCTAAAAATGAGTTTATTTAAACACTAGGGCAGGCTCAAACTTGAAAAATTTAACACTTCCCTTTCTCAAACTCAAGAAATGACTCTTAAGACCCTATTTTGACCCATGATCATAAGTAATCTTTTCATAATGATGTTTTGAATTTTTTTAAGTGATAACATCTGTGAGATTCAAGAAACTATATTAAATTGAGGTTAAAGATGCATGAAAATACTTTAGGATAAAGGTGAAGGTTAGAGACTCGGTGGTTGAGAGGGGACATGATTTAACTCTCAACATGTAACCTCAAAAGCAACCTCAAAAAGTTGTGGAGCAGCCAAATATGGAGAAGTAGAGAGGATGAGTGGAGATATCCACTCAATAAAAGACCTTAATTACAGGAAATTTTGAGCCAAGTGGGAAAAGGAAGCACATGTATCCATACCACCAGGTGTGAGGTGGGGCGATGTGAATCAATAGTACTAAAAGTGAAAAAATTTGGGCAGGGTCCATTGAGGTGTTTTTTTTATCATGGATCACTACCTTGATATAGGGGTCCAAAATATTTAGTAGTAGGAGGATTAATTTCAGTCAGATACTGAGGAGTGAATAGAAGTGTTGACAATAGAGAAGGTGGCTTAGTAGTAGAGTCAACAACATCACAATTTTCCTAGTAGACACTTGCAGATTAATTCCGTGATTATTTTTATTTATTATTTTCAGTTGCAGATATTATAGTAGCATCAACAATAGTGAGAGGTGTTGCATGGAATACATTCCAAAGGTGATTGATCAAGGTAGATGTGAATCCCTTCCTTGTTGAGGGGGAGTGTTGAAAATGACTACAAGAAAATCCTAATTTAGTTTTCCCTTGAATTAAATTAGGAGAAAATTGTAATTCCACGTCACAGGACAACAAGAATGTGTTATCTAAGTTAGTTGACTTATTTGTTTCAGTTAATTCAAGTTGAGGGCCTAACTTGGGTCATGTATAATGGTTCCTACTTTTTAGGAACTTAGGTTGAGTTTAATTTGAGTTGTAATAATTTAATTCAGTTAAACTGAGTTAAAGTCAGTTAAACTAGTTCCAACTATTGAAGGAACTAGTGGGAGGTCAAGTAGTGGGGTGTGTACTCCGTGATAAACCAGTTAAATGATAAATAAACTATAATTAACTCATTAATGTGTGATATATGAGTTACCTAGTTGATATTTGAGTTCAAGGGAAATGTAATAGCAGTCATATAATTATCCAAGTTGTAAAGGTGGTGCATGCAGTCAAATAAGGGACTATAGGGATTGCGTAGTTCAATATGGGGATTTCCCTAAATAATAGGGGCTAATTCCAAAGGAAATAGTGCAAGGAAATAGGAGCTCGGAAGGCGTCATAATTGAATAAGTATTTTCTAGATTCAACTTTTGAGGCAAAGAGATATATTATAATTGTGCAAAGATTGTTCAGGCTTGAGCAAGTATTTTATTTCTTCACTATTTTCAGAATAATGAAACACATATAGGAAGGGTTTTTGAGCAGTTGCATTCCCTTAGATATATCCTCATGTATGTGTGTTGAGTCATGATGCATCCTTTTGATATTTCTTATCAATTGTGAATTTATTTATGCGGATGAGTAAGGTAGATTTGAGTCTTATGTTTTAGAAAATTACATGAGCAATAGTGAATCTACAATTAATTTCTACACATTAGTGCCATATTAATGCCTTAGGTCTAACCTCGTCAATTTGTGACTTTAGCCACTCTCTTTTATGCATGTCCTTGCTTGGTGGTAGAGCTGACCTAATCATGGAGATCCTAGTATAGCACCTCTTTTTCATCTTGGTGTCCCTGCAGTCATTTTTTTATTACTTTTCGAAATCCTTTCTGTTGACCCGCCATGACCTAGAATCTAAGCCTCATGTCCTCTTCTTTGTCATATTTATGGCCATACCCCAGGAATATTCCACACTTTATCCCTTTTGATTTCCACTTTCATCAACATACTTCTACATGATGAGCCTTGGTTTCTCTCTTCCATCATCATCATCTACATGGCTTACCATCTGTTTTCACTTGGTGTTCTACCCTTTCTTGGAGGAACCGCTCTAATGAGTGGTCCTATTAGCCAGCCTCTTATCATCATTATGTCATGAGTAGTTCCATCTTCACTGGAACCAATTTTTATCCTCTATACCAATCGTTCCTCCATGGTGATTTTTCTTTAAGCTCTGTTGAGACTCCTTAATTTAGAAAATATTGTCGAGTGAACTTATCACCTTCACACTCATTAAAGTACAGGAAGGGTCATCTACCCAGTATAAGTTTAACCCTTTTCCAGACTGGGATAGAATAGTTACAAATAATGAAAACCCTAGTCTGTTGTGGCTAGGAGGTTATCCCTTGTATACTTTTATCTCTTTTTTGGGCTTGGGGGACAACTTTACGAAAACATAACTTATAAAAAGACAAGGGAGGGAAAATTTAATTCCATTTGTCATCAAACAATAACATCCTTTTTTTCACCATTGAACAAAAAACCCATCTATTTCATTATCTCATAGTTCATTTTTAACTTTCCTAGGAGTTGTACCATCCATATGAGTTTGTCTACTCCTACACCTGGTTACTCTTCTAGTCATATGGAGCATGACTCAATGCCTCTAGTATCATTGCATTATATCACATTGGGCTCATTATTATTGCTTCCAAGTCACTATTGTGTCATGCCACTATGTGTTCGAGGGAAGTCTCAACCTGTGCTAGCCATCTGTAGTATCATGTTGAACTTTCTAAGTCAGCCATCCCTATGTCAATTCTACTTCATCATCTCATTACTTCATATTCATATGTTTCATGCCAATTGATGGGAGATACATCAAGGCTCTTCTTCGATGGACCGTCTCTTGTCAAATTCAACTCATTATCCAGGAATTTTATCTAGGAATGAGTAGTACCTTGAAGCTTGCAAACCTGCGTGACAAGATTTTTCGTGATCGACAATGGTTTTACATCATTGGATCTTGATTGATTCAGTTCACCGGTGTTAAACGTGAGCTCATATATTCACACTTAGTGGAATATAATAGGTACCTTGGCAACCATTTTTCTCATTGGTGCATTCCCGTACATCTATTACTATTTTATCTCCTTCGCTGGTAATCAGGTTGTTTCTACCATGTTCATTGCTCGACCTTAGCACATCTATTTGCATGTGTAGATTCATACCATTGTGGTTATGAAAAATACCCCGATTTAGGAACATATTACTCTTATATGGCATCCTTCCCAGGCTGCATTGGATTTATGTATCATTTATGTACTTTGAGGGCTATCAGAGACACTTCTCTATTTTTCATGTGTCAATATTCCTACTAATGTATATTGTAACATAGATCTATTATTATATTTGTTAGTGGATGCTCTATATATAGAGTCACATGGATCCATTGTGTATGTATTTCATGGACATGTTCTAGCACTTCATCTCATGGATCTATAATGTGTGTTGTCATGACCATGTTCAGTATCTTCTTATGACCGAGCATAGGTACACCCACCTCGGGGATGTTATTAGCACATATGGGACCTCAACTCTAGAGATCTTTCTTGTCATTCCTCTTTTGACCTCTGAGATTTATCATAATGTATTTTTTCCATAAAATTTTATTATGACCTCATACATTGGGGGGCATATGTTATCAACCTATTTTACCCCTAGGGTCAATTTTATTTAGTCCTCGTGGTTTTTTTACATTTTCCAAGCCTTAGACCTTATTTTTCTAGTCATAATCCCCAGTTAGATGGATGGAGGCATATGAGAGCGACTAGAGCCTCCTAGTTGCTCCCATCCTTTCCTTGTGAATGTGACAATGGATTTTTTCACTCTTTCCTATGCCTACAACTAGGGATGCCTTCTAGAACACTTTGGTCCCTAGGAGATAAATTTGACTCACCACTTATTCGAGCTTGCTAGGAATTACCATGTAGACGTTTCCATGAATTCTCATCATCTTGAGTGTATACATTCTATTGGGGCCCTTGTTTTGAAATTAAACATTTTTGTGTTGCGGAGAATAGGTGGCAGAGAACAACCACGGTAGAAAGAGAGTTGTCATAGTTGCAAAGAACTAAAGAGAAGGTGGCATGGTTGTTGTGAAAGAAGGTACAGATGGAAAAGGGAAGTGGCATAACACAATTAGTGGAATTCCCAATAATCAGGAAAAGTAGTACACAACCAAGCGGAAAATAAGGAAGGACTATTAGTCGCACTGGCGATGGAACAAATAGGCAGCTGGTAAGTGGAAAAAGGAGGTTGGATCAGTAGATATTAGGGAGCAGGAGCCGTAGGAGAGCTCTGTTCATGTTGTTATGTTCTCTCTCTATCATTGTTATGTTCTATATCATGTGATGCGATTGTAATCAGTTCTTCCAGGCACACTCTGAGGAGTGTTGTAATTGTCTTTTGTTGTTAATGCAACACTTTATAATATAAGGCTGTTGTTCTAAGTTCTATCTTGTGTTGTGGTTTAGTGGGACATGCAGCTATTTTGAATTTTTGGTTATCATTTTGATCAATTTCATGAGTATTGTTATCTGTCTTGTATTTACACTTCTTCGAGGTACTTAAGTTTTGTATGGTTTGTGCATCTGCCACGCTGATCGATACCTGATCCAATCCCAGCCTTAGTAAGGTCACGACATGCATCAGGTGAGACTCTCTGTTCCTCGGAGTAGGGTGAAAATGCCGGCGTTGTGCTAGAGTACTGTGGAAACCCTTGTTGGCCACCTTCCTGAACCTGGGTCTCCCCCTAGGACCTCTTTTTTTTCCAACAAATGGTTCTATTTCCAGGACCCAAAATCTCATTCTAGAGTTAGATCATGGTATCATGGATCTTCGAGAAAGAACTACAGAAGTGGTGGGATAACCATCTAAACCAGTTCATAGCTCAGTAAGTGGAAGTGAGATAGAAAAAAGAGAAGAATATTAAGAATCAGATTCTATTTTGTGAATCCGCCAGTGATATCTACGAGATCTTTTGGGGAAATTTTCCTAAGGAGCTCTACAATTGGTTGCAGAGACTACATACCAAGGAAGTCCCAAGAGGCTTGCGGAAGGTCTGTCGCAAGTGGGTGCACACAGATCTAGTAGAACTCCATCGGTTAGATACCGATTTGATCCGAGCTGTATATTTCTAGGTGCAATCTACCTTGGAAGGATACGTAGTAGAGTTTGCAGTTGAATGCTACCATTATTTCTCAAAACCAGAAGACGTATTTAGATCAAGGCTGTGTGAAGGACTATTAAGGGAGATCCCCCTGTGGATCAAGGGTTTGATGGTGGACGAAGGATTGATGGCGTTCAAAAAGTCTGAGATAGAGACCAAAACCTCTAGTACTGGGGGAAGGGACTGAAGGGGAGATGCTACAAGTACGTTGAAAAGGGGGGATAGGGATATGGATGCAGAGACCTCCAGTAGGTTAAGCAAATGAAGAGCACATCGGATGGCACAACTCACTGAGAAGTGGCGAGAAAGGGTGATGAAAGAATTGGAAAGAAAAGAAAGGAAAAGAAAAGACAAAGGAGAGGCACCTCAGATGATGAAGCATATGGAAGGTCAGACAAGTTCCCATGATATAGGGGGGACCACCAAGGAAGTGCGGCAGGTGTATAGGATCCAAGCCCAAGCAGAAAAGGGAAAGGAGTACGATGGAAATGACGCACGCCCTGAGGAGATGTCCGATGTGGAGTTGCATGTTGCGATGGAGTATTTATTCTAAGGGCCAGTACCCATAATCCTAGGTAACTATATTCCCCAAAGTTCAAGTAGCTCTAGTCCCGACCTTCCCCTGGTACTCTATCAGCCACTAGGTGAAATTTTTGTTAAGTTACGGGAATTGAGTAAGTCAAATAGTGTTCATTCCACACCAGTAATACACACTAGAAACAATT
Organism: Pinus albicaulis; assembly: GCA_034641835.2. Lineage (NCBI taxonomy): Eukaryota > Viridiplantae > Streptophyta > Pinopsida > Pinales > Pinaceae > Pinus > Pinus albicaulis. Next base: position 208,080,303 of record CM076574.1, on the reverse strand, counting down.
CTGGTACTACCATTTCATATCTGGGGGTCAGGGGATTTGTTTTAGTAAATCCCATAGAAGGAAGCATGGCAGGTTCATTTACTTGATACCTAGAGTTTTCTGGGAGGTGTAATGACGATGTGGAACAACACTGGTACCTCTGTGAAGCCATATCGAGGGCATGATAGATACCAAACATAGGAAATTTGGTGTAATTTCAAACTACTCTCCGGGAGAGAGCTCTATGCTGGTTTATAAAGTGGTTTGAGACTCATCAAAACCCAGTGTTAGATGATGTAAAGAGGGATTTTGTGAAGGAATTCAAATTACCCCAAACAAATCAACATTGTTTATCAGAGATGTGGGAGATCAAGCAGTAAGAAGGGGAAACTGCATGGGATCTAATGAGGATATTCAAGGATGCGGTTGGAAAACTTAGCTATCTGATTGATCCAGACCATTAAAGGGATTGGTTTATCAAGGCCCTTCTCCCACTGACAAGAACCCCACTAACACAAAAAAAGATCGAGACATTGCAAGATGCTTTAGAGTAGGCCATGAAAATAGAGGCCATGGTGGGATATATGCAAGAATTTAAAGGAGGGGTGTAATATTCCCAATTAGCCACTGCTAATTGGAATATTATAATTGCTCCATTTTTGCAGTAGAAGAGTAAATGGAAAATAAAACAAATCCCAGTGTGAAAAGGGATTAGATTAGGAGGGAAAATAAAGCCACCTTGGTGTGAAAGAGGGACAATGAAAGTGAACTATATCAAGTTGACCAAGTCAACAACGCTGCTACAAGAGGAGGGAAACCAACAAGGATAGCGCAGTTTTGAAAGAGGAATATTTTCTAGGAAGTCACCTCAACAATGAGTGGGGTTTGGGGTGAGGAGGCTCACAAAGAATAAGAAGAAGGAGATAGTAGCAAGGAAGGCATTCAATATTCATATATGTTTGGTCTTTTTACTACTTACAAGCTTCAGCTGTTTAGCTATAGTTGCAGTACTGTTTAGTGCAAAGGATTCTCATGCAGGAATTCCATATTCACCTTTGGTTCAACTTGTTTAAGAGATCAAAGGGGAAGGTATTGAGATAATTTTACATCATCTGACTTTATTTCATTTAGCCATCAACATCTACAGTGCATTCACTTCTAGTAACTACGTCTTTTCTGCAGGAGTAGCAGTAGCAGGGTTAAAACCCTTGATTTTGTGCTTATATTGGAGGAGGAGGTGTCTATTTCTCTCCATAAATTCTATTAAGGAGATCCTTTGGTCATTTTATATATTTATCAGCTATTTCCTATTATATTTAGTCTTATTTAATACAGAGCTGCAATGGACTACGTTATTTTCTGCATTATTTCATTTTACATTGGTATTTTGCTGGAAACCCTTACTGGGGTGTTCTAATGTTCATGTAAAAGAGTTAAAACCTCCCATTTTTTATTCTATGATTAATGAAAGCTACAGATATGTATTGAGTCATATTTTTTTGTAGAATCCCTAATGAAAATTACACGATTGCAGTCTTCAGAAATTCTATTGTGTGAAGTCATGGGATTGGAATGCTTTTAAGCACATATGAGCTGGGGAGATTTGTTTAGTGTAGATAGAATAATTTTTTTCTAATGAAATTTCATATTTAAGATAAATATAGCATATATAAGAGGATCGAAGTCCTTTTTTTCATTTCTGTTGCATTTTTTTCCTTATACAATGTCTCCATTGAACATATTGCAGAAATTCCCGAAAAGAAATATTACAGTGGTATCAGAGATTTTCTCTTGGCTCAGATTGTGGGGATAATCTATCTTCAACATGGAGGAGGAAGATATTTTTAATCTCCTACTTCAAACCCTGCAAAACATTGCAAGGGACCTCAAGGAGATGAGGCATAAAGGGGATTCTATAGGGTCTTGCCATGAGGCAAGCACCAACACTTCATATGGCATGGAGCATTCAGCTGCACCAAAAAATTCTACCATGCCTTCATTTATATCTGGAAAATATAAGGAGGAAACCGTGGGAAATTATTTTGAGCAATATGAATCCCAATCTCAAGGGTTCAAAGAACACTTGAGTTTTCAGGAGCTTTGCCAGATCAAGTATGGAAGGAGAGTTAATCCTCGTCGAAAGGAGGAGAATTTTATGCAGGGGCCATACTTACAGTGTAGTATGGGGAGGTTTTTCTTACCCACATATTATGGAACACCTAATTGTACAACCATGGCTTGGGTGGAGAAACTCGACACTTACTTTCAGCTCAACAAGGTTTCTGAAATAGAAGCCATCAAGATAGTTGTGTTGCACTTGAAGGGGGGAGGCTCATGAATAGTGGTTTCATGGATTGAACACACTTGGGCATCATCACATCACTTCATATTCAATCTTCACCAAAATACTAGTGGAGAGATTTGATCTAAGAAATCCAGAAGCTCATTTTGTCAAGTTAACCAAGCTCAAACAAGAGGGAGATCTTGAAGATTATATTGCTGAATACTTGCAGCTTTCAGTGATGGTATCCAACCTCACTATGAGTAGGAAGGTATGCATTTTTTTTTATGGTTTGGTTGGACCATTGAATGTTTTGATCAAATCCACTAAACCAACCACTCTCCTGGAAGCTATGGAGAAAGCTAGAGACTTACAACACATCTAGCACAGGGCAAGAACATTGTTGTAGCAAGAGACCTCTTCAAGGCCAAAGAAGATAATCCTTGCTCATGATTTGAGTGAAGAATGTGTTGCAGGAGGGACACATTATGTCAAGACCTTATCCAAGAAGGAGGCTAGCGCTATACCATCCATAGAATACTTTGCTCCAAGATGGGGAGCTATTGCAGTGTTAAGATAGGTCCCAAAATATCTGACCTTGAGGGTAAGAGGTACTATTATGGGGTAGAGAGTATCTGTGTTGATAGATAGTGGAGAAACTCATAATTTTATTGATGCACAGCTGGTACAAAGGAGAGGGATCTAGATGGAAGAGTTTGAGGGATTCTCATTCTTGATCCTAGGAGCTATGACCCTGTAGTGTTCCAAGTATGTTCTGGCACTAACCATTACCATGGGGACCTACACCTTGATAGACCACTTCTTTGTGGTAGATATTCTAGACACCAATGTCATATTGGGAATCTAGTGGTTGATCACTCTTGGGAGAGTTACCAGTAATTGGAAAATTTTGGAGATGGACTGGACAGAAGGGGAGAGTGGTCAGTATCAAAAGATCAAGGGTATAAACACATACCCCCCTTAGGTTGTTTCAGCACACATGATGGAGGCAGATTTGCACAGAGGAGATGTAGAATGGGTAGTGGAGCTGCATATATCGGAAGTAGGGGGCAAGGATTCACCAGTGCATCCTGATGTTTAGTCTCTTTTGCATTGGTATTATATTGTATTTGGAGATATCCCACTAGGGAGACCTCTTTATTAAGGGTTTGAACACACTATTGAGTTGGAGCAAGGGATCTAATCAGTAATCACCACAACTTATAGGCACCCCAAAGCTTATAGGGATGATATTGAGAGGGCCATACAAGAGCTTCTAGCTCTAAGACACATCCGACCTAGTACTAGCCCTTTTTCTTCTTCAGTGGTCTTGGTAAAGAAGAAGGATGACACATTGAGGATGTGCATTGATTATAGAGCCTTGAACAAGAAGACCATGAAGAAAAGGTACCCTATACCGAGTATTGATGAACTCATGGATGAGCTTAGAAGTTCTAAATACTTCTCCAAGATTGATTTGAGATCTGGGTATCATCAAATCAAGGTAAGGGAGCAAGATATCCCCAAGGTAGTGTTCAGATGTCACTATGGGAATTTTGAGTTTCTGGTGATGCCCTTTGAATTGACCAATGCCCCAACAACTTTCCAATCTTGCGTGAACCACATCTTCCGTGGTCATTTTATAAAGTTTGTATTGGTCTTCTTTGATGATATTCTTATCTACAGCCGCACTTGGGAGGAGCACCTGCAGAATATTGAGACAATTTTACATATCCTCAAGCAGTAGCAATTCTATGCCAAGCTCTCCAAATGTGAATTTGGCCTCACAAAGATGTTGTATTTGGGGCAAATAATAGGAGTGGATGGAGTGAGGGTACATAAGGAAAAGATCTAGGCTATCATAGATTGGCCTGAGCCTAGAAATGTCACAGAAATCCGAGGGTTTGTGGGCATATGCACTTATTACCGGAAGTTTGTGAAAGGGTTTTTACAGCTAGCAGCACCACTCAAAGACTTGACAAAGAAGGGAGCTTTCCATTGGACACCTACAATGCAAAGGGATTTTGATAAGTTCAAAGAGGTAATGAGTATTTGTCCTATTTTGGTTTTGCCTGATTTCTATCAACCTTTTGTTCTAGAATGTGATGCATCATGTGAAGGGATTGGAGTAGCCTTGATGCAAGGAGGGAATCCTATAGCCTTTGAGAGAAGGAAGATGCTTCCTCATGAAAGGTTATACCCCATCTATGATAAATAAATGTTGGCTATCATGCTTGCATTAGCCAAATTCCGACAATACTTGGTGGGGAATAAGTTCAAGGTGAAGAATGACCATAACAGTCTTAGATTCTTCCTTAAACAGAAGCAACTCTGGGAAAGACAACAAAAGTGGGTGAAAAATTCCAAGCATATGAATTTGACATAGAGTATGTCAAGAGGAAGAGCAATGTGGTAGCTGATGCTCTATCCAGGATGCCTACAATGTTGTCTTTGAGGGGCATGGATGCAGATTGGAAGGCTCAACTTTTAGTTGAGTATTCCAAAGATGAATTTCCATGTGAGATACTTGATGGGGTGGTATCAGATGAGAGGTATAGGGTGATGGATGAGATCATCTATTACCAAGACCAGATCCTCTTGGCTAAGAATTCCAATCTCAAAGAGAAGATCTTACTAGCATCACATGATTCCCCACTTGTAGGGCATCAAGGCTTCACAAAGACTTATAGGGCTATAAGAGAGAGATTCTCATGGAAGGGCCACAAAGAGTATGTGCTCCAACATGTCAAAGGGTGCACAATTTGTTAGGAGAACAAGGGAGAACACACCCACCTTGCTGGAATATTGCAGCCACTACCTATTCTGGATGGGAAGTGGGAAAGCATCTCTATGGACTTCATCACCGACCTACCAACAATACAGGGTAAGGATTGTATCTTCGTAGTTGTTGATAGAATAACAAAGTAATCTCATTTCTTTTCCATTTATACACATTATACTACTTCACAGGTAGCTAAGATCTTCTTTAGAGATGTATTTAGACTCCATGGTCTCCGAAGGACCATAGTGAGTGATCGGGATAGCTGCTTCATGGGTGGCTTTTGGCAAAAAAAAATTCAGTTAGTGCGGACTGATTTGACTCCAAGCACTAGCTATCACCCATAAACCGATGGATAGACAGAGATAGTGAACAAGTGGCTGGAAGGCTACTTGAGGAACTATGTAACAGGGCAGCAAAGGGCTTGGCTATGTTGGCTCCACTTGGGAGAGTATTGTTACAACACTTCTCACCATATGTCTATTGGCATGACTCCATTTTGAGCCTTATATGGGTATGAGTCACTTTCATTTTCTGATGTTATGTTTGGGGCAAGTAAGGCTCCAAGAGAAAAGGAATGGATTCAGGAGAATCAAGACATACTCAGAGAACTCAAAGACAACATTGCTACTGCTCAGAACCAACAAAAGATATATGCAGATTGTGGTCAGATAGAGAAATAGTTTGAGGTGGGAGATCTATTCTATCTACGTCTTCAGCCCTATAAATAGTCCACACTCAAGGAGAAGGGAGCTGAGAAGCTCAAACCACGTTTATATGGGCCATACAAGGTGATCAAGTGTGTCGGTAAGGTAGCATATGAGCTGAAGCTTCCTAAGGGAAGAAAGATCCACAATATCTTCCATGTCTCTTGCCTCAAAAATTCCATTGGGAGGAATGTAGTTGCCAACATGGATCCCCCCCCCAGTGATGATGAGGACCACCTAATTTTGTAGCAAGAAGCAATCTTAGACAGAGGAGAGAGGCAACTAAGAAACAGAGTCATCAGGGAATATCTGATTCGATGGAGGAATCTACCAGATGAGGATGCCACTTGGGAGGGAGAGAAGATCTTGCAACATCCTTCTTTACTATTGCTTGTGGGCAAGAAAAATTTGAATGGGGAGGACTGCAATATTCCCAATTAGCCACTTCTAATTGGAATATTATAATTGCTCCATTTTTGCAGTAGAATAGTAAAAGGACAATAAAATAAATGCCAGTGTGAAAAGGGATTATACTAGGAGGGAAAATAAATCCACCTTGGTGTGAAAGAGGGACAATTCAAGTGAACTAGATCCATTTGAACAATTCAACGACGCTGCTACAAGAGGAGGGAAACCAACAAGGACATCGCAATTTTGAAAGAGGAATCTTTTCTAGGAAGTCACCTCAACAATGAGTGGGGTCTGGGGTGAGGAGGCTCACCAAGAATAAGAAGAAGGAGATAGAAGCAAGGAAGGCATTTAGTATTCATCTATGTTTGGTATTTTGACTACTTGCAAGCTTCATCTGTTTAGTTGTAGTTGTAGCACTGTTTAGTGCAAAGGATTCTCATGCGGGAATTCCATCTTCACCTTTGGTTTTGCTTGTTTAAGAGATCAAAGGGGAAGGTACTAAGCTAATTTTCCATCATCTAAATTGAGGTCATTCAGCCATAAACATCTACAGTGTAGTCACTTTCAGTAACTACGTCTTTTCTGCAGGAGTAGAAGTAGCAGGGTTTAAATCCTTGATTTTGTGCTTGTATTGGAGGAGGGGGTGTCTATTTCTCTCTGGAAAGTCTATTAATGAGATCCTTTGGTAATTTTCTGTATTTATCAGCTATTTCCTATTATATTTAGTCTTATTTAATACAAAGTTTCAATGGACTGTGTTATTTTCTGCAGTACTGCATTTTACATTGATATTTTATCGGAAACCCTTGCCAAGGTGTTCTAATGTTCATGTAAAAGAGGTCAAACCTCCCATTTTTTATTCTATGATTAATGAAAGATATATATCTGTATTGAATCATATTTTTCTGTAGAAGCCCTAATTAAAATTACACTATTGCAGTCTTCAAAAATTCTGTTGTGTGAAGTCATGAGATTGGAATGCTTTTGAGCACATATGAGTTGGGGAGATCTGTTTAGTGTAGCTAGAATGATTTGTTTATGATGCCATTTCATATTTGAGATAAATACAACATATATAAGAGGATCCAGATTCTGTTTTGCATTTATATTGCATGGTTTTCCTTATACAGCGTCTCCATTGAACATATTGTAGAAATTCCTAAAAAGGAATATTACAAGGGGCATTAGCTAAGGACCCTTCCATACTGGGACTATAGCATCAAATATCTATCCTAACAGAAAAAATAAAGGAAATTCAACCCATGCATCTAGCGAGACCAAATTTATGGTGTACACACTGTCTAATGAAAGGACATGTGGTAACCAAATGTCCTTGATTGTGGGACCAGAATGTGGGAACACCAGCTACAGGGGCATCGGGAGCTCCACCAACAGGAGGGGTTATGTAGATAAACATGCAATGATTATATCCACTGCAATACCTGTACACAGGGTTCCTTGCGCAATAGAATTCAACGACGATTGAGTATTGCGAGATCTGCAAAAGCATGGGTCACTCACCCTGCTTATGCCCCATACTGAAAAAGTACTCAAATGTCTCGAAAAATGTATACTGTGAGCTATATGCATCTACCACACACATCATAGAGTAGTGTAGAGCTCTAGATGATTTGGTGGAATGATTAGACAGACCTTCATACAGAGTGAATGAGGCTCCCAAAGGACGAGGAGGAGGCATGGGACGAGGCCGAGCAGGAGGAAGAGGACCAGTACGATGGTACAACTGTGACCAAGAGGGCCATGTGGCTAGGGAATGTCCACTTCCTAGAAGACCCTAGTGCTCTCAGTGCAGGGTTAACACGCACGCAACAGAAGATTTCCCAGATCTCATTAAAAGATCGAAAGAAAGGGCCAGACAAAGAGGAATAAATATGGTAAATGAAGAGCCAAGAATAATAGAGGCTGAAGCCATGAAGAATGTGGCCATAGTGACATAGGGAGGCAAAAGAACCAGGGAATATGCACAAAGGATGGAACCGATAAAGCTGGTAAGGCCAGCATCTCCAAAGCGAATGTTCAGGCTAGAAAAACAAAAGCAATTCTTTCAAGAAGCAGTGGAAGCGTTTTCCCAGTTTGGGGGAAGCAAAGAATAAAAATGCCGCAAACGAAAGAAGAGGATGAGAACCAATCCAATTCAAGTACTACAATTGAAGGGCTGTTCCATATATTTCTAAAAAAATTTAACAACATGCCAAAGTTGGAGTAATTAAAGCATAACCTAGAAATAGTAGTGCATAAGGCCACAGAGTCAGGGGAATCATCTGACACAACACAGAAATTTATATGAAGAGTGAAGAGAAATAAGAAAATAATAGGAAAAGAGTTCCGGGTGAATACTCAAGTTGTGGGATTCCAAATTAAGGACACAATGCTTGATTTGGGGTTTGGTGTAAATATATTGACAAGAAAAACATGGGAAGCATTGGGGAAGCCAAGGCTAACATACTCACAAATTCAGCTTCGTATGGTGAACCAGTACGGTATTGTGCCAATAGGAAGGCTGGAAGAGGTCAAAGTCGACGTTGCGGGAGTAAATACATATGCGGACTTTGAGGTCATCAACATTATGGGAGAGAAAGATCCCTATCCAGCATTACTGGGGATCGATTGGGATTTTCAAAACTATGTAGTAATAGATTTAAAGAAGGAACTGATGATCTTTGAGGAAGGAGAGGTCAGACTCACCCAGCTGCTTGAACCGTATCAAGTTCCCTGATACACAGAGTCTATCGATAATAGAGAATATGCTCAGCTTCTCGACCATCTTTATCAAATGATTGCAGGAAAAAGGGAAGACTACATCAACCCAACGGCGAGAGGATCAATGAGTTGGAGGAGCATTCAAAGCTTAGACTTGGGCTTAGAGATAGGCTGGGATGATTTGCAGCAAGGGGGATATGAGACCAACACAGGGAGATGCACCACCATTAGAAGAATCAATTGGATCGGGACTGAGGTAAGAAATTACCCAACTTTATCTGATATGAACGCTATAAATACTTCCATTATCAAAAAAGAAGATAATGTACCAAAGGATCATAGGGTACCACTCATGGATGTGGCCTTACAATCCACATCTGCAAGATGGTGGAGAAACCACCGTAACTCACTGTTGTGATGGGACAGAGTTGCAGCAACATTGAAAGCCAGTTTTAAGGGAGAAAAAGGACCACAATGCACTCAAAAATTCCAGGGGGACTCAAATCCTAGAAAGCATTTGAAGGAGTGTGAAGATCAATGGAACACTACAGGATACCCGTAGGATCTGTGGGTCCAAAAATTTATACACTCACTGGATAGGATTCCACAAGCCTGGTACCTAATGGAAGAGAGGAAAAGGGAATTCCATTAAAAGGGTATTGTTCTTCCCAGAGAATCAGAAGGAGGATGATCAACTACTCCTGAACCAAAGCATCCGGTATTTAGTAGCATGCAAGAAGATAAAAAATGAAATGGACGATGATGATCTAGAGGGATTTAGACATCTATACTTTGAAGAAATGGAGGGGAAGCAGGATATTCAAGAGGACCCAAAAAATGAAGGAATTCATTTTCTCCCCCTCAAAACGAAGAAAATGAATATTGGGACTGAAAAGAAGCCCAAACTAGCATCAATCAGGGACTATTGGGATGTTGAGATGACCAAGGAAATATTCAGTCTATTACAAGAATATGAGGAATTGTTCCCATCATCCGTAGCAAACTTGAAAGGAACCAAAGGAGACCTAGGATAAATGCATATAACCCTAAGGCGAAATGCAAGACCAATCAAGCACAGAACCTATTGGTTGAATCCAAGGGTAAAGGAAAAGGTTAATGTAGAAATCGACAAAATGCTAAAGGCAAGGTTGATATTCCCAGTGGAGGAAGCAGAATGGGTAAGTCCCATATTCATACAGAGCAAAAAGGATAAGGCGGAAATCCAAGTATGTGTTGACTATAGGAGTTTGAACAATGCATGTATACATGACCCATTCCCCACCACATTCAGTGACGAAGTCCTAGACAATGTTGCGGGAAACAAAGCATATTATTTTACAGATGAATTCTTAGGCTACCATCAGGTAAGGATAACTGAGTAAGATAAGAAAAATACAACCTTCACCATTGAATGGGGCTCCTTCACATACCATGTAATGCCATTCAATTTGAAGAATGCGCTAGCAGTATTTTCGCACATTGGAATAGCAGCATTTTGCGACTACAACCACAAATTCCTGAAGGTTTATATGGATAAATTGACCATATAAATCCTATTAAAATACCATGCCACACTATTGATAATTATGTTTGATAGGTGTATATATCTACAAATATCATTGAACCTAAAGAAGTGCATCTTTGCAGTGCCATTTGGAACATTCTTAGGACACGTAATATGCAAACAAGGAGTCTGCATGGATCCGGCAAAGGTAGCACTAATAATAAACATGGAAGCTCCAGAGAACGTGAACCAGTTGAGGTCACTGTTAGGCCATACAGGTTGTTATAGGAAATTCATCCGCAACTACGTGAATATAACAGCCTCGTTAGAGAAGCTATTGTGGAAATTGGAACAATTCAACTGGACAGAGAGTTGCACGACGGCCCTAGACACCTTGATGGAAAAATTGGCAATTGCACCAATATTGGTTCATCTGGATTGGGACAAAAAATTTCATGTCCACATTGATGCTTCGAGCATCGTACTCAAAGCAGTTCTAGCCCAACCAGGGGACACTACAGTTGATCACCCAGTGTACTTTTCAAGTCGCAAAATATCAACAGTGGAACGGAACTACATCAAGACAAAAAGGAAAGCATTAGCAATGGTGTATTCCCTTCAAAAGTTCTGCCACTACCTATTGGGAGGTATGTTAATTTATTTTATATAACATTCAGCTTTGAAGTATCTAGTGAATAAACTGGTCTTGGAAGGAAGGATATGCAGATGGCTCCTACTCTTTCAGATTCACCTTCGAGGTGATAGTCAAACTTGGGCGATGTAACATGTGACCAGACCACTTTTCAAGGGTAAAAAATGGAGAAAATGAGGGATATTTAGATGATCAGCTGCTAGACACTGATCTTTTCCAAGTAAAAGCCATCCCAAAATACCTAGATCTGATCGCAACCTACCTAACAACAACACAGTGCCCAAAAGAATATACCGCTGTACAGAAAAGACACCTAGTAGTCCGAGCCACAGAGTACTAGCTCATTGCAGTTAACTTGTACAAAATGGGGCTAGACCAAATCTTACGATGATGTGTCCTAGACCACGAGAGGGAGGTCATACTATGGGAGTGCCACTCTGGAGTTGCGGGAGGACACGTAGGAGCTAAACCAATGGCTATGAAAGTACTACAGGCGGGCTTATGCTGGCCAACAATACACATTGATAGTAAGGTGTTCGTAAATAAATGCGATGTTTTCCAAAGGATAGGATGTCCATCGCATAGAGACGAGCTTCCACTACACCTAGTAAAAGCACTACAACCATTCGAGAAATGGGCAATTGATTTTATAGGCCTGATTGCACCCACTGCAAGAAACTCACAGGCTTGGTATATCATCACAGCAATAGACTATTTTACAAGATGGGCAGAGGCAATGCATGTGAAGGATTTCACAACCAAAATAGCGGCACGTTTCATATTTGAAAACATAATTAGCCAATTTGGTTGCCCAAAAAGTCTAACAAGTGATGAGGGTACGCATTTCATCAATGCAACCATTAAATCCTTACTCGAAATCTTCATGGTACAACATCACAAGAGCAACCCCTACCACCCACAAGCTAATGGCATGGTAGAAGCATTCAACAAAATCCTCAAAAAGGGATTAACAAAGATCTGCAATGCTCAACGAGACAACTGGGATGAACGTATACCAGCAACTCGGTGGGCATACAAAATGATTGTCAATAGGCTCAATAACCAAATGTTGTTCTAGCTAGTGTATGGGAGAGAAGCCTTAGTACCAGCAGAGTTTGCCATACCTAGCCTACTAATCACAACCTCACTCCAGCTATCAGAAGAAGACTCCTTGAAAGACAGATTACAGGAACTACAAGCACTGGAAGAAGATAATTTTTTAGTAGAATTCCACCAAACTTTCCAAAAAGAAAGACAAAAAGCATGGCACGACCGCCATATCAAACAAAAAACTTTCAAGGTTGGTGGAAAATTTTTACTATATGATAATAAGTACCGGAAGTTCCTAGGAAAACTGCAAATGCATTGGCTAGGACCGTACCACGTAGTCGAAATCAAATAGTCTAGAGCAGTGTAGTTAGCACAACTGGATGGCCAGAGACTACCAGGATGGGTGAACGGTGCACGCCTAAAACCCTACCATGAGTAAGTTTTGCATTTAATTTCAAATAAATCTCACAATAGAGAGAACTTAGTAGGGTAGATTAGGCTGGAATAGATGGAGTCAATAATTTTCTCGCACTCGAGAAGAGCTTAGATAGGATTCCCAATAAAGACATTTTGTAGGACAAGAAAAATTCAGTGTTGCGTTGCAGAGACTGTAGTGCAACTGATTGTTGTCGAGGGGTAGGATGGGGGGGGATCATGTCTAATGTGCCATCCACGTCAGAAGGAAAAGCGTGTCGAACATAATTCCATCATCATTACTCATAGTACCCATGTCAATCCGTAGGATTACTGATATTTGAAAAATAATGGCCATAATTAGCATCACCCATACTGCAATAAATTTTCCATAATAAGCCATAACCATCACCCATCATGTCTACCCAAACCCCGAAGCCATAGTTAGCTTTGTCATAACCCACCTTAGCCCGGTAACTAATCACATGATTATAGCCACGGGGAAAGGCGAGAAAAAATAATTAGTTATGGGGTCTTATCAACCTCATGTGTGCCGGTTACTTACATAACCTGCATGAAGGAAAGCACGAGAATTTCGGAGAAGTCCGTGTTAGAATTAGAAATAGCAAATGTAGCAAGGGAAATGTCACCAAAGAAAGAACAAGGAAGGAGTACAGAAGTAGGGATTCATAAGGAAAGAGGAGGAATAGTGTTGCAAGTGTATCAAAAAAGATCTAAAATGACTAGGGTAGCGTCAGCGGTTGTTGAGCATGAGCTCAATGAGAGGATTCACAAGATGGAATCCTTGGTAGGCAAATATGGCAGTGCCTAGTTGATTAATACCAACCTCACAGACTCCTTCAAATTTCCAGCAATGAAGAAATAGGTCTACGTGGAGAATTATGCAACAGAGGTGGGACAAAAAGCACAAAGAGCACTTCCAGAGTTCAGAGGTGTTCAACAGTCGACCATACTAAACCTATGGAACCTACCAGTGTTCGGCACTACAGGGGCTGCAATGCAATGCACTAAGTTTCTACTAAGCAGAATTCACAATGGGTCACTCTAGCTGGGAAGGGAGATCCCAATTCATGCGGAGGACATTCATAGATTAACTGGGTTGTCACAGGAAGGGAGAGACGTCTCCACGGTTTTCCAGACTGTGTATAAGAGAGCCAAGAAAACATGGGATGGTGACTACTAAAAGAAGTATGACACCAAGAGAGGGGGAAAAGGAGGTAATATAGAATTAATCAACAACCCAGTGATCAAATTTTCATGCTACTTGATTGCAAGAAAAACAATGAGAAAATACACCAAAGGGGAATGTACACTAGACACTATATCAGTTGCGGAGCATTGTCTCTAGGGGGCACAACTAAACTAGTGCTCATTTATGCTTAATGAGTTGTTTGAAGCAGGGTAGGACAACTACAGGAGGGCCATGAGATTCATCTGCAGTTACCTTGGAATGGCACTGGCCATGTGGAAATGGACATTTCCAAGAATAGGGAAATTGTAGGAAGTACCGCCAGGCCAACCACTAGCAATGAAGTTCACACCCTAGAAAACATCAGGGGACCCCAGCATGAAGGAGGTGAATGAGGAGGCATTAAAATTCTGGCACAGCTAGATGGTGGATGTCGTGATGATCCAACAGTGTATCCCACGAACCTTGCTAGATATGTGGTGCAAATATGGTTTGGGATTAACCATAAGCAAAATTACATCCGGCCAGCATGTGTACCGAAGTTGACCTTTAAGATGAGGCCGTTGAAATTCCAAATTGACGAGCGGGCTTTTCACACCGAGGTATGCTCCTAGCCCGGAGTAGCAATGGAGATCATAAGCAGAGTCTACATCTAGTCATTCGATGGCATGTTTCCAGATCCGTTGCCGGGGGAGACGTCAGAGGAAGCGATTTCTAGGATGTCGCGGCTACAACTGACTCAAATCATCAAGCAGCTAAATACCAAGGTACAAAGCATTAGCCGGGTAGTCAAAACCTTAGCTAGTGATTCTTCTATGTTTCCCACATTTACAGAATTTCAGGCAGCAAATGTTGCATCCTCTTCCATCCTAGTCCCCCTAGTCACCACCATGCCATAGAACTTGTTTAATTCACTACGAGTAGAAACCGGAGCTCTTGTTAGGAAGAGTAAAGCCTCAAATCCACCCGTAGCCGTAACCAAGGCCAAGAAGGCAAGACTCACAATGTCCAGCCAAGTCATTGATCTCATAGGGGAAGATCAAACGCAACTTTTGGACACAGGAGTCCCAATCAGAGAAGAACCTGTTAGAAATATTGAGAGTGGGGGCTGAATCAGTATTTCTTTCAATTATAGCATTAGTTAATCTTTAATTATTATCAGTTTTTGTACAATGATAGCAGCAAACAAGAGGAACACAAATGCCCACAGTTTTTAAGGTGGAAACCCACTCTGAGACAAAAACCACCTAATGTTTTTTTAATAATTCTTTTCAACTCCAATTGAAAATAAAGCTCCAACTTCCTAGAATCTAGAAAAGAATTCTTCTCCAGCTCCCACTGGATGGATGCTCCAATGCCCAAGATTCTTCAGTATTCAACTGAACGGATTCCCCAACACCTAATGAGCTACAACTCACCCTAGCACCACCCTACCACCCTATAGAAGAATAAAAGAAGAATGGACTCCCGTACCAGGGAAAATGGTCCAATTTACAATGATATAGAATGATGTAGAAGAAGTAGATATACTATACCATAACCCCAACCTTGACACAACCAGCTAATGATGATCCTAGACCTCCCAACACTGCCTCTTCAACACTTGGCAGATAGATACTAGAACAATTTGTACAATAATGTATTTACAATGACTAAGTACAATAATACCTTTACAATGATTGTATGCAGTTATGCCCACTTGAAGACTTCATATGATGAACTTCTTGCTCTTGTTATGCACCTTGGATGGTGCTCTTGTCATTCTACCCTTTGCTGCACCTTTCCTTGATTTTTTGCCATAGAAAGTCTGGTCCTTTGCAACCCTTCACAACACATGATCTAGCTTTTTTTTGCCTTCTAGTAGCTCGATATTGAATCTGGTGCATCTCTGTTATTTCAGATCTTCAATAGCTGATTTTTGGTCTTGTAGTATTCCTCTGAGTCTTCTTTCTAATGCCACAGGTTTGACCCAATTTTGATTCTTCAAGAGAGAGTTATACCCAATTTCTCACACTGCCCTAATTATGGATTGTTTCAGCAGAGCAAAATTGTACGGCGTGCCACATGTCACTGCTACCTCATTTTACTTTGAAATTGATAGAGATAAAACCAAAAAATGTGCACTATCTACCACTTTTTATAGAATTCCAATCCAATACTCAGAGAGAGAGTTATGATGATTTTACCAAGGTCACTTCTTTGAGATGAATTTCAGGAGCCTACAAAAACCCTTACTACCACAGATCATATCTCCAAAAATATTGTGCAACTTGATCTGAAATTTTTACTGCAGATTCCTTAGGATTTCGGCTTCTCCTCATAAAACTTTCAGCTTTTGAGCCTTCGAAGAAACAAAGTTAGAGCAAACATTCCACTATGACCTGTTTCAGATGGCCAAATCCCATGCATAAGGAGGAAATGAAGATCAGAATTTATATGAATGCTTAAGTTGAGAGGGGCTTCAAAAAGTGAATGTGGTAGGCATATTCAGAGCTTAAAAAATATTAATTATGACTTTTCAATGACCCATGCCCAAACCCCATGGGGTTTTAGCCCACTAACTGGGGTACAAACTTCAAACAAGAATATCTCTCAAACCGTGAAGAATTACATGGCGTGCCATATATCAATAGAAACATCTTGACAAGTAGAAACCATAAAAAGCATTATTGACCCAGAATATATTAATTTGGCAGGTCAAACTTCCCATTCAATATTTGGTTAGCCCCTGGTGCTGCTTTGGTTGACATCAATGACAACTGCTGATCAAAAATCTCCCCTTTGGCATTGATGGCAACATAAGTACTCCCCCTGCGATCATGACACCTCTTCCTACAACATTATCTCCCCCTTTTACATCAATTGCAAAGGGTAACTCCCCCTGAAGAACAACCATCCTGCATACCTATACACACTTCCACTCCCCCTTTATATTCTAAAAAAGGAAAATCTAATGAGAACTTGGGAGAATCCCAAGCTTCTGGCAAAGATATTCCAATCCTGGTGAATATTTAATATGTGATTCTTTTGGTGCTGCTTGGAATCTTGCTACTTGTCCAACTGCTTGCATAACATCTGGTCGGGAGGCTGTTACATATAGAATACTACTAATCATAGATCTGTACAACCTTTGATCCACATCCTTAGATGAGTCGTCTATGCTCAATTTGCAACCAAGTAAAGACATCTTGAAATCACTTTACACCTTTGTAGCAAAATTATTACTTAGTCAATCATCATTGCTACCAATTATTGTATCATCCTCTTTAGCTATTAGACATGATTTAGTTGCTTCATCCAGAACATATATGTCATTTGGAGCTCGACTTGCTGTAGCCACAATTTAACCATACACACCTTTCCTGATTTCACATTTCGTGGAGTTGAATAGTATTATGTGTCCTTGATCACACATTTGTCCAACACTGAGCAGATTGTGATTCATGTTTTCAACCAGTAGAACATTATTGGCTACAGAATCTTTTCTTCGGAGAGTGACATTACCTGATCCTATAACATTTGAAGATCCATCATTTCTAAAGGACACGGTTCCATCCTTCTTCTCTTTCAGAGATACAAATTTATTTCTATCTCCAGTCATATGCATTGAGCAACCGCTATCAACATACCACATATATTTGTTCTTTTGAGCCTTGAGAGCGAGAGAAAAAATATGATTTTTCTTCTTCTTCCATGTTCGTTGATTCTGTGGCTTCGAATATTCTTCTGGAGGATTTTCGAGTCTGCAGTCTTTGGCTATGTGTCCAAAGTTTTGACATTTGTAACATTCAATATTATTTCTTAAATGTTCAAATATATTGATGTTTCGCTGAGCCCTGGGAGGTTCATATTTGACAGATCTCCTGGAATTGTATTCGTTCCTAGGGTACGTACAACATTCTATAGCTTTATGACCAAATTTTCCACATGAATAACAGTAGCCATAAAAAATATGTTGGTACCTGGATGGAAATTTTCGTCGAGGAATTGTCTTCCAAGGCTGTTCTTGGGAATCTTGTCCAATGAAGTCTACATGCATGTCAGATCTCTTAGGTTCATTGTATTTTGTTGTAGAAGGTCCTGCTTCTTCTTCTTTGTAACGGATGCCACTTTTTTCATTGTAAGATCGTTGATTGTTGATGAGTTCTTCCAATGCCCTTGAGCTGTTGGCATAGTTTTGGATAGTTTTTCCTTTCTTCACTTCCTCACGCAGTGAGACTACTTCGGCTTCTAATTCTTACCTTTCTTGGTTTCTTTCTTCCAACTTCTTCTGAAGTGACTCTTCAATGCATTTTTGTTCTTCAACTTCAATTTTGAGACCTTGAACTTGTTCTTCAAGAGTTTTGGAATGGATCTTCTCCGCCTTGAGATCCTTTATAAGCTTGATTGCTTCCTCATAAAATTCGTCTATGTTCCATCCTTCTTCTTCATTGTTTGATACCTCTTGCTTATTGTGCTTGGCCATAAACAATACTCTCTCATTGGCTTCTTCTTCACTATCATTTTCTTCATCGGATGATGAGCTATCTTCTTTAGAGAGAAAGTTCCTTTTGGATCCTTGCTTGTTGAATTTCTTAAAGCCTTTCTTTCTTTTTGAGTTGCCATTACTTTTTTTTGGACATTTTGCTGCAAAATGCCCAACCTCATTACAGCTGAAACATATCAATGGAAGTTTACCTTTGAATTTTCCCTTACCAATTTGTAGTTTTCTCATGAAGTAAGCATATTCTTCATCTGAAAGACCTTCTTCATCATCTCCCTTTTCTTCACACTTGCAGGTGCATGTCTTTTCAATTGAAGGTTGTTTATCCTTATTGGTTTTCTTAGATGCAATGAACGCAGTTTCTAGATGCGAAGTACCCTCTTCTTCATCAAGTCTCATTTCATATGCTATGAGAACTCCATGTAATTCCTCTTTGCTGAGTTTTTCCAGATTTGCACTCTATTCTAAGACCGATACCTTTGGGTTGAATATCCTTGGTAACGTTCTAAGAATCTTCTGTATAATAGTCTTCTCATCAACTGGCTCTCACAATCCTTCCAGAGTATTAGTTATTTCATCAACGTATTGAAATTATGCAACAATTTTGCAATCTTCTTTCATTCTGAGTTGCTCAAATTTTGCTCTATAGATTTGAAGCTTTGCTTCTTTGACATTTGAGTCACCTGAATATATATTCTCAAGCTTGTCCCATACATTTTTGGCAGTTTTACAACCCAAAACCTTATGATAAGCAGATTCAATAAGTCCACTGATAATAATATTCTTTGCTTTTGCATCATTTACCAAATTCTTCTTACCTTGTTCATCTGTGGTTGATGTAAATCCATTTTTAACAATGTCCCATACTTCGTAACCTTGCGCCAAGAGATAAACCTCCATTATTCCTTTCCAAAGTGCATAATTATTTTCATTGAATAGAGGTACACCATTCTTGGTATGCTCCATGACCTCCTTCCAGCTGTTAAACTGCTATTGAAGGAACCAAGCTCTGATACCAATTGTTGGAAATACTAAGAGGGGGGGTGAATCAATATTTCTTTCAATTAGAGCATTAGTTAATCTTCAATTATTATCAGTGTTTGTACAATGATAGTAGCAAACAAGAGGAACACAAATGCACACAGTTTTTAAGGTGGAAACCCACTCCGGGACAAAAACCACCTAATGCTTTTCTAATAATTCTTTAATATTCAACTCCAATTGAAAATAAAGCTCCAACTTCCTAGAATCTAGAAAAGCATTCTTCTCCAGCTCCCACTAGATGGATGCTCCAACACCCAAGATTCTTCAGTAGTCACTGAATGGATGCCCGAACACCCAATGAGCTACAACTCACCCTACCACCACCCTACCACCCTATAGAAGAATAAAAGAAGAATGGACTCCCGTACCAGGGAAAATGGTCCACTTTACAATGATATAGAATGATGTAGAAGAAGAAGATATACTAGACCATAACCCTAACTTTGACACAACCACCTAATGATGATCCTAGACCTCCCAACACTGCCTCTTCAACCCTTGGCAGATAGATACTAGTACAATTTGTACAATAATGTATTTAGAATGACTAAGTACAATGATATCTTTGTGATGATTGTATGCAGTGCTGCCCACTTGAAGACTTCATATGATGAAATTCTTGTTGCTATTATGCACCTTGGATGCTGCTCTTGTCATGCTACCCTCTGCTACACCTTGTTTTTCTTTTCTGTCGTAGAAAGTATAGTCCTTTGCAACCCTTGACAACACATGATCTAGCTTTTTTTGCCTTCTAGGAGCTTGATATTGAATCTGGTGTATCTCTGTTATTTCAGATCTTCAATATCTGATTTTCAGTCCTGTAGTATTCCTCTAAGTCTTCTTTCAAATTCCATATGTTTGACCCAATTTGGATACTTCAATAGAGATTTATACCTAATTTCTCACACTGCCCTAATTATGGACTGTTTCAGCAGAGCTCCCTTGTATGGCATGCCACGTGTCATTGTTTCTTCATTTGCCTCTAAAATTGATAGAGATAAAACTAAAGAATTTGGACTATCTGCCACTTTTTATATAATTCCAATATGATACTCAGAGAGAGAGTTATGATGATTTTACCAAGGTTACTTCTTTGAGATCAATTTCAGGAGCCTGCAAAAACCCTTACTTCCACAGATCATATCTCCAAAAATGTTGCACAAATTGATTTGAAATTTTTCCTGCAGTTTCCTCAGGATTTCTACTTTGCCCGATAGAAATTTCAGCTTTTGAACCTTCGTAGAAACAAATTTAGAGCGAAAATTCCACAATGACCTGTTTTAGATGGCCAAATCCCATGCATAAGGAGGAAATGAAGATCACAATTTATATGAATGCTTAAGTTGAGAGGGGCTTAAACAAGTGAAAGTGGGAGGGATCTTAGGAGCTTAAAAAATATTAATCATGACCTTTAAATGACCCATGCCCCAACCCCATGGGGTTTTAGCCCACTAACTGGGGTACAAACTTCAAACATGAATATCTCTCAAACCGTGAAGAATTACATGGTGTGCCATATATCAACGGAAACATCTCGACAAGTAGAAACCATAAAAAGCATTATTGACCAAGAATATATTAATTTTGTAAGTAAAACTTCCCATTAAATATTGGGTTAGCCCTTGGTGCTGCTTGGGTTGACATCAATGACAACTGCTGATCAACAGAGCCCATCACAGAGCCCCAAACGACTTAGGAGCTACCCCCAATAAATACCTATTCTTTTTAAAATGTTCGTATATCACCTCCTTTCACTCACCAATCATTAGTCACCACCTCATTCACCTCCAAAGATCACCCATCTTGCACACCCTCCACATCAACCACCATATCTGACCTAGTTAGAGTGCAAACTAAAACAAGTGGAGATATCGAGATGGAGGTTTACTCGGGTACAGTAGTGGTACCCGAGGTTAGCCGAACCTTGTTTGAAGAAAGTTATTTTCAAGAAATTTTAAGTCAAGATGCATCTTTTGTTGTAGACATAACAACTCAAATCGAAGAGCTAAATCAATTTCAGTGAAAAAAGCTGATACTTTAGAAAGTGCAACCCAATATAAGCATGGGTAACCCCAGTGATTTGACGCCGCAACCAACACAACTATAGTCACCACAAGAGCACTCAACAAGATCCATTGCAAGCAATCATCCGCTCCAAGAACGATAGCCAAATTAGGATATATCCTAAGCCAAAAGTGTGCAGACCTGGGGAATGGCACAATTGTATAACTTTATTCAGCAGGTGGCGCAGCAGGCTAAAGGGATTCACACAGAACTTCAGCAAAGGTTCAAGCAGCAACAAGTACAAATTATCACGCTTATTGAAAAGCCCGAACAACTGACAATAGAAAAGAGAAAACTCTAGGGCCAACTGGACATGGTGACCATGGTCCTCCAGGATCTCTAGCCCACGATGATAGCCCACAATAATCAGATAGCAAGTGACATAGTAGAGGATGACATAGTCGGACGATCCATTCATGTCCGTGTGGCCTATTCAAATCTCAACAGAGAAAACAGGGAGCTGAGAGTAGCATTAGAGGCTAGGCCCGCACTACCAGACCCGACCGTCATTCACATAGAGAAGATTGCAGAGCGACAGACATAGGTAGTCAGGATGCAGGAAATTCTGAGTACTGCAGCAAAGGAAGCATATGGCCTACTGAAGGGTATAGATGAATGCTCCACCTCTCTCACCTTTAAGTCACGGAAAGTTTCATCAAAGCTACAACAAATATCCAAAGAGATTCAGGAGGCTACAGACCCGGAAGAACTTGACCAATTGTACACTCAAGTGGTGGAGCTCGAAGTACAGATACAACAAATTGAAGAGCATTCAGCCACAACTAAGCAAGCCCTATGAAAGCTCAGGCAGCTGGTGAAGACCACGGCACAAGAAATACAACAAATAGCCACCGAGGCCAACATTCAGATCTCTAGCGTCTTCAGCGGTCTACCAGCTATCGCAGGAGAAAAAGAGGTCGCTCAGGTCACAACAAAAATGAACCTTCTTGTGCAAGGATGGAAGGAGGTGATTGACAGCTTTCGAGAGCTGAAATATTTTGCACTCACAAAGGTCCCAAAGTTGGGGCCCTTGTTTCGCCACGTAGAGGAAAAGGAGCAGACAAAACAGGCCATGAAAACAAGCGGACCAGTGGAGACCAAGGCGGTAGGAAACAATTGACTCGGGACGAGTCAATAGGATGTGGTCAGGGCCTGTTGGTGCCCTTGTTTTGAAATAAAATAGTTTTGTGTTGTGAATAATAGGTGGCTGAGTGCAACCATAGTAGAAAAAGAGCTATCATGGTTGTGAAGAACTGAAGAGAAAGTGGCACAACTGTTGCAGAAGCAGGTACAGATGGCAAAGGGAAGCAGCAGAAGATAATCAGTGGAATTCCCAGTAATCAAGGAAAGAAGTAAAAAACCGAATAGAAAATAAGGAAAGACTGTCAGTTGCGCTAGATATGGAACAAATAGGCATCCGGTAAGCAGAAAAATGAGGTTGGCTCAGTAGAGATCAGGGTGCAGAAGCCATAGGAGAGCTCTGTTCATGTTTTTTTATTCTGTCTCTGTCATTGTTCTATTCTGTATCATGTGATGTGATTGTAATCAGTTCTTCTAGGCACACTCTGAGGAGTTTTGTAATTGTCTTTTTATGTTAATGCAACACTTTCTAATATAAGGTTGTTGTTCTAAGTTTTTTCTTGTGTTGTGGTTTAGTGGGACATGCAGCTATTTCTAATTTTTGGTTATCATTCTGATCAAGTTCATGAGTATTGTTATCTGTCTTATATTTACACTTCTTCGAGGTACTTAAGTTCTATAAATTTTGTGCATCTGCCACGTTGATTGATACCTGATCCAATCCCAACCTTAGTAAGGTCGTTGCACACCTCAGGTGAGACTCTCTGTTCCTCGGAGCAGGGTGAAAATGCCAGCATTGTGCTAGACTACTATAGAAACCCTTGTTGGCCACCTTCCTGAACCTGGGTCTCCCCTTTAGACCTCTTTTCTTGCAAACACATTCACCGCCTTGGGACCTCTCTTCTGCCTATTTATACTAGACCTTTTGAGAGGGTTAGACTAGTTCTAGTTAGAGTTTTAAAGATCCATATTCTTGGTTAGCTAAAGATATTGAGTTTATGCTAATATCTTGGTGCTAAAGAGAGAGCCTGTGAGGATCTTATTGTTTGAGTATTTATCTTCATGCTCCTTTCCTTTTTATAGTTGGGAGACTTTGCCAGATTGCAAAGAAGAGGATTTGAGGTGAAGGTATATGATAGTAATATGATTTTTCATTGATTAATAGAAACACATTTTCCTTTCTTGTACCCATCTATACTCAACATGTTTTATAGTTGTTTCTATGATATTTTTATCTAAAAATATTATGAGGAAGTTCACTTGTTGTCCTTGTTTCTTTTTGGTTGTGTGTAGGTGAAGGTATATGCTTGTAATATGATTTTTCCATGTTTAATAGAAATACATATTCCTTCCCTATACCCATATGTATTCAACATGATTTATTGATTTTTCTATGATATTTTGATCTAACTATCTTCACCTTAAAGCCTCCTCTCCATGATCCTACAAAATATCCCCACCATAACAAGGAAATGAACATGAATATCAATACTAAAAAAACAATTTCCTCAAAAATTCTCTCTCTAACATCAAAATAGAAGTGTACACTCAATATATTTAACTCACAAAGAATATGGATCTCCAAAAATATAATTAAAACTAGCTTGACCCTCTCAAAAGGTCCCATATAAATAGGTAGAAGAGAGCTTCCAAGAGGATGAATGTAGATTCCCAAGAGGAAGAGAAGTCATGGAAACTTCTAAATGATAATTCATGGCTAGCTCAAATAAGTGGTGAGTTGAACTGATCTCCTAGGGTCCATAACACTCTAGAAGACATCCCCAGTCACATGCATAGGAAAGAGTGAAAAAGGCCATAATCACATACATAAGAAAGGGTTAGGGGTGATTGTTAGGCTCCATTCTCTCTCATAGGCCTCGATCTATATGACTAAGAAGTATGACTGGAAGAAAGAAGGTCTAAGGCTTGGAAAAAGTAAAACAACCATAAGGACAAAAGAACACTAACCTTGGGGGGTAAAATAGGCTGATGACACTTATATCTACCATGGTATATTATGATCTCAAAATATTGATAATCTAATATTAGTTACCGATCCATATTTTTCTTTGGAATATTTAGTCTGTAAAAACTTAAAACTTAACCTAAATTGAGGCCTATATTTTATTTCATATTGCTGACACATTTTGGATCTGGATTTAAACTTATTAGTGGATCTATCTAGCAAGGTATGCAAGATCTAAAATTGTTATTCTAGCATGATTATGTATATTGTTATCTAGAATATCTACATGTCATTGTGTTTTCTAGAATCTTATATATGGAACATAGAACATCGCATTAAAATAAGAGGATATTTTTCTCCTTATACTTCATTTTATTTCATATATCACATTGCTAAGATGATTCTTTGGAATAATAAGCAACCTATCTCTAGATGTCTAACCAAGTGTCGCCCTACACAACTTTCACACCTCATCATTATTCTGTGCATGGAATAAATAGATGGGTATTGAATTCCTACTTGCCCATGGGTAGTTATATTTTAATTTTAGTTCTTGGTGGGAGATGTTGAAAGCTCAAATACAACTCCATAGTTATGCCCCTATATTTTGGTTTTCCTTGCATATCCAATTACATCCACACTTACTCGCTCATGATTTCAACATCTTAGTCCTGGTGTATGAGCTACTCTCCAAATAAGTTTCCTTTTATATTGGGGTGAGCAATAAAACCTCATTAGTTTTCTTCGACATGCCATAAATAAAATACCCTACTTGTTGGACTAAACCCAAATCACGTAATTAAAAGAAATACCCACTCCAATTGTTATAGAGAATTCCCTCACATTTGAATTTACATATGATAGTGTAGAATATATTCAAAGAAGGTTTCATGTGATCACATAATATGCACAAGGAAATGTAGAAAATATTAACACTCAAAAACAAATGTAAACTTGAAAAAGCTGAGAGCACTGCAGAAATTAACCCTTAGAACACTTACTACCAAACGCTATCAAGATTTTCATCTATAAGAAGGTTGATGTCATTCCCAGGGTTGTAGGAACTGGCAATACAAGTGGCCTTATTTCTCATCTCTTGCATTACAACCAAATTTGGCCTTATACCTTCCTCTCCTTTTATTACCTCTATTGAATTTTTTTTCTATTAATCAAAAGGATCCTTAAACAAATCAAATAAATCTCACTAGGAATATTAAACTTGAAAGCATATTTCACAATGAATTTTGAATTTTAAATAGTTCAAACCTAACTTTGAATCATATTTTTAGGTATTTGGGCAGTGAAATGAATGGATATCTATCAATAATAATTTATCCAATAATAATTAGTTTTAGAATATATATTATATATCACAATTTCAATGTGGAAACTCAAGAATGGAGCCTCTCAAATAAAATAAACACTAGGTAGCATATCTTTCTAAGGAATAAATATTCCAAACCTCATGTAGCAACCTAAAAAAAATTCATGGACAGGAAAAAACTGCCAATAACAAGAGAAGTATGAACTCAGAATTCCATCAAACCTCACAAGATTTGAACGAACATAGTCAACTAGTATCTCAACTCCCCCAACCGTAGTTCCAACTCTTTTCACACATTGTATCTAAATTAAGGTTTTATTTTACCCATGAGTTTAATGTTGTTTGTGTTCTTAACAATGACGTTTGATCCATAGTTTTTGGAAAATGTTATATTTTTGTTTTTAAGTAAAAATTTAGAACTCATCTCAATCTATTTTAAAGCTATGCCTACTTTTACAGGATAAGTCCTGGAAAGTTCATTATATGATGGAAAATTAGTTATATGAACTTTGTGAGGCCATCGGCTTAGAGCCTACTAGGTATTTTTCCATTGGATTGATGAGTTCATATTTGTGCATATGCTCATTGACATACATACTTGACAGTGGATATCCTGGATGTAACCATGCAATTTTGACCTTTGGAATATAATCAATCATATTATACCTATATTGTAATAACCTAGGTATTTTGCGGGGTTTCAAGCTAGGTGGGATCAATTGTGATGACCTTGTGATGTAATTAACGTAAATGGATTCAAATATATTTCTAGAGAATATATATCCCATCTTAAGCACAAGGCGAAGACCCACCTAGATAATTATTATGCTTAATATTTTTATGTTTGGATATTTGTTTATATTTCATAGAGGCCGTGGGTTGTCACTTTGGTATAGAAAAAGGTTTTTAAAAACATTTATTTCTATTCCTTCAATAAATTTCTAACATATGCCTCATATCAATGAAGGAACATATTACCACCTTTTACCACATGATTGTCGAGAAATAAATGCATGTAGATATTAATATTTGATTCCTCTTTTATTGATAATTACTTGTGATGTATGTTGGCTTATTTTTACTTATTTATTATATTATATTTTATCAAGAAGTTACAAAAAAATGTATGAAGATCACAATAACAAGGAACACAATATATAGGGTAATTAGTCAGGGAAAAACATTATCCATGGGAAAACCCTTTCCAACTCTTTCGCTAGTAGATTAAATAAAATTGAGACAATCCAAGACCCCTTTGACCCAGAGAAAGACCTCCTCCAATCACCATGTTAGCCCTTCCTTCAAGGAGATGAACTCTGCTAAAGTCTCTAAGTGTCAAATCCTCAAATGTAGCTTCAATTCATAATTTTGACCCCCCTCCGAGCTATAGAATTTCAAACTTTATGCTTCTTAAAACATTTCTACACCTACAACTTACCCAGAAACCTTAGAAAACTCGCACATGTGAGAGATAGATTCCCAAAAACTCTGATTAGGTCTTATTCAACTTCAAACTTCCTCCGCCTTGACTGTGTTCTCCTTTTATCTCTCCCTTGAATTACAGATTGAACTTGTGAATAATATAATGCCAAATAGGTCAAATTAAAATTATATTTATATTTCTTATGTTGGGTCAAATAGCCCTAATTCAGGCAGAATTCATAAGGACTAGGCCAACTTGGTGTAGAGGTAACAAATGACATTTCTTACTCAAAAAATAATTTGTTTTACATGATACAAAAGCCCAATAAGGGTCTAATAATTATGACAATGAATCTTTTGACTCTTGACAAAACCTGGAAGCCTTTAGTTGAGGTTATGACCTAGAAAATAAATAAAAGAGCATGAAGCCATGCTTAAAAAATATTTTTCTTTTACAATAAAATTTCATTTTCTTTTCTTTTGACCAATACAATTATGAAGACCAACATTGGTTACATTTTTCAATAGTTCCCATGTTAAAAGTCATGAGACTTTTGAGGAAACAAAAGGCAACATGCAAACCAAAGGGCTATCTTATTCCTTTAGGTTTACTAGTTTTGCCTGGGATGATATCTATGATGGATATACATGGTCGAGATTTGAATAATTCCCATTCCCATGCAGTTGATTTCTTAGACAATTTTTTTTAGAAATATCGGTAAATCTTCTAATTATGTGTAGAAAATAAGACATGAATCCTCATGGATTTGAATGTAGGCATAATCTGGCATAAAATCCATTTTTAAATTGGTAAATTTCATATGGATTTTTTGTAGAATTCCCCTTTTTTTTTACACTTTTTTAGCCATCTAGCATCCAAAGGAGTGGGTGAATCAATGAAATTTGTGTGTTAAATGATAATGTAATAGCCTTAGGTTAAACATTCATGTAATAAAGTTAATAAAGGAAAAATAAGATAAAGTTCATGGGACACTTATTCCAAGATGAATGTTGGGTAAAATATCCTAGTGGGAATCACTTTTTGTGTTTGTTAGAAAATTATATATTACAGAGAAATGGAACACATAAAATATGTGGAAACACAAAAATAACATACAAAAAAAGAGAGGCACAGATATATGTGGTTCATCCAACTTGGGATACATCCATGGAAACAACCATTCCTTCCTTTTTATTATCCAACAAAATGAAGAGACAAAACCTACAACAAATCCATTGTAGTATCATCTAATCTCTCACACAATCCCCCTTTCTCTTTCTCACTCAGAATATACACACAATACATAACCACAATAAAATTCCCTCATAGAACAGAGGGGTTGATTGCTAGGAAAAAAACCCCTAAATTAAACATAACTTCTACCATCACATCATCCTCCTAATTAAGGGTCCAGATGACTACGAAATTACGATTTTTTACAAGGAAATTTTACACATGTTCTTAGCTTCGGGGGTGCTGCCCCCGAAACCCCCCACCAGGGGGGGGGCTCAGTGGTCAAACGATGGGAAGCGTTTCCACCCTGTTAAGAACAAGGGTCCAACGCAATGATATATCTAAATAAATAAGGTAATCAGGCTCCACACCCTACAATCTCCTGCCTGGAGACTGATTGTAGCAACTCCACTGCTACTTCATTTTCTGGATATTGACTCCAATTTGGACCTGGTTGTTTCTCATATTCATCATCATACTTGAATACCAACTAAAAATAAGTGGAATCCCAGTTTCTCCTTGGTTACAACTTGTGTTAACATATCTGCAGGATTCTATATTCAACTCTATATCTGCAGGATTCTATATCTGGCTAGTGTGTATCTTTTCTATATTCAACTCTCCATCTTTCAACACTGATTGTATGAAATGGTACATGAGTTGTATGTGTTTAGTCCTGGAATGAAATGATGATTTCTTTGAAAGATGAATGGCACTCTCGTTGTCACTATATAACCTTCTCATCTCCTGCTTCTTACCCAATTCATCCATAAACCTTTGTAACCAGATCATTTTTTTACTACCCTCTGTAGCAACAACATACTCTACTTATGTTTTTGAAAATGTAACAATAATTCACATTTTTGAAACCTAGATAGAAAATGTAACACCTGTTATCACTCCCTCCACTTCCCAAGGATGAGAAAGGAGACTAATGGAGGTAACCTCAAACCAATATTTAGATTTGGTAGTTAGCCCTACCAAACCAGAGAGGGATCTCTTTGTATCAATTTCACATTCCATGAAATGACTGGAAAGGAAAATATCTTAGGCTAGATATAAGCTTAGTAATTTTGATTAGGGTTTTGTTTTGAATTTTATAGATAGGAAGTGTCAGTCTAGGAACTAGGTCTAGGTTTCAAGGTCATATTTCAAATGAACAATTGTAGAGATGAAAATGAGGCTAGCTAGGTATACTTGGAAACACATTAGATTTTCATTGTGGTGTAGGGTTTTAAAAAGGGAGAATCAAAATGAGCATATAACATATGAGTTCATTCATCACATGAAGTAGAACAATTTTATGAAAATCTCATTAAACAGAGCACAAAAGTAAGAATTCTGCTTAAAGAATCATAAGATCATCATATGAAAGCAACATATGATTGCAAGAAATCATAAAAATTAAATTTGATGGTAACACTAAGAAAAAACAATTCCAATAATCATACCAATGGAGTCCCAAAATTATAGTTGCAACATGTCTTTGATTTCACTATAAAAATATGTACATAAACTCCACACTATAGTATCAACTATGCAAACTCTAAAATGAATTGAGTTTGAGTACATATGGAAAACTAGAAAATATGTCACCTTCATGGGTCCAAACCTGATCCAAAACAACTAATTAATGCACCTAATGATTGATTGCCTAGTTTTTAGGGAAGTTAGAAACAATATCCCCTATTTTAGCTAACAAGTAGGAGTATTTGTCTCCTTGATTAATTATAATATCCCTCAACAATGAGGAGCATAAATAGACTTCATTAACCATGAAACAACTCATGAGACAATTTTTACCTTGAATCATTGACTTCTTTTGATTGACACCTGTCCAGAAATCCTTCTACATAGAAGCGTAGTGTGCCTAGGAGAAACGTATCATGCTTTCACAGAAGCATAGTGTGCACTTGGAGGGGCTTTTGAGGTGGATTTTATGCCTCTTTTTATTGATATGGAGGTTGGATAAGGTATCCCTAGATGTCATGTGGCCAAATAAACCTTGAAAATTATAAAATATCACCTATAAGACACTCAAAACTTCATTTCCCAAGGTTATTCTAGAATCAAAGCATGGGTTGAAAAATATTGGCAGAAACATGAAATTTGGGGTGTTTTATGAGTTTCCCTCCAAAATTAGGAACTTTTCATGAAAAACCAAATGCAGATCTGGGATTTACACATCAAAAGTGATCCATCCATACAAATTTGATCTTCATTGGAGCCTCTCAGAAAAATCGTAGCTTGGCCATGCTACACTTCTATACAACTAAAATTGCCAAAATTTCCCAAAATCCAAAAAATATCAAAAATTCTCAAAATTTGCTGAAATTTGATGCTTAGCATCCTTGAATGATGATATAAATAGATATATATGCCTCAACCAACAAATCCAACTTGTCCTTCTTCTTTAGCTTGATTAGGGTTTCTTTAAGCTTCTTCTTCATATTCTTAACCCTGATTTTGGAAATTTGGTTCCTGGTGAAGTAGTGTCTCACCATGTGCCTCTGGAGTTTGTTCTTTCTATTTACCCTCTTCAAGATTTTCTCTAGATTCCCATTTACCTTTTCAAGTGAAAAATCTTTGTCTTGTTCAATCTCAACAACAATCAAATCATCAAAATCCTGTTGACCTAAGGGAGGGGATAAATCGGTTTCTTGTTCTTTTTGCCTAGTTAATCCTCTTGTTTTTAGCCTCCTTGTCTTTATCTGAGCCTCTTTGTCTTCAAGATAATCAATATTTATCACTACTTTTCCGTTATCTTTTTATGCCACAAGGTATGCCTTAGATTTTCTTAGGAGTAGTTGTTTCACCTTTAGTTGCATGTTTTCTTGTTGTATGAATGTTATCATGAAATTTTCCCTTGAGATATTGTCTTTGAGCTCTCTTATATCTACTTATTTTTGCCTTATTATCTCTTCAACTGAATTTTTTCCACCTACTCTGCTAGCTCTGCCATGTCAACCTCCAAAGGTTGCTTCTCCTCCCCATGTTACTACAAAGGTGACTCAAGTGATGGACATGACTCTTTTTTATTTTAAATGACTCACATTATGATGACCAATTGATTGAAACCTAAACCATAACCTATATGATGACATGTTAACTTTTTCATGGTGTAAGACACTTGAATGAAGACATGACCATGATGAGTGATGATAAAATGAACAGGTGGAGGGAGTAGCATGACCTATACAAAAACCAATGATCAAATTTTATTTGAAAACTTATTTGAAACTATAAAATTTGACCTAGGACCCTATCAAATAATCTTGAAAGAGTACATTTGATCACTGGTGACTGACAGGCACTAACATTAGCTCCAACAGGGGATGGTATCTCCTCCTAGGAGGTGTCAAGAACACCGTAGACCAGGTTTCCTCGTGCATTGGGAAATGGAGTCAAAATAAAACAGTAGACACTAAAATGACTAACTAAAACAAAAAATGACTTTGAATAAAAAACTTGACTACTGACTGAACTTACTTATGGCAGTAGACCATCGAGATCTTAGGGACTTCACTTCAGTATTCCAATCCTGATGACAAATGCCCACCTAATGAAGATATACATACATACATACATACATACATACATACATACATACACACACACACACACACACACACACACATATATATATATATATGTGTGTGTGTGTGTGTATGTATGTATGTATGTATATACACTCATGCGAAATGATCCTTCCAATGTAATGAATCCATCAAATGGCTAATTACTTGAATCGTGATCACACTTTCCTTGAGAAGGGAGAAAAAACAAAAAAAATAGCAACTCCAAGTATCCACTGAACATGTGCTCATGATCCATAAATATAAGAAGATTCATCTTCCCATATGGCTGCAACAAACTAACCAAAGGATCATGTATAATATGCAATGTAATCTTTTCTGGATGATTTAAAACAAGAAAATAAACCTCCTTCAAGATTTTTTTTTTTCTATGTGCTAAAACTGATCACCTTCATCAATGAATGTTGCAACATCAAACTTCATTACTAGTAGTAACAAAATTTCCACAAGATCCTAAAAATCATGAAAAATTAGTTCTTGTTGATTTGGAGGAATCACGTAGGATCCTTCTATTGCAATTGGCTTCTCTTCGTGGTGAATTTCAGCAACAATGTTCTCTTAGTCTTCAAAAAATTATGAACATATAGATGGACAAGTTTCATCTTGAAATAAAAATCCAAGAACTAAAATATTTGAAGAAAAATCAGAATGACACTGCTCATCAAAGTCTTTTTCTCCTGAACACTGTTGAATACCTTCATTTAATTCAAGGGAATGAATGCGATCTTCATCAATTTATTGCTGATTAATATTATATTTAGTCAAAGAATACATTGTTTGTTGGAAATTATCGTGAATACAATCGTCTTTTGCAAGATGTTTTAGAAAAAAATCTTCTATTTCACTGTTATATTCTTGATCCTTGACAATCTGATCAGTTTCATTTCCAGCTGCATAAATTGTTGTCTGTTGGGAATCCACCTGAATGTCATGGAAACAAACCTCTTCTATTTCCTCCTAATGAGAAATTAAATAAAAATAGGCTTCTCCAATCTCATAAGACATTACATCTTGATCATAGATGTCAATTCCCATACGCTGAAAAAGATCATCAAAATTTCCACAAAAACTTTCTATCAGCACTATAGAATGATAAGTTTGTTTTGTAATTTTTACAAAATTCTACGTAGAAATATTTAAGAGAACATAGACTAGAAAATGGAAACTTTTCATACCAAAATATTGCTCTTTCTTCTAATGCTGCCATACATATCTTCATCAAGCAGTCTTCATGAATTTCAACCCCTAGCATATGTATGTGCATATGAAACTTAATTAAATGAAGAGCATCATGTTCCCCTTTTTAATCTTTAAATTTAGTTAGATAGGTTAACCAATCAACACAAGGCATCGAGTTTGGAAAACCAGAGATATGAGATCTATCCATAGGATCATACCGCCTAGAATTTTAGTCCATCTTAAAAACAATCAAGTCAACAAGAAGTTCTTCAAGCTATCTATTTTTGAACAATGGAGTCACCATGAAAACTTCAAACTTTTGGATTTTTTGATGGTGGAGTCACCAAGTGAAATATGCACAACCTTCTTCTTCCTAATCATTGTTCACCATCAGCAACCAGAGCTAATCTTGTCATTCTTTACCAAGGAAAATTTATCCTTCGCTCCCCAAAAATGGCACCAAAAACATTATCACTCCCTCTACTTCCCAAGGATGAGAAAGGAGACTAAAGGAGGTAACCTCAAATCAATAGTTCTATTTGGTAGCTAGCCCTACCAAAATAGAGAGGTCTCTCGTGGTATCAATTTCACAGTCAATGAAATGAATGGAAAGGAAAATGTATTATGCTATATATAAGCTCAATAATTTTGATTAGTTTTTTTTCTTTTTAATTTGTTGGATAGGAAGTGTCAATCTAGGAACTAGGTCTAGGTTTCAAGGTCAGATTTAAAATTAATAGCTGCAAAGATGAAAATGAGGCTAGGTAGGTATACTTAGAAAAAAAAATATTTTCATTGTGGTATAGGGTTTGAAAAAGGGAGAATCATAATGAGCATATAACATATGAGTTCATTCATCGGATGAAGTAGAACAAATTTATGAAAATCTCATTAAACAAAGCACACAACTAAGAATTATGCTTAAAGAATCATAATATAATCATAAGAAATCATACATATGATTGAAAGAAAGCATAAACATTAAATTTGATGGTAACACTGAGAAAAAACAATGCTAATAAGCATACCATTGGAGTCCCAAAATTATTGCTGCAACATGTCTTTGATTTCACTATAAAAAAATGTAAATAAGATTCACATTTAAATATCCACTATCCAACCTCTAAACTATTTTTTTCTCGAGTACGTAGAAAAATAGATAATTCTCCACCTCAATGGGTCAAACCCTTATCCAAAACAACTAATTAATGCACCTAATGAGTCATTTTCTAGTTTTTAGGGAAGTTAGAAACAATCTCCCTTATTTTAGCTAAAAAAAGGTAGGAGTCTTTGTCTCCTTGATTAATTACAAGATCCCTCAATAATGAAACAAATCATAACACAGTTTTTACCTTGAATATTTGACCTCTTTTGACTTACACCTATCCAGAAAGCCTTCTACATAGAAATGTAGCATGCCTGGTAGAAATGTAGCATGCTTTAATAGAAGCATAGTGTGCACTTAGAGGGGATTTTGAGGTGGATTTTATGCATCTTTTCACTGATATGAAGGTTGGATATGGTAGCCCTAGATGTCCTCTAGCCAACTGAACCTTGATACTTTAAAAATAACACTTGTAAGACACTCAAAAACATGAAATTTAGGGTGTTTTCTCAGTTTTCCTCCAAAATTAGGAATTGTCATGCAAAACCAAAGGCATATCTAGGATGTACACATCAAAATTCATCCATCCATGCAAGGATGAAATCCATTGGAGCCTCTAATAAAAAGTGTAGCATGGCCATGCTACACTTTTATACAACTAAAATTGCCAAAATTTCCTAAAAATACAAAAAAATATAAGAAATGCTCAAAACTTGCTAAAATTTGATCCTTAACATCCTTGAATGATGATCTAGACAACTAGAGATGTGTCAGCCAACAAATCTAACTTGTTTTTCTTATTTAGCTTTATTAGGGTTTCTTTAAGCTTCTTCTTCATATTCTTAACCCTGATTTTGGAAATTTGGTTCCTGGTGAAGGAGTGTCTCACCATGTGCCTCTGGAGTTTGTTGTTTTTGTTTTCCTTCTTCAAGAGTTTCTCTAGATGCTCATTACCTTATCAAGCCAAAAATCTTTGTCTTGTTCAATATCAGCAGGAATCAAATCATCAAAATCCTGTTGACCTAAGGGAGGGGATAAATCAGTTTTTGGTTCTTTTTTCCTAGTTAATCCTCTTGTTTTTAGCCTCCTTGGCTTTATCTGAGCCTATTTATCATCAAGTTGATAAAAATATATCACTACTTTTCCCTTATCTTTCTATGCCTCAACGTATGCCTTAGGTTTGCTTAGGAGTAGTTATTTCACCTTTAGTTGCATGTTTTCTTATTGTAGGAATGTTATCATGAAATTTTCCCTCGAGAGATTGTCCTTCAGCTCTCTTATCTCTACTTATTTTTCCCTGATTATCTCTTCAGCTAACTTGTTTTCCACCTGCTCTGCTAGCTCTTTCATGTCAACCTCCAAAGATACTTACTCCTATTCATGTTTCTACAAGAGTGACTCAAGTGATAAAAATGACTCTTTTTTCTTTTAAATGACTCACATTATGATGACCAATTCAGTGAAAACCTAAACCATAACCTATATGATGAAATTTTAACTTTTTCATGGCCTAAGACACTTGAATGAAGACATGTCCATGATGAGTGATGATAAAATGAACAGGTGGAGGGAGTGGCATGACCTAGAAAACAACCAATGATCAAATTTTATTTGAAACTATAAAATTTGACCTAGGACCCTATCAACTAACTTTGAAAGAGTACATTTGATCGCTAGTGACAGAAAGAAACTAACACCACCTACAACAAATACATACCTTGTAGTTTTCCTCTTGTTATCTATATCACGTGCCATATATGCATTAACATATCCCTGTAGAGCAATGTTTGAACCGCCAAAGCGTAATGCTTGATTTGTGGTACCTATCAAATATCTAAGAATCCATTTCACTGCCATCCAATGTTCTTTTCCTAGATTGTTCATGTATCTGCTTAAAAATACCACTGCATGTGAAATATCAGGCCTTATGCAGACCATTGCATACATTATGCTTCCAAATTTTGATGCATATGGAACTTTAGACATATAATCCATTTATTCTTAGGTCTAGGGTAACATCTCCTTACTAAGTTTGAAATGGCTAGTGAAAGGTGTACTAACCGGTTTTTCATTTCGCATATTAAATTTTTTCAACACCTTTTGTATGTACTCATTCTGAGACAATGTTAATTTGCAATTTTTCTCGTCTCTAGTTATTCTCCTACCAAGGATTTGTTTTTCAACTCCCAAATCCTTCATTGCAAATGAATTTGCCAATTTTCCTTTGAGCACATTTATTTCCTACATGTTAGACACTGCAATAAGCATGTCATATACATACACTAACAATATAATATAGTTTCCATCATTTTTATTTTTAAAATGAACACAATGATCATAGTGCCATCTAGTATAACCTTGTTCAGACATAAGCCTGTCAAATTTTAGATACGACTGCCTCAAATCCTGTTTTAAGCCATACAATCTCTTCTAGAATGTGCACACTAATTTTTTCTTCCCTTTGACCTCATACCCTTGTGGTTGGTGCGTATAGATCTCTTCCTCCAAATCTCCATTGAGAAAGGATGTATTTACATCTAATTGTTCAAGATGCAAAATTTCCGCTGCTACAAGACTTAAAATAGTTTCGACTGAAGTCATTTTAACAACAGGAGAAAATATTTCATTAAAGTCAATACCTTTCTTCTGTACAAACCGCTTCACCACAAGTCTAGATTTGTACCTGTATTTTCCTCCATCTTCTTCCTTCCACCTATAAACCCATTTATTCTGCAATGTTGTTTTACCTGCAAGAAACCTGACTAAGTCCCAAGTCTAGTTATGTATTAAGGATTCCATCACTTCTTTCATGGAGAGCTCCCACTTATTCCTGGTTTCCACCTATATTTCTTCTTCATAACATTTTGTTTCACCTGAATCAGTCAACAATACATAAGATAATTAAGGAGAGTATCATTCATGGGGTCTACTTATCTTGGTAGATCTTCTGACACCACTTTCAAGTGTTTGAGGTGCTTATTGCTATTATGGTGGTTGTTGTTGTTATGGTTATTGATTGTTATTATTTCAGGCACCTTTACTTTTTTTGTGATCTCACCAAGAACTATTTATTATTTGTTTTCTTTTTCCCGTTTCTTTTCCTACAACTCATCCTTATACATTACCTTTTCATTGAATATTACACCTCTTCTCCTAATGATCTTGTGATTTTCATAGTCATATAAGCGATAACCAAAATAATTAACACCATATCTAATAAAGGTACATTTATTTGATTTTTCCTCAAGCTTTGTTCTATTTTCTTTATTAACATGGACAAAGGCCTCATTACCAAAAGGCTTTAAAATAGATTAGTTTAAATTTTTACATTTCCATGCCTCCTCCATAATACCACCATCCAAAGAACTTGAAGGCCCTCTGTTTATTACATAAAAAACAGTATCTACAACATCTGCCAAAAATTATAAAGGAAATCCTACATGAAATCTCATGCACCTTGCATGCTCTAAGATTGTCATGTTCATCCTTTCTGACACACCATTTTCCTGTGGTTTTCTTGGAATTGTATTCTCTTTGCAAATTCCAGGCTCTGAACAGTACCTATCAAACTCTTTGCTGCAATATTCACCTCCATTGTCTAACCTGAGACACTTCAACTTCTTTCATGTCTCAATCTCAACCGAAGCTTTCCATTTCTTTAAAGTATCAAATACATCATATTTATTCTGAAGACAACAATCCAAGTTTTTCTAGTTGCATCATGAATAAAAGTAACATAATAATGAGAGCCACTGAGAGTTGATACCTTAGAAGGTCTCCATACATCTGTATGGACAAGCTCTAATTTTTTGCTCTTATTTTCTTTCCCAACTCTAATAAATCAGACTCTCTTATGTATTCCATAAACACAATTCTCACATAAATCAAAATCAATATTATTCAAACCTAGGAACAAATTTCTTGAGTGAAGAATATTCATCCCCTTCTTACTCGTTTCCAAGCCTATGACACCACAATGTTGCATCTTCTCTGGTGGAGTTTAAAGAATTAACAAAATTAGAAATGCCATTGCATAAATACAATGTACCAACCTTTTATCCTTTTGATATTACCAGGGATCCTTTAATGACTGTTAGGATGAATTATAATCGCAAGCGTACGAAAAAATATCACTTTAGTAGTGCATAAAAAAATAGCCCTAACATCAATGATGGTTGCCAATTTATTTAGATCTGCAGTTAGTTGACAAGATAAATTATACAAAATCTAGATCTATGCAGTAAAAGACATTAAACAGTAAATAAAAGCAAGAGTTTCTCCATGCATCCAATAGACAAGACAGGAATATTTTTAAAGAATTTTTGTATTTATGACACCTGGGAAGGGAACATAAAAAGATGTTACCAGTCCCCCTCAATGGGATGGGTTCTTGTATGTCCTCGGCACTTTAGATCTAAGATCTCTCTATCTTGATGGTGTAGAAAACCCAGAAAAAAAATGGAACTCAAAGGGAGATCACAAGAAAAATGGTGGCAAAATATGACAATGATGGAGGATCAAAGTTGGACCAAAAGTATAGATCCAGATTGATATTTAGGTAACAAAAGTTAGTGAGTGAATGGAAAAACCCTTATATTTATAACAAAATATTGAGTTAGTCTAGATATTGGTGCATAATTAAAATATTATTAACCAAATCTAGATCCAAATTTTATGGAATATTTTATTATATTTGTTGGAGGGAAAAAGGGTTTGAATTTGGTCAAATCCATTTATTTGTAAATAATAAATAAATAAATGATTTATTTATTATTTTAAGGATGTGGTAGAGTAATAATTAAATAAATAGTGATTTATCTAATCAATTTTTCTGTTATGGGTTAAATATGACTAGGAATATTAATTAAACTATTGTTTAAATAATTATTCCTTGAGGAAAATCAAACAAATATGGATTTATTCAATATTTTGTAATGGGGTTTTCTATTTAGACCATAAAAAACTTAATAAATTAAGGATTACTAAGTTATTTTTCATAGTGAAAGCAATTTTACCTAGGGTAAAATTGGTCTTACATGGTGTAATTTGGTCCATCTAATAGTAATAGGTTAGATGACCAAAAATTGGTGTAACATATTTCCCCTCACTGTGCGAGCATTAGGAGCTAATCGTATGACTGAAGTACGTTGTAAGAACTCAATCATTAGATACCAAAGGGGAAGTCAAAGAGAGAGAAATATAAGGTAGACCAAAGCACTAGAGGACAAGACCCTGAGGAGGTGAGAATTACAGGTGCGACAAGTCTCTTTTAAGAGTGAGTACCTATGCTACAAGAGGCGAGGGAGGCATACCTATGCCCATCGAGATAATGAACAAAGAATAATGCATCTAGTAAACAAGGGACTAAACTATATAGTACATGTTGGCACGAACATGAGCCAGATAAAAACATGATAATGAATCCCACATACATACTGTGCCTGGGATAACAGTCGGGACTTATACAATAATATCTAAGTACATGAGATATATGTACAACCAAAGAGGCCCTGTAAAAAAGGAGAGGGCTCTGAAATTTTGAATGATACATGAAAACTAAAGAGGCGTTGCAAGCGGCTGAGGCCAAAACCATAAAATATATGCAGCTACATCAAAGGCTATAATGAAGATGGCATTCGGGCATGTGGGGGGCTACCTAAAGGGACGCCACCTCGTAAGGTTTGAAACATATCACACACACCTGGGAATCACTAGTATAATCTGCTACATCACTAAACCATCGAGTATACAAATCTTGATCATGTTGTAAGGAGTTGGAGCTGAGAAACAATCAAGTCAAAGGGCAATAAGGAGTCCCTTTGCCTGATTCGAGGCACCTAAAAAGAGTGGAAGCTGGAACCAAGGTATACTACCCTCTAGACTTGTCTTTTATAATGAATGAGATGATGTTGACAGAAGGAGGTATGGCGTGGGTAAGGCAATAAGGGATCCTCAACTAAGGCATGAGAGATAGTAGTAGAGAAACTCATAGACTAACACCAGGGATGATGATGGAATGGGGGGTATTGAGTAGCAGGCTGACGACTTCCCTTGTTAGAGCATGAAGAGCATGGATGACCTGGAAGAAACTGACATAATATCAAAGGGGACAGGGGATAGTAGTACTGAAGGCCATAATGTGCGACACGAGAGAGGAACCAAGTAATGAAGGATGGAGGAATATACCGGGATACAAAGGGACTTGGGATAGACTCCATGGATGTGATGATAACTCAACTTGGATGCTCTAAAAAAGGGCAAATCGATGATGCTGCCACACAGAGAAGGTCAAGTGGGGACCATAAATACATGAGTACAAGATGGTTACTCACGACGAAAATCGACACGAGCATGGAAAAGTATGGAGGCAAAGTGGTGCCCCAACTACAAGTGTTGCAAGTGAAGAAATTTGATTTTGAGGAGTGGTGAAGTGAACCTTCTTGGAAAAAATGTGTCCTGGTGAAGTATGAAATCAAAATAATAATAATAATAATAATAAGTTGCCTATCTAAAAGAAATAGAACATGCATTTCAGGAAGGAAATGATAAAGGAAATATTTCTTAAGATAGAGTGCATTATGAGGATTAGGAAAGGGGTGGCCTTCAAAATCCTCTAAGAGGTATGCCCCTTTACCTAAATCCTTACTGATGATGTAAGGGCCTAGCCATAATG
Organism: Pinus albicaulis; assembly: GCA_034641835.2. NCBI lineage: Eukaryota > Viridiplantae > Streptophyta > Pinopsida > Pinales > Pinaceae > Pinus > Pinus albicaulis. The sequence continues at coordinate 208,039,425 of CM076574.1, read as the reverse complement.
AGTCAAAATTCCCATGACCGAGGACAGCATGGGCCTGGTCATACACCAAAACGGTATCACCTTCGTGAAAAGTACGAGGTTTTACTTTTCGATAACATTGAGATTTTGTGCATTTATTAGCCACTTCAGTGGTTTTCAATGCAACATGACGTCTTTAGAAGTGCGCTCAATCATGGTAATTTTTTTTTCTAAAGGTTGGGTGTTAGGGAGAAGTTTGACGGCTAGATGAAGGGAAGGGATTTCACACTCGATCGGTAAAACTACCTCCTTGCTAAAAACAAGGTGGAAAGGAGTAAAATCGATGGTGGTTTTAATAGAAGTTCTATAGGCCCACAAAGTATAGAAGAGCATAAGGTTCAATTTGGTTTTGTGCTTATCCTACACCCGTTGACGCATGGTGTTAAGGATTTTATTGACTGCTTAAACTTGGCCATTACCTTGGGGGTAATAGGAGGATGAATATTGGTGCTCAAAGCCCAACAAAGAGGATAACTCACACCATATCTCATCTTAAGAATTCTAGCCATGGTCAGAGACCAATTGTTTCGGAACTCTGAATCGAGCGATAACATGGTTAAAGAAAAAGAGGGTTGCGGTAGCTTCCATGTTGTTAAACATTGGCATGGCCTTAGCCCATTTTGTGAAATATTCAACTGCCACAATGATATACTTGTTGTTATCACTGTTACAGGACAAATGACCTCCTCATCAACTCTGAGGAAAAGGTAACATGGAAGGAAGAAAATGACCTAGACAAGACCCATTTTTTCCAAGGCAAGGCACTCTAGAAATAGCTAGGCAGAGCTATAATGCACCTAATCCATGCAAAGGGAGCGTTAATGCCTAGGGTCATGCTCTATCTTGCCCAAGGGGAAAAATTAACCATTTTTAAGTGTGAAAAAGGAAATATCTTGCAGAAAACTAACTGGAATTTCCAAATTTCTCTCAAAATGGAATTCATTCAAAATAGAAACTAAATGGCACAAACCTTTTATTAGGAATTTCGAAACATAACTGAACTTATATGGAAGGAAAAAGTGAGGAAAAGAAAGGACACATCTAGATATTTCCAAATTTGAACCGGTTGAAAGAGTTGGCAAGGTTTGTCCTCTCCATCTCCTATAAATTGGAGATGTGGGCTCTTGGTCTAGGGTCAAAGGTTTGATTATATGTGGAGCATAATTTCATTGTTGTAGTGTGAGGCTTGAACATCGACGAAGTTCATTGAGAACTTTCTACCTTGAGCATCATCACATTTGGAGATAGAGAAAGGGAGAGAGGAATTGGAAGATTGAGGAGGGCTTGGTGCAACCAACGGTTGTAATCCTCCTTTTTATAAATGAATCGAACTGTATATGTTTTGTCCATTTGATGCATTAGTGTTACAATTGTTGTTCAATCATCTATGTAGCATGATATGAATGGCTTAGATCTGTATTTTTTTATGTTTCTTATATGCTAGTTTAATTGATAAGAAGCTATATTGTTGTAGAGATTACGCGAGTGCTTTGATTGATTGCAGGATCTAGATTTGGAGCCGGTGAAGAAGGATCTCTACTTCGCTGCTTGGCATTCTCAATAGGATCTACTGCCCATAAAGAGGTAAGATTTCCATCTTACTTTGTCAATTATATATATTAGCATGAACATGTATGCAACATCTTTATGAACTTTACAGCTAATCTGACTGTCTGCCTCAGGCACCGGAAAGCCCTGAGAGGGATATTTAATAACCACCACCCAAGAATATTACCCTATAACAGAATTGGTGACTCCACTGGAGAGTAAAACCTAAGTTTCCATGTTGTTTCTATGACTTTACCTTTTCCCTTCTGTTCACATATCCTTCTGACCAGTTTATATGCTCAGTGAACATCTCAAAATATCACAGAGTTAAAATTAGACCCTGCTTAGCCATATGTGCAACTTTACCCTGTCTAACACTTCCCCTGTAAGTGTTTCAGAGTGTTATAATGTTTTCTATTCTCAGATACAGTGTGTTAGTCTCAATATTAACACTCTGTAGCCTCTGCTTGCCAGCGTTACCCAGCAAAAATCTGTTGTTTACACATCTATTGTGTTTCCCTTTGGCTGTGGAGTTATTGGCCATCATAATAGCTTCTCTTGCTAGATTGTTGTGCTTGTTTACTAGCTAGAATTTTTGTCTTTTGTTTTTGCTTAAAAAATTTAATGTTAATCGCATCTACTTTTTGAAGAAGAAATTTTCTTTTAGTTTTCTAAACTTAGCTGAATTAATTATAAAAAAATTTGGTTAAAAAGTTGTTAAGAGAAGATAGATAGATGTTTGAATCTTTAAAGTTGAACTGTGTTATTTGAATGTTTGGTGCACAGAAGTTGAAAGAAATCTCCACTTGTAGAAAAAAATCTTCATTGAATTGAATATTTAGAGCATATTTCTGCATGGTTTTTTGAGTCAAAGTCTTATCACATTTCATACATCCACTCCCCCTTCGAAAGACTAATAATCAAGTATACTAATTATCAAGTGATAATAAAATTAATCATATAAATTTTTCTAAGCTCACAAAAATAGTAGTTCAGGCTAGGATCTTGGGGTAGGAGAAGTGAGAAAATCACCCAAGATCTCAAAACTTGAGACTATAGGAATTAATAATTGAAATCCTACTGCACTTATATTATCGGGATCACTCCACTACCACATGAGTTAAGCGTGAGACAACACCAGGGTGCATGAGAAGGTAGCCCACTTTTGAGTGCATTTAGTGGGCATGTTATATATTGGGGTTCCCTTCGGGGATGCCGAACCTAGATTGGGGATCTAGGTGTTTTTCCCATATAGCGTGTTGTTTATGACTGTGATCCCATTGATGATGTCTATGATTTGAGGTATCTTTAGTTGAAAAAATTTTTAGGGACTTACATAAGGTGACTGGGACTGGCTGTCCTGGTACCTAAAACAGACGGACCTACTCTGCCTTCAGTCTTTGGGAGGGTACTCATCTTCACGAGAGTGCTTACACCTATTTTTTGAGGTTCGGGTGAATCTCTAGAGTAACCGTAACTGTGTTTACGACTAACCCTCTCTATATGCTATTGTGATACTGGGTTTCATCTCTAGCAAATGGTAGTGTTTAGACAGGGCCACCTTGTTCTGGCTGTTTGTTGATTGATTTTAGAAAGTCCTTTTTTTATTTTTTATTTTTTTAGGTGTGTGGTTACTATCACCAAGAATTTATAAAACATCAAAAATAATTAAAATATTCTAAAAATAAACAAGTCACCATGGCATCTTTCGACCCTCGCCGTTTGTCTCGATGATAGCCAGGTCTCCCTCCATTAATACTAGACGAGGAGTCGAGTCTCTGTGAACCCATGCATTCTTTGGGAGAGTAGTCTCTAGTGACAACCCCTGGCTTTCACATAGCCCCATATCACACGGAATTTCCAGAGGATCCTTTTACGGAAGGAGTCGTCCCTCCTTGCAATCCTCCACTCACTGATCCATTAGTTCCATTGTTAGTTCAGATTACACTAAACCAAGATATGGCTTTGGTTGCACCAACATCCATTTCACAACCGTCACCCATGGGGTTGATGCCAATGGCAACCAACCCAGGTTTTCCATCATCTTCCCCGTCGGTAGTCAGTTCTACACTAATAATTGACAACCCCAATAGCCAGCTTATGCCTGGTCCAACACTACGATCAAAAAAAATATTAGTGGATCTCCAAATCCTTTGGGATCTACTCCTACGGTGACTACACCGGGACCCACGGTTCCCGCTCCCACAAGCAGGGCTACTTCAGTTCCTTTTAGCAACCCTTTTGCTTGGAACCCTTTGCTGAGGTCAAACCCCTTGGCCACCATGCCACAGGGAAGTGTCACCAACACATAGATGACAGGTGGCACTTCAGTATTTTTGCAGTTATTAGGAAAAATAGGACAGCCTATTATTAACACTATTCCTTTGAGTGGTCAAAATTTCAGTGTAGGGTCTATGTCGTTGCTTAAATATGCGAATAGAAACATGCCTCTGGCTAGATCTATTATGTCCATATAGGAAAACCAACCCCAAAATCCATTTGGAAAAGGGGGAAACTTTTATGTTGGGGGCAACCAACCATTAGCCCCCCAGTACAATATACCCTACAGATAGAAACCATACATCCCTACACCCCCACCCACAGGCAAATTTTATCAACAAAGTCCTACTTATACTATTGGTAACACATTTATGGGTGGATCCTATGGTCCAAATAGTCAGCCAATACTTCCTTTGCTAGATCTGGGGGCAAACATACAATTTCCATTTTTGGTAGCTCCAGACATCCCCGACATCTACAAACTGACCAATGATCCCATCAACCACAACCCACTCTTGCCTCCAACACCACACAAGATTTCATCTGACATCCCTACATTTGATGGGAAACAAGGGGATGATCTGGCTACGCACATCACCACCTTTCATCTATGGTATGTTTCTAACTCCATGGTGGATGATAGTATCCGGATTTAGCTTTTCCCCCGCACTCTCACAGGAAAAATTGCCAAATGGTACATTGAGTTACCACACGGAGCCGTCAACAGTTTTGGTGCCTTAGCTATGGAAGTTCTTAAGAATTTCCAATTACCTATTAGATACGAAATCGGCATGGAACTCTTAACCTTGGTGCTCCAATACATCGTCACCCACATCTTTGATCAAATTCATGAATGGAAACGTAGGAGGAGGCTGGTGAAAGCACTAATCTCGTATAATATCTTATCTAACTGGTTTTGTAAGTCACTCTTACCAACCCTTGCTAAGGACATTTTCCTGTCTGGTGCGGTCACAGAAGATCAATCCATTCATCATGCACAACATTTATATTTGATATATTTCATATCTGGCACACTATATGATTTACTCCCCCATGCCCCTAGTAATCCAAATACTCCCGCTAGTCAGAAAACTGGAGCACATGTCGACGGTCTCGTTGGTGAAATCTCCAGCGTAGCCATAAAACAGCCTAGTGGGAAAACCTCCCAGCCATCTTCGGCTGCCACCGCCCCTAACCAATCGACTACTCTTCCTACCGCTAAGGTAAATTCTGTGAAAATTTTACAAAAACCTAGTGGAAAGAACAAGAAAAAGACCTCTTATTTGGAAGAGCAGTCGGATCATCAGAATAATCCCAATCAGAAAACGCTGCTAAGACTGACAAAGATAAGGATAAACCCATGAAATTTCCTTACAGAATCTGTGCAGAGGACCACTTGACATAAACATGTCCTCGGCTACAGGAATGCATAGATTTTATCACAAACAAGTACTCTGGGAGGAAACTTGTCGTTCTTTATAATCCCTTCCCTAATCCACAACAACAACCTCAAAACATGGTTGCAAACCCACCACAACCCCCGCAAAGGGGAAATGGTAGTACACATCCTTATTATGAAGGATTGTTCACCATTTATGGTGTAGAAAGTGTTGAAATCCAAAAACGAGCCAAACTCTATGGAAATGCTATCGTTGATACTTAGGAACCTAGTACCAGTTCGAATCCACTGCTGCCCAATGTTTTGCATATCGAACGACCTGTTGTTGACCCCACGATTCATCCCCCAAAAGTGACACTTCGACACACGACTCATTACACCTCTGCACCTGCTGCCCAAAACTATAAAATTGTAGAAGATTTGGTGCAAGCACCATCAGCTATGTCTACTCTAAAAGTATTACAAACTTGCCTAGCATAAAGGAAAGCCTTTCTTTCGGCCATTGGTGGAATTTATGCCCAGGATTCTACACTAGCTATCTTTGACATGGAGAAATCTAAAACTCACCTCTCACACCAACTTGCATTCCAGGTGCGGGTTGTGTCGAAAGGGATACCAATCCATTGTACTGTCATAGATGAAGGTGCTTCAACCTACGTTATGTCAACTACTTTCTAGCTCTCTTTGGGTTCTTCAACTTTGTATGCACTGCCAAATTCCCTTAAAGCTTTCGATGGCCACATTTTCCTCCTAAAAGGCAACCTTGATAGCTGTCCCATTTACCTTAGTGGGAAAATGATAATGATGGACATAGAAGTCGTAGATCGTCATCTTGACTATAATCTATTGCTGGGTCGCTATTGGTCTTACACAATGACTGCCATTGTTTCTTTGGTATTCCAACTTATCCTCTTTCCATTGGATGAGAAAATAGTCACAGTCGATCAGTTATCCTTTTGCACCCTCGACCATTCCACGTTACCAAGTAGCATGGTACCCATAGTAGGAGGCGTTCCTGAATCACACGTAAGTATTGGTATTGGTCTTATGAAGGCATCTTCCTTGATGGGTTGCTTTCCTCTCCCACCACCTGAGATTCCGCATATGGTTGCAATGATATCCACCACTTTGGATGGCTCTATCAATTCATGGATCTGACTGGCACCTTCAAAAATTGATGACTATAGAGATTAGATGCCACTCTCACTGATTGAGTTGGCTTATCAAGCCATCCAAATTACATCTGAACCATCCACAGCTTTGGTTTTGACTAATGGTACAAACCTCCTGCCCATCATAGTTCTTTCTAAAGATCTCCTCAATGAAGTCCTACCTACAGATGATGTTATTCGAGAGGTCATGTATCTAGAAGAACGACCTTGGGGAGAGTTCCACCATCATGCTTTGATGTTCGATTCAGACATGATAACTACTCAAATCCCATATTTTGACCCACTTGAGATAATTCCATCCATTTACATGACTGTTCAAACTATCGATTCGAAAGGGAACATGGGAAATATTTCTAAGACTATACTCATTGATATCTAGATCATAATTGGCATTGTGGAAAATATTCAGATTGGAGCCGATTTTAATCCCAAGGAAATTTCACACTTCACATCCCTTTTTAAGGAATTCCGTGATGTGTTTTCTTGGTCTTACGATGAAATGCTCGGCATAGATCCATCTATAGTCGAGCATGAAATCAAAGTTTATGACAATGGCAAACCTATTTGGCAGAGACTTTGACCTATCCACCCATGCAAAGTAGCCGCCATTAAGACTGAAGTCAAAAAACTTTTAAATGTTGGTTTCATCTATCATGTTCCTTTGACGGAATGGGTTTCCAATCCAGTTCCCGTAGACAAAAAACAAGGCACCATTTGGGTCTGTGTGGATTATCACGATTTAAACACCGCTTATCCAAAAGACAATTATCCTATGTCGTTCATAGATTAGATCCTTGATGATTACGTCGGATGTGAATCCTTTTCCTTTATGGATGGTTTTTTGGGATATAACCAGATTGCAATTAAAAAATATGACCAGCATAAAATCGCCTTCATCTGTCCATGGGGCACATTTGCATATCGTAAACTCCCATTCAGTCTGAGGAATGCTGGAGAAAATTTTCAAAAGGCTATGGAATATTCCTTTCATGACATTAGGCATATTGTACAATCTTACTTGGATGACCTTCTGACTCATTCCAAGAAGCGATCCCATCACCTTGTGCATCTAAAACAAATATTTTCTCAGTGTAGGTTCTACAATATACGTCTAAATCCACATAAGTTTGTATTTTTTTTCGAGTCTGGACGCCTTCTGGGCTTTATTGTCTCCAAGCACGAGATTAGGTTTGATCCTGATAAGGTCAAGGCAATCATTGAATTACCCGCACCACAATCCATTCTACAACTCCAATGTTTGCAAGGGAAGGAAAATGTTTTACGTCATTTCATAGTCAACTACACAGAGATGAAAAAAGGATTTATGCGGTTATTAAAGAAAGGAACACTATATTCATGGGATGAAAAAGCTCAACTGTCATTTGATGCCTTGAAACAAGCACTCGTTTCTGCCCCACTTCTTAGTTCCCCCAACTACTCATGCGACTTTCTCCTCTATCTGGCAGCCTCACCATCCTCAATTGGAATGGTCCTGGTTCAAGTTCACGATGATGATACTGAACATGTGATATATTACTTGTCAAACGGTCTCATTGGACCCAAACTACGATAGTCACATGTGTAAAAACTCTCTCTCCTAGTGTTATTCTCTATCACCTGACTTCGACACTATATATTACTGCGGTAGACTACCATCATTACTTTGGAGAATCCCATGCGACACATTTTATCTCGACAAGTTATTGGAGGAAAATATTCCAAATGGATTGTAATCCTCCAACAATTTGACTTGTTTTTCACTACTGCCAAAGCAAAGAAATCTCTAGTCTTCGCCGAATTACTGTCGGACCTTCTCAGAATCGACCCAGAGGATGTAGGTCATGATCCATTTCTTGATGAATCCATCTACTTAGTCAATTCTTCTGATCCTTGGTATGGAAACATTTTGGTCTACCTCTAAAATCAATGCTTCCACCCAACTCTCACGTCTCACGAACGTTGTCGTATTTGCCACCAAGCAAAGCACTACCTCATGTTGAATGATACTCTATATCGTCGTGGTGTCGATACTATTATTCGGCGTTGTATCACTTTTAACGAGGTGGAACACATTTTGAATGACTGCCACATGGGGGCATGTGATGGTCATATTTCTAGCATAGCTATTGCCCATAAAATCTTGCATGCAGGATATTATTGGCCCATTTTGTTTAAACACTGCATCACGGTGGTCCAGAAGTGCCATCCGTGTGAAATTTTCATGAAGAAAATGTGCGCCTACCCCACCCCTCTCCATTCGTTTGTCTCTATTGGCCCTTTCACTAAAGGGGAATTGACTTTGTTACATGCAATCCTACTTTTGTGGATAGACACAACTACATTATAGTTGCGATTGACTACTTCACAAAATGGGTAGAAGCCATTCCCACTTTTAGGGCCACTGAAGAAACGACTGCTCTGTTCCTGTTCAATCAGGTTATTTATTGTTTCGGTGTACCCATATCGATCATCACAGATCATGGATCACATTTTCAGAACCATATGATAATGGAATTAACTTCCATGCTAGGTTTTTGACAAAATCATTCTTTGTCCTACTATCCACAAGAAAATGGTCAAGTTGAAATTGTAAATAGCGTACTCAAAACCATAATTCATCAGTTAGTCAACAATCATAAAACCACATGGCATCAGAAGTTATATTCCACGTTATGGGCATACCGCACGTCAGTCAAAACTGCTACAGGCTTCATGCCACTCCAACTTCCAGTCGGCTTGGAAGCAGTACTCCCAATTGAATGTCAGATTCTATCACTCAAGCTCGTTTTTGAACTCCTACCTTAAACCACTGCCATGGAAGAGTGCTTGCTCTCACTCGATGACTTGGAAAAAACTCATGGAGGTGCCACACTGGCACTTGAAGCTCACTAGTGCCGAGTCAAATCTCAATATGACAAATCTGTCAAGCCTCGTTCTTTCTAAGAGGGTCATCTCGTTCTCCTCTATGATCAGAGGCACAACCTCTTGGGGGTAGGAACACTCCAACCATTATGTCTTGTTCCTTACATAGTCACCAAATTCCTCTCAAAAGGAGCTTATGAACTTCAGGACTGTAATGGAATTCCACTTGTAGAGCCCCGCAACAGGCTCTATCTGAAGAAGTATTTCAGCTAGTTCTCCACTAGGCATATGCTTTGTAATTATATATATATCAGTCTTTGTTTTATGTTTCTGGATGTTTTGGGTTTTTTAGTGTTTTTCTCATACACACTCTTTTCTTTTACATAGATTCCTTCGTTATCCTTATCATATGTTGGATATGTGGATGGTGCTAGTCATCATACTAGGCACATTGCGTCAGCTGCTTGGGTCCTCTACACACCTGCGTTAGAACTCCTTGGTTCCGAGAGAATATTCCTAGGCAATGCCACCAATAATATTGTTGAATACATGTCAATGATACAACTCCCCATGGAAGCTGCATCTCGTGGCATCTCCAATTTGGTGGTCAGGTTAGATTCCCAACTTCTAGTTATGTAGTTAAACAATCATTATCGTGTTCATCATCCAGTCTTGTTACGTTATTTCTTAAGGGTACGACTTCTAGAACGTCAATTTCAAACCATTTCATTTGAGCACATTCCTAGATATTTTAATGAATTAGCTAATTCATTGGCAAATTATGTGTTATATTGGCATTTGTCACATTTGTTATAGAAAGAGTTATACATGAGTCTATCCTTTTTACCATAGAAAATACATAAACTTTAACAAACACTAGGCAAATTTTTTTTCAATATATATATATATATATATATATATATATCATTTCCAGTTAAGTTGCATCAAAAAAATTCTCAAAACTTGGGTGTTTTACAAAAATTTCCTCCACTAAGCCTTGCTCTGACATTGACACATCTATCCACTACTCCTCCTAAGCCTGCTGCTCAAAATAGCAAAGAACTGCTCTAGCTATCCTCCTCAGAGGAACCAAGTATCTCTCCGACACACCCACAGTATGCTGCTGCAGACGAATTAGGATCTCTCTCATGGGAAGAGGTGGTACACCAATACTTAAACCCTCAAGGTTTCTAGTAAGCTCATGAAAAATCTGTGTGTCATCACCCTCTTTAGCAGTTGTTGCAGCCTCTATTGTTGCACCAGCCTGAGGTAGCTACATTCCTCCCCCTGCATAGCGAGGGGCCCCAGCTGGATGGATAGGTGCCACATATTTGTCAAGAAACAAGCTTCATGTCAACAAAAATTTTCACCCATTAAACAAAAAAGTTGCGTAAACATTGAAAAGATACAAAAATATTTCAACCACACTGATCAAGTTATTTCTTACCATATGGACCCCACTGAGTGTCTAGGGGAAATACCAACTCTAGATCTCCTGTGTAATTCATCCCTACATAGGGATGATCTTCGATCATCATGATCTGGTCTTCAAGACATGCAAACAATCCATCATCAAAACAGTGATGGATTGGACCCTCTCGAGTCTGTGGTATCAAAGCTGACCAGCGAGCTTGTCTTGGCTCCCACGGTCACATTTCATCAGTGGTCATTCTCAGCCTCACTACTGGCACCCACTCTAGCATGAAATACATGATTAGTGTGCCATATCCAAACTCTCTTTGGGTCCAGGTCTTACATGATGTTAACTCTGCTCGAACTCGGTGGACAACACCTTCACACCAGTTGAAAACCTGAGGCTGCATACAATCCAATGCTAACAATACCTGGGCCTTGGTGGCCATGTACTGACTCTTGGCTCCAGCCAAGTGAAATATCATCCACAAGAGAGACCCCAACGGTCTCGCTGCAACCCGGGCAATAGGCACCTGGTTACTTACTGCTGCAGTATTTTTTATGCAGTGAGTATGGATCAAATCCATGGTAGTGTGGGGATCAACCCTGGAACCTGTCAGATTGGGCCTAGGTTCTCTGCATGACAGTCCAGTCAAGAAGTAAATGTCATATTTCTTAATTGAGAGTTCATTACCCCCGATGTGAAAGACATGTTGTCAGTCATCCCACTGCTAGATGATCCATCTCAGAAGGTCTTCCCACCCTCTCATCACCTCTAAATGAGCATACTTCAATATTCTACATCTTCGGAGAACTAGCAACGTAGTTGCATCAGTAACCATTTCACATTCTTCACACTCATGCTCTCTTTCATGCCAAATACTCATGGTAAATAGCTTCACACCTACACAAGAAACATTTTCAGTGGATTATTTTTTGGCTAGAACACTTTAGAATGATAAAAAACAAGTTCTTAAGTCAAATTTGTCGGCTAATTTGGGCCATAGTGACAAACAGTATGTGCTAATGCTCTGTATCTTCTCGGGAAGTGCGCTTAGCGCAGTCACAACACTAAGCACCTGCGTTAGCTACTTAAATTTTTTAGGGTCTGTTAAAATCAACATTTCTAGCAAGAAAAAAGAACTAAAAACATAATGAAATGCTAGGGGAAGGTTCAAACTCTTACCTAGATCTCATAGAATGAGAAATCATTTCCCAGTTCGTCCACAATCAGCAGCTGAAGTTTCACCACTTTTTTACTCCAGAGCTCTATCACAACACTCAACAGAGTGAAAATAAAGGTCTGTTGCCTTCTTATAGCCATTCTAGAGGTAAGACTCACTCAGCTAGTCTGTTAAAATTGGTAAATTCATGCTACATTTTGTCGCAACTATTGGTTTTCATATGTTACCGATGCTCTAATGGGTTGTCAATATTTATATGCATATCTGACCATGTTCGACCCAGTTTCGATCTTTCTTTTTAGGGACTTTTTCTAGCTCATAAAACTGAAAAAACCCAAAGTTTCCTTCATCTGTCTCATTAAAATACCACGACAAAGGAATATGAGCCATTCTTTTTATCTTTTTCAAAGCTCTTTAAACAAAAAAAGTAACCGAGTTTTTCTCCGTGTGACTTGTTAAAATTTCATAGAGAGCACCGAGTTTTTCCTTGTTCGACTCGTTAAAATTTCACAAAGAACATTGAGTTTACTCCATCTCCTCGTACTCATAAAAAAATGAGGTAGATTTCCATTGAACATATATTTATCACTTTTTTAGATTCAATGGACTAACTCACGAAAAATGAACTTTTTCGGGTTTACTATTCTCCCTTCGTCGCGCCCGATTATCAAACATGACAAAGGTACCCCCTAGAGTTGTCTTTTACGATGTTTTTCAGACTTGATAAATATGAAAAAATCATTGAGTTTACCCGTTTGAACTCGTTAAACTTAATCAGACGGGGAAAGTTTTGGACAACATGGATACTTCTTATGTTACATTTAAAAAAAATAGGTCAATTTGGCAGCACAAAATCTTGAACATGGCACTTCCCAGAAAACTCTTTCGCATTTAGCCAAACCCTACCATCTATGAGTTTAGCTTTCATCTCCTAGTGTTCCTGCATTGATGAATCCTAATACTCTTTGGCGTTCATTAAGCCTAAGCTACCTAGTTCCATGTTAGAGTGCCTTCTATTGTTCAAGAGGATCCCACTATCTACTGTACCTTGTATCAACCAAAGCCATCATATACGAGAACTTATTTATCATCAGTTATTCCCACTTGCTCTCGATTATTTCCATCAAACAAAATCATATTTTCCCATTTTGTGTCAATATATTTAGGACGCCTCAGTGCCTACCTTTTAACAGATCTCTTCCTAACGACTTCAACATCTTATCTAGGAAATTGATCCAGAAACACGTCATTACCCATATAATTGCAAACATCAGTGGCAAGTCATCTTGTGTTTGGTTGGAGGTTCTCATTATTGGCTCCCGATTGAATGATTCTATGAGTGTTCGACATGAACTCCTTTTATTCACACTCGCTAGATTGTATTGTGCACCTTGGGGACCATCATCACTATCAATGGCCACCCTCACATCTGTTAATAGTTTTTGTTATTTACTAGTAATCAGACAATTTCCCGCATGTTTGACTACAACTCATTCATTCACATGTATGGAAATATGTAGTTTAGTGAAGCGGCGACCAAGACCTTGGGTTGAGGGTTACACAATTACAGTTTTGTTTCCTCTCCCAAGTTGCAATATTGTTTTGGACACAACTTTTCAGTTTGATACTGTTATGACAGTCACTTTCATGTTATTCTTATCAGTGGACATACTATTCATATCTATGTTCTAGAGAAATCATGTTGATTAGCTACTGAGCATGGGAATGCCCGACTAAAGACATATACTATATTTTCTAACATATGTTCTTGTTTTAGGTTTTCCTTAGTCCTCCAATTCCTCTCATTTTACTACACTTGTTATAAAGTATTTTAGCCATCATCTTCATCTCTGACCTCAAACTTTAGGGGAATATGTCATAGGATAAATGACCTCCTCATCAGCTCAGAGGAGAAGGTAACATGGAAGTAAGAAAATGACCTAGACAGGACCCATTTTTGCCAAGGTAACACACCCCAGAAATAGCTAGGCAGAGTCGTAATGCACCTGAGCCATGCAAAGAGAGCGTTAATGCCTAGGGTAGCACTCTGTCTTGCCCAAGGGGTAGCATTAACTGTGTTTAAGTGTGAAAAGGAAAATATCTTGCGGAAAACTGACTGGCATTTCCATCTTTCTCTCAAAAGGGAATCAGTTAAAAATAGAAACTAAATGGCACAAACCTTTTATTAGGAATTTCCAAACATAACTGAACTCCTATGGAAGGAAAAAGTGAGGAAAAACAAGGACACATCTAGATCTTTCCCAATTTGAACAGGTTGAAAGAGTTGGCAAGGTTTGTCCTCTCCATCTCCTATAAATTGGAGTTGTGGGCTCTTGGTCTAGGGTCGAAGGTTTGATTATATGTGGAGCAAAATTTCATTGTTGTAGTGTGAGGCTTGAAGATCAGCAAATTTCATTGAGAACTTTCTTCCTTGAGCATCATCACACTCATATATAGAGAAAGAGAGAGAGGAATTGGAAGATTGAGGAGGTCTTCGTGCAATCGACGGTTGTAATCCTTCTTTTTATAAATCAGTAGAACTATATTTGTTTTGTCCTTTCGATGCATCAGTGTCATAATTTTTATTCAATCGTCTATGTAGCATGATAGGAATGGTTTAGATCTGTATTGTTTTATGTTTCTTATATGCTATTTTAATTGATAAGAAGCTATACTATTTTAGATATTATGCGAGTGCTTTGATTTATTACATGATTTGAATTTGGAGCTGGTGAAAAAGGATCTCTACTTCACTGCTTTGCGTTCTCCATAGGATATATTGTTCATAAAGAGGTAATATTTCCATTTTAATTTGTCAATTATATATATTAGCATGAACATGTATGCAGCATCTTTGTGAACTTTACAGCTAATATAACTATCAGCCTCGGGCACCGAAAAGCCTTGAGAGGGATATTTAATAACCACCACCCAAGAACATTACCCTATAGAAACCAACAGATGGAGGTTGATAGTCCATAAAGTCTATGGCCCACTTACAAAAGGGACCAGTTGAGATGACAGGATGGAGGGGAGTCAGAGGGGCTCACGCCTTATGGTTGAAATGTTGGCAATTGGAATAGTGTTTGACTTCTTCAATGCAATCACTAAAGAGAGATGGCCAAAAATACCCAGCACACATCATTTTCTGGAAAGTGGAAATACCAGAGAGGTGGCCACCACAAGTTCCACTATGGTAGGCATTGAGGACTTGCTCAGCTTCACCATGCATGAGAAAACGACAAAGGACAGTATCTAAATTGCAATGATAAAGGTTGTCACCGATAAGAAGGTATCGGGGGCTTGGTGTCAGATACCTCATCGAACATCATGATCAAGATGGAGGGCAAACTTTTGGGTTCAAAAATAAGTGAGTATGTCACCATATAAAGGATCATCTGTGATAATGGTAAAAAAAATTCATCGGGAAAATCATCATTAACTGGAGGATCCTGTGTACAGGTAGGTAATTAAGAAATGAGTTCAACAATGGCTAAACCTTTCTTACTTTTGGGTGTGACAAATTAAAGATTGAATTCCTATAGGATAACGATCCAACGGGCATACTTCCCATTGATGATCCGACGACTTAAAATGAAGGCCAGATGGTTGGAATTAGTCATGACCTCGGTGGAATGCATGAGGATATAACCAGCCTAGATCCATCTAAAACACAGGTCTAACATGAGCAGAAAGGAATCAAATTTCTTCTGTTACAAATTTATTTTAGAGTGCAAAAAATAATGTGTAATTTTTAACTATTTAAATTACATTTTTGAATGTTATAAATATTACAGAACATGTGTATTGAGCCATATTATATTAATTCATGTTAAAATTTTACTCAGAACTCACATTGGATGTTTTATCTCTATAAAATTATATCTTTGTATTTTATTACTTGAAGAGTGAAAGTGAAATATCAACAACTGAGTTAATTGTTTTGTTAATAGATTTTTAATTTTTTATTTATATGGTTATTTAATTTTTGTTTTATTTTTGGCTGACATGAACAACAACTATTTTTATTATTATTTTTAGGATGTGACATACTTACACATGTCCCTCATACTAGATTGTAGAATGATCTTTTTGGCTCAATGACGAAGTTTTTCGACTGAGAACATGACAATCAGTGCTAATTTCTCTTCATGTGAGTAGGATACATGGGGGCCTACAAGGATCTTACTGACATAGTAGATAACATGCTTGATTCCATTGTCATATTCCTCAATAAGGACTCCATTCACTAAATGGATGGAGGTTAATATGTACAAGATGAAATCCCTATCAAATTCATGGGGAGGAATCAAGGGAGCGGATGTGAGAGCATGTTTCAGGGCATCAAAAGGCTTTTGAGCATAGTCATCCCACACAAATGGAATGTTAGATCTAAGGATTCTAAGGAACCCATGCATGGTGGTGGCATAGTCAGGTATGAACTATCGAAGGAAATTAGCTTTGCCTTGGAGGCTTTCTAACTGGCGTAAGGTATGAGGAATAGGAAGCTCAAGGATGGCTTGAACTTTCAAGGGATCAAGCGTTATACCATCTTTAGACAAAATTAAGCCTAGAAAACAACCGGAAGGAATGTAAAAGAAACACTTGAGCAGGTTGAGGCAGATATTATACTTGCAACATCGGAGAAAGAGGGTATGTAGATCATGGAGGTGTTGTGCCCGATGTTTAGAATTTGTAGTGAGGTCATCTAAATAAGGAAGGATAATATGAGCCAATTCATGGAAAAAGTAAGACATGGTCAGCTGAAAAGTGGCTCCAACATTCTTAAGGCTGAACAATATGACCCTATAGGTGAAGTTTCCCCATGGACTAATAAACGCAGTCTTAAGTTGACCAACACGACGGATAACAATATGGTTGTATCCAAAGAAACCATCTGTGAAGGATAGAACCTCGTGTCCCACACACTCATCAATGATTTTTTCAATGAATGGTGTGGAGAAGTTGTCTTTGGGACAAGCTTTTCTCAAGTCACGAAAGTCAGTGCAGACACATATGGTGCCTTGTTTCTTGAGAATAGGAATTGGATTAGACACCCAAGTGGTGTATTTGATGGGATAGATAAAACTAGACTTGTTGAGCTTATAGATTTCATCTTTGATAGCCTCTCATCTGGAAGGATTAATGGGTCTCAAATTCTGACAGACAAGATTGGCATCAGGCCATGTATTGATATGATGTTCAGCAATGGCAGGATCAAGTTCGGGCATTTATGAATAGGACTAGATGAAAAAATAGCAGAATTCCTTGAATAACTTAGTGTAAGCCTCAATTTCTTCCAAGGTGCATTGGTCACCCAAGGTAATGTTTTCTTCTATCCTTGGTTTGTCAGAAATGTCAATTTTAATGGTAGGAGAGATATTGGCCATATTTCCTTCTTTGAAAGCATCGGGTGTAGGGATTGGATTTCCAAACCAATCGACTTAATCAGGAATGAAGTCTTTACCACAAAATATTGGTCATGGGACTGTTGTGGGAGGAAGTACACACGGTGATGCATATCATCCCATGGAAATTCAGGGTCTATCATCACTTCCATAATGTCTTTATTGGAATGGAAGATGGGGTGACTGGAGGAAAGGAGACCACCTAATGCAGTAGAGATACATGACTCATCATCATGTGAAGAAAGGCTCACTTGTGCAACATCATGGGGGGTGACAGAAGAGTAAGCAAATAAAGTTTCTACTAATGTTGAGCCCAGGGTGATCGCTGAAGGGAGGTTAGGCAAAACAGGAGGGGAAGTCTCAAGGGGGTCTTTGTAATATCCCAAATGGGAGAATGCAGTAATACTAGAACAAAATATAAGAACTGTAGTAAAGTAAAAAATAAATCTATAAACACATCAAAATGCACAGAAATAATTGAGCAATTTTATTATTTTGGAGGTGCAGAAAGCAAGTACAATAGTGCTCAAGATATGAGACACTTGAGCCACAAGAGTGGCCTAGAATGACACTGCAATGATGTCCCAAGAGGGACTGCGTAAATGATTATCTGATGGAAGGTAAACTATGTTGTCCCTGCTGCAACTGTAGGGACTCCAACTGCCTATAATATAGAAAGTCAGATCTAGGCAGAAGGGGAGCTCTGATGATGCTGAAATTGTAGATCTGGGCTCTATGATGGATTCCCAAGGTAACCCAGGAGGGGTTTATTAGATCTGTAATTATAAGACAACCTTTCTCTTAGGGCTTCACATATATGCTGCTGGCAATGTAGATCTAAAGCTAGATCTAAGAATAATATGGTTGCAATGATGTAAAATCAGATCTATGCAAGAAGGGTTGATCCCTTCACTAGATCCTTTGGCTAAAATATCAATATATAGCTCCTCCAGTGTCCTCCACTAAAAATAGATGTTGAATGAACAAAAGCTTCCGAAAACTATGCTTTCAGAGAGGAAGGCTCTTTAGCTTGCTGCTAGATATGGCAAATCAGCTCCTGAGTGATGGAAACAACAGATCCAATGTGAGGAGGTTATCCCTCACAGGATTTCAAGCTCAAATACTAGAAACTTCCTTCCTCCAATAGATCTACAAGACTAGACTGCGCAATCCCTGAAGGGACTACTACTGCAAGGAGGTAAAACCCAATGACCTGAATGTATGATGTTGATCTGCTACTCCTGAAAGGCTGGATCTAAAGAACAAGGTGGTAGGATGAATCCTCCACTAGTTTCCTAGTTGAATGATAGAAACAACCTCCTGAAGATGCAACCAATGCCTGATATGGAATGAAGAAAAATACTCTTCCTTAGATATCACTCAAAGAAAGAGGTGGGATTCCTACTTGAGAACACCTTGTGCTAAACAACACCGCAAACTCTGCTAAACAACCCAAGTCTGCATAGAAATGTACTAAGACAAATCTAGATCTAAAAATATCAAGAAATGAATAATCCAAATCATGCCTTCCATTGTTCCTTCACTTCATTATATGCATGAGCCTTCCATAGCCTGGGCCCACTCCAAATATGTGTTGTACATGTGGACAAAGTCACCATGTTTGACTATGTTTTTAATCCATGTCCTCCATCATGTCCATATGTGGTGATCACCCTCTCCATCATGCATGCATTAAATTAACTACTTCTTCCACTATCTTATCATAAGTCCTTCATGATATTCTTTGAATACACTATGATCTCAGTTGACCTTATCAAAGATCCTCATGATTATATATTTTGAGATCCATGATCTTATTTGATTGTTTCATCCTCCATAGTCTATCTCATAAATTATATATGATCTCCATAAATAGAGCTTCTCCACTACTCCATGTTCTAGATCTAGATCTAAAATATCCACATACACACATTAAAAGTGGATTTTATTTATCTTTGAGGCTTTTGGATCCCTTCACCCTTTTATTTACTTAATTTATTAAGAGAATCAAGGACTCTAATATTAAAAATATGATGTGGAAATTTGGTAATATTACAGTCTTCCACTGAGGGTCTCATGGATGATGATAGGTAGAAATGGTGGCTAAAGACTTTGTAATTTCTACATCAGGAGGGGGAATGTCAATGGGAGCAGGCAAGCCCCCTAGTTCTATTCAAGCAGAACTCACAAACAAGGGAGAGGTGAACTTGTTGCACTTGGCCTCGAATTGGCAGACCGCTTCCAAAGAGGAGCGATACTCTTCAAGGTAGGGACATACGTGAGTGTAGTGGCCATGGAAATCACACAAAGAAGAAGGGTGATGTGTGCACAAGGATTTGAGTTTCGGGACTGAATCGAGTATAGTGACATAGACCTCAGGGATATCAAACTCTGGAAACATTTCACTAACCATGAGCTTTAGGCGAGGCAATTACAGATAGGTATGGGTGACATAAGCGACATCATCACTCAAAGCACACTGGGTGGTACGCTTTGGAGGCTGAGGAGAAGCAGGGTTTGTCAGGGTAGCCTTTTCTTTGGGTGCCTTCTTGTGAGCTTTCTCCCCTTCACACAAAGCTATCACAATAGGATTAGGTTCCTGTTGAGGTTGTTGAGGCAGGTAACAGAGGGAGGGGTCATGGGGACCGGTTGAACCGGGGTCAAAGAAAGATAAGGTTTGGGATGAACAGGAAATGTAGCGGCTGGGGGATCAATGTACCAGACTGGATCCCTAGGGTCAAGTTAGGAAAGGATAAGATAGCCATACTAGGTACTGAAAATAATCCATGAGGGGGAGCTAAGAACGATATCTGACTAGAGGGGTAATGGCCAGGCGGTATAGCTCCGATATGGTTAAGGTCAGGAGAAATTATGTCAAGAGGGTAGAGAGGCTCATGGATACCAGTTGTAGGTTAGGGGCCTTGAATATGGGGTAATAAAGGCTAGGTAGAAGTGATAGGATTAGGTTGCGGAGGGTGGGGCTGGTGACTTGTCGAAGCAAGCCGCTTGAGGGAAGCCCGAGATGATTTCATCATGCAAACGTTTGACGTGCTGGGATCAAAGATAGGAGGAGGAAGACCAAGGAAAGAACCAAGAAAAGAGGAGTCTTTATAGACTCTAGGTGAAACACTGGTCAAAGGTTCGACTGTTTGTTTTTTAGCTACCGAAGAGATGATGGACTCAGGGGATGTCTGATACTTTGGTTCGTAATATGTCAACTGGTCCATGGTGACTATATTTCCATTATGAGGAAAGGAAATATTATGGTGAACCACAGATGGGAGAATAGAAATCGCATAAGTGTAGCTATGACCCAATAGATTTTTTTAATCTAAGGGGGGATCAATGACTTCTACGTCAACACAAGTAGTCTTTCCCACAAGAGTAACAGGACAATTGCGGAACACGCCAATGGGCTAGGAAGAGTGGCTATCCGATGCTTGGAGGGTGATAGTGGAAGGGGCGAAATCAGGGGATCTGAGTTGCTTCCAAACCGAAGCAGACATCACATAGGTGGATGCCCCCTCATCAATGATACAACGGGAGACGTTGGAATTCTATACCTTGATGGGGATTTGGAAGGAAACGGAAGCAGGAAGGGGAGGATGTTCTAACCAATCAACATCGAAGATCATCAAAATATGATCTCAAGGATCCACATCACCCATGGCAGTTAGTAAATATTTTCATTGTGAAAGGCACGACTAGAGGAGTTCCAACATTGAGATGGAAGTAGGGGATTGTGCCAAATCATATACTATACTATACGAATGGGAAACTTTTCTAGAAGAAATATTTCAGCGTAATGGTCCCTTGGGGATCTTGGTATGAACCTCTAATTTTGGCTAAGGGATCTATAAAGTAACATTGGTTGTGGAAAGAGGATTTGTGGAACCCAAAGAAGGGGGCTCGGGGGCAGATGTACCAGGAGGCTTGTTCTACTGACGGGACCGAGTCTGAAGGTTAAGGTCAATAGTAATGGGTTAGTCAGAGTTCATTATGAGAATCTGGTAATTAGAGGTACCAGATCAGGGAGGTTCAGTGGCCACCTAACCACCTTTAGGGGGTTGGGTAGCCATGAATCCTTGTTGGAGGAAAGGATTGGTAAACACAACCAGTTGGATAGGTGCAACATTAGGAGGAACTGAAGGTGAGGCTTGTTGCCCGCATGATGCTGCTTGAGTCTCCCACATCTGATGCATCTGAGGTAAAAGAGGAAAATCTTGGGTGTAGTAACCATATACACTGCAATAACAACAAGGCTTATTCGTACAAACAAGCCTGTCATGCTTGGGATGAGTGCCCTGTTGCTGGTTGGAAGTGTTAGCTGCATTCCCTTGGGGATTAGGTCCTGTATTTCCTAGGGAAAATTGATTTTTGGTGCCTTTCCTCTTCTTTTTGGAAGTAGGAGGATTAGTCACGCCCTTCTATGCATACGCCTACCCCTGAGGGGGTGGTGGCTGCTGTTGTGGGGGTTGAGAAGGCAAGGGAGGCGAGGGTGCTAATGATGGAGGAGCTGGAGCACCCAGTTGCAAATACAGATTAAAAGGAGGTTGGGTAACATTGTGGTAAACATGTTGGGAAAAATGATGAGTCATGCCTTATCCTAGATACATGTTACCGGGAGGGGGAAAAGTGATGGAGGAGCTAGCCCCTCCCTGAGGAAAACCATAACCCATGGGAGGATGACTGTACGGATGAGAAAGGGCTCCAATGATACCGTCAGTGGCATGGGATGCCCCCGGTGCATTGGAACCACCGCGTCTAAGTACATCAAGTAAGACGGTAAAAACATAACTAGACTATGCCTAGATCAGGTCATATTATAATGCAATCTAGAGAGAAAATTCTCCAGTCTGAGGGAAATGAGATGCGACATATTTTCCGATAGCAGGAAAAAGGGATCTGAGAAACCAATCCATGTAGACACGGTCTTCGAAGGTAGGGGTTCGACATAGTGTATTTCTTCTCTGCCATTCCTTGACATGATCAGATAGGCGGGTCACAGATGATTAACGGAAAGAGGTCAAAATTTCGGTACCAGTCTCATAATGAAGGGGAAGCTAGAATTAAGACAAGGAAGCTTGGGAAAGAGTCGAAAAATTAGTGTGAGAGTGTTATATGTCAATTTGGGCACCATTACCAATGAACTAGTTAACTGGACATCATCTCCAGTACTAATGAATAAGGTCTATCATCCCCTATCATTTCAGTTGTGACATGCCCTAAGAAAAAGAGCAAGACAAATCATTCATGACTTTCATCTGAAAAGGTTTCTGATATTTGAAGTTTATAATATATCATATGAGAGCTCATAAATGCTACCTCTAAAGGGACTAAGTGCGTTACATATGTAGGTAGCCCCATTCAAGGTTTCTTTGCAAAGCACTTCCCGACACTCATAGGTACGTTGGTCACATTGGGAGCAAAATTCTCATTGTTCTGGAATCTCCACTTGGCGAGTGCTTTCTAGAAGAGTTCACATGTGTCAAAATTCGAATCCATGTGTCCATTTGACCTATACAAGATTAAGAACATGTCTTGCCTATTATTGGAAAGTCATTGATTGTAAAACTACCTTCATCTCCTCTATAAATTGAGCACAGATCTTAGTGTTTGAGAAGGAAGAATTTGATTAGAGAAATGCTAGTGGAATTTCAATTGAGGAGTTGATTTGTGTAACATGCTGCTAGAGAGATCTACATTGTGATGAGGTTGGGATGCTGCTGGAGATGGTAACTTCAAATCAATCACTGGGTTGTAACCTCCCCTTCTGTCCATTAATAAAGATTGTTGCTTACTTTCCCACATATGTATCTGTATAAGCTCATGTTTTCCATATTATGAATTATTATTTGATGCATATGTTTTATGTTTCATTTCTTTAACTAAATAAATTGAATAGACATCTGTATTATTGCTATATTTTTCTGTTTAGTGTTCATCTTTTCAGGAAATATTTTCGGACATCTAGCTTGGATTTGAAGCTACAGCAAGAGTGACAGAAGGAGAATAGGAAGTGGTTGGACTCCAAGTAAGTTCTTTGATCTATTCTGTGTGTCTATTTACTCCTAGGAAAAGTAGTCGCAAAGTCTTTAATCTATTGTTCTAGATAAGAACCTATCTAGGGAAGAATGATTTATCCGTAATTCATAATTCGGCATAACAAATTGGTGACTCCACTGTGGATTTTAACCTTCATCCTAAATGTATTTGCCTCTGATTTTCTCTGTTTATTCACCCAATAGCTTTTACTCAAAAATATTAGGTTCTTTGAAATCCAAATTTGCATTAGAAGTGTGTTAAAAAACTATGTTTTTCATTGTACATTGTTCCCAACACACTGTTTGACAGCACACAGTGCTTTACATAGCACTGTCTCCCTTTCAGGCCTGCATTGCAAAGCACTGTATCTCTTTAGAGATTGTGTTGCCTCCTGAAACCATCTAAATTCCATTGAGTTTGTCATTGCAATTTGTTTCAATTTTTTCTCTGATGTGTTTTGAAAATCCCGAGCCTCATATTGACAAGTGAACTTATCTACCTCTTCCTCCTTTGAAAGAATAGTTTGTTCAATGTTTGTTTAAAGTGTTTTTATTTATCGTTGATGAAATAATTTCAAAGTATTTTTATTGTTGCATTAGATCCATTTTATTTTGAAAAGGAAATTGTCGTAAATTCTTCGTTTCTTGATAGGAGAAATTGCTGTTAAATTCCTCATTTTTCCATCAAAAGAGAAATTGTTGTTTATATTCCTCATTTCTTAAAAGTAAAAGGCATTTCTTTTTATTGATTTAGTGCACTTAGTTTCTTTTCTGCATTCATAACATTAAAGGAACTGAAAAGAAAAACTTGCATTTGCATGTAGTGAATTGTGTGATTTGCAAAAGGAACAATTAAGAAATCTGCATTTAGTTAGTGCTCTTTGATTTGTTTTCTCTCAAATTTATTGCTCTTTTCCTCTAGTAGCTATGATTTTCATTGAAAAACTAAAAATGAAAGATTTCTTATCATTCTTAGTTTGCATTTTAGGAATTTCCAATACATCATCATGATGAACCTTTGAAAGGAAAATTGATAAACAAGATCAACTTAAAATTTATCTCAATTAACCTAACAAAGCATTGGAACCATAATGGTAACATTTAGAAGGTCTAGGCTAGAGACATGTTCTAGAAAAACATAGCAGCTATCATTAACTTGTCTGCGATACATTCTGAGTTTGATACCTCACTCCATGTACGTAAGTATATCGTAGCTCGCCCACATACTTTAAGGTATATCGGGTTGTGTTACAGTATGAAAATTATAAAGGGGTGCTCTCACTGTGTGGTTTTGCATCAGACAGTGCTAATACGGACTTATGCCTCCACATACCTTCAGGTATATTTGGGAGGAAAAATTTTAGGTGCTATCGATCCATAGTGAACCGAGTTAGTCACCTTGTAAATTGTGATACACCAAACACAACATTCGGGGAGATTGCCTGCCTATACTTCTTGGTTTGCTAGGAGGTATTATGTATTTGAAAGTTTCTTGGTAAACCCTTTTGCCTAGCATTACCCCTTTTATTTTGGTTATTTTTTTTTGGTTAAAATAAACCAGTAATCATGGAAGAGAAAAATCCTTTCCCCCGTCATTCGCGTAGGTTAGCATTATAACCACCTTTAGCACCAGAAGTTACTTCTGGTAGGCGAAGGCGATCACACTCTACCAAATCAAGTATAATTCATACCTCTGGTGAAACATCATCTTCCCATAAACTAGAGTTAGCTCAAGTTATTTCTTCATGTCTTGGTTTGTCTACTGTTGTCGAAACGAAGTCCTCATAGCTACCTATGGTCACGATCCATCCAATCAGTGAGACCATACCTCCTGGACCCGACGTTGTTCAACCAAAATTTGATCCAAATCCTGTCTCTTATTTTCCATAACATCTGAATCCTGAAGTTGAACAACTAGAATTTGTTCCTACCTTGGTCATCCCACAAATTTCTATAGCCATTGAGTCTCCCATATCACACATTGAACCACCTGAAATATACTTTGGGCCTGATGGTGAAATACTTCCACCTGGTTTAATTACGATTGAAGAAATCCCACAAGACGAGACACCTTTAACTCCAACCCATTTTGGGGAGTACCTTTACATGTATGAGTATTTTCCTCAATCGTCACCATCTTCTTTTGTTGATTCTATTCCCATTCACACTCCCATCGATTCAAAAGGGTATACATTTGGTCAAGTAACCATGCTTGAACCAACATCTTCAATTGAGCCATATGTTCCAATTACGTCAGCACCTGCACTCTCTACCCTGTTGATGTTCACAACTTCACTAGAGTCATATTTTCATGGTGGCCCTATGGTCCCATCAAGTTACAAATCATTATCTGGAATTTTCTCTGGTGCATCTTCAAACCCGTGGACTTTACCAATGTCATCGTCTAGTGTTCTAACTGGTAATCCTATAGTGAGTATTGAATGACTTGATTCTTTATACACATCATCAGGGCAATATAAAGTCAGTCCTTCTGGGTCTATTCCTTTAAGTACCATATCAACTAGAGTCCCAGCATTTGGAGAGTAATATTTTCTATCTTATTATCCTCCTCATGCTACGGGGGCAACCTTTGGTCACCCAATATGATAGTACTCCGTCACTTTCTGATCAACCTAATGTCAAAATGAATGTTTTTCAATGGTAGCCAACTTTGCCTATCCAACCACAAATGGTTGTACACTCGTATCAACCAGTTCAACCTGTTACACCCACATCATTTCCACTTGTTAATACATCTTTACCACTGTTACAGAATCAAAATGTTGTACAAAAACCTTATCAAGCAGGTCCTTCAACTCAATACCCTAAAATATTAGGTCCAAAGTCTCCAAATCCTTCAGTATATTTACAACAACCTGTATCCGGAATCATTTATTCACAAGTTGGTTTACCATTTTATGGGATGTCACAGCCACAACCTGGTTATACCTATCAACTAAATCCAATTTATTCTAATTTTGGTTACAATATTGGTGGACAAACCCCTTGGTAGCCTCAGGCATAAATGCCTCAAACTTCATTTCAACAAGTATCATATCGAGGTTTTGGTCAACAGAATCCTCAAGAGTTTTCTTTTCAAAAAACCCCTATCTGGGTTACCAGTAGCATATTATTTATGTTGGTGCTCAAAGGCCTGTTGCTCAAGAAATTTCATCTTACCCTGGCTATGCTCAACCTGAACTTAATAAACAATTTCCCTTTGTTGCAACTTTAGAGTTACCAGATTTAAATTGGCTAACCAATGATCCAATTAACTATGCTCCTTGGTGGCTAGTGATACCTCAAAAATTACCCTCGGATATTCCTAAGTTCAATGGAAACCCTGGAGAAGATCCGTCGACTCATTTCATTACTTATCATTTATGGTGTTCATCAAACTCCCTAAATTATGATTTTATTCAACTACGTCTTTCCCAACATACACTCGCAGGTCTGGCTGCAAAATGGTACATTGAGTTACCTAAAGCTTCTTTTGATAATTTCACTTCCCTAGCTACTTTATTCTTGACTCATTTCCAACTACCCATCAGATATGAAACTGGAATGGAACTCTTGACCAATTTCAAATATACTAATACTACTCACATTTCTAATCATATTCGTGAGTGGCATTGTCGTCGTAGAATGGTTAAGACATTTGTTCCAGGTTAGCTCCTTATTGAATGGCTCATTAAGTCCCTATTACTATCTATAATTGAGGACGTGGCTAAGGGTGTTTTCACCACAAAATATAAAGTTATCAATCATGCCCAATATTTATACTTGATTTATACTCAGTCTGGCATGCTCTATGAAAAAATTCCTAACACGTTGAGATCTAATTTTACTGTTCCTCATCAATTAAAGGACTCTCGTGAAGGATACGACTTGATTGGTACTGCAAGCACACATCATACTACTGCATATGATCCTGCACCTTCTTCTGAAATTAATGCCATGTTGTTTGACAGGGGAAAAAGTGACAAGTAACCCCGAAGTAAGAAAAAAGGAATATATAAGAAAAATAAAAATTCTAACAAGCATGAAAAATCATCTGATTAATCATCTGGACCTAAGAAACCTCATTATCCATGCATAATATATAACGAGGAACATTTTATTAGGGATTTTCCTCACTTCACTGAATTCCCAAAAATCATCAAGACTTCCCATGTGTCAACTGTGTTGACAGACCCATTTCCAAATCCAGACACAAACATGCTTGCTACAGATCTAGCTTCTAGTTCCCAAGTACTTATGTTATCCATCACAAAACCTTCAACAGATATTTTGGTGTCAACGCATAATAAATATTATGGTATTCAGGCCACTGATCAACCTACTACCTCGACTATGAATCCATCTACGGAATCAATACCACCTACTGCTATTCTTGAATTGACAATCAGGCCACCAAAGGGACTAATTCACAAATCGACATATAATCCTTGAGCAAGAGTTGCTAAAAATTATAATATAGTTGAAGATTTTGCTCAATCCCCTTCAGCTATGTCTGCTCTTGAGGTATTACAAAATTTTCCCTCCCAAAAACAGGCTTTATTGTCAGCTATTGGTGGAACTGATCAGCATAATTCTAATCAGACTGATTCTATGGGCTATGTATCGAAACTACCACCAGAATTGGAATTCTCCATACAAGCAAATATTCTCAATCACCTTGTTCATCTTACTATTATTAATGAGGGAGTATCTACATGCATTATGTCTTTAAATGGTTGGAATTCACTTGGCTCGTCGTGCTTATCACAATCATCAATGATGTTGAAGGCTTTCGATGGATGTACATATAAGCCTTGTGGTACTATTAATAACTTGCATGTTGAAATAGGTGGGAAAAACAATGAATGTTGATGTCGAGGTTGTTGAAGGACCCCTTGACTATAATATTCTACTTGGAAGGCCATGGGTATATGAAATGACTGAAATTGTTTCTACATACTTCAGAATGATTTCCTTTCCATATAATGTTACTATCGCAGTCATTAATCATCTATCCATTTTTTCCTCCACTTTGTAGGTAACTAGAAGCATTCTATTCGTTCACACACCCCAACTAGCACTTTAGAACATTGGAGTAGGAATCTTCAAGGATTCCATTCTCATGGGAACCTTTGCATTACCATCGCCTACGACGTGGGTAGAAATTGCAAATATAGAGACCTACTACATGATCTCTTCCACTCCATTTGTCTTAAGGGAGAGTACAGGTGATTATGAAATTTTTACATTGGATGAGTTTATGCCACCAAGCCCTATTGAGTTGGCATAGCAATCAATCTATCTGGCTTGGGTGGTGAATTCGAAATCAACATCGCCGATTGTTTGGGTTGATCATTCCCTAGATTTTGGTACTCCCTCTGATCCTTTTTCTTCAATGTTCTTGACAGATGAGAATATTTTGGAAGCTATGATATCAGAAGGAGAACCATGGGAATATTATCATCATCATTCCCATCTTCCTGATTATGAAGAAAACTGTCTTAGTGAACTATATCACCCATCGATAAAAAATTTCTTTTTGAAATATTTACCTATTAATACAATCGATTCCGAGCAAATGTCAAATATTGAAGAAACCATTTCTATCAATATTTCGACCAAACCTGGCATTGTAGAAAATATTCATGTTGTTGTGTATTTTTCTCCATCAGAACTCTAAACATATCACTCTCTATTTCGTGAATTTTGTGATGTATTTGCTTGGTCTTATGAGGAAATTCCAGGCATAGATACTAGAATTGTTGAACACACTATTAATATGTATCCTGATCTCAAATTAGTGCATTAACGGCTTCATCCTGTTCATCCAAACAAAGTTGTTGCCATGAAAGTAGAAGTTGAAATCATTTTGCATGTTGGTTTCATTTAACTTGTTCCGCTGACTAACTGGGTTTCCAACATCATTCCTATCATGAAAAAGCAAGGAAATATTAGAGTGTGCATCAATTATCACGATGTCAATCTTGCTTGTCCAAAAGACAACTATCATACTGCCTTTATCGACTAGATCATCGAAGATTGTGCTGGATGTGAAATATTTTCATTTATCGATGGATTTTATGGCTATAATGAAATCAATATCTGCCTAGAGGATCAACATAATATAGCATTGATTTTTCCATGGAGCACATTCGCTTATAGGAAACTACTGTTTGGTTTAAAGAATGATGGGGAAATTTTTCAGAGAGCAATGGATTATGCTTTCAATGACGTCAAGTACATTGTTCAACCTTATCTAGATGATTTAATAGCGCATTCATGAAATCAGACTGATCATCTGATGCATTTGAGAGCCATATTTTTATGTTGTCGACACTACAAAATATGCCTCAATCCACAAAAATGTGTGTTTTGTGTTGTTTCTAGTCATTTTCTTGGATTCATAGTCTCAAAAGAAGGAATTCGAATTGAACCATTGAAGGTTCAGGTCATTCTTGATTTTCCTATGCCATCAAATTTACTTCAGATACAAAAACTTCAAGGAAAGGCTAACTTCCTAAGAAGGTTCATTCCAAACTACGTCAAAATGGCTAAAGGATTTACTCAACTATTGAAAAATTGGGTTACCTTCCATTGGGACCAAGTTGCACAAGCTTCTTTTGATGCTGTCAAGGATACTCTTGTCCGAGCATCATTAATGTATCCTCCTAATTATCAAAATGATTATTTCCTATATATCGTCGCGGCTAAAATGACCATTGCTATGGTTTTGGTCCAAGTAGAAGATGGAATTGAACATCCGATCTATTATTTGAGTCGTAATGTCAATGATATGGAATTTAAGTATTCGTACATAGAAAAGCTTTCCTTTGAAGATGTTCAAGCTGTCCAAATATTTCGCCACTATATCCTGCTCTGAAAGACCACTGTCATTTCGGATTTCAACCCCATGACTTATATCTTATCATGTCAATGGTTGGGGGGAAAATATTCAAAATTGATTGTCATTTTGCAAGAATTTGATTTGGAATTAATTAAGTCCAAGTCAAAGAAGTCTTTAGTTCTGGCTGAGCTTTTGTGTGACCTTCCCTCTAATAGTACTGCAACTATGTTGGAACAATCAATTCCTAATGAGTCTCTATTTCTGATCGAATCATATAATCCTTGGTATGGATATTTTATCATTTATCTCCAAACTCAAACTTTTGGACCTGATACCTCTTGCTCTAAATAGCAACGCATTCAATACCAAGCAAAAGATTATCTAATCATCAGCGATACACTTTATCGTCGTGGTGTCAATACCATTTTAAGGAGGTTCCTCACTCATGAGGGGCCGAAAAGGTTTTAAATTATTGTCATGCTAGGGCTTGTGGTGCACATTTATCTAGATATGCTACAACATAGAAGATACTCCACGTTGGTTACTTTTTGCCTACAATTTTTTGAGACTGTATCCTCGCATTCAGAAGTTGTCATGCATGCCATATTTGTTATCATAAAATCCACAAACCATCAGTGCCAATGCATCATGTTGTCTTTGTAGGACCATTTTCAAAATGGGGTATTGACTTCATGACCTGTAACCCTCGTTCATCTAAGGGGCATGGTTATATTATTGTTGCAATCGACTACTTTACCAAATGGGTCAAAACGATGCCTACATTCAAAAACGCAGGATAGACATCGACATTGTTTTTCTTTAATCATGTTATTGCGTGGTTTGGAGTCCCACAGGCTATAACTACAGATCATGGGAAGCATTTTCGTAACCATATGATGACTGAATTGAATGCCAAGTTAGGATTGTCACATGATAATTCTACTCTTGATTATCCACAATAAAATGGAAAATTTGAGGCTATCAACAAGATTCTTAAACGTATGCTTCAACGAATGATAGGAATTTATAAAAGAAATTGGCATTTGATCCTGTACTCCACCTTGTGGGAGTATCGAACCTCGGTGAGAAACGCGACTGGATTTACTCCTTTTCAATTGATTTATGGTCTGGAAGCTATCTTACCAATCCAATGTGAAATACCATCGTTAAAACTCGCAATCGACTTGTTAGTTGACACCTCAAAAGAAGAAGCATGTCTCCTTAACCTCATCCCTCTTGATGAAATGCGTTGTGAAGCCCAACTGGCCAATGAAGCGCATAAGAGATGTATAAAGGCGCAATATGAAAAAAATGTCCAGCCTCACATTTTCTCAGAGGGCAACTTGGTCCTTCTTTACGATCAAGAAGATGATATAATAGGTACAGGAAAATTTGAGCCATTATGGCATGGCCCCTATATTTTCAAAAGAGTTCTTGCTAAGGGTGCCTATGATTTGGTTGATTATGATGGAATTCCATTGGCGCAGCCTAGAAATGGTTTGTATTTGAAACGTTACTATGCTTAATCATGAGCGTAGTAATTTTTTGTATTATATTGTATTTATATGTTGTTTATTTACATTCACTATCTTAGTTTGTTTTAGAGTTTTCTTGACATTAGTAATCCACTTTAAATTTCATCGCAGATGTCTAAATCTTTGGAACCATTTGTTTGATATGTTGATGGTGCTAGTCATAGTACGCAGAATCTATCCTCTGTAGCGTGGGCCATTTTTGCTCCGAATGGTGAGTTAGTGAGTTTTCAAGGGATTTGTATTGGTATATCATCAAACAATATCGCTGAGTATAACATGTTTATCTAAATTCTCTCTAATACCATTTCATTTGGTATTAACCATATCATCATAAGGTTATACTCACAACTTGTGGTATTACAACTTACTAGTATTTATACTGTTAGAAATCCAACACTGCATAGATTGTTCCTAAGAGTTCAAATTTTGGAAAGACGCTTTGATTTTATTCAATATCAACACATTTCCAGAAATTTGAACGCATTGACTAATTCTTTAGCTAATCAAGTTTTAGATAGAAATTTGCAACATATGTAAAGAAAACATTCACACCATTGAAATGGCTTGCACAATAAACATAGGAAAAAGCTGAAATCATATAGGGAGATAGTTATAGGTTTTTACAAAAATTTGTGCCCAAGACACATTGGTCATCTGACCTCAAAATGTATGCAAAATGTCAAAAGTAAACTAGTGGTGCTCATGGTAACATGCTATAGATCTACCTATCCTACGCATTAATCACATCTAGCGGTTAGGAACCCCAATAGTGTGTCGTTGCAGTTGAATGGGTAACTCTTTGATCTGACAATCTGAAATCCTGAAGGTCAAACCCTCTATGTGCTGCCAAATCTCAGCCAGAGTCTCAGCCATATCAAGATCTTGAAGGACTGTTCTCCCAACAACCCTCTTTGTTGGTGCATCTACTTCACGCTCTGGTTCCTCCACTGGTTGAACACGGCCAACATATGCATTACATTAAACATTTATTTTAGTCTTGGGAAAAAATAAAAAATACAAAAACATTGTATAAACGTTAGGAAAATAAAAAACATGTCAAAACATTCTTTCCCATTGCACCCCATTGAGTGCCTTCTGGTAATACTAAATCTGGATCTCCTTGGAAATCAACGCCTGTGTATGAATGCTCATAAATGGTGACAATCATTTTTCAAAACCAAGTGATGAATGAAGTCGATAACACAATGGTCGATTTTCCTGCATGCCTACTCATGAGTTCTACCCATCTTTGTATCCATAGATCTCTAGGATTAGACACATCCAGTGTCACATGTTGTGGCTACATCAGTGGAATCCATTCTAAGGCGAAGGATATGAGGATCAAACCATAAATGAAGTTATTCTTCCTTCCTCCCTTTGCTTTGTTCAGTTGTTCCTTTATCTGAGAAATAACAACTTCAAACTAGTTGAATACTGTCGGCTCCATACACTCTAGTGCTTACTGCATATACGATCTATTAGCTACATGCAGTGTAACGGGGCCGACAAGTTTTACGATCATGAAAATAATAGTTCTCAAAGGAAAATATCTAACATATTGTATGTTAATGTTGCAAAACATAATCTCTCACTATCTCTCCTCCAATAATAGATCCTGAGAGAAAAATAGGCAAGCCTCTCCTCGAAAAACCTGTAAGAAAGTATACATCCTCGACTTTTATGGGAACCACTTGGTTCTTAATATGAAATGCCTTGATAGTTGGATCCCATCCTTGAAATAAGAACTCCAAGAGTTCTATTTTTTTCCTCATCCATAACAAGAGACGGTGTGTTGTGTATGCAAGCAACCTTAAATTTACTTGATATGTAACACAGGTTTTGACATCCAAGGGTGTGTTTTCTTCTTTTTGGGTAGAATTTACCCTAGGTACCTCAAAACCCTGGAAATTTGCAGAAATTGGAAATTAAATGATTACTGAAGGAAATATAAGGTTCATGGCACTAACCTAGATCAAACGGCGACAAAATCCATCCATAGAAACGATCGTAATCAGTAGTTGAAGTTCAGGGGAAAAATCAGGTTCAGAGCTCCGAAATGCAAATGGTAAATATGGAATGGTAAAAGTGAATAGAAAAACACCTTTTAATAGTCATTTATTATTTTTCAAATGGAATGTATCTATGACTATGGTTTTAATATGCTTTTTATCATGAAACAGGTATTTTTAATCCATTTGATGTTGTTTTGAATAGGTCTTACAACTGATGAACAGATTAGTCATGCAGATTTATTTCAAGAATGATTTGACCACAAAGCATACTTTTTCTCCTTATTTTTCGATATTTTTTAAAAAATAAAAATGATTTGAAGAACACTTTTATATCTTTTTTGAGCTTCGATAACAACGAAAAAGGAACCTCTAGAGTCTTCTTTCAGCTCTTTTCAGACTCAGATAATGTGAAAATATTGCCGAGCACTTGTCTTTTTAAGCTTGTAAAACTAAATGAATTGATATCTACTCAGTATAAGTTTAACCCTTTTCCGACCTAAGATAGATTATTTATGAAAAAGGAATACCTTGGTCAAACATGACTAAAGAGGTTCTCTTAGATATTATTTTACACTTTTTCGGATCTGAGCGACAATTTTACGAAAAAGTACTTTTGGAGTTTTCTTTTGTCCTCTTTTTCAAAAACTCTAAATATGAAAAAGGACCAGGCTATCACTAGCATTAAGCTTGTTAAAACATAAAATAGCGATGGGTTTTTCAATCGTGGCAAGAATCGAGTTTCATTCATCACTAGACTCCTTAAATTATTAAATAGAGATACTTTATTCACCCAAAGGGTTGAATTATATATCAAGAAAATTTTATCCTCCTCAAACATGTTAAAAATAAATAGGTACTGGTTGAAAAATGACCAGGAAAAATTTGGGTAAGTGAACAAAATTTTTTACAATAGCAGGTTGCTCTTGAACATGACACTTCACTCCATCACCATGACTGTTTGGGTTGGGTAATATTATTGATGATTCATTCATACCTATGGTTCATCATACCTTCACTTCGGTTTTCGGTCAATGTTTCCAAATCATCTCAGTGTCACTAATATGTTCAAGAGAATTCATCCAGTGAATACTCATCCTTCTGCAATACTCATAAACCTTCATTCTCATGACCGTCATCCCTAAAAATTTCTATATCAAGTCATACCTTTGTCTTTGAAATTAGTAACTCCCGTTTCACAATAATATGGATACTTATTGACAAAAAATAATTATCTAGGAAGTTCACTTAGAAACATTAAGTTCTAGTACCATGATGCTTGTTACAACATCGACAAGATCCTTGCTTCCAGACTTTTGAACGAAAGATTTTTTTTTGGCATTCGACATCAAATCATCTATTCACGCCTTACGAAATGTACTGCAGTAACTTGAGGGCCATTGACATTAATAGTGGTTCTCTCACGTTTGTTAAACAATTCACATCATTGCCTTGTAATCAAATGGTGTCTTTCGATGTTCGACTACAAATCATATATTTGCATGGCTAGACTTGTACCTGAATGATCGAGTGAAAGAGATAAGAAGACTCTGGATCTATTTTCAGCCATCCAGGCTACAATTTCAGGATTGTTGTACACATCATATGTACGGTGACCTCACATACAAATCATCATCTGAAAATGGGCCTATATCTTTAGGCATGTATGTATTGGGCAACATTCCAATATAGACGACTTTCTGAATTATGTACATGTTATTAGATTGTTTATGTGTTGAACATGGGAATGCCTACCCTTAGCAATTATGGTCAAGAGGATATATCATGATGTAATGTATTGTAAGATTGATGCAGGTGACCACTCCGCTTCATCTCCAGCCCATTATAGTGTAAAGAATCCCAATCAAAATATTGTTATTATTATTCTGACTTCATGCTTTAGGGGGTAATTTGTTAAAGGTCAATTTGGGCACCATTCCCAATGACCTGGTTAACTAGAAATCATCTCTAGGACCAATGAATAGGGTCTATCATCCCCTATAATTTCAGTTGCTACATGCCCTAAGACAAATAACAAGACAAATCATTCATGACTTTCATCTGTAAAGGTTTCCAAGATTTGAAGTTTATAATATATCATATGAGAGCTCATCAATGATGCCTCTAAAGGGACTAAGTGTGTTGCATATGTAGGTAGCCCCATTCAAGTCTACTTTGCAAAGCACTTCCCGACACTCATAGGTGCGTTGGTCACATTGGGAGCGATATTCTCATTGTTCCAGAATCTCCACTTTGCCAATACCTTCTAGAAGAGTTCACATGTGTCAAAATTTGAATCCATGTGTCCATTTGACATCTACAAGATTGGTAACATGTCTTGCCTATTATTGGAAAGAAATTGATTGTAAAAATACCTTCATCTCCTTTATAAATTGAGCACATAAATTAGTGTTTGATAAGGAATAATTTGAGTAGAGAAATGATGGTGGAATTTCAATTGAGGAGTTGATTTGTGTAACATGCCACTGGAGAGATCTGCATTGTGATGAGGCTGGGATGCTGCTAGAGACAGTCACTTCAAATCAATCACTGGGTTATAACCTCCCCTTCTATCCATTAATAACTATTGTTGCTTACTTTCCCACATATGTATCTGTATAAGGTCATGTTTTCCATATTATGAATTTTTATTTTCTTTATATGGTTTATGTTTCATTTATTTAAATAAATAGCTTGAATAAACATTTATATTATTACTATCTTTTGTTGTTTAGTGTTTATCTTTGTAGGAAATATTTTTGGACATCTAGCTTGGATTTGAAGCTACAACAAGAGCGACAGAAGGAGAATAGGAAGCGCTTAGACTCCAAGTAATTTCTTTTATCTATTTTGTGTGTCTATTTACAATTAGGAAAAGCAGATGCAAAGTCTTTAATCTATTGTTGTAGATAAGCACCTATCTAGGGAAGAATGATTCATATGTAATTCATAATTCTACATAATAGAGAGGAGGAAGCCTGGTCAATCTACCACTTAGAAGCTTCTCCAGTAAGCGTACCCTGGAACAACCAAAAATGGACAGAGTCATCGGTGATGGAGTTAGAGGAACACCACATGTGGAAAGATCAAACATGGTTTGTAGGATCTTCTCCAACAACACCTTCAAACTTGGGGATGTCGGAAGGGAGCTTGTTTCGTGTAGTAGGCCAACCAAGGTCATGGTGTATGGGGTCATTGATCAACTAGTTAAAATCGGGAAGAATGAGGCCTGCCATATAAGGGAGAAAGGGAGCAACTGGGATAGTTCCTGTTGTGATCCCACTAGTAGTATTCCTAGCATTAGGGCTGGGGCTAATACTAACATTAGGTCCTGAACTAGACATGGTGAAGGTGACAGGGGGAGAACCGGGGATAGAACCAGAAGGGGAACCCAATGAACCATAAGCAGAGTCGAAATGGGGACTCATTGGAGGACTAACTTGAATCCTACGCGGAGGAGTAAGTCTTCCTAACAGAAACTGAGGGTGAAGGCCAAGAATTCTCCAGGATAAATGCCTTGGGGGCACAATGATGGAAGAACAAACATGAATCAGAAAAGAAAGAGAGACCAACAAGGGTAAGGAGGTGCAGGATCAAATGATTACAATGTTATAGTCTTTTCCTGGCGGTGTAAACCAGGCACTCTTCACTTAGAGTGTCTGTGTTAAGTGTGTTAATTTTAATTTTTAAACCCAGGTGTGTGTAGAGAAAAATAAGAAAGTGTGCTGTATAACTATAAATAAATCTGCAAATAATAGTAAAGTGAACTGAATATAATAAAAAATAAAAAGCTAAAGGGGAATCAATCTAAACCCAAGGAGGTGGGCTTCTCAAGGACTAGTCTGTGGGTGGGCAAGAATCTAGTCAAAACACACCAAAATACCCAATGAATCTAAAGTCAAGAGGGAAAATGATCTAAAGGTCATATCTACTAGAAATAGTTGCAGAAAACCGCAAAAAACCAGAAGGAAAAGTGTTGCAATTGAGGTGGTGAAAGGCTACAACCTGAAGGGAAATAGAGGGGACCCTAGAGGAGGACCAAACAAAATTGAAAATAGGTGTTTTGGATGGATTAATAACCAATCTAAAATGGATCTAAAGGTACAATATCGGATCTGTAAAAATGGTTGAACACACTGAAGTTTCAGATGACCTGCTTTAGCTAAACTCCTCCTAGAAAGGTGGAAGTGTACTGAAGCCCTAGGGGGATAGATTCCCACTTCGAAGAGTAAAAAAGAGAAATTATAGGTCCAAAAATGTGGAGATAGAGGTCAGACAACCCTGAATAGTAGCCCAGAAAAACCAAGAAAAATCTCAGAATAATTCCTGCAAAAATTACAAGTAACAATTTCTGACCTGATCTCTACATAGGTCACAGGTTTGAGGCTATTTTCTGTGTCCTGAAGATTGAGGTCGTGAGTTTTCACCCAAAAAGTGAAACCTACACTTTTGGCACTCTCGGGAGAAGGTTTCAGAAAAAAGTGTCGTATCAGCTACGACTGATGCCTGTCACCTGCACAATAGGTCTGAAACAAGGAAGTTAGAATTTTTATTGTTTTAGGGTTTTATAGGTTAAAAAAAACATCAAGAAAAGGAAAACAAGAAGCTGAAGAAAAATCCTAGGGTTTGAAGCAGTTGGTCATGCAGGGATCTTAAAAATGACAGAGGTCGTAATCGTAAACCCTTGTGGAGTCGCCAGTTGTTAGGATGAATTCTAATCACAAGCGTACAAAAAAAAATCACTTTAGCTATGCATAAAAACAACCCTAACATCAAATATGGTTGCCAATTTCTTTAGATATACAGTTAGGAGACCAAGATAAATGCTAAAAAATCTAGATCTATGCAGTAAAACACATTAAGCGGTAAATAAAAGCAAGAGTTTCTCCATGCATCGAATAGACAAGACAATAATATTTTTAAAGAATTTTTGTATTTATGACACCTGGGAAGGGAACATAGAAATATGTTACCATTCTCCCTTAATGGGATGGGTTCTTGTATGTCCTCAGCACTTCCGATCTAAGATCTCTCTCTCTTGATGGTGTAGAAAACCTAGACAAAAAACGAAACTCAAAGGGAGCTCACAAGAAAAATGGTAGAAAAATATGACAATGATGGAGGATCAAAGTCATGCCAAAAGTATAGATCTAGAGTGATCTTTAGGCAACAAAAGGTAGTGATTGAATGGAAAAACCCTTCTATTTATAACAAAATATTGAGTTAGTCTAGATATTGGTGCATAATTAAAATATTATTAACCAAATATAGATCCAACTTTAATGGAATATTTTATTATATTTATTGGAGGGAAAAAGAATTTGAATTTGCTCAAATCCCTTTATTTGTAAATAATAAATAAATAAATGATTTTTTATTTTTTTTTAAGAATGTGATTGAGTAATAATTAAACAAATAGTGATTTATTCAATTATTTATAAACGATTTAGTCAAATTTAACAAGGAATATTATTTAAATAATGTTTAAATAATTATTCCTAGAAAATAATAAGATAATAGTGATTTATCTAATTAATTTTCCAGTTTCGGGTTAAATATGACTAGGAATATTAATTAAACCATTGTTTAACTAATTATTCCTTGAGGAAAATCAAACGAATATGGATTTATTCAATATTTCCTCATGGGGTTTCCTGTTTAGACCATAAAAAACTTAATAAATTAAGGATTACTAAGTTATTTTTCATAGTGAAAGCAATTTTACTTAGGGTAAAATTGGTCTTACATGGTGTACTTTGGTCCATCTAATAGTAACAGGTTAGATGACCAAAAATTGGTGTAACAATGACCTTCCAATTTTTATCTGTAAAATTTGTAACACAACATTGTCCACCTAACTACCCTATTTAAATCAAAGTATTCTTCAGATCTAGAACATGTCTTACCTCCTTTAATAACAATTGGTTTCCATTATTTTTTTTTACAATAACTTTACCCATTCCAACAATTTTACAGTGTTTATCATCACCTATACGAACCTATCCAAAATCTCCCTTAACATAGTCATGAAAATGTTTCTTATCAAGTGTGGCATGGAATGAAGCCCATGAATCTACCACCTAGGCATCAACAAAATTTTATAAATAAATAATCAAAGCATCTTGTAACACATCACCTGTCACATTTTATTCATGATTTTTTTGTTGCTGTGTGTCTCCTTTTTTTTCCTTCTGAGACTTACAATATTTCTTCAGGTTTCCTTTCTTCCTGCATTTTCAGCACACTATCCCCAATCTGGAATTGGATACAACTTTCCTTCATTTACTCTGATATCCTAATCTCTTTCATCTTTCCATTTGTCTTTCCATAGTCTTTGCACTCAAATAATTACTTGATGTCTCACCAGAGCTTTTGCGTCGCATTTCCTCACTAAGGATAGCACCAAAAACATCATCAAACTTTAAAGTACTAGTTCCAGAGATAGAGTTAATAATGACCATAACTAAACCATTCCAAATATATGGCAATGAGCTTAGAAATAACATAGCCATAACTTCATCATCAAATTTTACCCCTATAGAAATTAACTGACTGGTAACCATATTAAATTCATTTAAATGGTCAGCAATAGATCCATCTTCTGACATCTTCATATAAAATAAATGTTTCATAAGAAATACCTTATTTTAGGATGAGGTTTTTTCATATAGTTTTGACAATACCATCATTAAACCCTTTGTTGTCATTTCCTTCGAAATATTCAAGGCTATCAATGTTGTCGGGCACAACCATATTGTTCTAAGCTCCTTTCTATCAAGAATCTCCCATTATTCATCTGCCATACCTTACGGCTTCTTTGTTTTCTGATCAATGGTAGGTACATATCTTTCTAATACAGATAATATTCCACCTGTATCTTCTAGAATGGGTAGTTTTGGCCATTAAAATTTTCTACTCCAAAGCTACCATTTTTTTCCATTTCTCCCACTCGAACCATGAACACTTCTTTCTTGCAAGTATATCAGCCAAATATACCTTTGGATTTGATAACAGTTGTTAGAAAATTATATATTATAGAGCAATGGAACAGATAAAATATACAAAAACACAAAAACATAAATAACATATAAAACAATAGAGACCCAAATATATGCGGTTCACCCAACTTGGGCTACGTCCACGGAAACAGCAAGTCTTTCCTTTTTATTATCCAGCAAAATGAAGAGACACAACCTACATCAGATTCGTTGCGATATCATCTAATCTCTCACATAGTTCCAATTTCTCTTTCTCACTTAGAATATACACACAATACACATCCACAATAAAATACCCTCATACAACATAGGGGTTGCCTTCTAGGGAAAAAAACTCTAAATTAAACATAACTTTTGTTGGGTTGGGGGGTCATGACCCAATTTTGAACTTAAAATTTGCTAACAAACCCCTATACTACTGGCGCTTTCAGAAATGACCTACTTTCACAGGGCAAGGTCTCACCTGAGGTAGTATGGGTGGGTGCTAAAACTAGGTTTCCGTACCCTGGGAGAGAGTAAGTAATTAAGGTAGATCTTGTTGAGTTTTATCAGGTTTACACATAAACAAGCTTATTATCGAGCCCTTAACAGTATAAGAACATGTAAACATAAAAAAAGAAACTATTATGAAGCCAATCTTAGCAACACCTTCGCATCCACATGTGCATTAGCAATTCTAATCACAGAATAACATAATCGCAACTAATTCATATATCACAGACACAATCACAACTTATTAAAATAACGCAGAGGTACTTTAGTACTA
The DNA here is from genome assembly GCA_034641835.2 of Pinus albicaulis. Classification (NCBI taxonomy): domain Eukaryota; kingdom Viridiplantae; phylum Streptophyta; class Pinopsida; order Pinales; family Pinaceae; genus Pinus; species Pinus albicaulis. Next base: position 207,997,945 of record CM076574.1, on the reverse strand, counting down.
AGAAAAATATTTCATATAGCATAGAGACACTTCAGTAGATTCTATGTTCATTAACATCCAAAACCCAGTTACAAACCCAAGTTATAGGCCGTGCACATAGCCAGTGGGGTCCGCACACAACAGGACTGAGGATCTCCATGCACACATCCAACAGGAGTCCTTACCCAAAACTACCCAAAATAGATCTCAACAGTTCGTGCGTGGCATCAATCTTGCTTACTTAAAGACTCAAACTATCTATCTATTTATATCATCATAGCCTGCATTATCCTGTGGTCTGCAAACCATGGTTTGCAAACTGTAGGTCTACCCTTTGACCCATTACAATACATTGGGGGCCTTGAGCTACCCCGAAGCCCCTGCGCTAGACTAATTACTATAGAAACATATCAAAAACATAGCGTTGGAACATATCAAAACACAGCTAGGGGACCCTACTCCAACAAGCCCCCAACACAATCTTGTGACTCATACTGAGTCACAATGGCTATGGGGTTTGCATATTTTCCTAGAGATTATTGATTGTGTCAATCGAAGGGGGCAACACTCCTTCGCTCTGTGCGGTAGCATTCTACGTAATGTCCACCAACTTCTGTGAAGTTGGGCCTTCAGTGGAAGCGATGACACTTTCCAGGGTCTGATTCAGCTGTTTGACTGCAACATTTAAGTCCTGAGATATCTTGAGGGCTTCATCGGCCCATGGCTTGAGGTGGTCACTCAAAACCCTCTTCTTGTGGTGAAGCCCTTCCAAGTCATCTCTAAGCACATGGTTGTCTCGCAGACGTGCCAGGTGTTGAGCAAGGATCAGAGTGGGCACTGTAGCCTCCATTTGTTGAAATTCTTCTTCCTTCTGGTGCAGTTCTTGGCTAAGTTTGTGTAGGAGAGGGTTGCACTGCACCTTATACCACAGCTTCATAGCCGTCTCAAGAAATTCGGTGCCCTGAGAAATCTGAACTGTAATGGTGTTTCTAGCTTTTGTGACCAGCGCATCTCTCTGGGGGCGTACCTGACGAGGATTTTTCAACTACAACTTTTCTTGTAATGTAGAAATTTGATGTTCCATATCGGTCTTAACATTCTGGATCTCGGTCCAAGAAGTTTTCAAGGCTGCAAGAGCCCCTCAATATTAGCCTGGGGGTGGTAGAGATTGGAATTTCAGAATTCACGTTTGTGCATAGTTTGCTGATCAGACACTCCAACTCGGTCTGCTATGTGGTGGTAAGGATGCACACAGCCTGTGATTGTGACACCTCGGTAGTATTTTTGATGATTGTCTACTTGGCTGTACTTAGATGCTACTTCACTTGGTGGTCTTTGTGCTAGATTTCCTCAAAGAGGGATGTGTGGAGAACATGCAACGGCTCATGCGAAGGTAGGCCAAGTCCAGATGTACTTCTGCACAGGCCTCGACTCGTGCACATAAGGCAAGTGAACTCAAAGTGATTTTTGCGTTTGGTAGGGGGAAAAGGCGAATCTTGGTTTTGGTGATCAACTCATTGGTGGGTGCTTGAGGTAGCCTTGCTTGAACCACACTCGTTTGTAGGGTATCAGCCTTGAGCTAAAAATCTTGGATCTTAGACTGTAATGCAGTGAATATAGCCTTTTGATACTCTTCCAAGGCAAGCCATCTATCTTCTAAAGTGAGGGTGACCACATCTGTGATTTGCTCCAATTCCTCCTCGGTTAAGGTAACCTTAGCCTCCCTACCAGGCCTCGTAGCCTGCCGTTTCATTTTCTGGCCCTTGAGAGGTTCAACTGTCTATTTCGTGCCACGCGGGGAACCAACACCCTGTGCATCCAAACCCTCAGTTTCCATGTCTGGTTGCAATTCCTGCTCCATGCCTTATGTTGTATCTCGAGGACCCTTCATCCTAGGGGAGCCTTCCGGGCCAGGGCCTTTCCTTATTTTTGGTGGTATCAGGTGGGGTGGGGGTCTTCGGGACTACACTTGTACGAGTAGTGTCATCTGCGGCTGATTTGAATCCCAATTTCCAGTGTTGTGGCCAAGTGGCAATGAGTTGGTTGATTTCCTCATTGACGACCATGTAATTCAACAACATCCAAGATGGATCGTTACGGTCCTGAATCTACATGTTGTGCATCGTCACCTGGAATGCTACAATGTGCTTATATTTTTCATAGACCATCGGCAACAAGCATGGCCAGGAGTGAATTGCTGTTGCGAGAGCGCTCTAAAACTGTACCCAGAATACTTTGTTTTCAGTAATACGCTTCTCATCCTTTGAATCCCATAAGTTTGCATACCGTGCCCCTTCACACATGTCTAGTTCAAGCTGAGGGAGGACCAATCCTTTTGAGGCTTCCCATGTGACCAATGTAATTAGGAGCAACAACCAAGAGTAACAGAATTCCCTCCTGTGATCCTGGGCCTCACGCATGTTTTCCAGAAACTCATTGCAGAGGAACTGCGACCAGTTAGAGCAGACCCCCTTTTTGTAGTGGCCAGCAAGTTGAATCACATAGGTAGGGACAGTCATGGCCTAGCACTTCCAAATCATTTTACAAGCCAGTAGCAAGGTACCCATGTGCACTCTAGGGTCACTATTAGTGTTGATTATGAACCCTCTCGTGTTTCGCTCGACATGGTAGTCTTCTTGTACCTTGTGGGCAATCTGTTGCTCATAATTCTTACCAATGTGCTCCATGGTATTTTTCCCCTCCATTGGTATACCAGTAATGTGGTGAATTAGGGCGTAATCTATTGGAATGTGATCCTAGATCCACAAGCTGTCGTCATGGATCAGGGCTAGCAGTTTTTGCACAACTTTTTTGGTTACATTGTATCGGCCAAAGTGAGGTATCTGCAGTAAGTTTAGTAATCTAGATGGTTCTAACCCATGTGCCCATGGCATTGGTATGACCCTTAGCACATCCTCCTCCAACACTCGTTCGAGATATAGCTCAGGTGCCAATTCTTGGAAGGCCTCCAGGTTGGCAGGGTCGTGACCGTCGAATTTAATTGAGGAGAGCTTGTCGAATGCTTCTCCAACTATGGGGACTTCACCCAAAATTAGCGGCATTTGTAGATAGGAGAATAGGCCCTCCAGGTACTTGGGAGTGCACACTAAGGGCCTTCGGGGCCAAACATAGGGCGGTGTCCAAGTGATTGGGGCAGCGAGTCGAGATTCTTCCTGAGCAGAAAAAGGTCTCTTCATCGGGTTAGGTGAGCATGCCTTAGGCACCGTTCGGGTAGATTTCCTATTCTGAGGGGAGGTGTGCAACTTCTCCCCAACCCATTTCATAGCCCTCCACTGCCCTTACTCCTGGCCCTTCCCCTTACTCTTCTTTTTCTCCACATGCTTTCCCTTGGTTGGTGTGGACACGACTTCTTTGAATTTAGGGGTGACCTCCCATACTTCATCAGATGCTCTCCCAGTGGAGGCCATGGTTTGTGATGATTTAGTGGGATTGGTCATAGTAATTCTCGCTCGGAAGACAAACTCAAGGTTGCTACTATCAGAGGGGGTAGCACACCCAGACATGAACATAGCACAGTAGTTATGGCAATTTGCAGGAAACAAGATTTTCAAGACATGCGAAACCCAATTCAGAGTTGCCCTCCTCCATTTATAACTGTGAGTAGTGAGTAACTGTCGGATGAAAATTAATTGAAACTTACCATTAAGGAAATGGTAAAATATCTTCGGAAATCATCACATTAATTTCCTACTGCCCGCTCCTTCTAATGGTAAAGTTAACTTTTTACCTAGTGGTATTGTTCCAATGGCTATTTTTCATAACTATGTATTACCCCTGCGCTCCCATCGCACCTCCCTGGGATTCCTGACCTACGGTCAACCCCTGCGCTCCCAACACACCTCCCTGGGCTTCCTGACCTGCGGACGACCCCTACGCGTATAATGGGCTTGCATGCATTTTTCCTCACTTGTGTGTATTCCTCCCAATACAGCTACTCTAGCCATATAGTCATTTGATCAACACGGAGGAGTCCTAATAGGGCTGAAACTGGCTTCCATTAACATATCTTGGCATGAGATCACTGTGCAATGTAGCTAACTGGAAAACTCCTCCGTTGGTGATTTCCTTTACCATATAGGGGCCTAGCCAGTGCTGATGGAACTTCCATGGGTGTTTCGAAAACTAGCTATCGTATATTAGGACCAATTCTCCTTCCAAAAAAACCTTCAACTGAATATGTCTATCATGCCATGCTTTTTCCTGGGACTTCTGAACTTGGTGATTAAAGTTAGCAATGAATCTATCTTCCTCCAAGGCAACTAGTTGCACTAAGTGTTTCTACATGATATTGGGCTCCGCCATGTTCATAAAGGCTGCGATGTGCAAGCTAGGAATGATATACTCCATGGGTATAATGGCCTCCTTTCCATAAACCATCCGAAACGGTGTTTTCCCAGTCAATTTCTTGCACCTAGTCCGATAGGCCCAAAGGACCGACGGGATGCACAGGTCCCAATCACTTTGATCGACATTACAAATATTCATCGCCTATTCTAGAATTTTATTAAAAGCTTCTACCGTTCCATTTGCCTATGGGAAATATGGGGTATTTTTTTCATGATGCATTCGAAATTATTTAGTCAAATCTTGTATTGTTTCATTAACGAAATGCGTACCTCTATCGCTCATTAAGATCTTCGGATAGCCAAACTTCGTTAGAATATGTTCAAAAATAAAGTTCTTAGTGGTATCTGCAGTACAATCCTTCATAGCATTCACCTCCACCCATCTGGTTACATAATCAGTCGTAGTGATGATGCTGCGGGAAACTGTCTTCTTACCTGGTGGGTTGGTGGGCTCGATGAAGCCTATTTCCCCTTTATCGAATGCCTACAGGGCCATCTATGGTTGTAAGGAAATTTCATCCCAGCATGATGGTCTTCTTGTCCTTTGGCATGTGTCGTAGGCTCTACAGTAATCATGAGAGTCACTATGTAGTGTGGGCCACCACAGCCGAGCTCTTAAGATCTTCTGCGCCTTTGATTTTCCTGCGTAGTGACCTCCTGCTACACCTTCGTGGGATTTTACTAGAATGGCTTGTCTTTCATGCTCTAGTACGTATATGCGAAGTACCTCATCAGCTCCTAGCTTATACAAGTGGCTCGCGATGACGGTAAAGTTAGCTGCATGGGTCACTAGCTCCTTTTTTTGTTGTACCGAATATTCTGCAGGTGCCATCCCCGTAGTTAAGAATTGAATAATATCAGAAAATTGCTTGTCAACCACCTTAATAGCAAAGAGATACGCATTGGGAAATCCTTCCTCTAGGTTGGTCAGTTCTTCACCACTCTCAATTCGAGACAAGTGGTCTGGTCCAACATTTAATTTCCTTAGATTCACAATTTTCTCAGTCATATTCTTGAAATAGCAGTAACCATCGGCAAATATTTCCCCCGAACACAGGATTATTGACTAGGTACTTCAAAGCTGAGTGATCCGTGAGAATCTTGAAGTGCCCTCCCAGTAGATAATGCTGGTATTTTTGCAGGGCATACACCATGGCCAACCCCTCGCATTCAGTAGTGGAGTAGTTACGCTCCACTCTAAAGAGTTTTCTACTAGAAAACACAACTAGGTGGTTAATTTCCCCCTCCCTGGGATGCGTAAGGACATCTCCCAGGGCGATCCCTAAAGCATCTACATGGACATGAAAAACCTTCACCTAGTCAAGAAATATAAGGATAGGTGTAGAAACCATATTTTCCTTGAGTAGCTCAAAACTCTTCTGACACTCTATGTCCCAAAAAAATGAAACGTCCTTCCTTAGCAACTTCTCCATGGGTGCTGTGATCATTGCATACCCTTGAATAAACTTGCTATAGTAGCCTGTGTGCTCAAGGATGGAGTGCGGATGTTTCTCAGTTGTAGGGACTCTAAGTTGATGATAACTGCTACCTTGGGAGGGTCAACCATCAGTCCCTACCGATAGAATATGTGGCCTAACAAGATCCTGAAAGGTACACAAAATATGCACTTATTAATATTTAGGGAAATCTAGTGCTTTCTACAGGCATCCAACATCATGCGCAGGTTTGAGACATGCTTTTTTACCAATCCAAATACTTTCCAATCATCAAAGTATACCTCCAATAGCTTTTTAATGAACTCCTTGAATACTGCAACTACTACCTGCGAAAAGATGGCAGGGGCATTTTTGAGCCCAAACGGCATGATGGTGTACTGGAAGGATCCCCATTTGGTGGCGAACGTAGTTTCACTACGATCTTCCAGTGCGATCCTAATCTGCTGATCTGATGGTAGACCGAAAACCCGTCAGTGAATGAGTATGCTTCTTTCCCTCCCACACTATCGAGGATTTCTTTATAGAATGGCATGGGGATGGGATCATGCACGCAGGAATTATTCAAATTGTGCACTTCAATGCATATTCTTATTTCTGCTTTATTATTTTTCTCTTGGACCACCATAGGGCTTACCAAATTTCGCTGTTATACTAGTTCGATGATACCTGCAGCTAGCATTTTGTCAATTTCTTCCCTGACTTTCTACTTATACTTGGGTTTCAAGCGGTAAGGTCACTACTTGACAGGGTGTGCATCCTATTTTAAAGTGGTGTGCATGACCCTGAGGTCCCCTGTAATACCATTGAGTTGTAAGAATTTCATAGGAAATAGGTCTTTGTACTCCATGAGGAGTTCCATGACTTTTCCAACAGTATCTTCGTCCCGGTAATCCCCAACCTTAGCTAGCTTAGGTTGTTCTTATATTCCAATGTTGAATTCCCTTAGCTTAAGAGGCTTGGTCACATCGATGGTCTGTAGTGGGGGTCCAACAACTACTCGTTCACCCTCTAATTATGGGATAGTGATATTTTGCGGGTCTTCGTCACATTCCTCCATTAATAGATTGTGGCAGTTAGAAATATCCTGCATATGCGTATCCTAAGTTGGTGCCCCATACTCCACACAAGGGAATGATTCATCAAATACTAGGGCATCTATGTCCTACAGGGCTTCATCTAATGCCTTATTTCCACCTATCAACCTGAATGTCCCCACAAAATCGTCCTTCATGGTCTCCCAGTGGCGGGTGCGCTGATGTAGCTCTACATCCAAATACCATGCAGTGGGGATTGGTCCCAAGGCATGAATGAATAGGTGGACCCATTTTCCCCTGGTCCTTTCACACCACACCTCCATCCATGCGGACAAGTTCTTGCATAGGTCCCCTTGTCTAAGGAAAGTCTCCCTGCGTAGGTGAACCAGAGGTTCAAACCATAGGATTATCATCTGGCGACATTCCTCCCAATCCTGAAAGATCCCCCATTAGGGGAATTTTGAGGTCTAAAATGGGCCTCCTAAGAAAAATGTACAAGAAAAATATACTTTATAAGAACTAATAAGATTCAAGATGATGATCTCAACCATGGGGGATGATTCACCATTTTTTAAGTAAAAGGGTAAAAAGATTAAAAAATGTTAAAATAATAAAACTACTTTTTCAACTCGTATTTTGAACTTATCTGCCAAATTTTTTACTCAAATTTCAAGTGGTAGTACTCGTTGGATGCAAAGTTTAATTCTCCAGAGTATCATAGCACGAAGAATGAGAAATACATGAAAAACATGATTGCTATCATGTTTTTCATGTATTTCTCATTCTTTGTGTAGCACAGTCCATCGAAAGTATGCAACATGGGTACTCCATAGATGAGGAATTAAATTTTTCATCCAACGAGTGATCCTGCTTGAAATTTTAGTAAAAACTTTGGGAGATAAGTTGAAAATATGAGTTGAAAAGGTAGTTTTTTGTTTTCTTCCTCAAAAATTTGATGATGTAATCAAATATTATTTTATTATTTCCACTATTGTTTTATAATTTCCTTTTGAGGCCCATTTTAGAACTCAAAATTACCCTAATGCTTATGAGTTTCCCACCATCGCAGAGGGGTTGCACGCACGGCTAGGTTAAGCACCCACATTCTTTGCTCTCTTGGGACTTCTGCTTCGAGTTCTCTAAGAAAATCTCTAATACTACTAGAACCATCAAAGTAAGGTAGCTCTCTTACCTCTGAGGAGGTACACTGGAAGCTCTTTGTGATCCTAAGACACTGTAGCACAAATACACCATGTAACTGATTCTACCAATTTTTGATCTCCCTGTCAGACTCAGAGAGGCATTCACTACCTTTCTCCTAGTAAAGCACGCCATCATCTATAGGATTAATCCAATCCTTGTCTTGGGTAGTTAGTTTATAGATATGATCCATGTCTTCTTCTTTGCACATGGGTTCTATATACCGCTCACCTTGCTGGGTCTAGAGGGACTATTACTCTCGTACCCTCATTCTCAAAAACCATGCTCCTTTTCTTGAAGTTGATAATGCCTCCCATGTCTATAGTCCAATCCATTCTAAGGAGAGCAAGGTAAGGGCCCACATCCTCTACAATTTGAATTACCTCAAAATCTGTGTATACTTTAACCCCTGCGATATCTACCATAATCTTTGATAGTCTCCCCAACGGTATGATCTTCTGTTGGTTAGCCATGCGCAGTTGTATAGTAGACCATTCCAGCTTAGGTTCTCCCATCCTCTACAATTTCCATTTGGGAACGACATTCGCATCAGATCATAGATCCAGGATGACCTAATCCATTTCATAATCACAAATCTGCGCAATTAGCCACATTTCCCAACCAGTGTGTTTCTTATGCTTGTAAATTTTGTGAACATATTTAACTTTTGTTGAAGGGTTAGTTTTTTCTACGCAACTGTCTATCAGTGCTTGAAGATTTTCTACTGCCTTCTGGTCGCATAGAAACTTCATACATGCCTTTAGGAAAGGTTTAACTTCGTCGTCTTCTTTTAGGTTTGTTGGAGCCTTGGAAGTAGATGCCTCATCCTTGGTAAAGTATTTGCGAGCTTCTATGAAGGTTTCTTTCTCCTTTTGTAGGTCCAAGCTGTCCTTTTTTATAGCGGCTTTTTGGATAAGGGGTTCAGCCAAAGATATTTCCTTATCTCCTCCAGTATCCATGCCATTGCACGTTATGACATTGATACTAGGTCCCTCATCACGTTGTTCTACCTTAACCCTTTGCACATTCTGCGTTGGCATCTGTTGTTTTTCCTGCAATTTTGCTATCAATACTAGACAATCTTCAATCACATGATCCAATTGTCTACAATATCTACAAGATTTTCATGTAGTGTTTGGGCAGTCCCTGACGAAGTGCCCTAATTCTACACAATTATAACAGATCAATTTCCCTCTTCCCCGACCTGCGCTTCCACCTCTTCCCCCCTGGCCTCTGGTGGGGGAGCCTCCTCATCCTGAGGGAGATAGTGGTGAATAAGGGTCATCCTATACCCTATACAAGTTTCCTCGGTCTATCATTAAGTCATATGTCTGGAAGTTGTGTTCGTCATGCTCCACATATGAGCAGAATCGGCACCATTGTTTCTTCAACTCTGGAACATAGGCTCCAAGACAAGGGCAGTGGTTGGTATCATGTAGTCTAGATATGCGATAGTCAGCACACCATAACATGGGACCGCTTGGTCCTACAGCCTCTTTAGGGTAAAATGGGTTGGGCTCCCCAGCCTACATGTCATCCACCAGTAGAGGGCACTGATCCCTAGTGTGGCCTGACACCTTGCATCCTACGCACCATATGTCTGGGCTAGTGTAATATTTCTAAATTAGCACAAAGCTAATTGGAATATTAAATTTTTATTTTTCTCTTAGATAGAGGAATAAAAGGGTCTGGAGACCCATAAATCTCCTTAGTAGGAATAAAAGTCACTCCTAGTGTGAATGGAGGTCATCTTAAAAGTTGCATTGAAAACCCTTAGGTTTGAAAAGGAGTTGGAGCATTAATATTGGGTCAACTTTGACCAAATCAAACAACACTATTATGGAGGAGTGGCATTCATGGTGGGACAATGCAGTTTTGGAGGGAGATTGAATGCATGGAGATAATGACCTAATTGAGTGGGGCCGAGGGTGAGGAAGCTCATAAATTATGTAAGGAAGAGTATGGCAGCCATATGGGGTTATGTATTGGTATTTTATATTTCTAAATATATGGTTTGTTTAGACATATAGCTTTCTTTGGTTGTTTAGCTAATATTGCAGTGTTGTTTAGCACAAGGTGTTCCTGATCAGGAATCCCACCTCTTTCCTTGAGAGGCCTCTTGGGAAACTATTGCACTAAATTTTCCACTATCCAACATCTGGCCAAGTTCCATATTTGTTCTACAATGTAGTTTCTATAGAGTATTGTGTTGTGTTGCAGGGTGCAGCAATGGAGGAGTATATTGGGTGTCTTCAAAGTTGGTTTTGTAGTGAAGGAAGGTTTCCTTCCATTAAAAGGCCTGTAAAGAATCCCCTTGGGCTTTATTGGCATATTTTGCATTATGAATAGGAGTATTTATCCCCTATAGTGTAGTTTCAGTCCAGATCTATGTTATTTTAGGGAGGAGTTGCATGGGTGGTTGCAGTGGATGTTTTGGGAGGTGATTTATTTAGTGGAGGAGCCATTATTTCATCTGGAGGATATATTGGAGAAGATCTGTAGGTTTCTAGATCATCTTTAGCCATATCATCTCATTTCTGTTTTTGTAGCATACCTTCAGCCCTAGGGCTGTAGCTTACAGTGGCACATTGTGTATATATTATGGAAACCCTCTTGGGTGGTCTTGGAAAGCTGATCTAGTGCCCAGATTTGTATGTGTAGTATTTATTATGGCCTAAATAAATATTTTTATATCATTGTATGATCTCTAGCTGTAGTTATGCTTAATATGATTGTGCTATAGCAGCTCTCCGGTATTTTTATTGTAGCAGCAACTCATATTTGGGAGTGATTGTTTATGGGAAGTTTGTTTCCTCATTTCATATGATTTATGCCTCACTATTTTGTATTGATTTGTTGTTCTTATTCATAATGTTATGCCTCCATATTGGTCTCCATTGTTGATGTGTTGATTTCAACTACTATTTCCAGTTTTATGCTCTATATTCTTTCTTTTCCCATTTGGGAATATTACAGTGGTATCAGAGCATAATCTTGGCTTAGCTTGTGGATCTCAGTCATTATGTTATTAGTAGAATAAGAAGAAGGAGAAAGATCTCAAAATGATGGAAAGAATGAGTTTTATCTCATCTCTTTTCAGATCTAAGAGGGACCTCACCAAGGGGATCAAGCAAATAAAAGTGGAGAAAAATAATGAAACCACACTAGGGTTTCAAGGTGATGAAGGTCCATGTACTTCCTATCAACAAAAGGAAGAACCGGTATTGCATAAATATCCAAAGAAACATGCTATGCCATTTCCTTTTGAAGGAAAAGACAAGAGGCATGGAGATGGAGGGAACTTAGATCATGAGATTCTAAGTGAGTATCTTGCAAAATACAAGTCTCAACCTAGAGCTTTCAAGGATAATCTAACTCTCCCACAGTTCATTCAACTCAAAGAATAAAGAAGACCTTGCAGCAATAGATTTATATTTCCTACATTTGATGGGTCATCCACATGTATAGCAAGAGCTTGAGGAATGAAGTTGGATAAATTTTTCCTGCTACATCCAGTAGTAGAGAGAGAAGCTGTTGAGATTGAAGCGTTGCATCTTGAGGGTGAAGCAAAGATTTGGTGGTTCAACCATTTGAGGCATGCAAGAGTGACTTCATATGTAGATTTTACTCAAAGGTTGATCAAGAAGTTTGACAAGAATAAATCAGAGGAGAAGGAACTTCCACCACTATTTGCTGCAGGAGCACTTGCATCAGGAGAAAAAACACTTTCACCTTTGCAAAGTGGTCTTGATCTCTTCCCATTCACTATTCTAGAGATGCATGAGGAGGAGGATATTTGTACTAGCATTGATGCAGCCATAGATGAGCAGCCATCATCATAAGTGGTTGGGGATGTCATCACACCAGAGGAAGGAACCCTTGTAGTAGTACAATATGTTCCCAAGCTTTACCAAGGTATGCACATATTTCCATTTCCTATTATTTAAGCACATCATATGGAGGATTATGGAAACATGCTATCAGGGAAAATGCATGACCTAGGGTCAAAGCACATTGCTAATTTGGAGCAAAAAAATATCACTACACTAAGGAGCCTTTATTTGTTGAAGGAGGAGATTTACATTCATCCTAGTGTGTCAATTTTGAGTTTCACGCAACTCTTGGGGTTGGAGTGTAGGTTTTTGGAGGATAGGATGAGGATTTTCCACAATCCAATGCAGAACTAGGTGTTCAGCATTGAGCATGATCTTGAGATAGCAGATGCACCATCATGGAGATCAACAATGTTGTCATTTAGCAGCAGTGATGAGTTGGGGGTCCAACTGATATTGAGACATTCTGATGACCAACACACTTTTGTAGCAGTGGATGTGCATATGATTGATGAGAGACATCTTATCTTCCATTATTACGATGGATACTTCTTGATGAGCACTTCACATTTTGATGAGAAGTTTCTGCCTAAATTTTATCTGGATCTTTATGGGATCAACTTTGTCATTGATGAGTGGTCTTCATTTTGAGATATCCAGGAGATTTCATTTCAACATCCCATGAAATGCAAAGATAGAAATCTAATTTTAGAGGATGGTATTATTCATTGGAGGGATGCCAATTTTGAGCATGATGATAGAAACTCACCATTGTTTTGGATGGGTTATATTGATGAGAAATAGGCTGGAAAGCCACTTGCAGATCTATGACATGGGGCAGTAGGACGCAATGCTGTGTTTGTTACTATTGAAAGAGTTTGGACATCATGTAGAATATCCTATCCCAAAGGGTGTGCTAATGGTTGGGACTTGGCATGGCACTTGCATCATATGGAAGAAAGGATTTTGGGTGTATTGGGGTTGTGTGATACCTTTCATATCAACCATCATGTTGTTTCTCCATATTTTATATGGTGATGGTGTGGGGAGGCAACATGAGTTGTTGTTCCTTTGGAAGCTCTTGGGAGAGTATGGGCTGATTTTCTCCCATGATTTTCATGATGTTCCAGGAGTAGGTAATGGCACTATCATGGTGCAAAGGGGCTACTCCTTAGCCTTGGAGGATCAGGAGATACTTCCACTTTTGAAGGAATCTCCCATATATAGCAGCATTATGGTAAATGACTTTAACATTTGGCATCTCATAGAATGGAGCTATGAGATGACAGGAGCCTTATTACAAACACCAACATCATTGTCACTTGGGAGCTTGGGTTTATTGATGGAGTGTTCCTAGGATTACTTCACATATGATGAACTTGATGGAAAAGTAGGATATGAGAGTGATGGAGTAGTGGATGGAGAAATCTATTACCATGATATGATCTTCTTGACTTGGAAGAAGGTTTTGCATGCAACACATGGTTCATTCCTTTTCATGGAGATATGTCATACCACTATGGAGGGCTCATTCATGGATCTTATTATCATCTTACTCTCAGTACATGGTAAGAATTGTGTTTTTGTACTTATTGATTACCTAACACATGATTTTCATTCTATTACCATATCTATATAGTGCATTGCTCCACAAGAGGGCAAGCCTCTATTCGGGCTTCATGGTCATTTTGGGACCAGCATCAGTGATGGGGATATCCATCTCTTGTATGGTTTTGGGAAAGTATTGTACTATTTTTTGTATGCTCAGTTGATACATAATTCAATTTTCTATCTACTAGTAGATGTGATGACATGCACAACTAGCAATTTCTTGAGAGACAGCTTGCCATATTATGTTTTAAAACAATAGTTAGAAAAAATTCATTGTGACCACTTGGGAAACTTTTGGTACCTTTCGGTACTACATGAAACCTTTAGTACTTTTCTCATTTGGATTCCATATGATGATAATGCCATATTCATTTTATATGGGATGATCTGGGCAAGAACCAAAGGGTGGGTCTTTGAGGATCTAGTTGTCTTTTTGCTTCATGAAGGAAACATTATTGCAGCCCAAATTTAGTAGAAACCCTACACTTATCATAAGTGGAGAGAGAGATAGCTTGGGATAGAAAATTTTATCAATCATGTTCAACTATGCAGCCCACCTAATTTGCAGGAGCTTAAGGTGGAGGAGATCTTTCATGAGTTTACATGTTGGAGGGTGACTCATTTTGTATCGATGATAGCTTGGGGATGAAGGCTTCACATGGGAATGATAGTTCCCAATATATTTCAGATTCCATGCCTCAAGAATGCCTCTAGATAGAAAATTGTTGCCTCCATGGTTATTTTACTTTTTCATGATGATATCTATTTGGGATTGTCACCAAAAGATAACTTGCATACTTGGGAGGAGCAACTTGGAGACTCATTGATGAGACAACATCTTGTACTTTGGAGGAACTCATCATATGAGGATGTTACAGGAGGAAGAGGAGAGACTCTTCAGCTCTATCCTTGCATTTTCTTGAGTACAAGCAACATTTGGGAGGGTGTAATGTTCCTACTTAGCCTTAGCTAAGAGGAAACATTCAATTTTGATTTAACTTATGTTTTATGAATAAATGAATAAAGGAGGACATGTAAAACTCCTAAAAAGTCTGAATAAATAAATTCCCATGTGAACAAAGAAAAATCAGGGCTATGTAAATAATCACTTGCAGGTGTGAAAGAGGTTTGAGCCAAATATTAGGTCCACCTTGACCAAGTCAATAGCGCTGTCTAGGTTCATTGCATCTCCAAAAGGGACTATGCAGTTCTAGAAGGGAGCCTCTAATGTGAAGAGGGATAACTCATCAAAGTGGTTTAGGGTTTGCAAGAGATTTCTCATCTTATAAAGGAAGGAGGAGAGCAACAAGGAAAGGTTGTTGATAGATCATATTTCTGAAGTATTTGTCTGCTTAGACAAATACCATTCTTTGGTGTTTAGTGGAGGATTGTGATTGGAATTCCTGTTTAGGGGTTTTGTCTCTTCCCTTGAGGATCATTGGAGGAGTTATTTGCTAAAGTGAGCCACTATCTGGTTTGAGACCAAGCTCCATTTTCATGAGCAGTGCTGGCCCCTTGAGGGTTTTGCAGCTATTGTCATTTGCAGCAAGTGGTGTTCTAGATCTACTTAGATCTAGCTTGTTTTGAGAGGATTTTTCTGTTGGAGAGTGTTTCTCAGCCTCCAAAGAGAGAGTATATCCATATTTTGTATTTGATCTTCAATTTCATTCAATTTTATTCAGTCTCCTTCACCCTCAACGCAGTTTCTGCTCTATACTATGTTATTTTTGTAAGAGGGTTTCTTGTTTCAGTTTGCTATCAGATTGGAGGAAGATCTCTTGGTGTTAGGCTTGCCTCCCCTTGGTGATCCTTGGATTGGGTTGCTGATCCATGTCTCTATAGATCTCATCTATTTTCAATAATAAATTTATCTTCATAAATTTCTGGGTTTTCTGTAGCACTGCAATTTGTAATTCAGATCTACAGCTTATTATGCAATATTTTGATGTAATTCCAATTAGATCTTGTTCTTAAAGTCTTATAGTTTCCAGATCTATATTAGTTCTTATATTTCATCCATACATATTTCAGATATCTGAAATTTAATGTAAAGCAACTGAACCACCTGAAAAATAATGCTATCTATGTATTTCTGCAGTTTATTTCTAGTTGCAGCTCTAATTTCTGAAGGGATTTTTCCCTAGTTCATTTGTAATCTGCTATAGAGGAAATAAGATCAAATGTAAATATGATTTACTGTCATAAATATAAAATATCAGATCCTTGGCTATCCTCCTATGATTTTTAGTCAAAACTGCGCAATTCTGGTTGCTGGGTTTTCATGTTGCAACAACCCTTCTCTTTAGCTGATTTCTAGCTAGTCTTTACTGTTGGAGATCTGTTTAATGTGCTTAAAATTATTTTATTCTGATGAAATTCCATATATAAGTCAAAAATAGCATAAATTATTGGATACCAGCCTTTATGTACATTATTCTTGCTTAGATTTCCTTATACAACGTTTTTCTTGAAGACCTTGTTGAGATTCCTGAAAGGGGTTATTCCAATTTCTATAGACAGAGCCTACAGTTGGCCAGGTAGCCTCTGGATCTCACCCTTTCTTTGAAGGGTGACATATACAGTAAATGAATTTTTAGCCCATCTCTGAAATAGAATCTTGAGAATCCCCAAAAAAGATCATTACAGTGGTACCAGAGCTCCATTCTTGGCATAGCCTGTGCTAGCATTGGAGCCTCAATCATGCTGCATTCCGAAGATGAATATCCTCTTTATGAGAGGGAGAGGAGATACGAGACTAGAAGTCATAGAAAGTATGAATATACTACTGTTGACCTTGACAAGGGTCGAGACAAGGGGAAAGCCCCTGAATTGGTGAATGATAAAGATAAGGAGGCAGAAGAGTTTGCAAAAACTCTCTTGGAAGCTATGCAAGATCTATCCAAGGAGATAAAGGAGATGAGGATAGATATAATGAGGGATTCCCTTGGGAGATTCCATCAAGGAGAAAGTTCTGATATGTCTTAGTTTGGGACTGGTCAACCTGTGAGCTTGCCTCAAGTTCTACAGACCTCACAACGCACTACAATGCCTACCTTTTTTGCTATAGAGAATGAAAGGCTACAAGAGACAACCTCTTTGGAAGGCTAATTTGTATAATATGACTCAAAAAGCCAAAGGTTTAAGGAGAACTTGAGCTTTTAGGACTTCTGCCATCTCAAGGACTGGAGAAGGCCATGGTAGCAGTACAGAGATGGAGGTTTCCTTCATGGGAGACACCACACTATGGGATTCTTCTTGCCTAAGTTCAATGGATAACCCTCTTGTTCTACCAAAGCATGGGTGGAGAAGTTGGACATCTATTTCCAGTTGAATAAAGTGCCTGAAGCAGAAGCCATCAAGATTGTTGCACTGAATTTTGAGGGAGAAGCCCACAACTGGTGGTTTTATGGAATTTCTACATTAGGGCACAACAATGTGTCCACTTAGCTAATTTCATTAGGATACTAGTGGAGATATTTGATCGAAAGGATCCAGAGGCCCCTTTCATAAGCTTGGAAAAGCTTAAATAGACAGGAGATGCTGAGGCCTACATCTCTGAATTCTTGAGGTTGTATGTAATGGTCCCTGATCTATCAGTAGCAAGGAGATTCTACATGCTCATTGATGGCCTGGAAGAACTTTTGCATGGGTTGGTTAATTCTACCAAGCCCATCACTCTGCATGATGCCATTGAGAGAACTAGAGATCTCCAAGATGCCTTGGCAAGGGCAAAGGCAACCTTCCCAAGCAAAGCCACTCACTCTTCTAAGGGGAAGGAGGGGAAAGCTGCTCCATCCAAGAAGAGCTCACTGAAGAAACATCTTGACATTGATCTCTGGAGGGAGTTGAGGAAAAATAAATTATGTTTCACTTTTCAAGAGCCATGGGTACCAGGACATAGGTGTGCTACTGGAAGAGCACACCATATTGAAGTCTTATCTGATTGTGAGGAGGAAGAAGGAAATTATGGACCTAGGAGAGGTCACAGCACTGAAGATGATGAGGAGGAGGATCAATCATCATCCAGAGAAGAAGAAGGAGCCTTTGCTCCAACCAGTGGGACTCTTGCTTCTTTGATAGGAGTGCCCAAGTATTTGACCCTTAGAGTGCAAGTTTCAGTCATGAACCAAAGAGTATTCATTCTGATTGACAGTGGGGAAACCCACAACTTTATTGATGCTCACTTTGTGCAGAGGAGAGGGATCCCTACTGATACTTTTTATGGGTTCTCTATTTTGGTTCCGGGAGATAGAACTATGCAATGCATGCAATATGTTCCATCACTTTGTATGACTATGGGAACCTACACTTTGGAGGACCATTTCTTTGTAGTGGACATACAAGACACCAACATCATCTTGGGTGTCCAGTGGTTGATTACATTGGGAAAAACCACCACTGATTGGAAGGCCTTGCAGATGGAATGGGTGGATTTGAAGAGTGGGAAGTAACAAATCATTCAAGGCATGTACAACTACCCTTCACTTGATGTTTCCACCCACACAACAAAGATGGAATTGCGCAGTGGGGGAAGGGACCTCACAGTTCCTTTTCTCATGTTTATGATAATGCTGCAAGGAACATTCTTACATCATGGCAATCCACTTTGGGTTCCATTAGATTCTATGGGGAAAGCCTCACCAAGTGCTGAAACAATGGAAGAGAGAGTCATAGTGCCGTGGGAGGAAGAAAAGGGGAGGATCAACCTTCCCACAAACAATTTTTGCATGCATAATGCCAAAGAAACAAGCAACAACAAGGCAAGCACCACCATAGATGCATCAACATCATTGTCTTTGTTGAGAAGTGTAGATCCATATTGGAGGTCTCAACTCCTTGTGGAGTAATCCAAATATCTGCACACCGGGATGATATTAGATGGCATGAAGCAAGGAGGAGGCTATTTGGTCCATGAAGGGGTCATCTATCATCTTGGTAAAGTATTCTTGTCTAAAGCCTCCAATATTAAGCAAGATATACTACAAAATTCACACAAAGAGTTCCTTTCCAGCTATCTGCAGTCAGCAAAAATCTACTCCCTAATCTTGATGAGTTTTGATTGGGAGGGTATGGAGGAAGAAATGCATCAGCATTATGATTGGGAGGAACTATATCAACACTTACAAGAGTGCAATAGTTATGAGGATATGGGGCAGCCAAGGGATTCTATGCAGCAGACATTTCATCCATCTCTTTCTTCTCTTAAAAGAGGAGAAAAGCCCATGCCTAACTCTGTGTGTGGGACACTTGAATGGTAAAGAATTTGATCTTATGGAGCAAGTTTATTTTTCTGATTTGACACATTCTCTTACCATATATATGTAGGCCATGCCTCCTACAAGGAGTAATATTACATTCAGATCTCATGGCATTGATGAGGCCAATAAAAATTCCAAAGTTCGCCACTCCCTTGAGGTGCAAATGGAGATTATCTATCATGATGGGTGCTTCTCAAAGGCACCTAATGATGGCTTCACTTTCAGCCATGTCAAAGTGACCCATTCAGAAAAGATGTGGTGGGGGTACCACCTATCACACTCAGATCTACTCAAAACAAGGAGTGCACTGCGCTGGTACCTTATGTGGGATTGTGACCCACCTCCTCAAGTGCAAATTTCAGTTTGCCTATATGTGATTTTTCTTCCATACATAGATGACATATTGGTATTGTTTATGGGTTTGTATGGGAAAAAGGTAGGCAGTTTGTATGTACCACATGGGATGGAACTTTATCCTGTACTTCATGATACATGTTTTAGATGTGACATTGTTTCACCCATGTATATTTCTGTTGAATTTTACACTCCTGAAGGGGTACACTATGCCCCTATCATGTTAGCATTGGAGGAGCAGTTTCTGATGTATTGGCTTGGTGAGAACTTAACCCACGATGAAAGATTGATTCTTGATGGTGCCATCAATGGAGAAGGAGAAGAAATATAGCTCTTACCCTATCAGTTTCTTGAGGACAAGCAACATTTTGGAGGGGAGGACTGTAATGTTCCTACTTAGCCTTAGCTAAGAGGAAACATTCACTTTTGATTTAATTTATGTTTTATGAATAAATGAATAAAGGAGGACATGTAAAACTCCTAAAAATTCTGAATAAATAAATGACCATATGAACAAAGACAAATCAGAGCTATGTAAATAATCACTTGCAGGTGTGAAAGAGGTTTGAGCCAAATATTGGGTCCACCTTGACCAAGTCAACTGCGCTGTCTAGGTTCATTGCATCTCCAAAAGGGACTACATAGTTCTAGAAGGGAGGCTCTAATGTGAAGAGGGCTAACTCATCAAAGTGGTTTAGGGTTTTCAAGATATTTCTCATCTTATAAAAGAAGGAGGAGAGCAACAAGGAAAGGTTGTTGATAGATCATATTTCTGAAGTATTTTTCTGCTTAGAAAAATACCATTCTCTACTGTTTAGTGGAGGATTGTGATTGGAATTCTTATTTAGGGGTTCCATCTCTTCCCTTGACGATCATTGGGGGAGTTCTTTGCTGAAGTGAGCCACTATCTGGTTTGAGGCCAAGCTCCATTTTCATGAGCAGTGCTGGCCCATTTAGGGTTTTGCAACTGTTGTGATTTGCAGCAAGTGGTGTTCTAGATCTGCTTAGATCTAGCTTGTTTTGAGCGGATTTTTCTATTGGAGAGTGTTTATAAGCCTCCAAAGAGAGAGCCTATCCATATTTCATATCTGATTTTTAATTTCATTCAAGTTTATTCAGTGTCCTTCACCCTCAGCGCAGTTTCTGCTCTATACTACGTTATTTTTGTAAGAGGGTTTCTTGTTTCAGTTTGCTATCAGATTGGAGGAAGATCTCTTAGTGTTAGGCTTGCCTTCCCTTGGTGATACGTGGATTTGGTTGCTGATCCATGTCTCTATAGATCTGATCTATTTTTAGTAATAAATTTATTTTCAGAAATTTCTGGGTTTTCTGCAGCACTGCAATTTGTAATTCAGATCTACAGCTTATTATGCAATATTTTGATGTAATTCCAATTGGAACTTGTTCTTAAAGTTTTATAGTTTCCAGATCTGTATTAGATATGATTTTTCATCCATAAATATGTTATATATATGAAATTTAATTTACAGCAGCTGAACCACCTGAAAAATAACGCTGTCTATGTATTTCCGCAGTTTATTTCTAGTTGCAGCTCTAATTTCTGAAGGGATTTTGCCCTAGTTCTTTTGTAATATTCTATAGAGGGAATAAGCTCAAATGTAAATATGATTTACTGTCATAACTCTGAAATTTCATATCCTTGGTTGTCCTCCTCTGATTTTTATTCAAAACTACACAATTCTGGTTGTTGGGTTTCCATGTTGCAACAACCCTTCTCTTTGGCCGATTTATAGCTAATCTTGACTGTGGGATATATGTTTAATGTGCTTAAACTTATTTTTTTCTGATGAAATTACATACATAAGTCAAAAAAAGCATAAATGAGGGGATCATAGCCCTGTTCTATGTTATTCTTGCTCAAATTTCCTTATACAGTGTTTTGCTTGAAGACCTTGTTGATATTCCTGAAAGGGGTTATTCGAAGTTCTATAGACAGAGTCTACAGTTGGCCAGGTAGCCTCTATATCTCACCCTTTATTTGAAGGGTGACATATCCAATAAATTCCTCTATAGGCCATCTCTGAAATAGAATCTTGAGAATCCCCAAAAAGGATCATTACAGAGGGGAGGAAAGTAATATTCCTAAATTAGCACACATCTAATTGGAATATTAAATTTTGATTTTGCTCTTAGATAGAGGAATAAGAGGGTATGGAGACCTATAAATCTCATTATTAGTAATAAAATACACTCCTAGCGTGAATGGATGTAATATTAAAAGTTGTATTGAAGACCCTTAGGTGTGAAAAGGGGTTGGAGCATGAAGACTAGGTCAACTTTGACCAAATCAAACATCGTTGTTATGGAGGAGTGGCATTCATGGTGGGACGACGCAGTTTTGGAGAAATATTGAATGCATGGAGGTAGTGACCTAATTGAGTGGGGCCAAGGGTGAGGAATCTCATAACTTATATAAGGAAGAGGATGGCAACCATATGGGGTTACGTATTGGTATTTTATATTTCTGAATATATGGTTTGTTTAGACATATAGCTTTCTTTGGTTGTTTAGCTAAGATTGCAGTGTTGTTTGGCACAGGGTGTTCCTGATCGGGAATCCCACCTCTTTCCTTGAGAGGCCTCTTGGGAGAGTATTGCACTACATTTTCCACTATCTGGCGATAGGCCAAGCTCCATCTTTGTTCTACAACGCAGTTTCTGCAGAGTATTGTGTTCTATTGCAGGGTGCAGTAGTGGAGGAGTATATTGGGTGTCTTCATAGATGGTTTTGTAGTGGAGGAAGGTTTAATTCCATTAGAAGGCCTGTAAATAGGCCCCTTGGGATTTATTGACATATTTTGCATTAGGCCAAGGAGAATGTATGCCCTACAGTGCAGTTTCAGTCCATATTTGCATTATTTTAAGGAGGAGTTGGAGGGGTGGTTGCAGTGGATGTTTTGGGAGGTGATTTCTTCAGTGTAGGAGCCATTCATCCGGAGGATCTACTGGAGAATATTTGTAGGTTTATACATCATCTTTATCCATATCATCTCATTTCTATTGTTGCGGCAAACCTTCAGCCCTAGGGTTGCAGCTTAAATTGGCACACTGTGTGCATTTTCCAGAAACCCTCTTGGGTGGTCTTGGAAAGCTGGTCTAGTGCCCAGATATGTATGTGTAGTATCTATTGTGGCCTATATCAATATTTTTATATCATTGTATGATCTCCAGCTGTAGTTATGCTTAATATGACTGCGTTGTAGTAGCTCTCCCACATTTTGTATTATAGCAGTAGCTCATATCTGGGAGTGATTGTTTATGGGAGTCTTGTTTCCTCATTTGATATGATTTATGATTCAATATTCTGTATTGATTTTCTATTCTTATACATAATTTTATGGCTCCATATTGATTTCCATTTTTTATGTGTTTATTTACACTTCTATTTCTAGTTTTATGCAATATATTCGTGCATTTCCCATTTCGGAATATTATAGCTAGCTTCTTTTCCTCGCTCTTTCCGTAAATTCTGGATTTCGAGGTACATTTCCTCCTCTTGTCCCTGGATCTGTTGTACCCTGAAATGGGCATCATCTCTTGGCATAACTTCTATCTTCATAGCAATCTCCAAGGCTTTCTCTTCTGTCTCAATCACTTGCTGACCCATAGGCCCGCGCAGGTGAGATAATAGCATGGCAATGAACCATTCCTTGTGCTATCTATCCTCATACTTAAATTCCCCATCTCTGATAACCTTCTTTAGCCGTTGATCAACCTCCCATATCGACTAAGTGGGTCCTTTTTTGAAGTCTTTCAAGTCAACCACCAGTTGAGCGTAGGGCTTAGGCTTCTGAAGCTTTTGTTTCAATGCATTCTTAATCTCTTGTATTGATGGATCCGCCTATTGGCCTACATACCCCATGAACCAATCTATGGCCCTTCCTTCAAAGGTTAGGGATAGCTGCACCATTTTGACAATATTGCTAGCAGCATTCTGTGGATTCTATACTGATTCCGCTACGAACCAAAGTCTTTCCATGTCTTCATATCCTACACCCTGGAAGGTAGGCAGCTTCATGTGTGTGGCCATATATTCTTCTGGTAGTAGCGAAGGTGTAGGGGAGTTCTTTCCCTTATGTTGACTCGACAATGGTGTAGCCAGAGGACTAGTTCTTGCGTGTGCAACTGACTCTCTTAATGGGCTGTAGACTGATCTATCCCCTTCTCGGGTAGTACTTACCACTTCATGTTGTACTGTCACTCTGATCAGAGGTCATTCATTCGGTGTGGCTACACAAAATTTAATTTTCCAACAGTAATATTTTAATTAGTAGCAGCAATGTTAGCAAGAACTCACCCCTTAATCCTTTGAAGAACCTCTGCTCCGCCTCAGAGTAGGATACAAATTGATTGACTATGAATTCTATTACAAATCCTCCTAGCACATTATCCACCCAATGATCTAGAGTTCATGTGATTGTGTTTTCAGCCTTCTCTAATCTTTGAATCAATTCCAAAGTCCAGTACGTAACCTGGTCATCTTTCCAACACGTTTGGAATTCTACTAGCCTCGCTAGCCACTCTTGGAGATCGTGCAGAAAAGCTACAAAGAAAATTTCATATACTTCTGTGAAAATATATTTGTTCTTCCACTTCTCAGCTATTATCTTTGTGTTGTGATTCTCCTTTACAAAAAATTCTTGAATCTGTTTTTCAAACTAGTTTTCGAGCTCCAATTTCTCAGGTCTCCAATGACCTTGTGCCATTACCAGATCTCTCTCTTAAAATTCGCCTAGTCCTAGGAACAGAACTATTTGTTGGGTTCAGGGGTCCTCACCTAGGTTCAGACTTAAGGTTTTCCAAAAAACCCCTATACTACTGGCCCTTTCAGAAGTGACCTACTTTCGTAATCCAAGGTCTCACCCGAAGTAGTATGGATGGGCGCTGGAACTGGGTTTCACACCCTGGGAGAGAGTAGGTAATTAAGGCAAATCTTGTTGAGTTCTATCAGGTTCGCACAAAAAAATGCTTATTACCAAGCCCTTAACAGTGTAACAACATGTAAACATAAACAAAGATACTATTATTAAGCCGATCTTAGCAACACCTTTGCATCCACGTGTTCATTAGCAATTATCATCATAGAATAACAAAATCATAGCTAATTCACATATGATAGAAACAATCAAAGATTATTCAAATAATGCAGAGCTACTTCAGTAGTAACACATCCAGTTCAGATAGCATAGAGATACTTCAATAGGTTCTTTGTTCATTAACATCTAAAACCTAGTTACAAACCCAAGTCAGCGCCCACGCACACAGCCAGTGGGGGTCCGCACATAGCAGGAATGAGGATCTCCATGCACACAACCAACTGGATTCCTTACCCAAAACTACCCAAAAAATATCTCAAAAGTTCGTATGTAGCATCAATCTTACTTACTTCTAGACTCAAACTATCTATCTATTTATATCATCATAGCCT
The DNA here is from genome assembly GCA_034641835.2 of Pinus albicaulis. Lineage (NCBI taxonomy): Eukaryota > Viridiplantae > Streptophyta > Pinopsida > Pinales > Pinaceae > Pinus > Pinus albicaulis. Next base: position 207,973,404 of record CM076574.1, on the reverse strand, counting down.
GCACTATCCTGTGGTCTGAAAACCATGGTTTGCGGACTCTAGGTATTCCCTTTGACCCATTACAATACATTGGGGGATTTTACCCACCCCAAAGCCCCTGTGCTAGAAAAATTACTACAAAAATATATAAAAAACGCAGCGTTGGAACATATCAAAACGCAGCCAGGGGACCCTATTCCAACAACTTCTACCGTCAGATCATTTTCCTAATGAACAGTCAAAATAGATTACAAAATTACAATATTTTACAAGGAAATTTTGCATCTATTTTAGCTTCCGGGGTCCTACCCCTAAAACACCCTGCCAGGGTGGGGCTCCAAAAGGTCATCGTCACCCTCCTTAGACCCCCCTAACTATGATCAAACGATGGGCTACATTGTCACCTGGTTAATAACATGGGTCCAACATGGTGATACATCTAAATAAAGAAGATAATCAGGCTCCACACCCAATAGTGTTTATGGCTAAGGGAAAATTGGAAAAGGATTTGAAAAAGAAACAACTATCTTTTCCATTTTAATTATGAAAATAAAGGAAAATAGGAGAAAAGGGAGGGGACAGGTCACAGGTTGCATGTGAGGAGGAAATTGAAGGAAAATAGAGGAAAAATGAAGAAATTATGGGAATCACGAATAAAAAACTATCATAGCATCAGTTTGGAGCCTTTTGTCAGTTCTGTTTTGGAGTTAGTCTGAGATAGGAGAAGAGAACCAAGAGGATGAGGAAAGTGTTATCACTTTCCCCAACTTCCTAAGGCTATAATTTGGTCTTTGGTTACCTTTCTCCAATCCTACTCTCAACCTTAGGAAGGCAAGGAAAGAGAAAGATGTTGCCTTTACCTTTAAAACCAATTGAAGTGAAAGTGCCATTCTAGCAGTGGTGACTTGACTTCATTGGCGAGATTCATCCTCCATCTTCAGCTCCACACAAATGGATTCTCACTGCAACAGATTATTTCACCAAATGGATTGAAGCCATCCCCATGAGGCAAGATACCGACATTGTTATCAGTCATTTTATTAAGAAAAATATTATGTCTCACTTTGGTTGGCCACACAAGATTATCACTGACAAAAAAATGGGCTTCAAGTCTAAGAATATGATCAACTTCTATGACAAGTATCACATTAGACTTGGTCATTCAACAACATAATATCCTCAGGGCAACAAGCTTGCAGAATCATCAAATAAATCTTTAGTGAACATAATTAAATATATGTTGCAAGAAAACAAGAGGAATTGGCACAAGAAAATCACCAATGCTATATGGGGGGGTAGAGTTAGCACCAAGAGATCAATCATGATGTCATCTTTCCAGCTCGTATACAGTGTTTAAATGGTGTTACCTTCTTCTCTATTTGTACTAGTGATGAAAATTCTGCAAGAGATTGACATTGAGCCTAATGACATTCAAAAAAGAATCAGCCAAATGATCCATCTACAATATTCAAGAGATGAAATTTTCAATCATGCTTCAAAGCTTCATGAGAAAATTAAAAATATTGTTTTTAAGAAAACCAAAGCAGACGATTTCAAGCTTGGGGATGTTGTTCTTCACTAGGATGCTCGGAATGAAGACAAGGGTAAGCATGCGAAGTTTGAAAATATATGGAAAAGACATTACAAGATCGTGGCATTCAAAGGAAACAAAGCATTTTTACTAGAATATATTGAAGTACAAGTAGTGTTGGGAAGACCAATCAATGGTAGGTTCCTCAAACACTATATAAATTGATCATTAAAGAAGAAGTTCATTGTCATTGTACATATCATTTTAAATTTTATGTCCCAGTAAATAAGGAATTTGTTGAAAAATTTTGAAGCCCAAGAAGAATGCCATGAGACTTCTACAAACAACTCATGTTTTCTTTCAAAAAATTAAAAAGTTTCAGTCTGTTTTCAAGTCAAAGTCAACTCAAATTTTTTTAGGCAAAATTTCCAGTTTGTTTAAGTTTTCCAAAGTCCAATTTAACTCCATCGCCCAATGGTAAGGCTACCTGATCTATAGTGTTATTGACACCTCCTGAAGGAGTTTCCATCCCTATCTAGAGCCACTGTTAGCCTAGCTATGTCAGTGATCAAATGACTCTTTCAGTTGTTTTCCATGAGGTCATAGATCAAAATTTTTACTTTTTTGAACTAGTTCTCAGAGATAATTTTGGTCACTGAAGAGTTCTAAATCATGTTTGTTGATCTTTCATTCCATTCACCGCCACCATTGTCAAGTTAATCATCATTAGCAGTTTCAAGGTCACCATATGCATCATCATCATTCAATAGGTCTAAGGTTATGTCATTTCATTTCATTTATGCCACGTCTAGTTTCAACCCTACTTTTGGAAAAATTATCAATTTTCACTAAAAAAGGAAGTGGCCCTCCAATTTATCCATAAAACCCTAGTAAAGGAGCATAAATTATTTTTAATTTTAAATAAATTCATCTCTCTTGTTTCATATGGCTCGAATTTCAAGAAAAAGTTTCAAATCTAGTTTCATTGTCTCACTGTTTCAAGGAATCTAGTTTCAATGTCTTATTGTCTCTTTTAAGGGATCACTGAAATCATCATCCACTACCAGAGCTCCAAGGAGGTCAATTTTACCTATTGTTCCAGTCAAATTCAAAGGGATTCATTCTTAGTTTTTAAATGCATCTCATCTCGTTTGAAAGGGTCATATCCAATGTCAAAGTTCAAAGGTTTTAGAAAAGCAGTCTTGCTGTCTTATTTAAAAGGAGAAGTTTGTCTCATTGTCTCATCAAAATTTCATCAAGTCTCTTCAAATGCCAGAGATTTCAAAAAATGTTACTCTATCTTCTTACTTCACTTGGAAAAGCCAGCAAGTCACTGTCCAAGTTGTAAAAAAGTTAAAAAGGTCGTGATAATATCATAAAAAAGGGAAAAAAAATTCCACTAGCTTATAAAGGGCAAGAACATACAACATTTTCATTCATTATTACCTTCTAATATGTGTTTGAAATGCCTATATTTCTCATTTACCCTCTAAGGTGTTAAAAAACTCCAACCCCAAGCATTAAAAAGTCCACTTGTTACCTGTCAAGTTTCTTTTCTCACTAAATGAAGTCCATTGTTACACTTCTGGGAGTGTAGGTGAACATAATTCTGGGAGTGTAGATTCACCTTGTGTTACATTTTTTGGCAGTATATGTTAGTATAAATATTCCACCTGTAGTGTTACGCTCCTGGTAGTGGAGTTTGACCCTTGTTACACTCCTCGGAGTGGAGTTTAACCTTGTGTTACTGTTATAGGTCAATTTGGGTGCCATTCCTAATGACCTGGTTAACTATACATCATCTCCAAGACCAATGATCAAGTGTATATCATTCCCTATCATTTCAGTTGCTACATGCCCTAAGACAAGAAACAAGACAAATCAAGCAATACTTTCATCAAGCAAAGGTTTCCATGGTTTGAATCTTATTATATAGCATATGAGAGCTCAACAATGCAGGCTCTAAAGGGCCTAAGTGCATTGCATATGTGGGTAGCCCCATGCAAGGCTACTCTGCAAAGCACTTCCTGACATTCATAGGTGTGTTGGTCACATTAGGAGCGAAATTCTCATTGTTCCGGAATCTCCACTTGGCCAGTGCCTTATAGAAGAGTTCACATGTGTCAAGCTTCGGATCCCGGTGTCGATTTGACATCTACATGACTTAAAACATGTCTTGCCTATTATTGGAAAGTCATTAATTGCAAAAAAACATAAATTTCATCTATAAATTGAGCACAAATCTAAGTGCTTGAAGAGGAAGAATTTAAGTAGAGAAATGCTGGAGAGTTTTCAATTGAGAGCTAGATTTGTGTAGTTGTTTCTGGAGAGATTTATACTGTGATGGGGCTGAGGATTGTTGCAGGAAGGTCACTTCAAATCAATCACTAGGTTATAACCTCTCCTTCTATCATCAATAAAGAATACAACTTATTTTTCCCTATATGCATCTATATTGGCTTTGATTTTCCATATTTCAAGATCTTAGTTTATGTGTATGGTTTATGCTTTACTGATTTAGCTAACCAACATGAATAGATATCTATATTATTACATATTCTGTTTTTTTAGTGTTATTTCTTGAAGGAAGCATTCAACTCACAAAATACTTGAATTTGAAGCTGTAACAGAAGTGACAGAAGGAGCCATTTGGAAGCGATTGAACAAGTAAGCCTCCAATCCTCTCTATGTATCTGTTCTAAGTTAGGAGAAATAGTTGTATAGTCTTTCACCTGTTGTTCTAGACTAGCACATGTCTAGGAAAGCGTGATTTATTCGTAATTCACAATTCTAGCCCAACAAGTTGGCGATGCTGCTGGGGACAATTTCTCTTAGATCTAGGTGTTTAAGCCTTTGATTTGCTTTGTTTATCCACCCAGTAGTTGTTACACATAAAGATTAAACCTGTTCAGAGCATAATTTGCAAAGATAGTGAGTTAAAAAGTAGTATTTTTCTTTGTATACTGCGCCCAATGCACCCTTAGACTGGACACAGTGCTTTGTAGAGCACTATCTCCCTTGCTAGCCTGTGTTGCAGAGCACTGTCTCCCCTTGGAGACTGTGTTGAATCCTGAAAGTACCCAAATTCCTTTGAATTTTCTTTTGCAATTTTCTTCAGTTTTGTTTGCTGCTGTGTTCTGAAAATTTTGATCCTCAATTGACCAATGACTATATATACTTCTTCTCCTTTGACTGAAAATTTTTTCAATGTTGTTTTAAAAAAAAAATTCTTTATCATTGACAAGTTGATTTCAAAGTACTTTTTATGGTAGCATTAAGAATCATTTGCTTTCGAAAATAGGAAATTGTCGTAAAATATTCATTTCCCTGATAGGAGAAATTGTTGTTGAAATCCTCATTTTTCCTTCAAAAGAGAAATTTTTGTTTGTATTCTTCATTTCTCGAAAGCAAAAAGCATTTGAATTGTTGATTTAGTGCATCTAGTTTCTTTTCTGCATTCATAACATTAGGGAAACTGAAAAGAAAAACTTTCATTTGCATATACAATAATGTGTGTTTTGCAAAAGGAACATTAGGAAATCTTCATTTAGTTTGTCATTCATTGATTTATTTTTGTTCATTGATTTGTTTGCTCACAAATCATTTTATCTCTTCCCTTAGTAGCTAGGTTCTTCATTGAAAAAGCTGAAAGTGAAAGTTTTTTTATCATTATTAGCTTGCATTTTAAGAATTTCATACACATCATCGCGGTGAACCTTTGAAAGAAACATTGTTAAGCAAGATCAACATAAAATTAATCTCAATTTACTTAACAACGCATTGGAACCATAACGATAAAATTTAGAAGGTCTAGGCTAGAGATGTGTTCCAGCATCATAAAACATAGAAGCTCTCGTTAACTTGTCTGCGATACATTCCGAGTGTGATACCTCACTCCACATACGTAAGTATATCGTAGCTTTTCCACGTACTTTCGGGTATATCGGGCTGTGTTACAGTACGATAAGTATAAAGGGGTGCTCTCACTGTGTGGTTTCACATCAGACAGCGCTAATACGAACTTGGGCCTCCATGTACCTTCGGGTATATTTGGGAGGACAACTTTTAGGTTCTATCCATCCATAGTGAACCGAGTCAGCCACCTTGAAATTGCGATACACCAAACACAAAATTTGGGGAGATTACCTGCCCGTACTTCTCAATTTTCAAGGAGGTATTCTACAGTTCACATTTTCTTGGTAAACACTTTTTCCTAGCATTACCCTCTTTTTGTTTATTTTTTTTTCTGGTTAAAATAAATCAATCATTGTGGAAGAACAAAATCCTTTCCCCCATCGTTCGCATAAACATCGCTCTATCGAAATCAGTACCATCAGTACCTATGGTGAAGCATCATCTTCCCATATACCAGAGTTGGCACAATTTATTTCTACAAATCCTAGTTTGTCTACTATTGTCGAGACAGAGTCCTCAAAGCTACCCGTTGTCACGATCCATCCAATCTGTGAGACCATACCTCCCGAACCCAACGATGTTCAACTAGAAGTTGATTCAGATCCCATTATGCTTTACGGGGAAAATATTATTGTTCAAACTGGACATCATCCCCAGGACCAATGAAATAGGGTCTATCATCCCCTTATATTTCTTTTGCTATATTCCCTAAGTGGAGAAAATCTTGATCCCGAAGTTGAACAACCGAAAGTTGTTTCTATATTGGTCACTCCACAATCTATTGTAGACATTGAGTCTTCATATCACTCATTGAACCACCTGAAATATAATTTGGGCCTGACGGTGAAGTTCTTCCACCTGGTTTGATTTTGATTGAAGAAATATCACACGATGAGACACCTTTAACTCCAACTCATTTTCGGTAGGAGCTTTACCTTTACGAGTCTTTTCACTTTCAGTTCCCATATATTATATAGGGTATACACTGGGTCATTTGACCATGGCTGAGATAACATCCTAGACTGAACCATTTATTTCAGCTTCGACAACATCTGTTGTTGCTTCATCTTCGATGTTTTGACCATTGACTTCACCCATGTCATCATCTGGAATCACATCTAGTTCCTCCCTTATGATTACTAAACATATTGATCCTTTATTCACATCTTCAGTACAATATCAATCTGGTCCCATCAATTATTCTCCCTGGTGGCTGGTGATTTCATAGAAATTACCCTCTGAAATTCCAAAATTCAATGAAAACCCTAGAGAAGACCCGTCAACGCATGTTATAACTTAACATTTATGGTTCTCATCAAACTCCTTAAATGATGACTCCGTTAGACTACGTCTTTCCCAGAGCACACTCACTACTCTAACTACACAATGAGGATGGTTATTTTTCTATGTCAACCTCGTTAAAAAATGAAACAGAGTTATGAGGATAGCTATTTTTCTTGTGTCAACCTTGTTAAAAATTGAAACAAGTACCTATGAGGATAGTTCTTTTTTCTTGTTTCAACCTCATTAAAAAATGAAACAAGTGCCTATGAGGAAATTTCTTTTACTGTGTCAACCTCGTTAAAAAATGAAACAGGTCATGAGCATAGTTCTTTTCCTATGTCAAGCTTGTTAAAAAATGAAACAAATCCTCCCCTATAATAAACCTTCATTCCATCCAGCTATCAGTAACTAATATTATACTTAGGTGAATGAAATGAAGCTTGGGGGGCATCTTCTCTTGCAGGGGGAATTTTGCATGTGCTCTTGCAGGGGGCATTCAAAAAATTCTTACCAATTGCAAGCAATCAACGACTGAATTTCGCGGGCAAAATCAGGTTCAGAGCTCCAAAATGAAAATGGTAACTATGGAATGGTGAAAATGAATAGTGAAACTACTTTTTATAGTCATTTAATTGTTTGAAAGTTAAATTTATTTCTATGACTATAGTTTTATTATGTTTTTATCATGAAATGGGTTTTTTTAATCCATTTGATGTTGTCCTGAACAGGAAATACAACTGATGAACATATTAGTCATGCATATCTATTCAAAGAATGATTTGACCACAAAGCATACTTTTTCTCCTTATTTTTCGAGCTTTATTAAAAATCAAAAGGATTTGAAGTGAACTTTTATCTCATTTTCGAGCTTCGATAACAGTGAAAAAGGAACCCCTTGAGTCTTCTTTCAGCTCTTTTCAGACTCCGATAATATGAAAAGATCGTCGAGCACTTGTATTTTCAAGCTCGTTCAAGTAAATGAATTGATATCTACTCAGTATAAGTTTAACCCTTTTCTAGACTGAGATGGATTATTTACGAAAAAGGAATACCTTGGTTAAACATGACCAAAGAGGTTATTTCATATATTATTTTACACTTTTTCATATCTAAGAGACAAATTTATGAAAAAGTACTTTTGGAGTTCTCTTTTGTCCTCTTTTTCAGGCTCTTTAAATATAAAATAGGACCGAGCTATCACTATCATCAAGCTCGTTAAAACATAAAACAACGACTGGATTTTCAATCATGGCAAGAATCGAGTTTCATTCAGCGCTAGACTTGTTAAATTATTGAATAGGGATACTTTATTCTGCCAAAGGGTTGAATTATAGATCAAGAAAATGTTAACCTCTTCAATCTTGTTAAAAAATAAAGAGGTACTGGTCGACAAATGACCAGTGAAAATTTGGGAAAAGTAAGTAAAGTTTCTTTTTGGTAGCAAGTTTCTCTTGAACATGACACTTCTTTCACTCCATTTCCATGACTGTTTGGGTTGGGTAATCATCTTGACAGTTCATTCAGACCTATGGCTCATCATACCTTCACTTTGGTTTTGCGTAAATGCTGCTAACTCATCATAGTGTCACCGATATGTTCAATAGAAGTCATCAAATGATTAAAAACTCATCCTTCTGCAATACTCATAAATCTTCATTTCCATGACCGTCATCCCTGAAAATTGCTATATCAAGTCATACCCTTGTCTCCGAAATAAGTAACTCATGTTTTGTAATAAGGTGACTTGTTGTCGACGACAAATCAATATCGAAGAAGTTCACTTAGAAACATTAGATTCTAGTACCATGAGGCTTGTTACAACATCGACAAGATCCTCGCTTCCGGACCTTTGACCGAAATATTTTGTTCGGTGTTCGATATCAAATCACCTATTCATGCCTTAAAAAATGTACTGCAGTACCTTGATGGCTATTGACATTAATGGTGGTTCTCTCATGTTTGTTAAAAACTCACATCATTGGTTGGTAATCAAACGATGTATTTCCATGTTCAACTACAAATCATATATTCGCATGGCTAGACTTGTACTTGAATGATCAAGTGAATGAGATAAGAAGACCCCTGACCTAGTTTCATCCATCTGGGCTGCGATTTCAGGATAGTTGTACACATCATCTGTACGATGAACTTACATACATATTGTCATCCAAACATGGGCCTATATCTATAGGCATGTCTTCATTTGGGCAACATTCCAATGAAGATGACTTTCTGAATTATGTACAAGTTATTAGATTGTTTTATGTGTTGAACATGGGAATGCCTACCCTCAGCAATTAGGATCAAAGAGGATATATAATGATGTAATTTATTGTAATATTGATGTAGGTGACCACTCCACTTTGTTTCCAGACTCATCACAGTGTCAAGCATCTCAATAAAATGTTCTTATTATTTGGATCTCATGCTTTAGGGGAAAATTTTTATAGGTCAATTTGGGCACCATTCCTAATGACCTGTTTAACTGGACATCATCTCTAGTACCAATGATCAAGGGTCTATCATTCCCTATCATTTCAGTTGCTATATGCCCTAAGACAAGAAACAAGACAAATCAAGCAATACTTTCATCAAGCAAAGGTTTCCATGGTTTGAAGCTTATTATATAGCATATGAGAGCTCATCAGCACAAGCTCTAAGGGGCCTAAGTGCATTGCATATGTAGGTATCCCCATGCAAGGTTGCTCTACAAAGCACTTCCCAACATTCATATGTGCGTTGGTCACATTGGGAGTGAAATTCTCATTATTCCGAAATCTCCACTTGGCCAATGCCTTCTAGAAGAGTTCACATGTGTCAAGCTTCGGATCCAAGTGTCCATTTGACATCTACATGACTGGAAAAATGTCTTGCCTATTATTGGAAATTCATTAATTGAAAAAAAACCTACATTTCATCTATAAATTGAGCACAGATCTAAGTGCTTGAAGAGGAACAATTTGAGTAGAGAAATGCTGGAGAATTATCAATTGAGAGCTAGATTTGTGTAGTTGCTGCTGGAGAGATTTATACTGTGATGTGGATGAGGATCATTTCTGGAAAGTCAATTCAAATTAGTCACTAGGTTGTAACCTCTCCTTCTATCATCAATAAAGAATACAACTTATTTTTTCCTATATGCATCTGTATTGGCTTTGATTTTCCATATTGCAAGATCTTAGTTGATGTGTATGGTTTATGCTTTAATGATTTAGCTAACTAGCTTGAATAGATATCTATATTATTGAATCTTCTACTATTTCAGTGTTCTTTATTGTAGGAAGCATTAAGCTCGCAAACTGCTTGAATTTGAAGTTGCAACTGTAATGTTCCTAAATTAGCTTCAACTAATTTGGAACATTAATTTTTTCTTATTCATTTTGTATTTCATGATTAATGAATAAATTGTAAGGGAGGATGTCTAATCCTCTTGGAAATCAATAATAAATCAGTTCTTATGTGAAAAGAGACATATTTAGGCCATTGGAATAAAATCTTGCAGGTGTCAAAGAGCCAAGACCACCAAAGGAGATCCTATTTAACGAAGTCAACAATGTTGTCTAGGTTCAATGAACCTCCTTGATGGACTACGAAGTTCTAGAAGGTGTTTCCATGTGTGAAAAGAACCAAAGGATTAAAATGGTTTATGGTTTGCCAAGAGACTCCAATGTTATAAAGGGAGGGTGAAGGCTCATGAGGAGGTTTTTGATCATATTTCATTTTCTGAGCTTGCTAAGGAAACTCCATTTCTCTTTGATGCTTAGCTAGAGAAAGAGAGGATTTCATGTTTAGGAATCCTCCATCCTTCTTTGAGTAGCTCTTGGAGGGTAATGTGATGCATTTCTCCACTATCTGGAATTTTGGCCAAGATTCATCTCCATTAGTAGCGCTAGTCTTGTTGAGGGTTTTGCAGCTGTAGTGAAGTTACAGCAAGTGGTGATTCAGATATGCAAGGATCTAGATGTTTTGAGGGATTTCTCTCAGGGAGGGTGTCTTGTGACCACCCGAAAGAGGATCTCTATTGTATTTTTACTTCAGATATATATATTTCATATATTTTAACATTCATCTCAAGCTACAGCGCTGTTTCTCTAGTGAACTGCATTATTTTATGTACTTCTTCTACTGCTAGTTGTATACCTTTCATTGTACTTGTTTTATGGTGATTGAGGTTTGCCTCTCACCATGAAGATTTATGAAGTAGCTTGTTGATATCTACTGTTCATATCTAATATGTATCATTAAGAAATTCATCTTTAGAAATTACTGAAGCTTTCTGCAGTTCTGTGTACAAAAATTTAGATCTACACTTTCTAGTGCACTATGTTGTAAAAACCCTAAGGGCATCTTGATTAGAAGGCTGAGAGGTTTCTAGATCTGGTATGGATCTGATGTTTCATCCATTTATCTACTGTATATCTGAGTTCTAAAACTATACTACTGAATCACACTTATAGGGACACTGTCTATTCATTTCTACACTTTTTACATACATTGCAACTCTTATTTCTGAAGATTACTTGCTTGTTTCCTCATGTAATCCACTGTATTTATTGAGAAGCTCCATTAAAAGTTTTATTTGATGCTTATATGCTATAACCATGTCTAATGGATTATTTCTAGTGACTCTTTTCTGAAACTGTGCAATTCTGAAGTGGGTTCTTCTTCATTCCATCAGCTCTTCTCTTTAGCTGATTTTTAACTAGTCAGCTTCGTGGGAGATCTGTTTAAGACCCTTAGACCCATTTTATTTTCCTGAAATTAAGTAAGGATGTCCCAAACAGCCCATAATAAGGGAACCCAACCCTTTTATGCATTATTATTGCACCATTTAGCTTATAAAACGTTTTCCTTGAGCCTCTTGCAGTTTTTCCTAGAAGTGGAATTTCCCACTCCTTGCTTGTTTGGTTTTTGCTGCTCTTTTAGATCCATTATTTAGATTTGAATATATAAGGATCCAAAGGGTTGATAAATCCTATAGGAGTTTGTTTCTCCGACATTTTCTATGTTTCATCAGTCTTCTATAGACAGGGTCTGGAACGGGCTAGGGAGCCTCTGGTTTTCACTCTCTCCTTAGAGGTGCTATAACTAGTAAATGCCCTACCAGTCTATCTATGGTTTAGAATTTTCTGTTGTTTTTTCCATACTTCTGCTATCCCATAGTGGAATATCTCAATATATTCCCTGTTGTGCCTATTTTTTCCCATTTGGAACATTACAGTGGTATCAGAGCATGATCTCTGGCTCTGCCTATGAGATCAAGCTATCAATGAAATAAAGAGCAATGGAAACATGAAGAAGATGATTTTAATCTCATATATTTTTATATTTAAGAAGAGCCTCCCTAAGGAGGATGTGCAAGAAGAAAAGAAAAGCAGCAGTGAAGCTCCCAAGGTGTTTCAAAAAGAAGATCTTCCAATCAGATCTACAAGATCTGTGCATGAGGAACATTCTGAATCCTCATCTCATGGATATGAGCACATAGCCATATCATCATAGCTTCATCATTTTTCCAGTGATTCCTTCATTAAGGGGGAAAAATAAGGTGTGAGCTTGATTGATGCATTGCCAAGGGCAAGATCTCCATTTGGTGAAGAGTCCTCATCTCAAGAGGAAAGCATGAAGGTTTCTCCTTCAATAGTTAATCAAGATCTATTGTCTCTCATTGATGATGGGACAATTTTAGTTATTGAAGAGGAGGAGAAGGAAGTGGGAGATGAGAACGCATTCACTTCAAGGGCACCTCAAGCACTTCGTGAGGAAGAGGTTGGAGCACTTTCTCCAAGAGAAGAGACTTTTGCACCCTTGCAAAGAGTCCCACAGGATCTCATACATGAGGAGCATGTACTATCATTGATCAATGATGAGGTCTTAGAGATAGGGTAGGTAGAATATGAGGAAGGGCATCACAAGGTGGAGAGCATGAAACCTTCTCTACTTCAGAGCTTGGAAGCACAAAGAAGGCAAGAGGACTTGTGCATTGAAGGTAGGGACAAATCTTTCTTCCTACATCCACATTCTACTCTATGCCTTGACACCTCTTTGCAAGGAGGTCCTCTACTAGGAGCACCTCTTGATAGGAGGAAATATAAATTTTTCTCTCAACTATGGGCTGCATATGCATACTTGGCTAAGGAGGGATCCTTGGGAGAAGCTGGCACAACGCAGAGAATCTCTCAAGAATTCAGGAGAGATATGAGTAGTTTCTTGAAAGGGACATTGCAAACTCCCACTCAGATATCTATGCTGAGGAAGGAGAAATCAGAGATCTATGATGGCATGAGCATGAGGGCACATGGAAACTCCATATCTTTGGGGCAGCCCATTATCTCTTCATTCACAAAGGATATTTATGAAGATGGCAAGGGGATCCAAACCCTTTTGTATACATGGGCCAAAATGAGGAGGTTTTGGAAAATAAGGAATTTCCAAGGGGAAGTTGATTTCCATATGATCCAATCTTGTCTTGTGCAAGAACAGCTGCAAATGGGGCAGCAAAAGGAAGATTATGATGCTCCAACATGTGATATTGATATCAAGGATGTCAAAGAAGGGAGCCATGAGAAGACAAGGGCTGCATTTCAGACCTCTACAGCGCTGTCATTCTTGGAGAGCTTGGATCCTTGTTGGGATTCCGAACTCAAGATGGAATACTGCAATGACATTTTCACATGGGGGGTTCTTGAAGGGGAACTAAAGGATGAAAGGTTCAAGGTGGTAGATGGAGTTATCTATTTCTATAATCTTATTATTTTGTCTAGTGACTCCAAACTCAAGGAGGGACTATTTGATGCCATATATGAAATTCTGCTTTCCAAACCCACTGGTTTTTTCAGAGCATATCATACTCTCTTGGGTGGATTCATATGGGAAGGATACAAATAAGATGTGTACTCTCATATGAATAAGTGCATGAACTACTTGGTAGAGGAGGAGGAACATAGCTCTTGGGAGGAGCCACCATTCACACCTCCTTATTCTTTGAGTGTGAGAGGGAACTCATCCATGAGTTACCCCAATGATGTAAAAGAATTATATAGAGAGGCTCATCCTCTTGAGAATTATTTTGTATCTCTTATATGCTTATATTTTTCTAACACTCATTTGCAGGGCATGGTGCCAAGATGGGCCACTAAGTATGATGGGTTTCATGGGCCATCCAAGGCCATGAACTATGTTGATGCAGGCCATTCCTTGGAGAACCTTGGAAAGATATTATATTCCTTATGGTGTGTTTCTTTCACACCAACCATGATGTACATTCTCCAAGCATTACAAAGGCATGAGGCAGCAAACAAGTGTCGGGGGTGGCACTTGTCATATCTTATTCTATGGAAGTTAAGGGTAAAACTGCACTGGTTGCACATGAGGGAACATCTTCCTTCTTATCTATCACACATGGTAGCTAGCATGCTTCTAATCATGATCCCACAAGCTGAAGATGTCCTTATATTTTTTGGGGGCATAGTTGGAGGAAAGGCACACTTGTTGAATGTGCCCTTGGGGGAAGGAGTTCCCCATTATTTTTGCATTTCATGCTTCCATGGGAGCATGAGATTTTGTATGGTCACTATGATAAATCACTTGTCTCCTTGTAAGGTGAGCCATGTGTTGGATGGTGACATGCCTCTCACATGTAGTGGGGAGGATATATTCTATGGATTGCCAAGCTGGGATGTAATCGACTTCATTTTGATGATAGCATGGGGATGGGAGTCTTTCATGGATCATGAAAACCCCATGATAGACATCACTTATATCTTGACGAGGCCATGGATCAGCATGAAGGTTTCCAAAACAACATTCCATTTCTTCATTATGAGAGCCTTTGAGTTTATTCATCAAGGGAAAACTTGCATCTTATGGAAGGACCATTGGGAAGACAAAGATATTGCAGAAAATTTAGAGCAATGGAGGAGACTATTTGATGAGGAGGCCACAAGAGAAGAAGGAGGAGTTTTGTAGCACCCTTGCAGTTGCTTGAGGACAAGCAACATTTGGGAGGGGGAGACGGTAATGTTCCTAAATTAGCTTCGGCTAATTTGGAACATTAATTTTGCCTTATTCATTTTGTATTTCATGATTAATGAATAAATTGTAAGGGAGGATGTCTAATCCTCTTGAAAATCAAGAATAAATCAGTGCCTATGTGAAAAGAGACATATTTATGCCATTGGAATAAAATATTGCAGGTGTGAAATGGTCAAGACCACCAAAGGAGATCCTATTTGACCAAGTCAGCAGTGCTGTCTAGGTTCATTGAACCTCCTTGATGGACTGCGCAATTCTAAAAGGGGTTTCCAAGTGTGAAAAGAACCAAAGGATGAAATTGGTTTAGGGTTTTCCAAGAGACTCCAATGTTATAAAAGGGGGGTGAAGGCTCATGAGGAGGTTTTTGATCATATTTCATTTTCTGAGCTTGCTAAGGCAACTCCATTTCTCTTTGCTGCTTAGCTAGACAAAGAGAGGATTTCATGTTTAGGAATCCTCCATCCTTCTTTGAGTAGCTCTTGGAGGGTAATGTGATGCATTTCTCCAATATCCGGATTTTTTTGCAAGCTTCATCTCCATTAGCAGTGCTGGTCCTGTTGAGCGTTTTGCAGCTGTAGTGAAGTTGCAGCAAGTGGTGATTCAGATCTGCAAGGATCTAGATGTTTTGAGGGATTTCTCTCAGGGAGGGTGTCCTGTGACCACTCGGAAGAGGTTCTCTATTGTATTTTTACTTCAGATCTATATATTTCAGCTATTTTAACATTCAGCTCAAGCTACAATGTTGTTTCTCTAGTGAACTGCGTTATTTTATGTACTACTTCTACTGCTAGTTGTATATCTTTCATTGTACTTGTTTTATGGTGATTGAGGTTTGCCTCTCACCTTGAAGATTTATGAAGTATCTTTCTGATATCTACCATTCAGATCTGATATGTATCATTAAGAAATTCATCTTCATAAATTACTGAAGCTTTCTGTAGTTATGTGTACAAAAAGTTAGATCTACACTTTTTAGTGCATTATGTTGTAAAAACCCTAAGGGGATCTTGATTAGAAGGCTGAGTAGTTTCTAGATATGGTATGGATCTAATGTTTCAGCCATGCATCTGTTGTAGATCTGAGTTCTAACATTATAATTCTGAAGCACACTTAGAGGGACATTATCTATTCATTTATGCACTTTTTACATACATTGCAGCTCCTATTTTTGAAGATTACTTTCTTGTTTCCTCATGTAATTCACTGTATTTCTTGAGAAGCTCCATTTAAAGTCTGATTTGATGCTTCTATGCTGTAACCATGTCTGATGGCTAATTTCCAGTGACTCTCTGCAGAAACTGTACAATTCTGAAATGGGTTCTTCTTCATTCCATCAACTGTTCTCTTTAGCTGATTTTTAACTAGTCAGCTTCGTGGGAGATCTGTTTAAGACCCTTAAAC
Organism: Pinus albicaulis; assembly: GCA_034641835.2. Lineage (NCBI taxonomy): Eukaryota > Viridiplantae > Streptophyta > Pinopsida > Pinales > Pinaceae > Pinus > Pinus albicaulis. Next base: position 207,957,263 of record CM076574.1, on the reverse strand, counting down.
CAATTTTTTTTTATGAAATACAGCATGGATATCCCACATAGTTCATAATAAAGGAACCTGGCCCTGGTCTGTGCTATTATTGTACCATTTAGCGTATACATCATTTTCCTTGAGCCTCTCACAGTTTTTCCTGGAAGTGGAATTTCCTGCTCCTTGCTTGTTTGGTTTTTTCTGCTCTTTTGGATCCATTATTTAGATCTGAATATATAAGGATCCTAAGGGTTTAAAACTCCAAGAGGAGTGTCTTTCTCCCACACTTTCTATGTTTCATCAGTCTTCTATAGACAGACTCTGGAACGGGCCAGGGAGCCTCTGGTTTTCACCCTCTCCATAGAGGTGCTATAACCAGTAAATGCCCTACCAGTCTATCTCTGGTTTAGAATTTGCTGGTGTTTTTTCCATACTGTTGTGATCCCATAGTGGAATATCTCAATATATTCACTTTTGTGCCTATTTTTCCCCATTTGGAACATTACAACAACAAAAGCAACAGAAGGAGCCATTTGGAAGTGACTGAACAGGTAAGCCTCCAATTCTCTCTGTGTATCTGTTTTTAGTTAGGGGAAATAGTTGTATAGTCTTTCACCTATTTTTATAGACTAGACCCTATCTAGGGAAGCGCGATTTATCCGTAATTCACAATTCAGGCCCAACAGTTATGTTTCTCGAAGAGTAAAAAATATTTATTACACTTCTGGCCACGTGGATTGGTCCTTTTACACTTATGGGTAGAGTAAAAAGTAGTTTTTATGCTTCTCGAAATTTTAATTAGCAGTGTTACACTCCTGTGCAATTGTAATTAGCAGTGTTACGCTCCTGACAGAGTCTAGATTGGTCTTGTTACACTCTTGTATTGGTGATAATTCTGGCATTTTAAAAACTCAAAACCCTCTAAAATCCTCCATCTTCAAACTCATTCCTTGGTGTCAAATAACCCACAAGTTAAGCCTCCTCTCATTTTTGGTGTTTGGTTTCATGATTGAAGACTTAATAATCTTTCCATTATCATTTGTGTTGTTTTTATACTTTACACTACCCATACACATTTTGTTTTTTAAAACCTAACCTATTCATTAACTAAACCTCCACTCATCACATAAAATACAAACCTACATCCCCCATGCTCCATCTACATAATCTCATCACCCACACTACCATTCATAACCTGTAAAAAATAACAAAATCCTATTTCTAGGCTATGTTACACAGTCAAAGCAATCAAAATGCTGAAAATAGACATGACTTTGTTTCAGGGTTTAGAAGCACTTTCACTCACCCATTTTCACCGATTCCAACTGAATTGTGGAGCTAAAGAGCCAGGTTATATTCGCAAATTTTAGAAAAAAAATTCTCCAGCTTCATAACCCTCAAAAATCAAAACATTCCTTCACTAGTTTTTTCCTACAACCTAATTTGGGAAATAACTGTGTTTTAGGGTTTTGAGGTACTTTCACTCCATTTCTCTTCATTCCACTTCCATTGTGAATTCAAGACACAACCCTATTCACTAAAATTTTATCAAAATTTTTACTCATCTCCATCACTCCTTTTTCAGCTCACAAACTTGTCTTACTGTTGCATAGGCTATTCTCACAGTCAAATTAGCGACTTTCCTGTGTTTTATATATTTTAATGCCTTCCACTCATCCATTTTCCTTCATTCCACCTTCAACATGAAGCTGACACACAACACTACTCACTCAATTTTTTTTAGAATTTTTCCTAGCTTCAAGGCCATCCATTTCATCCACCAAACTCACACCTTCATACACTTTGTTTTCCAAATTTCCATTCTCATCCACTCATTTCATTGACATCCAAAAGTTTTCATCATTCTAGTGACCAACACCATGGAAAGTGAAGGAAAAGCTTCAAAGGAGGGTGCCATATCAAACTTGATCCATTCACCATGCACGACATCAATGCTTCGCCATTGGTCAGACGATGCTTTCAAAGAACTCATTGTTTAACATTTTGTGAAAGGTTAATGGAAGGAGGGTATCATATTCAGTTATCCAGTCTTTTGCAACAAGATACAACATGGGAAAGGTAATTCTTGCAGGTATGGAGATTATTTTATCTCCTAACCTAATTTTTTCAGCTACATCTATTCCTCTTCAAGGAGATCAGTGATTCAAGGGTATGGATCTTGACATTGAGAACTATAAGAAATTTCGAAAGCCTCATGTTAGAGATGATCTATAATTCCTTTTTCCTTTTAGAAACATAATATTTGAGTATGCTCCATTGATGATGTTCATAATGAAATACTTTACATGTGAAGAATATTCTCTAGGCTATACAAGTATCACATCAGGCTTTTGATGTACTTTACCAGCGTCAAAATACTTGATTTCCCTCATTATTTATACAATATCTTGGTTAATATGGTTGAGAAGGTTCAGATCAAAAGAGAAGATCATCATACTATTATCTTTCATCATGGTCTTATCAAGCTCATTGTGCTACATCACTTGTCCTCCATAAACATGTCATGGGAAGATTTCTTGGAGAGGTTATTAGTAATGCCTTCTGTCTTACCTATTACATCATCAGCATATCCAATGGAAATTGGATCTTCCTGTATGCCTATTCAGATTTCAAATGTCCCTAAGGTTATGAGATTTTCTCACACGTATGAGAGAGGTAGGAAGAAATTTTTTTGCCTAAGTCTGCCAAGAGATTTCTTACTTTTCACACCCATGATGGTCAATGTCAAATTGAGGAGCAACCTCTTTTGCATCAGCATGATTAGTCAACGCTAATGGAGCTTGAGGTATTAGAACATGAGGAGGTAAAATCAGTTGAGGGCATCATCAAAGAGAAGGATAAAGAGATTGCAGAATTGAAAGAAGCTTTCTCCATTGCCAAATCCCAGATTACTTTCCTTGAATGGGAAAATCTTCATTTCCAAGTGAATTAGATCCTCCAAAGTACACACAAATGAGAAATAGAAGCAAACAGAGGTAAAGGAAAGAAAATTGTTATTTTTGACCCAGTTCAGGAGATAAAGGCTGAAGTACATGCAAAGAGACCAAGAACAAGAGGCCTAGAAAAGGCATTGGAGCAAGAGAAACAACAAATTCATCAACTTGTAGTATTAACATTTGATGAGCTCATTGACATGGAGGTTAATGAGGATAGATAATTTTGGCTATCAAGAGTTAATGAACACATGGAAAATTTATTGAAAAAAGTTGAAATGGATAACAATCTGCAAAGGCACATGATAAATCATTATCGAACCAGCGATACCATTTCTCATGTAAAGATGAAACAAGTCAAAAAGAGGCTTAAAGAGGCTCAAATGAAGCTCAAGGAGAAGAAAGTATTGGATTTTTGGCTGAAGCTTCATTAGATATATATCTTATCTCTTTCAGATGTCAAAGAACCAATTTTGAAGGCTTTGGAGCAATTTTGGTATTTTTTATGATTTTTGGCAGAATTTTGGAAATTTCTCATTGCAGAAGGGTAACAGGCACTTATGAATTTTTTATCTGGGGGCAGACAAATCATTATTTATTTACATGGATGGACATATTTTGATTATTACATCATAGATCAATAACCATCATCGCATGACAAGATGCAATTTGAGATAAAAAGCTAAAAAACCATCTGTTTTTCATGTTTCTGCCTTCTTTTTGGACCCTTTGTTACACTTTTGAGTGACCTTGGGAGAATGGACATTTTGAAGGCCTTCCCGTGTTCCATTTTTGAAATTTCAAGATGTTCTGGAAACTAGACACATGGGGCTAATTGACCATTTTTTCAAAACTAAATTTGGACTTCTCAAATTGCCTCAAAAGTTCCTCCAACGTTATGTCACACTTCTGAAGTTTGTTTTTAAATTCTTCACTCAGAATTGTGAGAGATCAGCATTGGATTCCTTCACTAAAACTGTGAAGCTAAGAAATGGTCAAAAATTTGAGGCTATGAGTTGTCAATAGAGTTATTAGGTTGGTTTTTTCTTTTTTTTATGATGGAATATGTAATTAATGTAAGGGACAGAAAATCCTAATTTGTAGATAAATTTCAGGGACTAGTTTCTAACCTCCCTAGAAACTAGGAAATGACTCATCTATTTAATTTATGACCCATTTGGGATGGGATTTCGACCTGGTGAGGTGTCATGATATATATTTTCTATAAGTATACTTTTTTTGTCATTATAGATTTTGGATAGTCTAATATTTTGCTGTGGAGCTCTTGTAACCAGTTTTGTGGAATGAAATCAGAGACAATTTGCAGGGAATATGGTGAGATACTTATGGTATGATTTGTAACATATGTGTTTCTCATGTTTTATTATTATCTTATGCTTAATTCCATGAATATTTCTTCATACTTGTCTATATTGTGAGTTACGAAGCAGAATTCATGTTATGCATGCTCTGTTTTATTTAAGATTTTCCATATTATGTTCATTTTCTTCTTAATTGAATGAACTAACTGTCAATGCTCATTCAAACCCTACTTCATCTTCATTCTATACTCAAATTACCGAATAAAAATTTTCCAAAATACAAAAATTTCCTCACATACTCTCTACAGGTTAACCTCAAAGTTCAGACCTAAAAATCTCATTTATAGTCCTTTCACTGACTTTCCTATCAAGCATTCAAATATCAAACAAATTTTACTAATTTAAGCTTACATATCTAGCCTAAAATATTATGATACTCAGCCATTCATTTGACTATTAAAAGTGACATAGAGAGATCCCTCTCTAGTTCAGCTAGGGCTAGCTACCTAGGCTAAAAGTTGGTCTGTGGTTACCTTTCTCCAGTCGTACTCTCAACGTTAGGAAGTTGGGGAAAGTGATAACAGAAATTAGGCAAACAAAGGAAGTGCAAGGAAGGAAAAGGAAGGAAAATGAAGCAAGGATCAAGCAAGGAAATGTTGGATCAAGAAACTTCAGTAGGAATAATTGTAGGTAACAGATTGAATGTATGATTTCCTAGTTGGTTTTGGCATGCATGGTATATGCATGTGTATATTGTTTTTCTTTGTTTTCAATGACATGGATTTTTTCAGGTTTTAACAATGGATTTTAGCCTTTCCTTTCCATTTCTGAATAGCCATGGTGTGATGGGATTCTTTCTCGGTTGAGCTTTGGATTGCGGGAAGGTTTTGGATCTAGGTGAGGTGGTCTCAGGTAAATCCCATGGGTTGGGGGTGGAGATGGTATTTCTCTGGGAAGTCCTCAACATGTGGGTGGAGATAAGAAAATTCCTCGAGGGATGGTGAAGGAATTCTGATGCATCCAATATTGTTTTAGTTTTGTGATCTTAGGACTGATTTAGATGAGACCGCAGTATGATGAGGCTAGAGGTGTTTTAACCTCTAGATTTCCTTGGTTGTTTATTGATTTTTTTTATCCCATGAGATCCCACATTAATTCTTGCAATATTGCACATGGGTGATTGTCTGAAAAAAAATATTTGGTTCAACCCAATCTATGGTCGGGTGGTACATGAAATTACATGACTTGGTTGGATTTTTCATTGGTTAATAAGATTTAAGTCTCTATTGATTTTGATGAGTAAACTCAATTGTTATTATGAGGCTTTAATGGTTGTTTGATCCCTATCATTTATCTGGTTATATGTTGGTTATAAGCATGGTTATATGACAAAATTATGTATGGATGTTATCACACTTTCATTAATGATTGTATGGAAAATTAATGCATGGCCTAATTGGTGTTATAACAGTTATTGTGAGAAGGCAATGCTCCTTCTTGTTAAACCTCATATAAGTTTTCAAATCCATATGTTTAAATATGCATTCATGACTTGTAGGTTGCAAGTCTATCATCTGTTTAAATATGAATTCATGACAGGGAGCTTATGTAGAGGATAATAAATTGAGAAAAAAAGGAAAAAAACCAATTAAATTTTCAATTCAATACTTTTAATTTTATTTATTTTTAAATAAATTGTGGTATATACCATCCTTGAAACTTTTCATAGGCTCCCTGTCATTTCAAAATCTGCCAAGGCAAAGCTCAAGAAGCATGGGCAACGCAATCTAGGTTAGGGCGGCTATTCGAAGTTATAGGCATGAATTGTAAGTACCCAAACATCTTATCAACATTATTTATTATATTTCCTTCCAATTGTCTTGGAGTTGTGATAGCCAATAAAAAAAATAAATACTCTTATATGTTAAATTGCGATGAGTTCGAAACCCAAGCCACAAAGGAAGACTTCTTATGGCTTGGTTTCAAGTTCATATTTCAACCAGTTTTTTTATCACCAAATAAAAATGGGACAAACTCCCAGATCCATTTTGAAGGACATGGGAAATAAAAATCAATCAACATTAACCCTTCATTACTTATAAAATACGGTCATGTTTGATATTGTTGATAAATTTAATGTGTTATTTGTTTTAAGTAAGGTTGAAACAATATCAATGAGTAGTATGTTGATAGTGGAGTGCAGCCAAAACATGGTGTTCCCATGCAGGCCCATGACATTGGGATACAACCCTATGAGATTGCTTAAGACGAGGCCCATGGTGGTAATTTTATGATTGAGCTTATAAATTTTATGACCGTAATTTATGATTGTGTACTTATAATTTTTGTTCTTTGAATGGAGAAACCTGGCATACATGAGGATCGTCTACCAGAAGAGGAGCACATGCTAAATATTCCAATGGTTTCGAATAGTGCACTAGGTAAATAATTACATTGAAAATTTATTTTAAATATTAATTAACTACTTAAATGATATTTCCTTTGAATTAGTTCTTTGCCATTTTTTGGGTAGCCTCACCTTTTCTTCATTTAGAAAGAAGATCATAATTAAAATAAATAAATAGAAAATAGTGTATTAATTATAACCTATAGTATTTCAGCTCTAGAGGAGGTAGAGGATGAGGCTATACAAGAAACTACTTCACCTTCCTCCACTACTCAAATAGGGAATAACACTCCAATGCTTTTTAAATTAATGAAATACTTGTAATAATAAGAGTAATAAGTATCATTTTTACATTTATTTCTTGTTTTAGTTGATTATTCACCCCTCTTGCAATAACCTATATGTTGTGAATACATAACAAGGTTGTCCAAAATACTTACAAAGGCCATAACAACTGAAGGAGAAGAAGAAATTGATGTCCTCCTTTCTTAATTCATGTCAAACAATAAAATAAATGAAAAATAAAAGTTTGAAATAGTAATACAATTAGAAACATCATGTACCATATTATGAAAACATATTTTTGATGATAAAATTTATTAAGATGAAGTATTTTGTGCCTATGATTTATGAATGAATTAATGTTATATGTTAATGAATTATTTCTATATTTTTCTTCATATACAAAACCACATATGTTACCTTATTATTTTTTTTTCTAGTGTTTATGCACAAATACTAATGTGTTGCTTCCAACAATTTTCTAGCAGATAGATTGGGTACTGGAGAATTGAGATTTATGTGAGGGAGGGGGGTCGAGTGGCATAAGAAATTCTTCATTCACATGTTCTGTTGAAGAGGTAAATCCCCTCTACGGACAGAGGCGATCCCTACTAGCCCAGATCGGGTCTAGGAACAATCATGTCACACAATGACGCAAGTTCCTAGTTACAAAAATACCAAGATGTGATAAGAAGCCTACCTCAAATCCCACACAGTTGTCGTTGAAGAAAATATGATGGTCCCCGTCCCTCACTCGACAAATCGCGTCCTTCCGTTTGACACGTCTGGAAACTTGTACACGTGCAAGGAAACAACAACACACAACGTAAAATCTAAAGCATGTAACCATATATCAGTCAGAGAGGATATAATTCATTGCATAAAGAAATAAACGCATGAATGGAACCATAATCGGAGTCACTTATATTATGAATAACAAAGGAAAGATTACAACCCAAAGCTATGACGCTATGATCTTCCTTCGGCAGAGCTGACAGTGGAGAATGTCTCAACAAAGCCCGCTGGAAATATGGACGAAGCTCTCTCTCTTCGGCTTGGCTCTCAAAGGTTACCCGGCTATAGTTTCCTTCCTACAAGGTCAAATATTTAGCCTATTCAACCCCAACATGTTCAACCTTCAGCTATTCAGCTCTAACCTATTCAACCATCACATCAATGAAAGATGTCTATATTTATAGAGGAGAGGAGGAGGTTGGGATCCCTACAATAGTGGAAGGGAGGCCTGATGCCTTGGGAGCTTTCCCCATAAGGTGGAAAGAAGAGACCAAATGAGGAAGACCATCGTTATTCAGTCAAACCACTTCCTATGACTCATCCACGAAGTTGTTGTAATCGAAAATTCACCTCATTTTTTTAAAAAACTTTCCATAAGCATATTGGCACAGGTGCTTAACTGGGATAGAGCGCTAGCTGGTGTGGGTTCAGTGTTAATTTTACCCCATTGGCGTGAAGGCATAACAGGCTAACAGTGCCAAGGAAAAAATAAGTGTTTTTAGTGGTCTGCTCAGGAAATGATCAACAGAAGGAATGTTTTCCTCATGGCAAGGGATGCAATGATGGTATTTGCAAAGCATGACACTACTTATTGGTCATAAAAATGACCCTCCAATGGGCGAGATGGGGATTGCATGGATGGTGACAAATTACTATGTAACAGATTCCCCCTAAAGCATGAGGTCCAAGAGAGAAGGAGGGGTGAAATGCTTTATGAGAATGCGCATAATTGAAAACACTGCCATCGAAAGACCTGCAAATACAAGTACAACTGATATCTCCGATATATGACATGTGGTATGGGTGCAGCCATCCATGATAGAGTGTGCAATAACTAGTATCCAAGGTATGGACGCAGCCATCCAGTAAAGAAGGATCAACAAGTAGACTCAGGTATGGTCACAACCATCAAATGAAATGATTCATGTAACCAATCATGATAATCCAAAAAAAATCCACAACCTAGATTTCATCAGACAAAATCCAGGGTCTTGTGGTCCATCTCGACCCGAACAGAGTACAAGTCTGAGCATGTGAATAAGTGAGCTGAAGTCGAACATCCAAGAACATTGTCTGATTACCAACCAATAATGAAAGTCGTTAACAGATGCGAGAGGAACCACCAATAATGAGGATGGTCCTCAAGGTACTATAGGTAGAATCCACGCATTGTGAACAGTGAGCTAGCGTCGAACACCCGCGGAATCATCCGATCGAAGGCTAATAATGAAAACCTTGCGTCGAATGTGAAGAACCTACCATTGAGGCATGTAGGCTCCAAGGTACCTGAAGGGAGTCTCTAGATCAGTTTCCTGGATAATGAGCTAAAGTCGACAGGAAGTGACCCTGATCGAAGGTGGGCCATAGTGTTTCCCACATCATCGACACGAGACAAAGGAACATGATGTTTGCAAATCAGGATCAGTAGAGAATCAGAGGGAGTTTGAAAACTGCAGAGGCCAAATTATATTGAACATATCAGCGGCACAACAGTGGATTTGGTAGTATTTGACATCAAAGGATCTGAGGTCATGATGACATGGCAAAGAGCAGATGAGTGGTCAAAAGAGATTACCCAAACCCATGGAGGCAAGCAGATAAAGAGATGATATGTCCCCAACCCGACACGAATGAAGACAAGCACCATGTTCAAGAGCGACATACTACCGACACGACGGTGATATTAGTTCCATTTTCCCCCACCATTCCTGGTGAGTACCCCAATTATTTTTGGAAACAAGCTTGAACAGGATAGCATATGCTTGCGATATAAGTTTTTCCTTCGGACAAATCCAACCTAGTACATTTAACGAGCCCTAGGTAGGAGGAACTCAAGCATCGTCATTACGACGGAGTCCGATGTCATCAGTTTTTAATGAGTCTGACAAAGGAAGTACTCGGTGTCTTTTCATGTTTAGATAGTTTGAAAAGACAATGGAAAAGAAAACTCCAATAGTCCCTTTTCGTAGATAGTTCCTTAGATCCGAAAAAGTAGAAAATTATGTCTAAGAAAACCTCCTAGTCGCAATAGGCTAGGGTATTCCTTTTTCATAAATAATCTATCCTAGTCCAAAAAAAGGGTAAACGTATACTCGTTAGATATCGTTTCGTAGCGAATTTAACGAGCTCAAAATGACAAGCAACTCTTCAATATTTTCATTTTTAGAGAGTCAGAAAAGAGCTGAAAGTTGACTCCTCCTGGAGGAAAAAGTGGTATAAAGGGTAGCTACTAGTTCCGGTGATGGTGGAACTGCTTAGAAAAAGTAAAGTTCAAGAGGCTGGTTAACAAGACCACTCATTGTAGTGGTTCCTCAGGAATGGGTAAAACAACCAAGTGAAGGCATATGATCGGCCAAGCAGATAGTGATGATGGAGTGAGGAAACCAAAGCTCATCTGGAAAAACAGGTTGATAAAATGGCAATCACAACAGGTAAAATGGGAAAGGTTTCATTTTTACACAAGCTTGAAACAAAGATAAACTATGCTTGAAACTGATTTCATTTTTACACAAGCTTGAAACGAAAATAAACTATGCTTGAAGAAATAAGCATGCCCCCAGTATGGTGACTCAATTCAAGGTACATGCCCCCCAAGCTTCAATCCATATGAAAGGCAGATGGAGTGAAGTTTCAAGTTACAAGATCAAGAGAAAGACTCGACTGGGATTTTACGAGATCTTATCAAAGACTCAAATTGAACAGGAAAGTGTTTCATTGTTTTAACGAGGTTGACACATTAAAAGAACTATCCTCATAAGAGTTTGTTTCATTTTTTAAGGAGCTTGACACAAGAAAACAAACTCTGCTCTGATGACCTCATCATAATGAATATGAAGTCATAGCTTCCAAGGGTTTCCCTTCCGATGGAAGGAAAACATCTTGGAAGTCTAGACCCAATGCCCCTAGCACACGATGTACAATGACACTATCAATGAATATAGGCACAGGACATGTAGCCACATAATTGAAATGCGGTGGGGAAGATACAACCGATGGATAAAGAACCAGAAGGGATGATGGTGGACTAGATGTCATGTTCAGACCAAAGAATACAAGCTGATCGATGGTCATGATCTGATCTTGGTACGGAAAACACATCACATGAAAGAGGGAGGAGACAAGAACTCCCATGGAATACGTATAATTGTGGCCCAAAAGTAAATTAAAGTCCAAGGGGATAGGAACAACCATCATGTCCATATGGACATTTTCCCCTCCCAAAGTAACAGGCAACTTCGGAAGGATCCCTAACGGTTGACTAGTTCCTCTGTTAAACGCCAACAGATTCGGCGTAACAAGCACAAGCGATGGAGAATCAAAAGCTTGCCAAGTAGTTGAGGACAAAATATTGACACACACGCCTTCATCTATAATAGCGTTAGGTACGACCAGATCAAAGGTTTGTACCGTTATTTCAAAAGGCACATAAGACGGAAGTCGATATCCTCTGAATCGACTCCAATCAAAGGAAGTGACCAAACTACTCAGAGGTGCTACCATCGAACCCAGATGATCTTCCCCTGGTGTTATGGAAGAAGAAGGAGCATCCTCCATGACCTCCATCACGAAGTCGGGAGGGGTATCCTCTGGGATCTCCATCACGGGAGGTGGAGAAGCGGCTTCTTGAGGTGTAGGGACAGGAGAATCTTTCTCCAAGTCTGAATAATATGAAGAAACAATAATAACCTGAGGGATGTGAGATCCATTCTCAACGAAAAAGACCCGGTGCACCACAGACAGGGCCATCTCAACCGATCCTATGACCAATGGTTGGTCAGGAACATATTCCTAATGGTGAATTTCTGGGGGAGTGGGATCGACCAAGGATGACTCTTGACCGATCGTGGAATCAGCTGGTGAAGGACTCAAAGAAAGCTACTTGTAACCAGCTGAAAGGCATGGTGCAGAAATAATCGATTTTTCCAAAAATCTCTTGGCTTCATCCATATATGGACAAAGGTGAATGGCTTGGTGCCCTTCACACAACTTACAGGGATTGGCAAGCTTACCCTGCTTCTTAGGAGCTTTACCAGCACTAGCTGAAGATGTGCCCCCAACCTGACTCCCGGAAGCCAAAGGCGACAACAGACGACTGTTGGACCATACTTCGAGCACCTTGGGAATGCCAGGGAAATCTCGAAGAATATGGTTTCCCTAGCACAACATGCAAGGGAACTTACCTTTTCTTGGAGGGTTGGAAGGTTTATCAAGAGGATATTTTTTAGAGGCAATAGTTGTCGCCTTAGCCTCTATGTTATCAGACTTCTTCTTCTTTTTCTTCTTCTTCTTCTTCTTAGCCACCTGGTTACTCGAATCCAGACTTTCACCAGGCGAAGTAGAAGAGGAGGATGCAGAAACAGATGAAGAACGGGAGAGGTCCACCTTGGAATCAACATGATGTTGTTCAGGTGAAGGAACTAATTAAATAGTAGCCGGTACATTCGAGACCACAAAGGTCGAAAACAACCAAACAAGAAACCCAACAGTTAACCTAGGAAGGGACAACGTTGCCATATAAGGATAATCAACATTTCCAAAAGAAAGAAAAGGACCAGGATTCCCATCGTAGGGGATTCCTTAGTTGGTGAACTCTAGAAAATTTTCCATAGTAGACAACCCAAAACAACACCCTAAGGAAACTAACTTTAACCAAGAATGTTTCACGGGCGATTAATTTTTAAAACATTGAAACAAAACTCTGTTGTTTCATATTTTAAGAGTCGAGAAACAAGCAAAAGGCAACTCTATCGTTTTCAAGTTGGACACGAGATTGAAAGGACAAGAACTTGAAGATCTTTTGAAATTTAGGGAGTCAGTAAAGATCAAACTAACTACTCTGGTAATCTAGGTAAGAGGTGTACCAAATTTCTGTGAACTGAAATATACACCTTGGTGATCAAATGAAAGGGAAATGACCAAGGACTTTCCGTATGTGCAGGTAGTCTCACCGAATGCTGTGTTCGGTGTATCATGGTTATAAGGCGAAAGACTCGGCTTCCTATGGATAAAGGATTTGCAACCTAATGGGGTCTCCTGTTATATACTCGACGGTACAGGGAGCACAAGTCTGTACTAGTGCTGTCTGAAGCTAGATGGCGAGCAACAACTACTAGGTTTAAAGATGCCGGAACACATCTCTAGCCTAGACCACTAAAATGTGAGTGTTAAGTTTCAATGCTTCCTTAGGTTGATTGAATAAATTTTATGTTTGATCTTCAAGTATGTCTCGGTTTCAGGCCCTATCAAATGTTGTACCTCAAAAATCCTCTAAATGCATACTACATGCCACAAAATATCACATTGTTCGATGAAGAGATATCTACAGGAGCTTTTCAAATAACAAAAAAATGATCACAAAAACATCCACTATTGTCTCTAATGCAAGCTAATGAAACTAAATTTTTTTCTCTTAGAGTTATATAACACTAATAATGTGGAAAAGATTTCAATTTTCACTAGACTAATCAAAATGCAAAGAGATTGTTTTTGTATTTTTCAATGTTTTAGAGCAAATGCACCAAACGAATGAAAAACTAATGAAGAAACCAATTCGAGAGATGACAATGAGAGAGCTAAAACAAACAAGTTCACTTAATACAAACGCACACAATCAAGACCCAAACTAATGGAGAAATCCCTCAAATCAAAGAAGAATCTCAAAAAGACTCACACAAATCATGTAATCTAGGCTTGGAATGAGACAAAGCGAAACTTGAATGAAAGAGAGAAAAATCACTCAACTGATGCAATGATACAAAGGAATCCAGAAAAACGAATGCAAGTAAGCAAAAATGAATCTGACCAGAAAGGCAAGAACCAAAAACTCCCATGGGAGGCTCAGCACACCGTAGCACCTAGAAACCTTAGGGCTAGAATGAAAAACTGATAGTAAAAGGAAAACAACCAGAGGACAAGGGCCAAACATAGTCAAAAAATACTTCAAGGCACTCAATGAACCAGAAAAATGACACCAGGACTAGAAATCAAGCTCAGAGAGCCCAAAAGCAAGAAAACCCTAACACCAAATAGAGTTGGTGCACCTATTTCGATGTAATCTCTGCCAAAACAGCGTTGGCACGGGGGCCTAACTAGCAACAAGCGCCAACTGGTGCGACTGTCAAGCTATAAATCGTGCCAATCGAGTTTACTATGGGAAGAAGATGAAAAAGGGCAAACAGAGACTAGATCAAGTCTTCTAGGGGTTGAACAGGGGTTTGACACCAAAGGAGGCAAACTAGAAGAGAAAATAAATGAATCAAAAGCCAAAAACAACCAAAAGAAGAAAGACTAACTCCAACAAACTCTTACCCGGTAGAGTCGCCAATTTGTTGAAGAGGTAAATCCCCTCTGTGGACTGAGGCGATCCCTACTAGCCGAGATTGGGTCTAGAAAAAATCAAGTTACGTAATGCGATAAGAATACTACCTCAAATCCCACGCAATTTTCGTTGAAGAAAATATGACATTTCCCATCCCTTGCTCGACAAATCACAATCCTTCCATTCGACACATCTGGACACTTATACACTTATAAGGAAAAAACAACACATAATGTAAAATCTAAAGCATGTGACCATATATCAGTCAGAGAGGATATAATTCATTGCATAAAGAAATAAACGCATGAAAAGAACCATAATCAGAGTCGCTTATATTATGAATAGCAAAGGAAAGATTACAACCCAAAGCTCTGACGCTATGATCTTCCTTTGGCGGAGATGACAGTGGATCGTGTCTCAACAAAGCGCGTCTAGAATTTGGATGCAGCTCTCTCTCTTTGGCTTGGCTCTCAAAGGTTACTCGGCTATAGTTTCCATCCTACAAGTTCAGCTATTTAGCCTATTCAACCCCAACATGTTCAACCTTCAGCTATTCAGCTCTAACCTTCTCAACCATCACATCAATGGAAGATGGCTATATTTATAGAGGAGAGGAGGAGGCTGGGATCCCTACAATAGTGGAAGGGAGGCCTTATCCCTTGGGAGGTTTCCCCATAAGGTGGAAAGAAGAGACCAAAGGAGGAAGGCCGTGGTTAGTCAGTCGAACCACTTCCTATGACTCATCCACGAAGTTGTTGTAATTGAAACTTCGCCTCCTTTTTAAAAAAAAAATTCCATAAGAAGATTGGTGCAGATGCTTAACTAGGATAGAGTGCCAACTTGAATAGGCTCAGTGTTAATTTCCCCCCATTGGCGCGAGGGCATAACATGCTACCAATGCCAAGGAAAAAACAGGTTTTTTTAGTGGTCTTCTCAATAAATGATCAACAAAAGGAATGTTTTCCTCATGGAAAGGGATGCAATGATGGTATTTGCAAGGCATGACACTACTTATTGGTCACAGAAATGACCCTCCAATGGGCGAGATGGGGATTGCAGGGACGGTGAAAAATTACTGTGTAACATGGTCATCCCTTTTTAATAGAGAATAAATTAGGATTCAAATAATCTTGTAACAAACCTCCCTTGATCCAAAACAGAAACAACAAAGTCGATGTTGACTTCTGTGCTACTTCATCAAATTAAGGGAGGTTTTTTCCAAGATTAGACTAATCTAATAAATTATTCTCAAAACCAAGAGAATCTCATTCAGGTATGCATGCACTCAAGTCTTCTTAATTATTATTTAGTCATAAAAATGTTTATTAATTTATTTTGTTATTTTTTTCATTCTTTAGCTGTTGGTTGAATCAATAGAAAATTTGTTAGAGGACATTGAAAATGGAAGTTTTGGAATTTTTTATTTTATATAAACCCTCTTATATATTCCCCTAAATCATGTACCTTCGTAATGTAAAAAAAATCACATGAAATATCCATATCTCCTTTATTGTCCTCTTCCTAAAAAATACAATATTCAAACATTGTATCATCCCCACAATCACTAATGGATTGTGGAGATGCTA
Source organism: Pinus albicaulis (assembly GCA_034641835.2). NCBI lineage: Eukaryota > Viridiplantae > Streptophyta > Pinopsida > Pinales > Pinaceae > Pinus > Pinus albicaulis. Next base: position 207,941,409 of record CM076574.1, on the reverse strand, counting down.
CAATGGATGAATTATATATTTGTTTGAAATAGGACAACAAAGGAAATATGGAGATTCCTTATTCCTATACTTCCTTCCCTTTTGAAGGTATAGGGTTTAGGGGAGGGGCCATAAGAGATTAAACCTTCACATTGTTGGTGTTGTTCAATAGAGAATAAATTAAGATCAAATAATATTTCAGTAAACCTCCCTTGATACAACAGAGCGACAACAAAGTCAATGTTCAATTCATTGTTGCTCTGTTAAATCTAGGGAGTTTTTCTCTAATATTATAATACTCTAATAAATTATTCTCGAACCTAGCAGGAGCTCATTTAGGTATTCATGCACTCAAGTCCTTTAAATTATTATTTAGTCATAAAAATGTTTGTTAATTTTTTATTTTTTTATTTTTTTTATTCTTTAAGTGTTGGTTGAATCTTCTGAAGCAACATTTAGAGATCATAGCTTTCACCTTTGTGTGAGGTTTAAGGATGAGTTAAAGTCAGAAGCTATAAGACCTTCAATTGCGACTCAAGGTAAAGAAAAATTGGTTGATGTATTGTGTCTCTTTGTATGAATATAGATCTATATGATTTTCCCCTTCATTATCATGTGTATTGGGCATTTTATGGAAAAAAATGGTAGATCTAATATTCCTTGAGTAGAATAGGTTATATCTAATAGTAGTCAATATTCATATTGCTTGAAAGGGTTTTATATTTGTGTTCTTGTTCTCTTATTTGTAGGAACAAAGTGCTTGGATGTGGAGTTGGAAATTTGGGGCCACATCAACTAATTATATTATATAAGTAAAACTATAAAATAAATGGTATGCACCATATTTTCCATTCCCTTAGCGTGTATTAGGATTGATTGCATTGGATATAGTGAAAAATTGAATTGTAGTATATCTCACATTTTGTCTTGGAATCATATAGTGTTTCTTCATTGGATTTCAAAAATTCTTTGCTATTATATTCAATCCACTAATCGCACCCTATCAATCCACTACTCACACCTTATCCAAAAAAAATATATATGTAGTGGTTAAATCCATTTGGACATATTTTTATCTTAAAATTAATACTCTTGACTTATCCAATTTACCATTTATCCTATCTCCCCTATGGAATTAAAACAATCTATAGCTAAATATATAAATAAATTACCTTGGGAAGGAGGAAAAACAAAGAACATGCATTTTCATGGTGACTTGGTGCATAGTGAGAGACTCCATATCTCATGGTGGGATAGGAAAAAAGACCCTCTTTTAGTAAACCAAGCCTGAGGAGCTAAAATATTATTAATATTGGTCATCAGGAAAGTTTACAGGTGAAAAACGTAAATCCATAGAAAATGCCTCTCTATATATTGACACCATTATTTGGATTGGACTCTTTGGCCATATAATGGTTCACAAATTTGAAAGTTTCTCTACATAGCCTCTCCTCCCATTCAAGGGAAGCTTTCATGGACTCTGGGAAATGGGAAATATAATTAGTATTTTGAGTGATGGCATAATGGGAAGGCCCCCAATTTCTTCTATGCATCCCCTCCTTCATTTGAAATCATGGCTTCGTGGATTTGAAAACCCTCCTTTTATGGCATATCTTATTGATCCCTACCATATGGATTATGGAAAATTTGGAATTTTGGAGAAGTTAATAAGAAAATTCATATTATTCTTCACTCTTTATTCTCTGCTCTCCAAGGATGTGCTCTAAGGTCATTATTTGAGGAAGATTCCAAGGGTCGGGAATATGTGTGTTTCCTACTAGATTGGTATTCCCTAAATATAACTCGGAATGGATGTATTAAGATGAAGGTGGTTGGTCTACCACCAAAATGAATTTCACACATTAAATGAATTTATCCATAAAGTAGCTTGATCCATTTAATAATTGATCATCCCACAATCACTTGGATATTTTGGGAAGTTAGGATTGATTTCTAGAGTGATATATGGAAAATATACCTCCAATAACAACAGATTTAGATGATTTTGCATCAATTTTCTATACGGATTCTACAACAAGATGTTGTAGACCTAATTCTATACCAAATTTATATAGGGAAAATTCATAACAAATGATAAATGGCTCATTTCTCCAAAATTACAACATGGATTTTTGAGAAATTATTGTAGGCACACTTTTTGTATTTATTTCTTTCTCTAAAAAAAAATAATGAATACCCATATCATGGATTTCTAGATATGATCAAATCAGTAGTTAAGATTTTATAACTTGTGTTATGATGCTACTAATGAGGATTATAGTAACACTCTATGAATACTTTAACAAATCTTTAGGATTGAATGTTTCCATAGGATTTGGTAAGAGGAGATACATTGTAGGATATTCATCATTGCCATAAATTTATATGGAAGTTTCTTAGAACACTACCTACCACTTTATGAATATATGATGATGTGAAAAGATTCAATTGTTTTCTAAGAATACACACAATATTTTAATTCAATTCCATTCAAGATATATGATTCAAATTTATCATCTAAAAGGAATGCATCACCCTTAACTTTCAACAAGTTATTCAAACTAATATTTTCAACATGCACAATTATCCTCCTACACTTATTACAAGATATGATCTCTTCTCTTTATATGATAATATTTATAAATGAATCCATGTTTTGGGAATATGGAATGTGTTTCAAAATATATAATTTTAATGGAAACCTTAATAATTAAAGTTCCTTGGGAGAATTCAATTTTGAGACTAGCATAGTTACCTGTTCAAATTTGTGTCTTTCACCCCTAGGTCATAGGAGTCCAAATGCACAATCCTAATAATATGTGATGCATGATATTCTTAGGAAAACAAAGCCTTGTTTTCAACCTTTCAAATTTTAATGGTTCCTTGGACAATGTTAAGCATTGGGACCAATGTATAGTCAATGCCCATGCCATATTTAGTAACACTTGTTTCTTTTTTCCATGCTTTATGGGTGGGACTCGTACATTGTTTCATTTAGTTTGGTCCCATTGTTTAAAAATATATGTATCTAACTCCAAAACAACACATGCTAACATGTTTGAAGGGCCTAATCCCTATATGTAGAAAATTGGGTGACCTTTCCTAGTGTTACATTAACCAATTATTCTTGGATCCATAAATTTCATGTCAACATAATATGTTCTCCAATACATATTAGAAATATTTGGTAAAATTGGTGATCATCATATTCCCTACGACATAATGGATAATAAATTCTATAATATTGCACAATATTGGCCTATTCAATGCCTATAACATTAGCCTACTATGTTGGGATGCCATAACACATGTTACAAATGGATCGATGCATCAAATTATTTGCATTATTTTGCAAAGAATTATGTATTTCTCTAGCACTGTAGTATATCCTAATCATTTTTTTCTATAGTTGTGTTCTTTTCATTTCCTAGCAACACTAATGTCTCAAATATACAGAGTCAAGTAAAAATTTAATTTCAAAGTTCAATGTTTTTTTTTATTTTGAGATGGAAAATCTCGAGGATTAAACATAACTCCATGCTTATTAGGTACCCATGTTCTCACGGTGCCCTGGGAGGCCCACACCAACCACTTAAAAAATATCAATATTTGGAGTCTATTTTCATATGATTTTGCTCAGAGCAATATGGGTCTATTTGTTTATAATGCTTGAGGCTCATTGGATTTAGTGATGAGCTTTATAGTGTACTACTTCCAGAATGGTAATTTAAAATATTAAAATAAATGAGAGGGGGATTTTATTTTAATTTCAATCCTTTCATTTATTAAGTAAAGAAAATACATTTGTCTATTTTCATAATCTCATAGATCTATCTTATATAGGTTCTAGTATGAATTTTTCTAGCAAACTGATAGGGTTTATTCAAACTAAAAGGGTTCCTGGCATCTAAATCCTTTTGTTTGTTAGGCCAAAAAATAAAAAGAAGCATAATTTTGTTTCAAAAATCCTAGAGATCAATGGTATTTGTTAGAAAATGGTTAGGATTCCTAATTTTTATTGATAAATTCACATTTGGCACACTCTTGAATAGGATTAACGTTGATTGCACTTATAATTCCAAATATTTTTTGTAAGGTTGGTGCTGATTGATTTGACAAAAATATTTAAGGTCTAATTTTTCCACAGTGGAAATTGGTTTCTGGAGGCCTTTGCAAGACACTTGTTTATTAAGCCAAAAAGGAAAATATGAAGTTAGTACTTTCACAATCAAGAGATCTATACATAATGTTTTTAATGGACTATGCTAATAAATTGTGGGTATCATAAAATTAATTTATCAAGTCACAACCATACTATGATACTAGAAACACGACCAATGATCATAATATGTGTTTCTTTTTTCTATTCATGTCTTGACACTACATTGAATCCAAGTGGATATTGTGGCCACCTGCCTATTCCACCTAGTCAGTTTCATCAGTTTTCTTATTTACTATTTTTAGCATTTTTTCAGGTCATGAACTTCCAAAGTCATTTTGAGGCCCTAAATGGTGTAGTCCTCGTGTTGAAAAGTGTAATTAGCATTAGTCTTCATATTTACTATGTAATTATGTATTTATGTGAAATATAAGAAAATGATAATAAAATGTATTTTTGTATGCTTTCTTCATGGGTTTCATGAGCAAGGTTTTATTATAAGCCAATAGACTTCTTATTGATCTCTATTAGGTTGTGTATTCTATTTATAAATATAATCAAGGGTCATAAATATGAAGAGTCTAATCATCTAAAATTCTCCAAGAATTTGTGGAATAATGGCTCATAACATCCCTCAAGACAACCCATATTCAATGCTGAAGATAAGTGATGAAGTCGGCCTATATAGAGTGAGAATGTCAACCTACAATATTACTGTATAGTCGGGCTAAAAGGAAGGAAATATTCCATATATATATATATATATATATATATATATATATTGGACCTACGGCTCATTTGGCACCAAGAATTGTGGGTTTTAGAGAGTATTAAAATGTGGATATAAGAACAGAAGTTTGAGGATAGTTTTGACTTAACATCGTAGATCAACAAGTGAAACTTCGGACCATTACAAATTCAAAGTCAAGGTTAAATGTGGCTTTCGGATCAGGGTTAACGAATGTGGATATACTACAGTAGTTTGATATATTAAGGAAGGATATAAGGTGTGGATCTGTTTTGGGGTGTTGTATAATGACATTATAGTGAAATAATATTAAGGAAGGTAAATATATGATTTACCTTCCCAATGTACAAAACAAAAAGGAAATACAACATATCCCAAGTGAAGTAACCTCAAGGTAATAAGAACTAAAAGGTCCTAAGTGACCTGGCCTAACATCTGAAGAAGTTTGTGGAAATACACTAATATAGAGCAATAAGAAAGATACTTGAAGATCAAGCAAGGAAGGTGTGCTTGAGAAATCAAGTCAAAGAAGATAGACTTAGAGATCGAGTTCCGTAGTATTGGTGTAGGACAGTGAAGGTTGGTGCAAAAAATAAAGGTTAGCATTGGAGATCGACAAAGAAGAAGTAACAAGGTCTTGGAAGCATACATAGGTCAAGGTTCTAAGTCTTCGTCATGGTACTTGTCATTTGAAAATCTATAAGAAGAATTTCTTGGGGGTTTTCCTCTCCAAGAGGGAGAAGTTTTTCCCTGGATCTAGGAGCATAATTTTTGTGTCTTGTGTATTTTGATAATTGACTTGATTAAAGACTAAATAAACTAAATAAGAGAAGAAATAAATAACTCAAGAAAGCTCACAAGTAATTATCAAGAAGGGAATTTGAATTAATTACCAGCCCTCCAACTTCGTAACATGGAATTAGAGCTAAGGTGTTTAACACAAGGGCTACTTGACAAAGAAGACACTCTTGAAAGAAAAGATCAAAGCTTGGGCGAAAATTAAAATCATTTTACAAGGAAGACTCTCAAGATATTTTCAAGAAAGATCCTCATCTCATTCAAAGGATAAACTCATCAAGAAAATAATATTTGACATCAAAGATTTTTATTCAGAAATATTGTTGGAGGAAACATCATATTTTGAATATATCCTTAATCAGAAAGGATCCAAGAACACCTACATTGGAGAGTTCAATCCTAGAAGAAGCTCTTGACTTCATCTTAACCATCATCAAGGAAGCTGCAACTCACTCTACTCAAGTAAGTATCTATGACCTTGCTTAAACCTATCTAGATGACTTATTGTAAAGAAAGCAACAAGTTGGTTGGGTCATAAAACTTTAGTGCTTGGAAGAAGAGGACATATTTGAATCTAATTAAAGATGAATTTATGGAATACATTGAAGGGTATACAATTCAACCCTCAAAATAAGATGCTCTAGCTCATGAAAAGTACATGAAGGGAGAAATCAGAGCCCAGAGGATTCTTATATAATCCATTAAGGAATCACTCATTACCTATGTATCAGGACTAAAGTCTACAAAATAAATATATGAGAAACTGGTAGAGATATTCTCTATGAGTATTGCAGGAGAAGCAATCTCTTTGAGACAAGAATTATACAAAATGAAATTATCAAGATAATAATATTAGAAAACTTTTGAGGTTTAAAGTGGGCCTCCTAAAAAAAAAATTATAAGAACTAATAGGATTCAAGATGATGATGTCAACCATGGGAGATGATTCACCATTTTCGGGGTAAAAATTAAAAAGATTAAAAAATAATCAAATAATAAAACTACTTTTTCAACTTGTATTTCTAGCTTATCTTCTTAAGGATTTACTCAAATTTCAAGTGTGGGTACTCATTGGATGAAACATTTAATTCTTTATCCATAGAGTACCCATGTTGCATACTTTTGATGGACCCCACTACATGAAAAATTAGAAATACATTAAAAAACATGATTGCAATCACGTTTTTCATGTATTTCCCATTTTTATTGTAGAAGGGTCCATATAAAGTATGCAACATTGGTACTCCTTGGATGAGGAATCAAATTTTGCATCCAATGAGTGTTCCCGCTCGAAATTTGAGTAAACCCATAAGGAGATAAGTTTAAAATACGAGTTGAAAACGTATTTTTTTCTTTTTTGCCTCTAAAATTTGATGATGTTATCTAATATTATTTTATTATTTCCACTATTATTTTATAATTTCCTTAGGAGGCCCATTTTATACCTCAAAATTCCCCTAATGGGAATCACTTCATACTGATGAGGATTTCTAAAATAAGAGATCAATTTCAGGAACTGGGAGAAGTAATGTCTGACAATGAGATGGATACAATGGTGGTAAATTCCCTACCAGAAGAATGGGGAAACTTCACTTCAAGTTTATACCGGAAGAAAGAAGAAACACCATTTCATGATTTATGGTCTCTATGTAAAATAGAGGAAACAAGATTGAAATCCAAAGGTAATATAGGATCAAGTGAATGGAATCAAGCCTTTGCAGCTATATCTAGGAAGAAAGGAAGATTCACAAATTTTGGTCCTCGTAATAAAAGAAGAAATTTGGAGAAAATACGATGCTTTGGATGTAATGAACTTGGGCATTATAAAAGACATTTTCCTACTTCTGGAAAGGACAAGAGGAAAAAGGAAGAAGCCCATGTCATAGATATGAAGGAAAAACTCGATACAAAGAAATCTAATAAATAAGAAGAGAGAAATCTATATTATGATTGAGATCATATTTTTCTTTAAGTGATTTATGTTGGTTAGTATGAAAGGAATCAATGTATGTTAACAACATCATGATAGAAGTAGGGTAGGAGCTCTTGGTGAATTAGCTCCTAGAAAACCTCACTGGTAACAATACTGATGAAATGTAGTCATCAATATCAAGGGTCGTCATGGAAAGTGGTGCTAACATTCTCTAATAGAGTTATCTATGAATTCACTGATTAGAAATAAAGCAGAATGGTTTAATCAAGAATTCTATGCTATATAACTTTGGGATGTGATGAGACATTGATGAAGCAAGTCAAGGGAATGAAGCTCATAATTCTAGTGAAGTTGCTACAAAATGACTCAAAGGAGAAAGGTATGAGGTATATATATATTTATATGCTGACACTAGATGCCAAGAAGTCATGTCATATGGTTGCAGGTAATGGACTTATATATTTAGAAGTATGATATATGGAGGAGGATCTCTCTCGGTGCACTGACATATGAAATCAACATAGAATATATTGATATGGAATTTGAGGTGGTTGTATATGAACAAGGTACTGAAAATTGTAAGTTCCTAGGGATGAAGATGTGCAGAAGGGAAGAGATCATGAAATGCAACCATGTAAAGGGGTAGTTATCATCTAGAAGCCAATAAGATGTGACTAAAATATATCCCAGAGGATATGTAGACTCTGATAGAAGTCTGGTAAAGAGAATAACCTTGACAAGACATATCATGGGGAGATGTGTCAATCTGAATAGAGGATGTCATTGCTTATAGGAAGATGTCATGGTGAAAGATCATCACTGAGGTAACTTTTTCTTTAAAATTTCATTCGCATATGTTTATCTGGATGAATTTGTGCAGGGCTACTAATCATGTGAAGGGATGTAAGATCCTTGGAGATTATTCAAAAGAAAGAAGCATGGCATAAAAGGTGGACCACATATGAAACACAGATGAATCACCTTTTGGTAGATGACATGACTCATGAATGAAAGTGATGGATGATCTGTGTCATATTGAGCTAAAGATGAAGATTCCTCAATATTTAAATCCATCACATCAAGGGGAGGAATTCTTCATGAGAAATTGGGTGTATCACTATTTTTGCTACAGGTCCCTAATTGAGGGGGAGCCTGGTGATATGTTTCTTACTTGTAAGAAACTAGGTAATTACTAAGAATGAGCTTAGGTACATTCCTTATATAGGAATGAGTACATTCCCTTGTGGAATAGGTCCTCCCTAGTTGAGAAGGAGAGATAAACACATCATTCTGGTATTCAATTGGGAAGACAGAATGGAGGATTGGGTAATCATCTAGCATTCAATACTCTTTGAGAATGTGTTAGGGAATTAAAGATAAGAGTAGTCGGGGACCAATATTCTTTGAGGGCTAGCTACCCAAAAGAAGAATAGTCTAAGAAGGTCATACTTCGGGAACACCTGGGTGGAGTATGTACCTTGGAGAGAAAATGACTATGTTGTCTATAAGTCATGTATCTCGTCAACATTATAGCCCATTGTCTTGTTGAGATATGGGGTTGTTAGTTAAGGCCTTGCACTAGGACAATGTTGGTAGATATGATGCTATAGAGATGCAATACCAATCTGACTCGTCTTATGAGATTCTTCAGTTTGAAAGTGACCATGTACCTATAAGAATACCTCCCTAGTTAAGAGGGAGTGTTGAAAAGTGTAACTAGGATCGGTCTTCATATTGACTATGTAATTATGTATTTATGTAAAATAAAATACAAATATAAAATTTTTTTTTTTTTTATGCTTACTTCATGGGTTTCATGAGCAAGGTTTTATTATAGGTCAATATACTTCTTCTTGATGTATATTACGTTGTGTATTATAGTTATAAATATAATTAAGGGTTATAAATATGAAGATTCTAATCATATAAAATTATCCAAGACCTTGTGGAAGAATGGCTCATAATAGCCCTCAAGACAACCCATTTTCAATGCTGAAGATAAGTGATGAAGTCGGCCTATATATAGTGAGAATTTCAGCCTACAATATTTTTTATGGTCGGCCTAAAAGGAAGGAAATTTGCCATATATATATATATATATATATATATATATCCTCGACCTACGACTCTTTTAGAACCAAGAATTGTGGATTGTTCTGAAACAAATTGCAAATTTCAAATAGTATTAAAATGCAGATAGAAGGACAGAATTTTGCGGATAGTTTTGACTTGATAGCGTAGATCAACAAGTGAAACTTTGGACCAATACAAAGTCAAAGTCAAGGTTAAATGTGGCATGTTGATCAGGGTTAAGGAAGTGCAGATATACTGAAGCATTTTGATATGTATACTGTGAGGTGCGGTTTTGTCTTGGGGTGTTGTACAGTGACATTATAGTGAAAGAATATTAAGGAAGGTAAATCTATGATTTACCTTCCTAATGTAAAAAATAAAAAGTAAATACAACATATCCCAAGTGAATTAACCTCAAGGTAATAAGAAGTAAAAGGTCCCAAGTAACCTGGCCTAATATCTGAAGAATTTTGTGAAAATACACTAATATAAATAAATAAGAAAGATACTTGAAGATCAAGAAAGGAACGAGTGCTTTAGAAATCAAGTCAACGAAGATAGACTTAGAGATCAAGTTCTCTAGTATTGGTGGATGACAGTGAAGATTGGTGCAGAAAATAAAGGTCAGTGTTGGAGATTAAAAAAGAAGAAGCAACAAGATCTTGGAAGCATACATAGTGTTTTCACCAAAATCAGCCCTGATAGGCTGTTGGTCTGTCAACTTCAATGTAACTATTTCAAACCAATCTTTTGACTAAGGCTTAGCCTCCTCAATTTGAGAGGGCTCTCTCAAGGATTAATGATATTAAGTAAAGATGTAGATAGATGGCTAACTCTATGTCTCTTGATTTTGTATGTTTACAGGTTGAAAATATGGAGGCTTGTTACCATTGGGCTATGGAATCAGTGACAGGGATAAAGATAACAATAGCTCTTCTTATAGAAACTGAGGCTTGTATATACTCCAATGAAAGAGTGACACATTCAGGAAAATACCAATAATTTTAGGTTCAAAGGAAGTCATAGCATGTTATATATGAATTCTGAGTAATGATACATCAAGGTATTGAAAAAATATTAAAAGAGATTCATCAAAGCTCAACACTTAAAAGAAGTCAGAGCATGAATAACCATGAATTCTGAGTAATAGGCATTTAAAACATTGAAGAAAACCTTTCAAAGATAGGACCCAAAAACTAAATTTACCATAGTTCAACACTTAAAGGAAGTCAGAGCATGATAAACCATGAATTCTGAGTAATAATTATTGAAACTATGAAAGGAAGACATTTCAAAGATAAAATATAAACTCATTGAAATACACTAAGAATCTCCATTCCAGAAAATTTAAAATTCTTCTGTATATATCAGTCAATCTAGAGCTTTACAAAAGTACTATTTTTGATAACCTTCTCCAACCTTGAATACATCGAAATCTTTACTACTTATAGGCATCTTGCCTTTACATCTAGTCTGCCAAGTGGCTAGACCATTAAATTTTATTACTGACACCAAATCTAACTACTATCTAGATCTTTAAAACTAAAAATGACACCTTTTCGAATCAGGAGTTAGGGTCCTAATATGACTCAAACACCTAATTATTACATTTAAACTAAAGTGATGTAAATCTTCCTCGAAAGGAACCATGACTTTGAGCCATGTTGGCCATCAAAAAAACATTAATATCATAAATGCCTTCATGAAGTTACTCTGCCTATTACTAAGGAGATGTCAGTTTGATGACTTGGCAATATGTGGACTGTTGTCTTCAAACTATACCCTTAAGTGAATATCTTTACTTGGAAAATCACTGATCTGATACTCTTTGTCAATTCCCTGATATTCTTTGCCATTCTGATGGGGAACAACTTTAAGTATTTGTTTACCTTTCTCCATCTTCCCAAAATTTACATTCAAAACTAACCTTGCTGTTAAAACTCTATTTTGAGCTACTTTCATAGATAGTTTAGTAGCACAAACAAAAAGATGATATGTGATACTCTTCCACTTTATTATATTCATTTGAGGATGTTAAGTAGTCAAAAAAAATTAAACACAGGCTTCAAAACTCTTCCTCCTTATCATTTTAGGTACCTTAAAACCAAAAAGGATTCTTTAGAAATTCCACAGTAGAAAATGAGCTTTAAGCCTGGCTTATACTGCAGAATTACCTAATATTTTAAAGACTTGACAAAACTTAAGATTTGATCTCTGAAAAATTCCATGAACATACCTACATTTAACTTGTGATAATATAAGACAAAAAGGTCCATAATCCATTTCTTACCTCCTTATCTACCAGCAGTTTCTTTCTGAGCAGTTTCAATAGTTTTGTCCATGGTTCTTGTTTCCAAGTTTTTTTTCTCTAATTATGTCTTCATCAACTCTATATCTTCTTTCAACTCTTTAACTTGTCTTTGAAGAATTTTCCTCTCTTCTTGTAACCATAAGTTCCTCTTCCTTGTATGTGACATCACAATGCATAAAGTATGTGTTCTCTTTAACAAATTTTTGGCTTTTCCGATAGAGTTCTCAAAATGAGTAACCTAGTCATTCACTTTCTTCTCCACCTCATCTATCATTTGTCTATCTTGATTTTAGTTTTCCAGATCTCTCTTTGTCTCATTCAACTCATCCTTAATAGCTCTCAAATTTTCTTCAAGAATCTCCTTTTCAGTTTCTTCTATGACTTTATTTTTTCCCTTTCTCTGTTTGACTGCTTCTTCCTTGTCCTCCTTGCTCTGTCCTTTAGAAAAGTATACTTCATATTTCATTTGAATATTTATTTTTTATTGATCCTTCTTCTCTTTGGTAACCTCTATCTCAATATGAGATATGACTATAAATTCTTCTATCACTGCTCCTTTTCCTTTATCTTCCTTCTGCCTCTTATTACCAATAGTGATAGTTTCAGAAGTCCGTGATCTAGTGAAAGGTTTTCGAGGTTTGAAAAGAAAACCTGAATCTTCTAAAGAAAACTCTAATTTCTTGTCTACAAGTCCATTTCCTTTTACCTGGAATCTTTTAACCTCAGGTACTTTCACTACAGGGTTTTCTGCAATGTCTATTGCTTGCAAAATGTCTTCAAGTCTGCCTTTAACTCCAACACTTTCCTTAGTATTTCTTTTAGATATTTTTGCTACAAGTTTGGTTTTGCTGTCTGTGTCATGCTTGTTAGTTTTCTTGCTAGTTGCTAGAGGTGATGATGTCTCTTGGATTAAATTAACTTCCTCTACCATGTCTTTATCTGTAGATTTTAAACCTTCTTGTTGATTTCCTTCTAACTCTGCAGTGGTACTCCTCTCTTGCCTAAAAGAAAAAGCTTTGAGTTTAGAGGCTTTCCTTGGAGATAGAACATCTAACTCATACCCATTCATAAAAAATAATGATGCCTAGTCTCTGTTTAATTTACTTAATTCCCCCAAAATTAGCAATTTCATCAGTCCATGGTGAAAAATAGAGGTTTCATTTCTTTTAGGTCTTCCTTGCACCTTGTCTGCCATTTTTCCGAGACTTATAAAAAGATAAAATTGAATATCTATCAACTTCTTCCCTATAAAATGAAGCAATAGTTTGAAATGATACATGTAGATTGTTTGAAACTAGCCTTCACATGTAAAGTATTTATGTATTACTGTCAATAATTTTGAATAGTTATCTTTAAGGCAAGTTTTGGGAATCCCTACATGTTCATGTTTTAGATATTCATCAAAAAATTTCAAATTAAACTTGGTAGCTTTAAACCATTCTTCTCCAGTCCTTGAAATCCTTGTTTCTTTTGAAATTCTATCAGGTGAAATTGGAACATGAAGACAACCGACCTTTGTATGTGTGCCTTTGAAATTGAGTATGGAGTCTTGTGATGACCTTGCAACTTCTGGCAAAACTGAATGCAGCCTGATTTTGTAAAGAGCTCACCGAAATATGGATCTTCCATGACTAAACTTGGATTTGTAGGTTCATACCTGAATGGAAGACCTCCTTTATAAACCTTCTTTGGTGTAGGAATTTCTTATGTTATGCAGCAGTGGCCTTCCTTGTATCTTAACACTTGTTTAGGGAAAAGCCCTTAATGACAGCAAGCTACTATGGTAGAAGGAAACTGATATAGAAAAATGGTTTCTACTATAGATGTAACTGACAGAAAGCTGCTTTGGTAGCAAATTACGAAAGCGGAAAAACAGAGTAAGAGGAATGAGCGATAATTTGAAAAGCCGAATGAGATGGCATTAGAAAAATGATGGTTGGTGTTAGAAAATGGTCTTCACATGTAAAATCTTTCTGTATGACTGTTAATACTTTTGAATAGTTATCTTTAAGGCAATTTTTGGGAATCCCTTTAGTCATTTTAATCCCTACATGTTCATGTTTTAGATATTCATAAAAAAAAATCAATTTAAACTTGGTAGCTTTAAACCATTCTTCACTAGTCCTTGGAATCCCTATTTCTTTTGAAATGATATCAGGAGAAATTGGAACATGAAGACAACCGACCTTTGTATATGTGCCTTTGAAATTGAGAACAAAGTATTGTGATATCTGTTGGTGATGACCTTGCAACTTTTGGTAGAACTGAATGCAACCTACTTTTGTAAAGAGCTCAACGAAATATGGATCTTCCATGACCAAACTTGGATTTGTAGGTTCATACATCAAGGGCAGACCTCCTTTATAAATCTTCTTTGGTGTAGCCATTTCTTATGTTATGCAGCGGTGGCCTTCTTTGTATCTTAACACCTGTTTAGGAAAAAACCCTTGATGACAGCGAGCTATTATGGTAGAAGGAAACTAATATAGAAAAAGGGTTTTTGCTGGAGATGTAACTGACAGAAAGCTACTTTGGTAGAAAATTATGAAAGTGGGAAAATAGAGTAAGAGGAATGACGGATAATTTGAAAAGCAGAATGAGATGGCATTAGAAAAATGATGGTTGATGTTATAAAATATGTAACTTTTGAATGATGACTTTACTCTGGCAACATGTCCTTGAAACTCTCAAATATTAACCATTCATCATTATGGAGAAAACCTAAGTTTACCATAAAATTTATAACCTAATTTTATCATAAAATTTATCATTTCATGATGCCTTGCAACCTAATCAATTTTAAAGAAAAATTTTGACACATTTCAAGTTGAAATTATGAGAATTTTTGGGTGATAATAGTGGCTCCACTTGGGATAGTATGCCCCTGTGGTACACTCAGAACCAGTATCTCTAGTGCCGCTATCCATCTTTTAGAATAAAACTATGAAATTTTTCCAAGATTTTGCTCAAGCTTTAATGGACTTCACCTCAGGCTCAAGCTTGATGATCACTGCAAGAAGCACCCAAACTATACCTACTGAAAAAATTCTCAGTCAACTTTGATATTATTCACACACTCCTACCTACCCTAGCAGCTACAATCTCCATTTTAACTCAAACAACATGAAATTTCCAATGAAGCTAATCATTTGTCTTATCTGATATTTGAAGCTCTTGATTACACTTGAACCAAAGTAACCATGATACTGTGATGACCAAGGAAGCTTAGAATGTATTTGATCTTCATAATGAAAATGAAATTAAAATATTGGAATGTAAAGCTCTTCCATGTATTCAACTATAGGGTCAAAGAAGACATTATCAGTTTGATGATCCTCATAACATTTTGTAACTTCAGACAATTGATTCTTATCCACACAAGATTTATTTTTTATGCTATACAAATGCTGTTCAAAATGATTCCCACAAACAATGTATTCTTCCTCATTAATATGATCATTTTTTGATGTAAACTGCTGCAAGGAATGACATAAAAAATCAACCCTTTCCTTAACCTGAGGATCATGGAAACTATCTTCCAGTATTTCCTCTTGTTGTTTGCAATGATTCTCATACTCCTGATGATCAAGAAAATGACAAGTTTGTTGCAACTTTACATCAAACTTAGAGGATGTAACATGATTTTCATAAGTAAACTCCTGTTGAGTTTCATTTTCATCCAAGGGAGATGTTATCCTTTCTTCTTGGTGTTATTCTTGTTGATGAAAGGTATTTTCATGAAGGGCCTCTAAAATTTCCTCATCCATGAACTCACCATCTTCATAACAATTCTCAAAATATTCAATAAAAATCACAAAGTGTTTACAACAGTCTTTAACCAGTAATAAGGAGGGATGACACTCTTTATACATCTCATAAAATGAAACATGGAAATCAGCAAGAGAATATAATGAACCATTTGGCAAGCTTTCATACCAAGACCATGTTTTTCCTCCTAAGGTGGTCATAAACATCTCATGAGACAATCTTCAGGGAACTAAACCTTAAAAATGTGTACATGCATATGGAACCTAACCAAATGAAGAGCAGCATTGTATTTCTTCTCATCCTTAAATATTGGAAGATCATCTAACCATTCAACCTTTGGCATAGGATTTGCAAAGCCAGGGATATGAGACTGATTCATAGGAGCATACCTAGCATTTATTCTTGCAATGGAACTCATCTCGAAACTTCATCAAGCTAATGGTATTTGAGCAGTGGAGTCACATTCCAATTTGATTATTTTATGTGTGGAGTCGCCAAGGTAGATGCAACCTCGAAAAGCTTCCTGAGCTCCTGCTACCTTTAGAAGTTCAGCTTCAAAATTTCGGGAATGAGTAATCTTTAGGCTCCCGGCAGACGCATCAAAAATTTTTCACCAAAATCAGACCTGGTAGGCTATTGATCAGTCAAATTTAGTGTACCTATTTCAAACCAATATTTTAATTGAGGCTTAGCCTCCTCAACCTGATAGGGCTCTCTTAAGGGTTAATGATATTAAGTAAAGATGTATATAGATGGATAACTCTATGTGTCTTGATTTTGTATGTTTACAAGTTGAAAAGATGGAGGCTTGCTACCATTGGGCTATGGAATCAGTGACAGGTATAAACATAACAATATATCTTCTTATATAAAATGAGGCTTGTATATACTCCAATGAAAGAGTGACACATTCAGGAAAATCCCAATAACTTGAGGTTCAAAGGAAGTCAGAGCATGTGATATATGAATTCTGAGTAATGATACATCAAGGTATTGAAAGGAAAGTATTAAAAGAGATTCATCAAAGATCAACACATAAAGGAATTCATAGCATGAATATCCATGAATTCTGAGTAATAAGCATCTAAAACATTGAAGAAAACCTTTCAAAGATAGGGCCCAAAAACTCATTTTACCATAGTTCAACACATAAAGGAAGTCATAGCATGATAAACCATGAATTCTTAGTAATAAGTATTGAAACTATGAAAGGAAGACATTTTAAGATAAGATATAAACTCATTGAAATACACTAAGAATCTCCATTCCAAAAAAGTTAAACTGCTTCTGTATATAACAATCATTCCAGAGCTTTACAAAAGTAGTATTTTTGATAACATTTTACAACCTTGAATACATTGAAGTCTTTACTACTTACAGGAATCTTGAATTTACATATAGTCTTCCAAGTGGCTAGACCATTAAATTTTATTACTGACACCAAATCTAACTACTAACTAGATCTTTAAAACTAAAACTGACACCTTTTCGAATTAGGAGTTAGGGTCCTACTATGACTCAAACACCTAATTATTACATTTAAACTAAAGTGATGTAAATATTCCTGGAAAGGAACCATGTCTTTGAGCCATGCTAGCCATCAAAAATACATTAATATAATAACTACCTTCGTAAAGTTACTCTGCCTATTATTAGGGAGATGTCAGTTTGATGACTTGGTAACATGTGGACTGGTGTCTTCAAACTATACCCTTAAGTGAATATCTTCACTTGGAAAATCATTGATCTGATACTCTTTGTCAACTCCCTGATATTCTTTGTCTTTCTGATGGCGAACATCTTTAAGTATTTGATTATCTTTCTCCATCTTCCCAAAATTTACCATAAAAACTAACCTTGCTGTCAAAACTTGTTTTTGAGATAATTTCGTAGCTAGTTTAGTAACACAAACAAAAAGATGATATGTGATACTCTTCTGCTTTATTTTAGTCATTTGAGGATGTTAAGTAGTAAAAAAAAATCAAACACAGCCTTCAAAACTCTTCCTCCTTATCATTTTAGGTACCTTAAAACCAAAAAGGATTCTTAAGAAATTCCACAGCAGAAAATAAGCTTTAAGCCTGGTTTATGCTGCGGTATTACCTAATATTTTAGAGACTTGACAAAACTTAAGATTTTAGCTCTTAAAAATTCCATGAACATACCTGCATGTAACTTGTAATAATATAAGACAAAAAAGGTCCATAATCCATTTCTTGCCTCCTTATTTACCAGCAGTTTCTTACTGAGAAGTTTCAATAGTTTTGTCCATGGTTCCTGTTTCCATGTCTTTTTTCTCTAATTCTGTCTTCATCAACTCTATATCTTATTTCAACTCTTTAAATTGTCTTTCAAGACTTCTACTATCTACTTGTAACCATCAGTTCCTCTTCCTTGTATGTGACATCATGATGCGTAAAGGTTGTGTTATCTTCAGCAAATTCTTGCCTTTTCCAATAGAATTCTCAAAATGAGTAACCTGGTCATTCAATTTCTTCTCCACCTCATATACCATTTGTCTATCTTGCTTTTATTTTTCCAACTCTCTCTTTGTCTCAGTCAACTCATCCTTAATAGCTCTCAACTGTTCTTCAAGAATCTCCTTTTCAGTTTGTTCTATGACTTTATTTTTTCCCTTTCTCCATTTGACTGCTTCTTTCTTGTCCTCCTTGCTTTGTCCTTTAGAAAATTCTACTTCAAAGTTCCTTTGAATATTTATTTTTGAGTGATCCTTCTTCTCTTTGGTAACCTCTGTCTCAATAGGAGATATGACTATAATGTCTTGTGCCACTGCTCCTTTTCATTTATCTTCCTTCTGCTTCTTATTACCAATAGTGATAGTTTCAGAAGTCTGTGATCTAGTGAAAGGTTTTCGAGGTTTGAAAAGAAAAATTGAATCTTCTGAGGAAAACTGTAATTTCTTGGATACAAGTCCCTTTCCTTTTACCTGGAATATTTTAACCTCAGGTGCTTTCACTACAGGGGTTTCTGCAATGTCTATTGCTTGTTGAATGTTTTGAAGTTTTCCTTTAACTCCAACACTTTCCTTAGTATTTCTTTTAGACATTTTTGTTGTAGTTTTTGTTCTGATGTCTGTGGCATGCTTGTTAGTTTTCTTGCTAGTTGCTAGAGGTGATGATGTCTCTTGGATTAAATTAACTTCCTTCTAACTCTGCAGTGGTACTCCTCTCTTGCCTAAAAGAAGAATTTTTGAGTTTAGAGGCTTTCCTTGGAGATAAAACATCTAACTCATACCCATTCATAAACAAGAACGATGCCCAGTATCTATTTAATTTACTTAATTCCTCCAGGATTAGCAATTTCCTCAGTCCATGGTGAAAAATAGAGGTTTCTTTTCTTTCAGGTCTTCCTTGCACCTTGTATGCCATTTTTCCAAGACTTCTAAAAAGATAAATGGAATATCTATCAACTTATTCAC
Source organism: Pinus albicaulis (assembly GCA_034641835.2). Lineage (NCBI taxonomy): Eukaryota > Viridiplantae > Streptophyta > Pinopsida > Pinales > Pinaceae > Pinus > Pinus albicaulis. The sequence goes on along the minus strand of CM076574.1, from coordinate 207,922,201 downwards.
TGTGAAATGAAGCAATATTTTGAAATGATACATGTAGATTGTTTGAAACTGGCCTTCACATGTAAAGTATTTTGTATGACTATCAATAATTTTGAATAGTCATGTTTAAGGCAAGTTCTGGGAATCCCTTTAGTCATTTTAATCCCTACATGTTCAGGTTTTAGATATTCATCACAAATTTTCAAATTAAACTCGGTAGCTTTAAACCATTCTTCTCCAATCCTCAGAATCCCTGTTGCTTTTGAAATTATATCAGGCGAAATTAGAACATGAAGACAACCGACCTTTGTATATGTGCCTTTGAAATTGAGTACGAAGTCTTGTGATATATGTTGGTGATGACCTTGCAACTTCTAGAAGAACTGAATGCAACCTACTTTTGTAAAGAGCTCAACGAAATATGGATCTTCCATGAAAAAACTTGGATTTGTAGGTTCATACCTGAAGGGCAGACCTCCTTTATAAACCATCTTTGGTGTAGCAATTTCTTATGTTATGCAGCGGTGGCCTTCTTTTTATGTTAATACCTATTTAGGAAAAAACCTTTGATGACAGCGAGCTGTTATGGTAGAAGGAAATTGATATTGAAAAGGGGTTTCTGCTGGAGATGTAACTAACAGAAAGCTACTTTGGTAGCAAGTTACAAAAATGGAAAAATAGAGTAAGAGGAATGAGGGATAATTTGAAAAGCGGAATGAGATGGCATTAGAAAAATGATGGCTGATGTCTGAAAATGCGTAAATTTTGAATGATGACTTTACTCTGGCAACATGTCCTTGAAACTCTCAAATATTAACCATTCATTAATATGGAGAAAATTGTTATAGATTAACACAATTTTCGTAGCACATTTCATTTGACAAGTGTCAGTTTTGCTACGGAACTACTAGGTGTTTCCACAACGAATTCTCTTAATTTTGTACTAAATTTTCTGCGGACTCAGATAAATTTTGATAGATGGCTAGATTTAGGATTTAAGGTCACTCTAAGGTATCTACTCAAAACCTATTCTTTTGTTGTGGCTTAGGATTATTTCTAACATCCTAAGAGAAAACTTAAAAACTAAGTTTATCATAAAATTTATCATTTCATGATGCCTTGCAACCTAATCAATTTTAAAGGAAACATTTGACACATTTCAAGTTGAAATTATCAAAAAAAAATTGTGATAACAGTGGCTCCACTTGGGATAGTGTGCCCCTATGGTACACTAGGAACCAGTAGCTCCAGTGCTGCTATCCATCTTTTACAATAAAACTCTAAAATTTTGACAAGATTTTGCTCAAGCTTTAATGGACTTCACCTCGGGCTCAAGCTTGATGATTACTGCAATAAGCACCCAAACTGCACCTGCTAAAAAACAAATGCTCAGTCAACTTTGAGCTTATTCACACACTCCTACCTACCCTAGCAGTTGCAATCTCCATTTTAACTCAAACAACATGAAATTTCCAATGAAGCCAATCATTTGTCTTATCTGATATTTGAAGCTCTTGACTACACTCAAAACCAAAGTAACCATGATATTGTGATGACAAAGGCAGTTTAGAATGTATCTGATCTTCATAATGAAAATGAAACTGAAACATTGGAATGCAAAGCTCTTCCATGTATTCAGTTATAGGGTCAAATATTACATGATCAGTTTGATGATCCTCGTAACATTCTGTAACTTCATACAACTTATTCTTAGCCACACAAGATTTATTTTGTATGCTATCCAACTGCTGTTCAAAATGATTCTCACAAACAATGTATTCTTCCTCATTAATATGATCATTTTTTTATGTAAGCTTCTGAAAGGAATGAAATAAAAGATCAACCCTTTCCTTAACCTGAGGATCATAGAAACTATCTTCCAGTATTTCCTATTGTTGTTTGCAATGATTCTCATACTCCTGATTATCAACAAAATGACAAGTCTGCTGCAACTTTACATCAAAATCAGATTATGTAACATGATTTTCATAAGTAAAATCCTGTTGGGTTTCATTTTCATCCAAGGGAGATTTTATCCTTCCTCTTGGTGTTCTTCTTGTTGATGAAAGGTATTGTCATGAAGGGCCTCTAAAATTTCCTCATCCATGAACTCATCATCTTCATAAAAATTCTCCAAATATTCAATAAAACTCTCAGAGTTTTTACAATAGTCTTTAACCAGCAATAAGGAGGGATGACACTCTTTATACATCTCATAAAATGAAACATGAAATCATCAAGAGAATATAATGAACCATTTGGCAAGCTTTTATACCAAGACCATGCTTTTCCTTCTAAGGTGGCCATAAAAATTTTCATGAGACAATCTTCAGGGAACTAAACCTTAAGACTGTGTACATGCATATGGAACCTAACCAAATGAAGAGAAACATTTTCTTTCTTCTCATCTTTAAATATTGGAAGATCATCTAACCATTCAACCTTTGGCATAGGATTTGGAAAGCTGGGGATAAGAGAACAATTCATAGGAGCATAACTAGCATTTATTATTGCAATGGAAATCATCTTGAAACTTCATCAAGCTGTTGATATTTAAGTAGTGGAGTCACCTTCCAATTTGATTATTTGATTTGTGGAGTCGCCAAGGTAGCTGTATCCTCAAAACTCTTCCTGAGCTCCTGCTACCTTCAGAGGTTCAACCTCAAAATTTCGGGAATGAGTAATATTTAGGCCCCAGGCAGATGCACCAAGATTTTTTCACCAAAATTGGACCTGATAGGTTGTCGATCAGTCAGATTCAATGTAACTATTTCAAACCAATATTTTGATTGAGGCTTAGCCTCCTCAACCTGAGAGGGCTCTCTCAAGGATTAGCCTCCTCAACCTGAGAGGGCTCAACATGTAGATAGATGGGTAACTCTATCTATCTTGATTTTGTATGTTTACAGGTTGAAAAGATGAAGGCTTGCTACCATTGGGCCATGGAATCAGTGACAGGGAAAAGATAAAAATAGCTCTTCTTATAGAAACTGAGGCTTGTATATACTCCAATGAAAGAGTGACACATTTAGGAAAATCCCAATAACTTGAGGTTCAAAGGAAGTCAGAGCATGTGATATATTAATTTTGAGTAATGATACATCAAGGTATTGAAAGGAACGTATTAAAAGAGATTCATCAAATCTCAACACTGAAAGGAAGTCAGAGTATGAATAACCATGAATTCTGAGTAATAATAATTTAAAACATTGAAGAAAACCTTTTAAAGATAAGACCCAAAAACTCATTTGACCATAGTTCAACACTTAAAGGAAGTCAGAGCATGATAAACCATGAATTCTGAGTAATAAGTATTGAAACTATGAAAGGAAGAAATTTCAAAGATAAGATATAAACTCATTGAAATACACTAAGAATCTCTATTCCAGAAAAGTTAAACTACTTTTGTATATATCAGTCAATCCGGAGCTTTACAAAAGTAGTCTTTTTGATAACCTTTTCCAACCTTGAATACATCGAAGTCTTTACTACTTATAGGCATCTTGCCTTTACATCTAGTTTTCCATGTGGCTAGACCATTAAATTTTATTACTGACACCAAATCTAAATACTACTAGATCTTTAGAACTAAAAATGACACCTTTTCAAATCAAGAGTTAGAGTCCTACTAAGACTCAAACACCTAATTATTACATTTAAACTAAGGTGATGTAAATATTTCTCGAAAGGAACCTTGTCTTTGAGCCATGCTAGCCATCAAAAAAATATTAATATCATAATTTCCTTCGTGAAGTTACTCTGCCTATTATTAAGGAGATGTCAGTTTGATGACTTGGCAACATGTGGAATGGTGTCTTCAAACTATACCCTTAACTAAATATCTTCACTTGGAAAATCACTGATCTGATACTCTTTGTCAACTCCCTGATATTATTTGTCATTCTGATGGGGAACAGCTTTAAATATTTTTTTACCTTTCTCCATCTTCCCAAAATTTACCATCAAAACTAACCTTGTTGTCAAAACTTTGTTTTGAGCTACTTTCGTAGCTAGTTTAGTAGCACAAACAAAAGGACAATATGTGATACTATTCTACTTTATTTTATTCATTTGAGGATGTTAAGTAGTAAAAAAAAATCAAACACAGCCTTCAAAACTCTTCCTCCTTATCATTTAGGTACGTTAAAACCAAAAAGCATTCTTCAAAAATTCCGTAGCAGAAAATGAGCTTTAAGCCTGGCTTATGCTGTGGAATTACCTAATATTTTAGAGACTTGACAAAACTTAAGATTTGAGATTTGAAAAAGTCCATGAACATACCTAAATGTAACTTGTTATAATATAAGACAAAAAAGGTCCATAATCCATTTGTTACCTCCTTATTTACCAACAATTTCTTTCTGAGCAGTTTCAATAGTTTTGTCCATGGTTCTTGTTTCCAAGTATTTTTTCTGTGATTCTGTCTTCATCAAATATATATCTTCTTTCAAATCTTTAACTTGTCTTTGAATAATTCTCCTCTCTGCTTGTAACCATAAGCCCCTCTCCCTTGTATGTGACATCATGATGCATAAAGGCTCTGTTCTCTTCAGCAAATTTTGGCTTTTCCAATAGAATTCTCAAAATGAGTAACCTGGTCATTCACTTTCTTCTCCACCTCATCTATCATTTGTCTATCTTTCTTGTACTTTTCCATCTCTCTCTTTGACTCAGTCAACTCATCCTTAATATCTCTCAACTGTTCTTCAATAATCTCCTTTTCAATTTGTTCTATGAATTTATTTTTTCCCTTTCTCTGTTTGACTGCTTCTTCCTTGTCCTCCTTGCTCTGTCCTTTAGAGAACTCTACTTCAGATTTCCTTTAAATATTTATTTTTCATTGATCCTTCTTCTCTTTGGTAACCTCTATCTCAATAGGAGATATGACTATAACTTCTTGTGCCGCTACTCCTTTTCCTTTATCTTCCTTCTGCTTTTTATTACCAATAGTGATAGTTTCAGAAGTCTGTGATCTAGTGAAAGGTTTTTGGGGTTTGAAAAGAAAACTTGAATATTCTGAAGAAAACTCTAATTTATTGGCTACAAGTCCCTTTCCTTTTACCTGGAATCTTTTAACCAAAGCTGCTTTCACTACAGGGGTTTCTGCAATGTCTCTTTCTTGCAGAATGTCTTCAAGTCTTCCTTTAACTCCAACACTTTCCTTAGTATTTCTTTTAGACCTTTTTGCTGCAGGTTTGGTTTTGTTGTCTGTGACATGCTTGTTATTTTTCTGGCTAGTTGATAGAGGTGATGATGTCTCTTGGATTAAATTAAATTCCTCTACCATGTTTTTATCTGTAGATTTTAAACCTTCTTGTTGATTTCCTTCTAACTCTGCAATGGTACTCCTCTCTTGCCTAAAAGAAGAAGCTTTGAGTTTAGAGGCTTTCCTTGGAGATAAAACGTCTAAATCAAACCCATTAATAAACAAGAAAAATGCCCAATCTCTATTTAATTTACTTAATTCCTCCAGAATTAGAAATTTCATCAGTCCATGGTGAAAAATAGAGGTTTCGTTTCTTTCAGGTCTTCCTTGCACCTTGTCTGCCATTTTTCCGAGACTTCTAAAAAGATAAAATGGAATATCTATAAACTTCTTCCCTATAAAATGAAGCAATATTTTGAAATTATACATGTAGATTGTTTGAAACCAGATTTCACATGTAAAGTATTTCTGTATGACTGTCAATAATTTTGAATAGTTATATTTAAGGAAAGTTTTGGGAATCCCTTCAGTCATTTTAATCCCTACATGTTCAGGTTTTAGATATTCATCACAAATTTTCAAATTAAACTTGGTAGATTTAAACCATTTTTCTCTAGTCCTTGAAATCCTTGTTGCTTTTGAAATGCTATCAGGCGAAATTAGAACATGAAGACAGCCGACATTTTTATGTGTGCCTTTGAAATTGAGTACGAAGTCTTGTGATATTTGTTGGTGATGACCTTGCAACTTCTGGAAAAACTGAATGCAGCCTGCTTTTGTAAAGAGCTCAATGAAATATGGATCTTCCATGACTAAACTTGGATTTGTAAGTTCATACCTGAAGGGCAGACCTCCTTTATAAACCTTCTTTGGTGTAGCAATTTCTTATGTTATGCAGCGGTGGCCTTCCTTGTATCTTAACACTTGTTTAGGAAAAATCCCTTGATGACAACAAGCTATTATGGTAGAAGGAATCTGATATAGCAAAATGGTTTCTGCTATAGATGTAACTGACAGAAAGCTTCTTTGGTAGCAAATTACGAAAGAAGAAAAATAGAGTAAGAGGAATGAGGGATAATTTGAAAAGCGGAATGAGATGGCATTAGAAAAATGATGGTTGGTGTTAGAAAATGCATAAATTTTGAATGATGACTTTACTTTGGCAACATGTCCTTGAAGCTCTCAAATATTAACCATTCAGCATTATGGAGAAAACCGTTATAGATTGACATAGTTTTCGTATCACATTTCATTTGACAAGTGTTATTTTTGCTACGGAACTACTAGGTGTTTCTGCAGTGAATTCTGTTAATTTTGTACTAAATTTGCTGCGGACTCGGATAAATTTTGACAGATGGCTAGATTTAGAATTTAAGGTCACTTCAAGGTATCTACTCAAAACCTATTCTTTTGATGTGGCTTAGGCTTATTCCTAACATCCTAAGGAAAAACTTAAAACCTAATTTTATCATAAAATTTATCATTTCATGATGCCTTGCAACCTAATCAATTTTAAAGGAAAAATTTGACACATTTCAAGTTGAAATTATGAGAATTTTTGGGTGATAACACATAGGTCAAGGATCTGAGTCTTGGTCATGGTACTTGTCATTTGAAAATATATAAGAAGAATTTATTGTGGGTTTTCCTCTCCAAGAGGGAGAGTTTTTTCCCTAGCTCTAGGAGCCTAATTTTTTTGTCTTGTCTATTTTGATAATTGACTTGATGAAAGAATAAATAAGCTAAAGAAGAGAAGATAAGTAACTCAAGTAAGATCATGATTAATTATCAATAATAGAACTTGAATTAATCACCATCTCTCCAAATTCTCAACACCTCAAAGAGATATTTCCAACGAGGTATCATACACACCAAATGGAGATAATATGACCAAGTTAGGACCCCGGGAAGTTGGTTTCCCAACTAACCCCAAAGGGGCCCATAAGGCCTTGGTGTTACATATGATCGGGTTAGGTTTTTGGTTGTTTATGGTTTTCTCTTATTTTTCAATAATAAAAAGGCCCTTGAGCCTCATTGTAACACAATTCAGAGGCATGTAGCCGCCACATCTCTTCTCAGAGATAAGCTACCATCGCCCTAGCTAGTTTATGTCAATTCTTTCTATAGGCATATTTCAGTCATTTGATATTAATTAAATGAAGTTTTATTTCTACTAAATCTCTGTTTTAATGTTTATTTATGTGCTTTATTTCATTCCTGCATAAATCCATATTCAGGTTACGAATCTATGAGGGTTTGAAACATATTTCAGTTTCAATTTTTTACAGTAATATTTAGTAAAATTAATGCAAGTGCCACATTCCCCATAGATAATATTATAGATTGAAAAATATCTCATTGGAAATTATTTTTTAATATCTCAAATTGGGTTTTTTACGGAATTTGAGTTTGTTTATCGGTTTAAGAGATATGAGAAATTGAAGTTACACATGTTTGGAACATTGCACCACCGCGCATCCTCTGAGTTTGTGGAATCATTTCATCACCCCATGGGTCATAAAATTCAACTGTCTTATATCACTAGAAATATCTATTCAATACCTCAAATGGGTCTTTGACAAAATTTCATTTCATCCCCCATAGCATAAGTTATCAACAAAGTTGCAGCAAGAGGTCCATTTCATCCAAGATCCAAATCAGTGGTATCAAAGCGATCTTCTCTTTCTTGATATTTCTTTACATGTCCCCAATGAGGCCGGGGTATAAGAATTTAGGGCTGGATTTGGCTGAACCTTTTCAATATTAGTCTCATAAACCTCGATGGCCTCCCATCACTGAAGAAAAGAAAGATGAGAGATCAGGAAATCCTATCAAAATATTTCTTGAGGAGGCCCTCGAGAAACAAAGGAATAAGATGATGGATAATTTTTCCCAGATCCTTCAATGAGTACCCACTAAAAATGCATCTGCATCAAACAGCCACTCTGGAGGTGCCACTCCTTTCAAGGTACAAGTCAACTTCGACATTCCTGTATTTGAAGGCTAGATAGATGCAAACATCGTAGATAGATGGTTGAATTTGCTGGAAGGGTATTTTTCAATCCATGATTTCTCTGACCGAGAAAATATTAATTTTTCACTCCTCAAAGCTACCCCCCATGTCAAAGACTGGTGGGAAACCTACTGTGAGCAAAAGGACGAGAGAGAACCCTCTGCTCTTGGTCGCACCCGCATGGAATTTGTTCCAAGACAGCATCAAGGAACAATATTACACCGTGGGGAAATATGATGATAAACTATGAGGACAAGTACATCCAATGGACCATGATGCAGCAAGAAAGGGATCAATATGTGAATGAGTTGATGAATTTTTTCCATACCCTCTGTAAAAAGTTCGATATTAAAGATTCAAAGGTACATTTTGTGCTCAGTACTGTAGTTGTTTGCATAGATACATTTAAGAGGAAATCGAGTTCCTCGACATTACCTGGCTTGGTGTGACATATTGATATGTCGCCAAGATCATGCATAAATTTAAGCAGAAGAAGCAAGACTTTGGATCCGTGAATCTGAAGCCAGGTGTAATATTCCTAAATTAGGATGCAGCTAATTGGAATATTAAATTTTCTCTTGTCATTTATTTAGATGAATAAATGGGTAGGGAGACCCATAAATCTCTTTAGTAAGCATAAAATCCCTCTTAATATGAAAAGGGATCATATTTATAGCTGGATAAAGCATCATCATGTGTGAACAACAAGTCAACAACGTTGGTATGGAGGAAGTGGATCATCAATAGAGACAACGCGGTGTGAATCGGAGGAATATTCCATGATGGTGGAAACCCTAATGAGTGGGACCCAAGGTGAGAAGACTCACATTTGTTTATAAGGAGGGCAAGGTAGCCATAGTGAGGGATGTTATTGATTATTTATTTTATGGTCTGCATGACTATTTGCATTCTTCAGTTGTTTAGTTGAAATTGTTGTGTTGTTTAGCTCTGGGTGTTCTCGAGCCGGAATCCCATATCCTTCCTTGAGAGGCCTCTTGGAGGAGAATTCTACCACCATTTCCACACATCTATAATTCTGGCCAAGCTTCAGTCTTTAGCTACAACAAAGTTTCTGTAGATTATTGTGTTGTGTTGCAGTGGAGGGTTGAGAAACCGACTTCGGGAGCCATTTTTTCAGAGGAGGAATAATTATTATCTTTGGGAGATCAGAAAGGGAATTTATTGAGCTTTCTTTCACATATTGGCACTAGGCCAACATATTCCCATCATCTACAATGCATATTCCCTCTTTGACTGTGTTATTTCAGTGAACATTTGCAGTGGAGGTTTCAGTGCTTGATTTGGAGGGTGAGATCTTCAGTGTTAGGATCAGCCTTCCACTTGAAGGATCTATTGGAGGAGATATATTCATTATATATATTATCTATAGCCATTTTCATCTAGTTATTTAGTAGCATCTGTAATTTGTCCCTAGGGCTGCATTCCAGTACTTTGGTATTTTTGTATATTTCAGGAAACCCTTTCCGAGTTGTCTTGAAAATGTATTTGGGAGCTTAGATCTCTGTTCCCGGTATCACATGAGCCCTATAGTTTCAGATTTTTTTATTGACATTTTCCAATAGTAGTTGTACCTAATAAAACTGTGCTATCATAGCGTTGGGCATTATTATGTAGAAATGTTTTTTATGTTTCATGTACATGTTCTCTTGAGGCTTGTTTTGGCCTAACTTGAGTGATTATTTCCTCAAGGGCCTGTATACATTTTGTTGCTATGATCTTAATATGACGGCTATATGATATTATTACATGTTATGTGTTGATTTATCACTGCTATTTCCAGTTCTATGTTGATATATTGTTGCTTCCCCATATGGGAATATTACACCAGGTAAAGGCACCCCCAAACCACAAAACAAATGGAAAAGTTAAAGCAGGGCAACTCAGAACAACACCATAATGCGAAAGAAGGGAATGGGAAAGTGGTATGAGTTTCATGATAGCTCTACTCACAAAAAAATTGAGTGTCTAACCAAATAGTCACTGGTGCCCGAACTGAATGAATATGAATCAGATGCATGTTCTAATTATGAGTTAGAACCAAACAAGGGGAAAGAAAAAGGGAAGAAGATCATTGATGTAGATACCAACGCCATTGTTGCCACCACCAAGCTCCAGAGGGAGGATCCTGAGGATCCAAAGGAGGGGGAGTGCATCTTCCATTCGCATATGTGGGTGAAGTGTTCTCCACTCCAATTCCTTGTCGATAGCGAAAGCCAAAAGAACCTCATTTCAGTAGAGGTCATGACGCGGCTCGGCCTATCAACAACATCACACTTGCAATCATATACCATCGTGTGGCTTCACCAAGGAAGAGATATTCGTGTCAGCCAACAGTGACGTTGTCCATACAACATGAAGCCCTTCATGGATGAGGTATTGTGTAATGTTACTCCTCTTGACGTGTTCGATGTATTATTGGGCCAACCATAATTTTGGAAGCGACATGATGTGTATGAGTCTAGGCCTTGTTATGTTATTATTACTTTGGGAAATAATTATATAGGATACCGGAGGTAGTAATGCCTCTCACCATCTCTTTGACTACTGCAAAGCAATGAAGTAAGATTATTTCCCAAACCAGGAATTTTTTTTCATTACAATTTTCCCACAGAGCAAGAAGAATATTTTGACCACAACCTTGAAGGAGGGATCCCTTGCACGATAGTAGCAAATGGAAAAACTTGTGGAGGAATATAAGGAACTTTTCTCCTCACCTATAGAGGTTCCTATACACTTTCGGTTCAAGCATTCCATTGATCTAACACTAGGCACACCAATACCTAATGTTTCCATACCTCATGCGACCACACAGATAGAAGCCACACGTGTACTTTCTGCGATAAGCAAGCAAGTCCACGACATCTTGGAGAAATCCATTTCCAAGTACAAGAAGTGCCAGGATCAACATCAGTTGCCACACAAGTTCTAGGTGGGTGACACAATTTGGATGCATTTGCAAAAGGATTGAGCTATATCGAGTTATAAAATCAGACCAACTCCTTCACCAGGGATTAGGTTCAATAGAAATATCCCCACCTCATGCAGGTTATGCACGCAATGGGGACCATTGCTTCATAAGGGGGGAGGAATGATCCAAGTGGATATTGGTGGCCACCCTTCTATTCCACCTAGTCAGTTTCATCAGTTTTTTTATTTACAATTTTTATCAGTTTTTTATGTCATGGAATTTTAGATTCTTTTTGAGGCCCTAAATGGCATATTCCTTGGATATATCTTCGCAACGAGGTATAATACGCACCAAACAAAGATAATATGACCAAGTTATGACCTCGGGAACTTGTCTGCCCAGCTAACCCCAATGGTGCCTGTAAACTCTCGGTGTTGCATCTCCTCGAGTTAGGGTTTTGGTTTTTTAGGGTTTTCTCTTATTTTTCAATAATAAAAAGGCCCTTGAGCCTCATTGTAACATAATTTAGAGGAAAGAATGGGAAAAATGGTAGGGTTTTCGCTCTTCCCATGCAACTGCACCGACTAACTCTGCATGCTCGCTGCAATACCTCAGGCTCTTTCCTCCCGGCACAGTGTGGACTGACGCTAGTTCACCTGCAATGGTAGGCCCATCGGGGGAAGGCAATCGGTCTTCCCCCTCAAGTCCCGAAAAAATACCTTCGGCGGATCATAAAAAGGACTCTGGATCGGATCAAAGAATTCCAGAGGCCAAGGACAACCGAGAGCATGAAGCGCGAGATGACTCACCTGACGAGGATAGGGCTGCTCAGGAAGCAAAATCTGGCAACAAGGAACGCCCACTATGACATCGACTACCTGCAAACCGATTGTAGCAGAATGGAAAAAAATTGAGCTTCCAAGCCACAGGATCAATGGACAGATCCAGTACATGAAAGATCATGTCCTTATTGGCAAATTTATCGGATTTTGGCCCACGGAAAAAGCCCTGCAAGGGTGGATCGCAGCTAAATGGAAACCCAAAGGTCACGTCACCCTTCAACTTGGACCCAAGGGCTTTTTTACTGCTATTTTTCTCTGCATAGAAGATCATAACAGGGTTCTCGATGAAGGACCTTACTTCTTTAACTCAGCCGACCTATACCTTTGGGACTGGGTGGAAAGGTTTAACCCTGACAAGGAGGACTTCAGTTGGGCTCCTGTCTGGATCAGGATGTACTCAATCCCTCAGGAATACTGGGATGAAGAATCTCTAAAAGACATTGGTAAGGGACTAGGTGAGTTCATCAAAATAGAGGAGGAAACGAAGCTGCGTCGTTACACCTCGTATGCTCGCATCTGTGTCTACATGCGCTTGGAAAAATCACTCCCTGATTCGGTAAGCCTCTACCATGATGAATTTGAATGGATTCAACCTCTAGATTTTGAGCATGTTCTCTTCCGCTGTCATAAATTCCATATTCATGGGCATCTCTTCAGGGATTTCCCGCTCAATGCCAAGCCCCAAGCCTCAGATCTCCAGGACAGTTCCACTCCTGAAGGGTTCACCAAAGTCACCAGTCGAAGGAGGTCTCACAAGAAACCTCCCAGTGGGAAAAAATCCAACGTAACCACTTCTTCCATCCCTTCCACCAACAATAGCTTTGAAGCCCTAGCCTCTGTAACGGATAACACCCCTCAAGAAGATCAGTTACCCCCCCAAGCGGACAAGTCGACCTTACCCCCCCCTCCGCCTAATTCAAGCCCCTCTTCTTCATCCATGGGGGTTTAGACTGGTCCAACTGACGAGCCTTTGAAAGACCCAGATTGGAAACCGAATGGAATGAATGTTGACTACATTCCCATTAAGCCCTATGCAGAAAGCAGTCAAGCACAATATATGGAGGAAGAACCAGAAAGCATCGATCTGAGTGGACTTAAAATTTTTGAGCTTGAACAAGCCTGGAGGAGAAAGGATTCTGACAAAATTCAAACCCATCAACTAGACATGTTGGAAGTGATCATATCCAGAGCGTTTAGGCAAAGAGAACTGGGAATACAACGAGGCAGTAGGTGGGATGGCAACCAACTTCCTAGGGATTCTAAGAAAAGAGGAAGGAAAACAGATCTGGAATGAACAATTACAGTGGGAAAAATCCTGGTTGACTCAAGAAGATATGCCAAGCTGACAAAGTATTACAAGCCCCTCCAAAATACTGAATCATGAAGCTCACTTAATGGAATCTAAGAGGACTCAACAGTCCTGGGAAACTCAGAATGATAAAAAACATGATAAAGCAGGAGCAACCTCAGGTTTTTTTCATGCAAGAAACTAAATGTAACAGTAGCACTCTTGGCAACATTCTCTCAAGAGCTTGGCCTAGATGTCATTCAGTTGCGGTGGATGCCTCGGGAGCGTCTGGAGGGCTGGCTATTGCCTGGAACACTCAGGCCATCTTGCTCTCTGATTTCCATGCCTCCCATCACATCATCCAAGCAACTTTTCACATCATAGGAACCAATATTCACGGACATATTACTAATTTTTATTTCCCACAGGAAGAAGGCAGTAAAAAAGTTCTACTGGACACCATAGGAGCGCTTAATAATGACAGAATCCATCCTCTTTGGATCCCAGGAGGTGACTTCAATATGATCACCAAACTGGACGAAAATATGGGAGGCAGAGCAAAACTAGAGCCAGAAAGTGGCCATGTCAAAGACTTCATAGAGGACAACTTGCTGATAGACCTGCAATACAGCAATGGAACTTACACCTAGAGTAATCGTAGGGCAGGTCGCCAGCACATTGCCTCTAAGCTAGACAGATTTCTGATTTCAGAAAATGCATTCTATCTGGGCGGTGACATTTCAACCTCTATTCTCCCACTCAACGGCTCTGACCATTGGCCAATCTCTCTTCAATGGCAATGACCGGGGAACTCAACGTGGCACCCTTTTCGCTTTGAGGCCTTCTGGTTGAATCGCCCCGCTTTTAAGGACCTCATCAGCTCCTTGTGGAAGAACTTCGTGCCGCCAGAAGGGTCCAAAATGTACAAGTTCCAACAAAAGCTCAAATTCCTAAAAACCTACATCAAACACTGGAATCATACCACTTTTGGAAATATATTTCAGGCCCAGTAGGACCTTAACAAAGAAATGCGAGCTCTCCAGCAACTAATCATCACAGAAGGTTATACGGAAGGATCATTGGAGCAAGAAAAAAAGCTACAAACTCAACTGGAGGAAAGATCAAGGCAGGAGGAAATTCTTTGGAGGAAGAAATCCAGAATTCGATGGCTGAAGGAGGGCGAAAAAAACACCAAATTCTTTCACAAAACCACTATTCAAAGACGAATGCACAACACAATAACCTCAATCAAGAATTAGGAGGGGGAAAGGGTGGAAGATCATGCAGAGATCGAGCAGGTGTTCATCAATCACTTCCAGGCTGTTCATCAAGAACCTCCTTTGGACAGACTGCCAGCCATCGACAAAATCACTCAAAAAATTCCAAAGATTATCACCGATGAGCACAACCAGCTCCTGCTACGCCCTGTCTCCAGTCTAGAAGTGGATCTTGCCATGAAGCAGCTTAAATATGGGAAGGCTCCAGGTCCGGATGGCTTCACGACCACCTTCTTTCACAATTTCTGGGAACTCATCAGAGAGGAGGTCTGGATGGTGGTGGAGGAATCACGTTCTATGCATTGGCTTCTCCCCTCTTTGAATGCGACTTTCATCACCCTCATCCCCAAAGAAGATGATACCAGTATGCCAGAAAAATTCCGCCCAATCGCCTTATGCAATGTCATCTATAAAGTCATTTCTAAAGTCATCGCCAACAGATTGAAGCCGCTTCTGCCCCTACTCATCTCGCCCGAGCAATCTGAATATGTGGAAGGCAGAAAAATACTGGATGACATTATCCTCACTCATGAGATCATACACTCTCTCAAGCACACCAATCAGGTAGGTATGATTCTCAAGATCGACCTTTCTAAAGCTTTTGATAAGTTAAGTTGGACCTACATTCAAAAAATGTTATCTGCTTTCGGTTTCTCCCCCACTTGGGTTCGATGGGTCTCTAGTCTTATTTCCACCTCTTTTTTCTCGATCCTCATTAATGGGATTCCCTCGTGCCCCTTCAGCCCATCAAGAGGAATCAGGCAGGGGGACCCCCTATCCCCTTTCCTCTTTGTCTTAATGGCGGAGGGACTGGGGCGCCATCTGTTTGGTCTCAATCTAGTCTCCTAAACTGAGCTCATTTAATTGTCAACCAGGATTTGTAAACTGCTGAAGTGAAGTGTACTGTATGTACCTAGGTGTTTTTTTCCTAATGCGTTGTGTGTAGTTTTTTGTGATGTTTTTGGTCTTTTATGGTGATTTATGATGTTTTTGGTCTTTTGGTGGTTTTATGTTCACAAGGAAAATGCCTAAAAAGTTGATGGAAATGAGTTGATGATTAAAAACAGAGTTAAACCTAATTGATGGATAACAAATGGCGAATGCAATTGGAAACACTGAAGTTGAATCTAAACTATGGCTAAATAAAAGCAAAGCTTGATAATGACTTTCAAACAAACAATTCAAAACACAAACTAAACTTAAAAAATGATCACTGAGTATGCAAATCCTCTAACTAAACAGTTAAACAACTAATCTTACAATGATGCAACATTTTTGTCCTTAATTAGAGTTTTGAAACAGATTTGGAGAAAAACATTGATACCATTCTAAGATCTTCTATTCTAAAACTAGTTCCTAGTTCTATCCTGCAATTTAATTGAATGTCACAAAACCTTTACTCAAGAGTTATTGATTTCTTTTTCAAATTAGTCTTTTGAGGGAGAGCTCTGTTTATGAAATGATGAGGAAATTGCAGAGGTACTTCAGGCCTTAAAATAATGTTGTCTTCTGTTCATATGGTTATAGGTCAATTATGGATTTTAGAACAAGAAGAGATTTGTGAATAATGAAGGCTGTTTTGTTAATCCTAACAACTGAAGTTAATCTAATGTGCAGTGGGTGACAATCTGGATGTGGAGTGCAAGTGCACTGAGTTAATCTAAGAATGAACTTAAAATGCCACTAATCTAAACAATGCTAAACTACAAGTCATTATCAAACTCAAAATAAAATAACTAAAGTGCAAATGAAACTCCGGAGTATCCTAACTATGCTATCATGCATTACTCTATGAAATTATACAATCTGTTTGTCCATCATTATTGATATTTTGGAATAATTCCTTCTTTTGGAAGAGCTAGAACAATTCTTACTGTATAATTGAATGCAAATGCAAACATAAAGGACTGAAAGCAAATGAAAAACTAAGATATCATATTCATATCCTACTCATCATTATGATGTCTTGGGCAAGCGTTTAAGAGCAAGAACAGAGATGATACTTAGTACAAACACACAACTAAATCATTCATTATCACGGTCATGTCTTGAACTTCTTAAGAATTTCTTGGAAGAGTTTCTTCTTGTGGAAGAGTGATTGGAACAAGTGTAACTGTGATGATGAACAACAAAAACTACAACTAAGTCGTACAGTACTATAGCTATTTCCCATTCACCATTATAATCTGTTGGAAGAGCTTCTTCTTATGGAAGAATTAGAATGAGTACAACTACAGTAGCTAATTAAAAACACTATGAATTCAACTTCTAATCCTACAATACTATAGTCATTTCCCATTCATCATTATAGTCTTTTGGAAGAGCTTCTTCTTTTGGAACAGTTAGAATGAGTACAACTACAGTAGCTAATTAAAACAACTATTAATTCAAATTCAAAATGTAAAGGCAGCTAGAAGACTTATCTAATTTACGCAAAATAAATCCGTGCAAGAGGCAGGGGCCCTCTACCACCTGACGGAATTCAAATCCAAATTAAATCACGCTTTCAAAACAACACGGTCTGCTCCATTAAAGATGAAATATTTTGAACATAACACTATGCGTCTTCAGGAATGTAGCACGGAGTTTAAACAAAATCTAGCATCAAATCTAACATAAAATCTCTAACATAGCTCTCAGTCTCCCAAGTGTTTATAAATAAAATGCACATAACAATACTTGCAACAATTCAGGAACACTGTCTTTCCTTATCGAAATCACGTTAGGACTCTTTGAAGTGGCTGCGTGAAGAGGAAAAGACATCTGGACTGAGACAGTCCTAATAGAAGTCTTCCTTCCTAAATGTGTTCCCACGTTCAAAACCATACCCAGAATTCGTTTCTTCCTCCATGATGAGCAACGAACCATGTAGACATGATGTGGATCATGCCCATATGCGGTTTTTCTCAAGAGGCCACCTGGAACATACTCAAACGTGAAGGCAGCTGCAGAATCGCCGGTTAGCTACGGAATGTCTGCATTCTACAGATAGTTCCGGTCAAAATGCTTTACAATGGCAAAAATCACAAAATTTAGCAAGTCAGTCATGTAAATCATTCTAGAAGTAATTATAACTATATTCATTGATCAATTGGGTCTAGGATAGCAATGGAAAAAGGAAAATGAGGTAAAATGAGGTGAATGAAAGCACAATTTTGAGGCTCAACACCATCTCACAAATGCTCTTAGATCCCAACAAATCCAAGGCCTCTCTGTTCACAACTCTCCTGCCATCACTCACCAACAGTTTGTATATGACAATATGGTGTTTGGGTACCCATCCGTTCACGAAGTCTCCCAACTAAAATCCCTTTTGAATGATTTTTCAGCTGCCTCGGGAGCTAGCATAAACAATGCCAAATCTCATATTTTCTTCTTCCACACTCCTCCTATAATCTAATCTGCTATAGCCCGCATCCTTGGATTCTCTATTGCCACTCTCCCCTCCAATTACTTGGGTGCCCCTTTAATCACCTTCGCTCTTAAGCATGCGTCCTGGCACAAGCTCCTAGAAAAAATTGAGGCATGACTATCTTCATGGACTCTCAGAACTCTGAACATAGCAAGTAGATTGGTCCTAATCAAGGCAATGCTACAGGCTATGCCTCTGTATCTTTTCTCCATCCTAGCAGTGCCAAAATGGGTTCTTAAAAAAATTAAAGCCCTACAATGGAATTTCCTATGGGGATCCAAAGGCACCAATCGCAAATGGGCTCTGGTAAAATGGTCTACAGTCTATAAGCAAAAGGAACAAGGAGGAATAGGACTGCGGGATCCTACCCACAGCAATGCCATTATGAGTGCCAAAATTTGGTGGAACTGGCTCACAGCCCCCAATAAGCCCTGGGCAATTCTTTGGACCACCAAGTATGCCAATCATAGACCCCAGGAAGAACTAATAAGATTCACTCTAGAAGAGAAAGGTTCACTCATATGGAATGCGGCCAAACAAAACTATTTACTCATACAACAGCATAGTTTCTGGGAAATAAGAGATGGTAGCTTAGCTAGATTTTATAAGGACTCCTGGGATCAATTTCCAAAACTAACCCACACCTGGGAAAGCAAGTGCACACAGTCCCAAGAACTGACATCACCATGAACTCTTGGCTTCCTCCTCCCATGAACACCTTCAAACTCAACTTTTATGATGCTTCTAAAGGTAATTCAGGCAAATCAGGGTTCAGAGGCATTTTCAGGGATCACAAAGGCACACCCATCGTTGTATACCTAGGAAGTCTTGGATGGGACACGAATAAATCGGCGGAGCTGGAAGGACTTTGGCAGGGGCTTCTCCTTTCTCAACAAAATGGGTTGAATCCCATAGAGATAGAGGGAGACTCAAAAATTCTCATTGATATGGCCACTCAGCTCCTAAATGGGGCTCACGCGCATAAAATTGCTAACAGTTGGAGACTTGAGGCTCGTCTGGAGGATATTGAGAGATGGATCCACAACAATTGTGCTCTCCTCTTCAAGCACACCAGACGGGAAGGTAACAAAGTTGCGGATCTACTCACCAACTTGGGAGTAGACAGTGAGCACAATATTGTTACTGGCACTCTCGACATAATTCATAATCATGAACAAAGACAGAAATGCCAAAAACTGGTCTACAGTGAAGCAGAACTCCCGGATGTGGGTGTAGAGGACCATGTTTAAGTTGATGGGATGGGGGTCTAGACTGACGGGAGGCCACCTGACCACCAGCAAGGAAGACGTCAATCAAACCTTAAATATGACTGCACTGCGTTTAATAGCCTTTACTCCAGATGCTCTTCACAATCAGGTCTACGCTCTTCGATACATCCTCGCATGCTGTGAAATGGATTGTCCTTCGGATTATATTTATGATGGTTTAATGCAACTGGTTTACAGTTACACGATCGACTGGTTCAAAATCACGGAACACTCCTCTACTTTGAATTCATTTCCTTCGCCGGTGAATTGATGGTGCAGCCTAGATGTTGGGCTCTCAACAGCTCGCACAATCACTGGTAAGAGAAGAAGTCTAAATTGCTGCCTGGATCTTGGTGAAAACCTCCATTTCTCTCTTTCTGATTCTTGTATGCTGGCCTCAGTCTTCCTGAAATCTCAATCGTCTTTGTCCACTGTCAATCCTCCGTTTCCCTGGCTTCATTGCCCCGTCTCCACTGCAATTATGCCACGCCTTAGGCAAAGAATGTGCTGCAGGAGAGGCTCCACTAGGCGCCATGTGTGGCGTTCTCCCTCCACCTCCAACATGCCTTCTGAGTCTTCCTCCCCCTTGGACAGCCTTGCTAGAACTCACCATGGTCATCTTCTCCGCTCAGGTCGACGGCTTGACTCTCACTCTCCTTCTTCTCATCCACCTCGATCCCACACCGCTTGATTTTCTTTTAACAGTTCCCTCAAACGACCTCGGATCACTGCCACTTTCACAGTCGTTTTTCATGAGGAGCCTTAGGTCGACCTCCCTTGTTCTTACCCAGAGGCACGCAACATCCCTGAGGAGCCGAATGCTGGGATGATGCACCTGGCTTCTATGGACTTTCAGGGCATGGACAGCAAAGCTATGCAGGATCATTTTCTCAAGGAATTTGAGGGGCATCCTAGCGGGATTAAGGATTCTGAGCACAGTGTCACGGGGCAAGGCCACGGGAAGGACTTTGGGCAAGCAAGTGTGGAGCAGGCGGTCCCTCCTCCTTCCAGGAATGTGATCCACTCCGTCGACGACCTGTACAATGAGCGCGGTGATCCGAATGAATACTGGTGCAGGGTAGTCCAAACTTCTCCTGATGAGTAGGTTCGCCTCTCAGTTCTGGTTTTTTGCTCTGCTTCGGCCCTCTCATACGGGCTTGTTTTTTATTATCCTATTGTTTCATATCATTCTTATGGTTTTTTATAGTTACAGTCTCCAGCACTCAAAGTATCTCATTCCCCTGCATGGGATTTTTCTCAGTTGTTTCTTCAGACTGGTTTCCCTCCTGAAGGGAAATCTTAAACTCTGGTTTTGTTTGCCTCAAATTCCACAAATCTGGGCAATGACAAGGCCTCGGTCTGATGTACACTATTTCTTCTGTTAATATATTACTTTTACTTAGAAAAAAAAAACATAATTTAGAGGCATGCAACTGCCACATTTTTTCTCAGAGATAAGCTACCATTTCCATAGCTACTTTATGTCCATTCTGTCTGTAAGAATATTTCATTCATTTGATATTAATGAAATGTATTTTTATTTCTACTACATCTCTGTGTTTATGTTTATTTCTATGTTTTATTTTTTTCCTGTATAAATCTAGGTTCAAGTTACGACTCCATTAGGGTTTGAAACATATTTTAGTTTCAATGTTTTGCAATAATCTTCAGTAAAATTCATCCAAGTGCCACAGTCTCCACTATTCATATTAGAGAGTGCATAATATCTCATTTTAAATTATTTTTTATTATCTCAAATGGTTTTTTTACAGAATTTGATTTTGTTTCTCGTTTTGAGAGATATGAGCAATTGAATTTACACTTGTCTGGAACATTGCACCGCCACACGTCCTATGAGTTTTTGGAATCATTTTATCACCCCACAGGCCATCAAATTTCAACTTTATTATATCGCTGGAAATATCTATTCAATACCTCAAATGGGTCTTTGGTGAAATTCAATTTCATCACCTATAGCAAAAGTTATCATTAAAGTTGCAGCAAGAGGTCCATTTCATCCAAGATTCAGATCAACATTGATATAGATCCATCTAAAACCCATATCTATTAAGCATGAGAAAAATAAAATTAAGGTCCCAACCTCAATGTTTTTTCATCCTTGAAGAGTATTTAACTACATTGAGGTTCGCACTTCTCATAATAACAATTACTTTGGGGTGTTTGTATTTCCCTTTCAAAGCTTATGTTTATTAAGCCAAAAAATAAATGGTGGCATTTGTCCACTTCAACAATCTTAGAAACCTGAATTTTTCAATTTATGTTATTAACTTATTCCTGATTCTAAGAAACTAACTTATTACCAATACTAATGAAAAAAAAAAAAATTCAAAAGATTTATTGATCGAGACACATCCAGTCTATGTTACAAGAAACCTAAAGAGGAGAATTGTTTCTTGTTCTCCTCATGTTTCCATTCTTGGTCCTATTCATGTATTTAAATTAAACTGGCATGGATTCATCTTACACCAGAAATATTAAACACTAAGAAACATAAAAAACTTTGAGGCTCCAACCTCAATTTTTTTACACTCGTAAACAAATATTTAACCATATAGAGGTTATCACCTCAGGATTTTTGATCCCTCTTAAAACTTAATATATTGGGGGTTAAGAGGAATTTCAAAAAAGAATATAAATATATAAAAATGAGAGAGGAGATTCATTTTGATTTATTCTATGTCATAGATTCATGCTCTTTCTCTCTTCAATTCCTTGAGCCATGCTTTTGATGTTTTTTTCTACAAATTATGAAAATTTTACTTTAGTTGAGGCCATAGTTATATGGTCTCTTCCAATATTTGCCACAAGTGGGGTGTCTATGGTATCGTAATAATTTACACTCGATAGTAATTTTAACTTATTCTAATATTTTTTAACAAGTTTTCCTCTTCTCTTATCGGAAACAAATGCATTTAGAATAACGATTCTATTTCATTCAAAAGGGACAGATTCACCTAGTCCAACCTCTCCATGTGGAAAATGGCCTTCTATGAAGGAATTTCTTGGAGTGATGATGGAAGTATCTGATGGCCCAATGTCCATTGGGTCTATATCTTGTGGCTCTACACATTCATTCTTATTTTCCTCTTCCAATTACGACATATATGATCATGTCACCCCTTAATTTTTTTTTGCATGATTCCATCCCTAATAAATAACAGAGAGTCACATGTTTTATTGACATAAAAAACTTGGATTAAAATTACGTTAATTTATCCTTGAGCATAGCCATCAATACAATAAGAAAATTTCTAGAGCTTACAATAGATAATTTGTATAACCAAATATATGGTGTTATTATAAAATTTGAAAGATGCTAAATTTAGACTCTTAAGACAATTTTGAGCCTAATTTTTGGGGTCCCTATGTCATAATGATTGATTATAAGTCAGGGCCTATAGCCTTACCACATTGTGAGGTGAACCTTTACTACATATTGTTAATACTTTACCGTTATCTGGGTATGGAATGTGAGACATTTCCTGGAGATTGGGTGTTTCTTAACCTTTTTTATTACTCTTGTTTTAGTTTCCTCAAATTTAAATTCAAGCCATGAAATATTCCCAAGTCCATCACATGACTCACACACACTTTACTTGCATACTTCCATCTTTCATTATGTTCCACTTTTTCATTTTCTCTTAATCTTCTCTCACCTAATTATTATTGACAGGGATTGTTCATGATTTTCCTTGAATTTTTTTAAGTGAAAATAATTACACCTTCTTTACAAATGAGTATATGTCAGTGATATTTGTAAAGGTCTATTTTGAAATTTATGATCCATTGGTGCCCAAAATTAGTAGTGTTGAGCCAAAAGGTCAAAAGTATACCACTAATGATAATTGTATTAAATTTGAGATAAAATCTCAACTCAAATCTCAAGAAGTTTGAAAGGATGAAACATGAGTCCATGCCATATACAATGATCCATTTTTATGAGCATGGAATACCACATGTAAATGGTTTTGTTAATTGCAATATCGATTAGTGATCCACTTTTCTTTAGATGCAATGAGACCATAATAAAGTCTCTTTGATAAGACATCAAAACCATACATATATTCATTATGTATCTATATATCTTCATCACACTTATGTTGCATGCAAAGTGAAATGGGTAGCTATTAATTTTACTAAGTGATTTTACCTTTTATTTATTTACTTATCTTGACCATGAACTCCAAAATTGTTAGAAGGATTATACACTTATTTTTTTATCTTTGCTGATCCCTAGGTTCTATCCCATAGCCTTTATATCAAAACCCGTTCATTTATGGTTCTTGCGTATTGAATGTTACCTTTTAACGTAGCATAACTATCAATTAAACCTTCCTTTAGTATTCCTTAGTGTTCTTATTGTTTTGGACAAGTTCTCATCGAATGTTTAATTATCACTTGGTAGTTTTAGTTTTGGTATTCATTACTTTGTTATCATGGTATCTATATGAATTGTGCTAAATTTATACATGAAGACACATTATAGAATCAACTACTATAAATTTTTCTACGATAATATTAAGAGCGATTCAATGAGTATTGTAGAATGAACAAAGAATAAAATTGGGGTTCGTAAGGTAATAAGGTCTCAAGAAATTATCCACTGATATGAATCGTAGAAACACATAGAAAAGGAACCAAAATGGCCAACTCTAAACAATTGGCTGTAAGGGTGGAGAATAACCAAAAATAAATTAAGTAAATCCATAAGCATCAGTAGCATCAGCTACACCACCACCTCCAAGTGGTTTCATAAGAAGTTTCTTGTGTGAAAGGTGCAGGAGCAGTTGCATATGCATACATATGAGTAGACTTACCATCCTTAGTTGTTGATTCTTTAGTTGGTTATGAAATTGATCAAACACTATTATGACATATATAAAGAAATTAAAATAACAATATCTCAACAAAAAAATAAATTGGAAGACCATGACCAACGAAATCACATGTGTGCAAAGATATTTTATGAATATTAAAATATATATATATTATGTCTCATCAGTATTACAATGAAAATTATGACGGTTCTTAATGATGATATAGAACATTTATCACAAAAAATTAGATTTTGTCAGTCTACCAATGCTAATTTTTCTGTCACTCTTTGGATATCCTATGCCTAATGATGTTGGTTAAGAGACTCCAATGTCGGTAAATCTTCCTATTAGTGCCAGTTTTTGCATCTTACCACCAGTGATCAAATATAATATTATCATGTCTTGTTATATCGTATATTCAATTTTTTTTCATTCCATTAGGTCATCATGCAAAAATTTGGTCACTGGATGCAGATCTAGGTCTGTTTTTACTCCTTCCAAAAATTTACTAGTTGCTAGCTTATTTCACCTCTCAGTTCATTGTACCATCATTCATGAGTTTTCAACATCATTACATTCATTTAATCATGATTTCATTCAGTATAGAGTCTCCATTAGGTATTTATGATTCCAAGGTCATCAAATAATCATTCCATGCATAATGTCCAACAAGTGAATGAGTGACAATAAAATAATCTCATCAGTAAATTTGATTTCAAAGAAAAATGTAATTTTATGTTCCTAATTTTTAATAAGTACTTTAGAGTTCTAGGTAGTTTCAAATTCTCAAGGTTCCAAGAATAAATTCAGTGTTCCAAAGCCATCAAAATTTCAAAGTTCAAAGATCAAATTCAAGGTTAAAAGCAAAAAGAAATGAAAGGTTAATTTTGAAAAAAGGGAAATGTGGGTCCATGTCTATTTAATGATATTTCTCCAAGTATAAAAGGCCCTCAAAGACTAAAGGCCATTCATTTTCACTCTCCAACATCAAGATATCAAACTACCCAAGTCAAAAAACCAATTTTTGCCACAAAAAATTGAGTTTCTGGCCCATCGATGCACTTTTCCTCAAGGCACCGCACTTTTTAGGTGATCACGTTGTGCTTTTTCCAAAGGTGGTGCGCTTTTTGTAGATTTCACTGCAATTTTCTCAAGCTCGATGTGCTTTTCACAGTGAAGTAGCTATAGCCATAAATATTATTTTCAAAGGTTCTAAGGGACAAATAAAGGTTTCTTCATCTATGTTTAAGTAAGTTTCATCTTGAAAACCTCTCTTATCAACTCATTTTCATAATTTTGGTGTAGAAACCCCTCATTGCTATCCATTCTATGTTTTAGTGGTTAAACCCTAGTTTTCAAGTTTTCAAAGTTTTTTTTTCCCTAGACCCTTTTACCTCCCTCACATCCTAAATCATCTCATGCAACCCTCACATCCTTTCATTCCTTGCTCGTAAACCATATTCCCTAAAACCCTACCCCTACGATGTGCTTTTCTAAGTAACTAGACTGCATCCTTGTAATAAAATTCCCTACCTCACCCCCATTGTCATTTTAACTCACCATCACTTCCCTAAGGTTCCTAACTCCCCTACACCCTTCCCTAAAATTTTCCTACAGCTATCCAAACCCACTAACCCCATCATTCCATTCCATTTTCATTCCCCTTCTCCCCTAGGGTTTCCAAGCAAACATAAATATCATGGAGGAAGATATAAACATTATGGAGGAGTTGAGAAACAACATGGAAGAAGAGAAAAATACGTACAACAAAGGAGGGAGAATATTAATTATTGAGCCATCAAACATCAATGAATTGATGTTATCAGTCCTAACAGTCAAACTTTTCCAGCATATAGGTTGTTTTGAGTTTTGTGAAATGGTCCAAAGAGTGCAGGGCCATCCTAATTTGACCAGGATCTGCATCACAAACCTACAAAAAGGCCAAGTCACTATTTCATGGGTGACATTATCCATTTATACAGACATTATTGCAGTAGCAACATGGATACCTGATGTAGTTGAAAAGTGGTTCAAAACTCAAGATTTTGATGCCTAATTGTATGAACCTTACATCAAAGCACCCTACAAAGACAACATCAATAAGATCTTTCCTTTCGGTCAGTTTCTTAATAGTTTTGATCCAATGATGAAAATCCTCATGAAATATTTCACTTGTGAGGGCAGATTTTCCAGGTTGTACACCAACCACATCAGGCTACTCATGCATTTTACATGGGTGAAATTGCTCAAAATTCCCTATTATTTGTATAGGAGCATTGACAATAAGGCCTACAAGGTACAAAACAGAGAGTATGAGCTTAAAATGAAAAATATTTTCCATCATTCACTCATCAAAATCATTGTCCTTCATCACCTTAAACAATTGAACATTGCATGGGAGACTTTCATTGAGGCAGAGGTCTTCACATCACCACCAAATCAGCTTGCTAGACCTATTCCACCATCAGAATTAGTTACAAACAAAAACTAGGTCATATTGTAGGGTTGTAATCAAGAAGAATAAAAAGGACAAAGAGGTTATAAATTATCAGAGAATAAATAGGAAAGTCTTTTCTCCACAAATTTTGGAAGGGACCTTGCCTTCTACATCAGAAAAACAGAGATATCAAAAGCAATAGGAGACAGTTGTCCAAGAAAAGGAATCCTTTCACCATGACATTGAGATGGTGGAATTAGAGGCACAACATGAAAAGGAGACCCTAAACTTGGTCATCAAAGAGAAATATGAAAATATCATAGAGCTGCAAGATAATTTGGCAAGATCCTAGTTTGTCACCTCCTTCCTTGAGTAAGAGAACAAACAGTTGATGGAAAAAAAAGTACTCTTGGAATTGGACTTGTTGAAAGATAAGAGGAAATATGTCAAAGGAAAATGAGTGATGGGACATGATGAGTCTGATGAGGATGAGGCTCATACCGCTCAGAAAAAACCAAAAACAAGGGGCCTAAAAAGAGCATTGGAGCAAGAAAAACAACATGGGGTAGAAGAACTCATCTTTGAGGAGAGAATTTCTATGGAAATTAATGAGAATAGGGAAGTTTGTATTGACATAGTAAACATACACGTAGAGAGTCTCCTTCATAAGGCCAACAAGGACAATCAGATGTTGAGGCACATGGCTGACCACTACCATACCATGAACAAGATTTGCAATGTCAAGGTTAAGCAAATGCAGGATAAGCTCAAGGAAACCCTAATCAGCCAAAAAGAGAAAGGTAAATTTTACTTGCTTGATGGTGCCTCCTTGGTAGCTTAACACACTTCATCAGGATCTCATTCAGAAATTTTGAGATTTTTTGGGAAATATTTTGGTATTTTTGGCAATTTGGTCAAATTTTACAAGTTTTTTGCACAGTCAGCCTGCAAAAAGCGCAACATGGGCCATGCTGCGTTTTTTCTTGGAGCCTCTAAATGATGAAACATATACATGGTTGGATAGATAATGGCCTCCACATCACATTGAATACTGGTACTTGAAAATATGAGCTTTTGACAGGTGGAAAAGCCCAAAGACCACCTAAAAAACACCTTTATGCCACTATTTTCAGCCTCACACTGCGCTTTTTGACCAGTATTGGGACATTTCACTTTTGATGAGATTAAATTAATAATTTTTAGTGCTTGAGGAAATTTTTGGAAACTTGGCAAGAATATATTTCCAATGAGCTATCTTGGCCTCAATTTGGACTTCAGACAGGCAATAAAATTTCAAGTGGGAGCTCATGCCGTGCTTTTCCCAGGGAACACTGCACTTTTTGCACATACATTGTTCTTCAGTCTCCTATTTTCTTTTGAAATTTCACTTTTCTCAGTTGATGGATGGATTCCATGGAGTTTTAATGATGTAAATGTAAAAGTTTATTTTAATTATGTCTTTTACGGTTACTAGAGGTAGATACATTAAGTGAAATTGTATTTTTGGATCTAGTGAATTAGTTTCATCAAATATAGGGATGATTTTGTTGACCTCCCTAGTCATTAGGATTCCAATTGAGGACTTTGGGGAACAGATCCAAAAGACATGGATTCGACTCGTGAGAGTGGGAGAAGTCTATTTTGGTCTATATATTTTCATTTTCTTTGTCATTGCAAGGGTTGGATGTTGTAGAATTGATCTTTGAACACTAGTGTAATCAGTGATTTTTGGCAGGAACTAATAGACAGAGTTGCAACTATGTTGGTGGGATTCCTGTGGTATGTGTTTTAGCAGTTTTACCTCTTATGTTTTCATATGTATGAATTTATTATGCCTTCCATATTCATATCTATCTCTTTATGTGATTAATTTCTAAGTTTATAAGAATAATTGATTACTTTGATGCTTTGTTTTGGAGAAATTATCATAATTGTGTTTCACTTTCCTTTGATATAAAATAATTCATGATTTCCATCCTTTTTTTGAAACCCTAGTAGTCTCTCACACTCACCAAGGATACGTAAAATTGATAAAATGTGTGACTACCTTTCCCCATCATATCTCTACAAGTCTGATTTTTTGTGCCCTGGCCTAGTATTTCTTTGAAATAATTCACCATCCAGCACCCAAAAATCAATCAATAAAACCCTAGAGCCTATTATACCTAGCCTAAAATCTTCACTATCCAGTCAATTTTGTTGTGATATCATAGAGAGAGCCCTCTCATTCCTAGTAGGTCTAGCTACTAGGTCAAAGCAGGTTGTGGTTAACTTTGTTGGTCTCCTTCCCAGCCTTCAGAGATCCGGTGGACTGATAACACCTGCAACAACCTATTTCGTCGAAGTATATATACTTTTGGGGCTAGAAACACCACAATTATCTTCGATCATGTGACATAAGAGACTCCTAAATCCGTTTGTATTTTTATGACAGGCTTTATTGATCGTACAACACCAAAAGATCTTCCTTTCATCATTTTATCGATGTTTGGTAAAATTTTCTTTCCTTCAGTTACCAACATGTGGTAGGTGTTGGAATTGTGATGAGTTTGGAAAATGTCAATAATTTGGTTGTAAAACGTTTCACATTTAGTAAAACCCCATGTTGTCATTATAATTATTAAATGTGGTGAAAATAGTGACAAAATGTCATAAAAAATGGATCATTTTTTATTAGTGGGGTGTTGGATGACAACTTGAGTAAGTGAAAAATGGGGGTATGGTGGAGAATGATTATAACTTGGACCCAAGAAGGTTCCTTATAACCAAATTTATGAGGATGATGAAATATATAAACTATATAATTAATCCTAGGGGGATGATGATGATGAGGAGGAGGAGGAGGAGGAGGAACTTACAAACACAATTCTCATAATGTAGTATAGTTAAATGAAAGAGGAATGGTAGTGAACTCTAGCTACAAATACCACACTAATAACCTAGGGGAAATCCCAAAGTTTTAGAAAAATATGTCCACACTCAAATCCATGGGATTCTAGGGTATTATAGTGCTAGGGAAAGAAGAATAATATTATATTGAACTCTTTATTATGGAGGAGATACCTGCGGGCTTTGTGATAGGAGAAAATTATAATGCCCACATTAATGAAAAATGGGTTTTTTATCCAAGTATTTTACACTTTGTATAAAAAATAAAAAAAGAATTGAAGAATATGATGGAGGTTTTGACCTAAGTGATCGCTCCTAAAATCCCACTTCTCCTCAACAATGGAAAAAAATCATGCATGAAGAGGGCTAGTGAAATATGGCACAAGAAAGGAATGAGGAAAATAAGGTAAAGGAGGAGGAGAAGAAGAAAGATAAAGTAAAGGAGGAGTAGAATAATAAAGAGATAGTAGAGGTGGATGACATGGTGATATAAGAGTGGGGAAAACTAGATGTAAATTCCAAAAATAAAAAGGAAAATAGAAGGCCAAAGGAAGATACAAGAGGTGTAGAAGGAAAAATTTCCTAGGAAGCAAACAAAAAGAGAGGTCAGAAGAAAAAAAGTCTTAGGAAGCAAAAGAAAATAAAATAAATTATAGCTAGAGGTAAGAAAGGCCATAAATGAAAGAGAATTGAAGGAAGCTACCCAAAATAATTACATAAGGAAAGCACAATAAGAAGATAAAAATGGAGAGTAAGCAAGGTAAAAAATAATTTAAGATTAAAAAATAAATAATAGATCTATTGGTAGGAGAAATAAAAGGTGATATTTAATAACACCATGTTAAAGACAAGTATGCCACAATTTTTTGGAGGACCTTCCACTTGTATCATGACTTCCCCTTATCTTTTTGAGTTTGTAAATATTATTTATCTGGCTATATCAAGAGAGGCATACAACTAATGATTAGCCTTCAGGGCTCAATATTATTCATAATTTTTTCTCTTGTGACCCCTTGGATATAATCAAGGATGAAAATAAAAGGAAGAGATAAAACATAGATGCTTTAGCTATCTGATAGCGTTTTGGTCCTATAGTCCAACCCAGATTGCTTCTAATTTAATGAAAAAGTGGGCCAATATACCACAACCACCTTAGAGGCCCTAGTTGAGAAGTATTTTTTAGAAATGGGGCCTCAATAATTGAGGTTCATTGAAGTAAACTTTGAAACTATTTATTTTCCTCCTTTGGATGATATTTGGATGGTGAAGAGATCTAATAATATAGTACATGAAAAAATTGTAAAAGTCTCACATTCAATTGAATAATTCAAGAAGAAGTTTGAGTCCAACACCAAAAACCAATTTTTAACTACCAGGGTAAAAATTTAAGGATGGAAAAATATAGATAGAGAATAGGTTGGTCTTATTAGGAAGGGATTGACAGGTATGTATCCTAAATTCTATCTCTTGCTCCTTAAAGAGATAGAAGTTAGGATTAAGGCATTAGAGGATGATTATTTATCTCTATTCTTCCATTTGGATGGGGAGATAATAGAGGAAAAGTATAAATTGTTTAATTAAGTAAAATCCTTGAGGAATAAAGGTGCTATTGTTAGTGAGAACAACTAATCCTCAAATAAAAGTGTGGTATTCCTATATCCTAAGAAAATCAAGGCAACAAAATCATCCTTGAAACTGGATGAGGCTAATGACAATATCATTTCCATACAACATGAAAATTAACAAGAAAAAATAAACAAGGTACCTTCCTTTAATACTATGACTTAATGGGTTATAGATGATGATATGGTGAAAATTCAATAAAAATTCAGATCTCTTTAAAGAAGTTGAGTGGAAGACAAAGCAGTAGGATATTTTGGTGCAAGACATTAGCTCCCAAATCTTGGTTGAACACAAAAATAAAATTTAAAAATAAAGGGAAATAGATGGAAGAGGAAAAAAAGTGGTGGCATGGGGATAAGAAAGAGGAAACACAATTTGTAGAGGAGAGAGATAATTTGAATACCATGAATGAGGAAGCCTTGGCAGAGGCTAGGCAACAAGTAACTATGAAGTCTACTAAGAGAGAAATCTCAAATTTTATTTCATCCAACTATCTACAATTTGATGGTCTCCATATAAAAGTAATGAAATAATTGGATGAGACTAGAAAGGAAGCTAAGCACAAGGATTTAGTGGTGGAGATAATTAACTAGGTCCTTAATAAGATCGTGGCTAAATATATACAACTATATATTATCAAGGATTAAACATATATATCTATACATGTTGATACATATGCTTCTAAATTTAAATGGTATATGATTATTGATAGGATTGCTTCTACATTAAAGATATCCACTGTACATGTCAATGGTGACATGGAACTATGATAAACATGTTCTCCCATGTGACTCCATGGGATGATCAATTGAGGTTGTGCTCTACAAGATGTATAATGGGTTATTGAATGTATTAAGGAATATACTATTCATGGGCCTCCAAATTAGGTAAAAAATAAGGCCCATATAACCTTAACTAGGCAAGTAAAGGTTTTATTAGGCCTTTCATTTTTCACTTAATAACATTTTCTTATATCAAATAATTTCTTAGGAAGGTTATATAGATTTATCATGCTTTATGTGCCTAATTTGCTTATGATGTATGAAATTGAGAATGTTTGTAAGAGATCATGAGGATATCTAGTCAAAGAGATTTATGGGACATGTCCTCTACTACAAGAAGATCAGACTCAATTAGATTGAAGAACTAATTACTCCTTGTCACTGAAAGGTCACTCATGAGGAATGATATTTATTTTTAGGATTTTTTGAGGGAAAAAAATACTCCTTTCAAGGAGTTTTCCCCTCACTCATATTGTCTAAATAGAGGTCTCAATTATTCCATTATGTAGTTAGAAGAAGCTAGTAGTAGTCGAGTTATAAGGACTAGTAGGAGCTTAAGAGCATACATGTTTTTCAGCTATACAACTTTTGATGTATAGGAAATTTTCTGATTAATGAAAAACATTTTTGGTCCTTAAAATATTGTAAATTCAATAATATAAGCTTCCTTGGGTTAAGGCCCACCCCTGGTTCTTGAGACCCCTTTTTTACCTTTTATGCACTTCTTCATTTTTGTAAATTGTATTCCCGAGTATCATTTTTATGCATGGTAAATAATTTTTTTTTATATATAGTTTCTTATTGCACAATATTTGAGTGTTATATGGTAGCTTTAACAGTGTTTATCTTACTTATTTAGCATATATTTTCATGCATTTATTTTACTTTGGTTGTTGATCTTTAATTTCTATTTATCATTTTTGTGTGTTCTAACTATACAATACCCTATTTTTGAAAGCTACAAGAGACTCTACTGTCACCCATTTTCTGAATAAATCCTTCTATAATTTACATGAGGATATGGAAATGAATTCTTGAGAATTTGTTAGACTCCCTTTAGCTTATTTTGTCTTCAAACATCATCCTTAGAGCATTTCCCTACTCACTAAACTATGTCTTGTAGAAAAACAAGGACTCTTGTATCAGTTTGAATTTTTCATCTAAAACTCATCTAAACTTGAAACCAATTC
Organism: Pinus albicaulis; assembly: GCA_034641835.2. NCBI lineage: Eukaryota > Viridiplantae > Streptophyta > Pinopsida > Pinales > Pinaceae > Pinus > Pinus albicaulis. Next base: position 207,889,228 of record CM076574.1, on the reverse strand, counting down.
ATGTTTAATCTTATTTCATGTGTTTCAATGTCACTATAACCTTGAAGATGAAATTTAGAAGCTAAGTGACCACATATATCCTTTGACCCAGTTTGTTATAACAATTGTATTTTTATTGCAAAATTAGGGTTTAACATTAGGGTTATTGCAAATTTCATTGCATTAACGCTTCTCATTCAATTTTTTTTTTTTTTAAATAGAAAATTTCATTTATTTCTTTATGCCCCGAATAGTTAGGGACAACACATGAAATTTAATAACAAAATCCCCCACTTCCATAAGAATCCAAACTTTTTGTAACTAAGAGATTTCTACCATGTCCATAGGGGATATTTAGGCCTCAAGTGAGAAAGCGAGGATCTATGAGGAGCTTGCAGAAGGAGAAAAACCTTCACAACCCACCAATAACAGGGTTGAAAATAGGCGGCCTAAAGTGTTCATATTACCTATTAGAAAAACAAATGGAGAATTGAAAATGACAAACATTAATCCATCTATCCTTCCACACATCTAAGGGATAACTACTAAAGATCCTGCCACTTTTAAGTTTGTGTTTTGTACTTTGTATAATTTATGATTACACGAGAAATGAATGGAAGCTCAAATTTTTTCCTTCCACTCTGAAGGATGTATCCTTCGTTGGTTTATGAGCATATAAGGGGACATAACTACTTAATGGGAGAAGATGCAAAAGCTTTCAATATCAAGTATCGGGATTATTGCAAAGTAAGAGACACGAGAGATTATATAATTAGAATGACTCAAGGAGTAAATGAATCTCTAGAAGATTTTGAGGAAATATTTTAGTCAAGTTACAAAAGAGCGCACAACTATACTTTAGATCTAGATTCCTTGAAATTAATATTATTATGGGGAGTTAGAGAAGAAATAATGGAAACACTCAAATTTCTGGCCAATGGATACATTTACCAACTCAACTATGATGACATCAAAAATATATTAAAAATTCATTTTAGAATTGCTAGAAAAATAGGTAGAACAAAAAAAGGTTTGGTAAGTCTGTTTTCCTCCTCTACAATTACTAATAATGAGATAGGTGGCATGTTAGAGGACCTAAAAACCGAGATACTACACACTTTTACTATGAAAATGGATACACTACAAATCAAGAGAAAACAAGAATAAGCATAAAGGGCATTAGCTATATTTTCCCCTAGATGCACTAAAATACATCCTAGGAATGAGTGTCCTTTATATGTCATAGATATATATTTTGTATGTGAATGCAATCACTCCACTGACAAATTTACATCTTTTCTAGGTTTGGAAGGTATACAAATGAGTAGACGGGAGCATGGAGCAGCTCTTCTTTTTCAATAAAAAAATGCCGCAAGGCCTCATACAATATCAATAAGGTATGAACTACCCCTCTTCTTTCAATATAAATTACATTGTTATTTTCAACCTTGGTGTCCTCCTAAAACTTTACTTTGGTGTATGCCCACTTGATACAGGGGCATTAGACACTAGCCAACAATGTGAGAGAATTTCCCACATGTTGTGGCTAGAAGAGTTCGAAATTGTTCAAGAAATGTACCAGCAAGGTGTCAGTACCTTAGTTGTCTGTTGCACTTAGAGCAGTTAGGTTTATTCTAATAAGTGAGGAAGATGAATAGGTTGATTCATGTCTGTCTATTCAGTTTTTGTTGATAGAATGTAATTAGGCTTTTATTTTTATTTAAGAATAAAACGGTCCTTGAGAAGGAACCGAAGAGTCATGTAATAATCTATAAAAATGTAACTCCTGATACAAAGTAAAGGGGGATTTGGCAGTGAAAGCCTGAATTGAGAAGCATTGTTATCTGTTGAATAAATTATAGGCTCATTGGCTATTTGTGTGTTGGATGAATTGTAATTAACGTACTCAGTCTCCGTGTAAAGGCGCATATTTCCTATATGCTATTGAATCTACACTTTCTGTGTATAACCTGAATGAGAGCCAATTCTGTGTTTATCTCTGTCTACCTTTGGATTCATATCCTCAGTGAATGAATTGACTGTGTGCATTCTACATAAGAATTTTGGGGAAGGTTGAATAGGGCTCTGTTAGAAGAGAGAAACTATAGCCATACTATGTTTATTTAAATAATAGCGAAACTATGTCTAAAGAGTTAATCCCTGGTTGCTTAGGGTGCCTCGTCATGATAGAAGTTCTGTTGGTGGAGAGATATAGTAGATATTGAACCACAGTGTTAATGCAGGGAAGACGAAGTGAAGAAATAAACTAAAATGTTGTGAAATTCCGAACCGAACACTGTTCAAAAATTGGATTGTCAGCTGGGTGGTTTTGAAAACCCATACCACTTGTTTCGGACCACCTTTGGGGCTAGGAGTGGTTTCCGAAATAAAAACCTGATCTAGTCAGAAATTTCCACGTCGATGATGCAATACCGCCCATTTCGGATTTTTTTTTGGCTTTAAAGTTCTGTTCGCAAACAAATTCAATTAGAGTCTGATCTTGAGGGAGGAAGATCAAATGGCAATCACAATCAAAGTTGCAAGGTCATTAATTGAGGTATGGCCAGCACTTTTTCTTTGATAAATAGTTATTTTATAAGCGAGAGTTTAATATTTATGGTGGGGCGGAAAGAAATAAGGCGTTGATTATGGTTTGAGTCGGGAGTAATGGGTTTATTATCTTAGGTTAAGAATTTGATAAAAATATTTAGAACGTTGGTTCTAATACCTTTAATACCATATTCAAAAAAGGGTTCAAGTTATAGTTAAATGCTTTCAAAGGGAGATATAGCTTTGGGTATTTTATTTAAAATACCAAAAGTCTTATTATTAGGGTGTTTTTATAAGACTAACTAAGGTATTTATTAATAAATTTCCATGAAATTGATAAATGAATTTGAAAGAAGAAATTAAAGTAGACTCCCTTGGTGAATGAAATTATTGAGAGAAGATAACCAGCTCTCCTTAGCGCCTACATCCCAATTTTGCTGTCATTTGTGGTATCAGAGCAGATTTTAAGACATTTTGTAGAGACTGAACTGACTTCCAAAAGCCAGAAGAAGAATTCCAGCATGGTTGTCCGAGTTTCCAGAGGTACTTCTAGGAGAAGAGGCAGGCCAGTTGCCAATGCAAAAGTATCGGAGACCATGCAGCGGGTCCAAGCCAGATTGGAAGCAATGGAATTAAGACATCCAAGAGATCCTGAAGATGTTAGTGAACCTGAAACTGAAGAAGAAGCAGGAGAGAATGTTGAGATTCCTCCTAATATGAGACTCCTTAAGTCTATTATGGGGTGTACATCCAAGCCTAGACTTGAAGTGTCAAGCTTTGCAGGAGGGTTGAATCCAGAAGAATTGATAGACTGGATCAATGAGATGAAAAAATGTTTTGATTATGAAGATATGGGTGAAGAAAAAAGAGTCAAGTTTGCAGTGACGAAGTTGAAGGGACATGCAACACTTTGGTGGGATGGAGTGCAAGCAGAGAGAAGGAGGGTTGGTAAACAACCAATCAAGAGTTGGACCAGAATGGTGGCAAAGCTGAGAGGCAAGTTCTTACCTAGTGATTATCAGCTTACATTGTTTGGACAAATGCAGAACCTTAGACAAAGGTTGATGACAGTGAAATAATACATAGAAGAGTTTTATAAAGTAAGTATAAGATTTGGACAAATCCAGGACACAACAGAGAAGGTTGCCATGTATGTGAATGGTCTCAAGTTGGAGATCCAAGATGAGATAGGTCTTTTGTCTCCTAAGACAGTAGAAGAGGCTTATCAAATTGCCTTGAAAGCTGAAGAGAAACTCCTAAGAAAGAAGTCTGCCAAAGGAAGAGGTACTTTCTGAGGAAAGGGAAGTTAGGGTGGTAGAACAAGGTCTACATCACCAAGAGATGGAGCTAGAAGCAACTCACCTCAGAATGAATCCACAGAAGGTGATGCAAGGGGCAGAACGAGTTCCTACAAAGGAAGAGGAGGCAGAGGCAGAGGAAGAGAAGTGAGGTGTTACAGATGTCACCAATTGGGACATAAACACTATGAGTGCCCAGATAATATGGGTACCGGTCAGAGGAATGCAATTGTTACTCAGATTGGAAAAGAGACAGTAAGGCTGTTTGAAACAGAAGAAGCAATTCTGCCATAGAAGGGAGAATATTTGGTGGTCAATAAGGTTTTGCTGAAGAAAACAAAATAAGTTGTTGAACCAGCACAAAGGAAGACTTTGTTTAGGAGTGTGTGAAAAGTCCAAGGGAAATGCTGCCAATTGGTCATTGATAGTGGTAGCACAGACAATTTGGTCTCTACAGAGGTGATAGATAAACTAAAATTGAAGACAAGGGACAATCCAACACCCTACAAGGTGTCATGGCTTGATAAAGGACACCAGTTGATTGTGAAGGAGAAATGTGAGATAGAGTTGCAGATGGGAAGCTACAAAGACAAGGTCATGTGTGATGTGATGCCTATGGATGTGTGTCACATACTGCTGGGCAGACCTTGGTAGTATGATAGAGGTAAGAATAACGCTTACAAGTTCTTTAAGGATAGAGTGCATCACACATTGATACTTATGGAGGAAGGAGAACCATCAAGCAGAAAGTCTAATCCAAAGAATTTATTGCTGAGTGGAAAAGAGTACTTATAGCAGATTGAAGAGGAAGAGATAAATTTTTCTTTAGTTTACAAACCTAAAGTAGTGCTTACTTCTACAAAAAAATTTGATTTTCCAATTGAGATTCAAGAAATGTTGGACAATTATTGTGATATTGTTGTGGATGATTTTCCTGATGAATTGGCACCTGTAAGAAAAATCAACCATTAGATAGATTTGATTCCAAGATCAAATCTTCCAAACAAAGCAGCCTACAGAATGACTCCCACAGAGAATGAAGAAATCAGAAAACAAGTGCAGGAGTTGGTTGACAAAGGTCTAATTAGAGAAAGCTTGAGTCCATGTGTAGTACCCGCAGTGCTGAGCCCAAAGAAATATGGAGGTTGGAGAATGTGCACTGATTCAAGAGCAATCAACAAGATAAAAATCAAGTATATATTTCCTTTACCTAGGATTGAAGAATTAAAGGACTGTTTGAGTGGTGCAAAATATTTTTCAAAATTGGATTTGAAAAGTGGATATCATCAGATTAGGATAAAAGAGGGTGATGAATGGAAAACAACCTTTAAAACAAATGAAGGACTGTACGAGTGGTTGTTAATGCCTTTTGGGTTATCAAATTCTCCTAGTACTTTTATGAGGCTCATGAATGAAGTGTTAAAGGAATTTATTGCTAAATTTGTAATAGTATATCTGGATGACATATTAGTTTTCAGCAAAACAAAGGAAGAACATTTAAGGCATCTTAATTATGTCTTGAAGAAGTTACATCAAGAGAAGCTGCTGATAAATTTAAAGAAGTGTTCATTCATGAAAGAAGATTTGGTATATCTGGGTTTTGTTGTTTCTGCTGAAAGACTGAAGATGGATCCATAAAAGGTCAAGGAAATTTTGGAGTGGCCTTCACCAAAACATGTTTTTTAGGTAAGAATTTTCCATGGACTTTCCAGTTTTTACAGAAAATTCATAAGGATTTTTAGCAAGATTAATGCACCCATCATTGAAACTATAAAGAAGGACAAACAACCATTCAAATGGACTGCTGAAGTAGAAAGGAATTTTAAGCTTTTGAAATAGAAGATAACTAAAAAGCATGTTCTAGTTTTTCCTGATTTTAAAAAACCATTTCAAGTGAAGTGTGATGCCAGTGGAGAAGCTATTGGAGCTATGTTGAGTCAAGATGATAGGCTTGTAGCATACTTCAGTGAGAAACTGAATGAGGCGAGAAGAAATTATTCGTCTTATGAAAAAGAATTGTATGCAATTGTGCAGGCATTGAAGAAGTGGAGGCATTATTTAATGTCTAAGGAATTTTTGTTATACTCAGATAATCATGCTTTACAGTATATTATGTAGTAGCCCAAATTGAATCACAAACATGCCAAATGGATTGAATATCTCCAGAGTTTTAATTTTGTTTTGAAGCATATAAGTGGCCAAGAAAATAAGGTAGTTGATGCCTTCAGTAGAAGAAACATGCTTGTTCAAGAAAACCAATTTGAAGTGGTAGGATTTGATTTTCTTAAAGAACTTTATAAGACAGATTCAGATTTCAAAGAAGCATTTGAAGCATGTTGTAACCCTGTTTTGACAGATAGGAGCCAGTGGTTGGATTATTTCTTCCAGGAGGGCCTATTGTTCAGAAGAAACCAATTGTGTGTACCAAAATGTTCCATGAGGGAGAATTTAATCAAGGAAAAGCATAGTGGTGGACTTGCTAGACAATTTGGTATTGATAAAACTTATGAGTAGCTGAGCCATTTTTATTATTGGCCAAGGATGAGAACTGAAGCGGAAAATTTTGTGAAGAATTGCAAAATTTGTCAATATGCAAAGGGGAGAAGCTAGAATGCAGGATTGTACATTCCATTGCCTATTCCAGATAGGCCTTGGGATATGATGAGAATGGATTTTGCTTTAGGATTGCCCAAGACACAGAGAGGGAATGATGCAAATTTTTTTATAGTTGATAGATTTTCCAAGATGGCACATTTTATTCCATGTTATAAAACCAGTGATGCTACTCATGTTGCTAATCTATTTTTCAAAGAAGTTGTTAGATTACATGGGTTGCCCAAGAGTATTGTTTCTGATAGAGATACTATATTTGTGGGCCGTTTTTGGAGGACATTGTGGAAGAAACTTGGTACTAAACTAAGTTTTATCTCAGCTTATCATCCTTAGACTAATGTGAAAACTGAGGTAGTAAATAGAAGTCTGGGTAATCTTTTGAGAAGCCTTGCAGGAGAGAATCCCAAACAGTGGGACCATATTTTTCCACAAGTAGAGTATACATACAATGATTCACCAAATAGAAGTACAGGACAGAGTCCATTCCATATTGTCTATGGAATGCACCCCAGAGGAATATCTGAATTGAGAAACTTTGGAAAGGCATAGTTGAGGAGTGCTGATGGAGAATGTTGCAATGCATACCTTTTGTGTTTTTTTCACATTATGGAGATAAAATTATTGCTCCATCTATAGTATCCATGTTACGGTATCCTTTCCATCAAACTTCCTCATATCGATCTTTGGAATATGGTGGGTCTTCAATCCAACATTAGAGTATATGAAGTCATGATTAATATTTATTTTTTTCTCATCATGAGTTTCCTATACTACATTTTCTCCATTAGGAATAATTTCTTGTAGCAACTTTATTAAACCTTCCTTCAAACCTTCCATGTCTGCTTTTAGATCATTCTTCATGTCTTCCATGTTGCCTTTCAGTTTTTCTTCTATACCATTGATATTAGCTTCCATGCCATCCGTCTTAGCTTCCATTTCGTTCTTCAAACCATCCATCTTAGCTTTCACACATTTCTTCAAAACATCCATCTTGGCTTCCATTTGTTTTTCGGTTACTTTTTGCGAGATAAAATTTTTTTGCAATTCTTCCTCTTCGTGTGTCATAGTAGAGTTTTCTAATGGATTAATGGGCATGGAATTATTTTTGGGAGGAATTATAGAAATCAATACTGATATATATGCTTCAATATTCCCTTATAATCACTTCAAATTGATTTTCAAACAAAAGTTATGAAATTTTGTTTTTTTTAAAATACACACACTTTTCTTGCTTTTAGGAGCTAGATCTTGAAACAGTTGTAACTATGTAATTTCGGATCTCAAAGATCTAAACTTTGGTATTGTCGAAGCCCTTTGAGTCTTCTTTATAATTCCATAGGTCAGACCTAATTTGGATTCTTCAAGATAAGTCTATGCCCAATCTCCCACAATGACCTAATTATGGGTTGGTTCAGCAAACTGAACTTGTACATCATGCCACGTGTCATTTTTTTGACCTTCAGCTCTAAATTTAATACAAAAAAAACTAAAGTCCGTGCAATTTTGGTCACTTTTTACATAATTTCAATCCGATGTATGAAATAAAATTTATGATTATTTTTCTTCGGCCATCTGTTTGAGATGAAATTATGGATCCTACAAAAACCATAAATTTTGCATATCATATCTCTGAAACTATAGTGAACCAAGATATAAAAATTTTACATGAAGTTCATCAGGATTTTGGCTCAAATGGGTTTTCTTTTTAGCTTCTCAAACTTTTTATAAAAAACATTATAGTGAAAATTCCAAGATGCCTTGTTTGTATTAGCGAAACCATAGAATCCAAAGCTCTCACTATAAGAAAAAAGTATATTTGTGAGGTGCATGCCTGTGATGAACCTTTAAGGTCTGTAACCAATGTCACATATGGTTATGGTCCTTAGAAAATCATTATTGTAAGTACATATAGTGATAGTTATTTAAGGTTTGTCACTAAAGCCATTTTCAGTGACACTTTTGGTGAGGGTTGTTAAAGGCTGGTCACTAATTCTCTCTTTGGTGACACTTCTAGTGAAAATATTTTATTGACCCCCACCAATGCTCTTTTTGGTTAATTTTGGTGATGGTCAAAAAATTTTGGTCATAATTGATCATTCTAATGAGTTTGATGACACTATGTGCATGTTACTATATTTTTTGTCAAAATATAACAATTTAAGACCATTGATGTGGATAATTTTTCATTATGTGTCCAAGGCCATATAGTGGTTAGAATCAGCCAATTTATTAAGAAGTAATTAGTGTGTATCATTTCCCTCAAGTAACAAGAACATAGTTTTACTATGAGTAAATCCATGATTCATCTCTATTATATTTATTATCTAAGAAATTCCATTTAGATAAAGCTCCACTATTGTGTGTAGAAACTATAATATTTATTACATAATCCATCTTTGTAAATTCTATTAATGAGAGATATCTAGCACTCCTCAACACTCTTGGAACATCTTAACATGCTTTGGCATACACTAAAATTCCTTGGCACCTCACATGCCTTAGAACATCTTTGTACCTAGAACATCCTTCCATGACTAGGACACCCAAGAAAATATTGGCAGGCCCAAGCATAACATAACACTCTCCTAGCATGCGTCGGAATGCCTTATAGTCCCTAGCATGCCTTGGAACACTTTGGCATGCATTAAAATACATGAGCACTTGGCACACGTTGGTACTTGGCATGCCTTGAAACCTATTATTAGTGTGCATATCATGCCTCTTTTGAAAAATATAAAGTCCTAACGTATTAACTCTCTTATGTGCTCATTTCCTTGCATTTTAGCTTGGTTATTCTTTTTTTTTCCTTGATACTCCTTGACACTTATTGGCATAACCTGACATGCTACACATCCTAGCATTCCTTAGCATCTTGCATGTCTTGGCACTATTTGGCACATGTTAACACACACTGGAACTCCCTAGCACACTTTGGAACTTCTTGACATGCCCTTATATTACATATCATGCCTTACTAGTGCTTAACATACCTTTTCACTCCCTCCTTGGCATGCTAGCTAGCACTCATTGACACTCCCTGACACACCTTCATATTCACTCACTTCGATGAACTTTGACCTAGTTCTCCCTTGTGTTTCCCTAATACTCCATAACACTCCTCAGCATGAATTAGCACACTTTTTCACACTTTAACACTCTTCAACATGCCCTTCCTCTTCATAACATATGTATCACTCCCTAACAAACATTAGCACTTGGCATGTGTTGGTGCTTGGGGTATTAGCATGTCTAGCATATGATTTGGTATGGTTTAATATTAAATTTATTATGAGATCAATTATTCGAAATTAGATGAGAAGTAATAGAGGATGATTTGGCACTTAGAATGCACTAACACATGGCACTTGGCACTTATTGCTACCTAGTCTTCGTGTGACTAGCATGCCCCTCCTGGTGTAGGTTTTAACTCTGTACAAAAATTATCTGCAAAAAAAATATTAAAAACAAGAAATAAACAATAGCGAGAGAATAAAACATAAAACATATATACACAAATATTTTCCCCTATATCCCAAATCAGGACTACCAACTTCATTTTTCATTATATTCCTTTTAGTGTTACAACACACACACATATATATATACATGCTGAAGCATTCATAAACTCCAATCCATTAACCATGGATTAGAACATAGCCTTAGTTCCCTTGACCGAATCTACAAAATACCAGGGGCATAAAACCATCATGCCCCAAAACCATGTGCAAACCCATGCAAAAAACCATAAGCAAGTCAGTACACCTAAAATAGGGTCCTAGAAAATATTCTCAGGGCACTTCCCCAGACCCTATGAAGGGGGATATCTGCCCTTGCAAACCGCTGGACAGTGGGGGTATACCACCCCCCTTGTGACACCCCCCCCCCCGCTATTTCTGTCGCAATGAAAAATAGATCCTTCCGCCCCCCGTTGTGACCCTCCCGCGTGTGCAATTATTCATGGAAATAATATAACACATACCCAACCTTCTCCCATGTGTTCTTTTCTTTCCACGAGGTGCCATAGGAGAGCTTAGTCATTAGTCCAACCCTGGAAGACCCATTTTGTCCCTACACCATGAGAACTTATGAGTGATCATAGACTTCATCAATGCATATGAAACATTCTTCAAAGTGTCCACATTTACCAGCAACACCTTTTTATCCTCAACCATATCTCTCACAAAGTGATATTGAACATCAATGTGCTTTGACTTTGAATGATAAGTAGGGTTCTTAGCCAAGAAAATTTCACTTTGGCTATCACAGTCTATCTTTATAGCTTTCTGCACCAACCCCATACCTAAACATAGTCCCTGCAACCAAACTGCTTCCCTGCTTGCATGAGTGGCTTTGATGTATTGTGCTTCTATAGTTGAAAGAGCCACTACAAACTGTCTTTTACTCAACCAACTGATTGCACCTCCAAATAGGCTAAACACATACCCAATTTTAGATATTCTTTGGTCCATATCTCCAGCCCAGTCTGAATCAATAAAACCAGGAATGTCCAAAACTCTCTCCAATTGTGGTCTTCCCTAGTAACACAAAACATAATCACTAGTGCCACGCAAACATTTGAAAACCTGCTTCACTATTGTCCAATGATCCTTCTCTGGTTTTGACATAAACCTGCTCAATACTACCACTGCATGTGAAATGTTTGGTCTATTAGATACCATTGCATACACCAAGCTACCCACTACACTTTCATATGTAACACGGGACACATCCTCCTCTTTTTCTTGTTCCTTGGGACACTATTCAGAAGATAGATTTACACCTACAAGAATAGGAACCTTCACCAGATTACTATCCTGCATATTGAACCTCTGCAAAATTTTCTCGACATACATCCTCTAGTTTAACCAGAGCTTCCTCTTTTCCCAATCTCTTTTAATTTCCATGCCCAAGATATAGTTTGCAGCACAAATATCCTTCATGTCAAATTTGGAGAACAATTGGGTCTTCAAATGTTGGATAATTTCTTTTTCATTTCCTACCAGCAACATATCATCCACATAAAAGACAAAATAAATAACATGGTCACCAATTAATTTAAAATATACACATTGAACCTCTTTTCTTCTAGTGAAGCCAAGTCCCCTTAGATAGGTATCAAAATTTTGGTGCCACAACCTTGGTGATTGTTTTAACCCATACAGATACTTTTTAACTTGCATACCAGTTCTTTCTTGTCCTTCACAATAAAGCCTTCAGGTTTTTTCATGTAGATCTCCTCTTCCATATCCCCATGAAGAAATTATGTCTTCACATCCATCTGTTCTACCTCAAAATCAAATGCGACAACAACAGATAAAATTAATCTAATAGAAGTAACCTTGGAAACAGGAGAAAAAATATCTCCAAAATCAATTCCCGACACCTGGGAATAAATTTTTGTTACCTACCGAGATTTTTATTCCTCCACCTTGCCTTCTACATTCATCTTATTATTAAACAACCATTTTCTCTCGATGAGATTCCTTCTAGATGGCAACTCCACCATATCCGATGCCTCATTTTTGTGCAAGAATTCCATTTCATCAAACATGGCCTCCTTCCAGAGTTTTCCATCTTCTGAATCCACTGCATCCCTGAGTTTTGGGATCATCATCAGTGATAGTGAAAGAAAAATTTTAACAGAAAGCAGATGGACTATACCTTTATGTTTTCCTCCTTTCCGAGTCTAACCTTCTCACAGCTAGAGTTTGTGGCTCTTCCTCTTCTGAATCTTGTTTCATTGTAGAGTTTGATTCATCCTCATTTTGCCAAAACTCTATCTTCTCAAGTTCCTTTGGTAGGAATTCATGTTTAACAACATCTTTCACCTCTCTAAACACCACATCTCGAATTTACACAACCTTCCTTGTCTCTCAGTTCCAAATCTTGTAACCTTTTAAACCATCCTTATACCAAATAAATATGCACCTTTCAAATTTATTATCCAAATTGGTCCTTTTCTCCTTTGGAACATTTACATATGCATCGCATCCAAATACCCTCAGATGGGAAAGAGATGGTTTATTACCAATCCATACCTCATGTGGATTCTTATCCTCCAATCCTGATAAAGGTGTGTTGTAACCTTTACAACACCCTCCAAAAAAAAAAGACTACCCTTTTAAAATTTTGGGGCCCCTTAGAACTAAAGAGAAATTGCTAAGTCACTAAGTCGCAAAAGTAGACATCCATGCAAATTGCGACCTTGCGACCTAGCGACCTCAGGTCGCCAGGTCGCCAGGTCGCACATTACATCAACTCATGAAAACTGCGACCTTGCGACCTTGCGACCCAGGTCGCCAGGTCGCTAGGTCGCAATTCGGTCATTTTCCGAAAATCGCGACTTAGCGACCTTGCGACCCAGGTCGCCTTGCGACCCAGGTCGCTAAGTCGCTAGGTCGCGATCCTAGGCCATTTTCCCAGCCCGTGACTTTAGTGACTCCACACCCAACACCCCAAAGTCGCTGTGTCGCAAGGTCGCCGTGTCAGCAAACTCAAGGTTTGACTAATTCACACCCGTCGAATCTTTTGGCACATTAATGGCCCGCACGTGCGACTTCCTATAAAAGGGGGGTCGCAGGTCGCATTATTCACATTCAGCGTTTTGTAAGGAAAACGCCTCTGACAGCTCAACTGACGAGTTTTTCCCGGGTAAGTTGCTATTTCTTCCTGCTGTTTCCATTCTAATGTTTTTCTTACTAAACCCACCTCCCCTTGTAGCCTATAAATTGTCTTTTGACCATGATTTAATGTTTTCTGAGATTTTTGCCCATTACATATTGCATAATTTACCAAAAACCTCTCTGTTGCCTTTTCACCCCATGGCATCATCCCCTTTTCTTTTAAAAATCATGCCACACTCTCCCGGCCCTAGAAACTCAGAATTCCCAAGAGAAAGGGGGCAAGTGGTCAAGGCCGCGCGCACCAAACCCCCGGCAAGCTAAATCTGCGACCTGCGTCCCAGCGACCTAGTCGCGAGGTCGCAGAGTCGCATTTTTCTCCAGTTTTACAGATTTGCGACCTGCGACCCACCGACCTAGTCGCCAGGTCGCCAGGTCGCACTTCCTTTGTTTTATCAAGATTCAAGGGACGAGCGACCCAAATGAATTCCTGTGTCGCCAGGTGTCGCTGTCGCAAGGCCGCGCCGAGCCCCGTTTGTGTGATTCAAGGTCTGGCCGACTCATCGATCTCAGCTAGCTTTAACACATTTAGGTTTTGTCACTGAATTGTAACCGATTTTTATTCACCACGACGTTCTTATCGTGGGACTCTTTTCTGAATTTAACAGGTGAAGATATAGAGTGCATACCTGTGCTCTCAGATTCTAGTGACATGGCGCCCCCGCGGTCTCGGAGAAAGGACAAGGGAACAGCGGAAGAGACTGATGAGCTGGTGGTGGTGTCCCCACCCCCAATATTCCGAAATACATTATGTACTTTTTCGAAAGACGACAGCATGAGGTGGTACCAGATTTATCAGGAGTTCGCCAAGTTGCCAGAAGAATTTCCGGAAAACCTCCCAGACCGAGAAATATACTTGGCGTAAAGAGGTCTTAACTACATCTCAAGGGGGCACCATAGACTGTGTTCCCATGTCCTGGGAGATCATAGACGGATAATAAAAAAGACAGACTCAGAGAAATTTGTGATCGTAGATCGTGAAGGCGCAGCCAAGACGCCGGTAGGGATCGTATGCACAGCTCCTATTCATCGTCGCGCCCAAATCGGGAAGATTCTCTTATTTCCGAGAATGGCCGGCGACCACGTCCCGATCGTCGATTACTATTAAACAATGGTGGGAGGAGCCCGAAAGTTCAAAGTGAAAAAGAACCAGGAATACCCAGTGGCAAGCCCAAGAAAAGTTTATAAATTGGTTGCTGCCATGCTCTGCAGGCTTTACGGGCGCCCAGACCGCTCCACTTTCAACGGCAGTTGGGCCACCATTATGGAATAGGTCAAATACTGGGACCCGTTTAACCGGGCCTAAGATAATTACGACGTCGTCACAGATCAACTTGAACTCGCATTGGCCCTGACGAAGGAATGCCCGCTCGACTCTACATGGCTTCATACCTACTAGATGCGTGCTCGAAAGGGAGTTTGACTACTGGGAGCACAATCGGGACCCGAGAATATTACAATCCATCTACAACTTAAAGTATTCGGGGAGTCTAAATACAACAGACCTAGATCGGATCTCCCAAATCTTTGTTCCCGCTCTCGTACGCATTTATTTGGCTAAGACGCCTCGCATGTCATGGGCGGGCCAAGGAGACCCCGGTTAAAGTGGCGCACCGGTTCCTTCTCGAGTACACCTTCATCCGAGTCTTTGGAACTTACAAGGCGCCACATGTTATGCCTCGTTTCGTGACTGACAAAATGCTGATGCAGGAGGTGTGCTTTCAGATGTCACATGGTTTCTCCAACATCTTGTCTAAGGGAAAAAAGAAGCCATGGCCCACTCTGCCCCTCACTATTGGTGCATTCACAGTTAAAGACTTCAAGGAGGTGCTAGCAGAAGCAGACGCAATGAGAAGTTATCAGCCGGGGGCAATTGAACACCGAAACTATGACCCAGAGAGATTGGTCCCTGAACACTGCCGGAGAGCCAACCTCAGGTGGACTTATCAGCATCTCGAACGCCCAGCAGAAGATGAGAGGAGAAACTGGTATAATGCTGAAAGACAGCTTGCTCCGGGGGTTGAGGTGGTCCAGGAAGACTTGGATGATCAGAACTTGGAAGACAGAAGACGTCAGTTAGGAGCTTCTTCTTCATCCATGCTCCAGAAATCCCGAATCAACACAGGGTCAACGCCATCCGCCAAACAAAAGTAGGCAGAAGCAAAGGCCCAACAGGAAAGGGAGAGGAAGCTAAAAGAAGATGAGGAGGCGCGCTCAAAAGGTACAACTGCAGCACAAAAGAGGAAGCTGGCCAAAGAGGCCAGGAAAGAAAAAGAAGACAAAGAGTCACAAGCTGCAGCGGAACAGGCGCTTAAAGCGGAGTTGGACAAGGCGGAGGCTGAACGCCAAAAGAAAGCCGAGAAGGCTGCTGCAGCTGAGCAAAGGAAGAGGGCCGAAATAGAAGCAGCCGCAGAGACTGAACGACAAAGGAAAGCCGAACAGGCAGCTGCAGCTGAACAGAAGAAGAGGGCCGAGATAGAAGCAGCAGCAGAAGCTGAACGGCGGAGGAAGGAAGAGGAAGAGAAGAACACAGAGGAAAGAGAAGATGACACGCTAGATGATCTTGAAGTAACTCCTCTCGACGTACCTTTGGGCCGTACACAACTCTCTGATGTTAGATCGCCCCAGGGACAGGAAGAAGATGTGTTCGATCTGACCAGACTCACATTTGATCAATTTTCATTCAAGATCCGTCAGGAGAAGAGGAGGTCGTTGGCACATAGTCCCTCTGCATCATCTGCAGTATCCACAGGTAAGGATATAGTTTTGGATACCAGGACTAATCCGGTAATGATAGCGTCAGCAGGTACTGCCTTCGCTGCGGCTACAGAAGAGAATGTAACCCGGATGAGTAGAGAAATAGTAGCTCTACAAAACAGACTGCACGCAGCTGAGCAACGCAAAAAGATGGCAGAGCAGGAGAGAGCAGCATTGCAAGCGGAAGTCCAGCAACTTCGAAACCAAGCTCTACCAGCAAATGAAGTCTCGCTTGCCATTTTCAAGGAGTGTGAGGTGTTAGAGATGACTATGAGACAGGTATATGGTGAGATGTTCACCATCAAACAAACAGTCGCTCCTCTGGCAAGAGCACGAATGGAAACAAGGCAAAGACAAGATCAGCTCAAAGAGGCTTCACAGGCTTTGGACAAGATGATGGGTTGGACCATTCAGTACCCTCAGGCACCTGAAAATTTGCCTAAGAGGGACTGGATCCACACGCAGGATGCGAAAGTTCAACTCCGCATAGCGATGCAATCTGGAGACAAATTGACTAAAGACCTGGACAAAGTGATGTCCTCGTACGACCATCTGATTATTGGTATCGACTCAATGCATACGCTGCACCACATCCCATCGCTTGGAGCATTAGAGGAAGAGAAAACCTGGGAACAAGTAAACCAAGATATTCAAACATTCTTACAACCCATCAAACAGGCCGCAGCTGATCCGGAGCCCTCCGCATCTCAAGAGCATCTTAGTCAATTCATCGCCGCTCCAGCACGGATTTATACCAAGCTTGCGTCGCTCTCGAATCAGATTGGACAAAAGAGGGAGACCCTAGTACCGAACGCTTTGGAATGCGCGTATAGGTTGAAAGAGGAGGTGCCCCTGGTATCCCCCATAGCGGCAGAGTACCAGGCATGGCAGGATTTCCTTAGGGAACAACAGGTTGACATTAACAGTTCGCGTCCCGGCAGCAGCAAGTCCTGAGCAACAAGAAGAACCAGGTCGCAAATCGCAACAACAGAACAGGTCGCAGGTCGCATCATCTACCCAGGTCGCAGAAGGAGTTGGTCGCAAGGTAGCCCAAAAGTCAAGAAGGTGAACAGTCAAGGAAACCCAACAGACAATTTTGGCATTATAAATACTCCTACGGGACATTGTACAAGGGCTTTTTCTTTTGGGAAACTCAGGAGCTACAAGCATTGTATTTAAAGATCCGACACTTGAGCATATGAATATAGAATCTTGTTAAAATACCCTATGGTTATGATGTGTTTTGCT